>CM061921.1:248386034-248513875 GCA_031002005.1 Vandiemenella viatica
GAGAGCTACGGCATTGAGTTATACGATGGCCAAAACGTAAACAATTATCACAGACGAGAATTTGTGGGACATGAGGTTCGACTGGGCAACGTGCTCCAAAGATTGCTATGTGGTCCGGAAGGGATTGTGATCTAAAGGTGATCATGCATATTGGTATCGGTATTCTCCTATCATTATTTTGGTATGAGTTCTTCTTGGTAAACCGTTTAACTGCGATAACTGGATAGGGGCTTTCTATCGCCTGTAGGATTTCTTCTTCTGACAGGGAGGTGTCTACGTCCCTGATAATACCTTGTTTGTTTATTAAAAAATTTGGAATGAATGCTTCTAGGTTTCTGTCCTTGAAAACTGTAGATTGAACCAACAAGTTAGCAGAGTCTGCTGAATTGGTTTCGATTTTTAACCTATATCTCCCGGCCGCTATGATATTGATGATGTTATGCTTATGTGCTGGGCTATGTGTATAAAGAAGTTTCCCTATTGACATGGGGTGAAGTCTACCAATATTTTTATCCACACTTTCTACAAAGACGAAGTATGGACCCGTGTCTGTGCGGCTGTATCGGTTATTCTTACTTCTGTCTTTATTGGAATTTAAGTTGGGGCTTGGCACCTGGGGTATACTATTTTGGTTAGTAGGGTTCCGATTGATCGATAATATACTTTGAACTCCTTCACGATCCACGGGAATGCTTGTGATATCCATGCCCGTACCCTCGTTTAATGTTTTTTGGGTTGGATCACGGCTATCATATTGATGATCTAATTCTGCGACTGAAGTAGTTGGGTAAAACACCACTGATGACATGGAAGCTAACTCCTGGGGCACACTCACTGGATTGTTTAACGTTACAGTGGACATTTCCTCGTTCGGTAGCTCAGTAGGGTTTCCCTCTATGCGAGACCGTTTAACAGTTCTTTCTTCCGAATTTACATTGTTCAACACTGCGATCGAGGGGCAGCTTGCAGAAGCAGCGTCGTTACCTGGGTAGTTGAGCGGATGAAGATGAGATGGCTGTGGCTGGATACCTTGTTGGAAGTGCATCATCGTCGGGGCTGAAGAGGCTGTTTCTGGAAAATAACACGGCTGCAGTGCCGCGTTGATTATTTGCCCCGTGTCTGGGGGCTCTTCCATGTTAGGGCACGGCCCAGGCTTTCAGAAGATGCTAAGAATTGAAGCCTATATCTTCAGGCAATTCAAATTTTATTCACACTTCACTGCACTGACGGACTGTAAGTTCACTTGACTGTTTACGAGACTGGCTAAGCTCCGGAACACGGAAGTGATCGCTATGAGCGCAACAGCTAGACTGTCCACGTCACACTTTTATCAGATAAAGAAGATTTTACTGCAAACTAGAAAATGCAGGAGACACTATTTTAATTGAATTTGACGTTTGATTCATGTCAGTATTTTAATTCGGTTCGGTATCCAATGCCCCATTTATTTCGTAGAGCGAAATTCGGTTGAAGTCTTGTCGAACGTGGCAACAGCTAATTCTGCCACGATTTTATTCGATAACTGCCCGTCACGGTTGTGCGTTGAAAGATCGATAGTATTGCTGAAGTACTATAGTTTGCAGTCCTCCTTGAATACCACTGTCGACGATTTGCAAATTGATACCAACGTGGTTTCAATCATCAATTCAGCTTCCTATTTACAATCCTTTGATGTGTATCGGTCAGAAGCATTACCGCGATGTTCCAGGAACCTTTACTTGTTATTGACATCTATTAGTCTCACTGAGTGCTATACAAATTACGTTGCATCTATGGCGGGGAGAAGCTATGATACAGCTGTCACAAGACCATCTTTACAACGAAGCACTAAATTCATACTGTTTTTTTTATATTCCATCTGGCAAAATAGAAAATCCGAACACAATCCATTCATATAATTTTAATTCGATGTGGTCATAATTACGTGGTGATAGGGTTTCTATTGGCTACTCATTCCGCCTCTATCGTAGCCTCCTTAATCTAACGTGGTAGTCCTACCGGGTACAGGGACCTACAGTTTACTGTGGAATCCGAAACACGAAAGTTTTCTGGCGTACTTACATTATACAACAAACTGTGCCAGATGTGAAGGACAGGTTAAGGATCTATGAAAATCCCCGCCAAGACAGGGATTCGAACCGGGGACCTTTTGATCCCAAATCAGACACCTAAACCACCCTGCTACCACATCTCAAACAATCCATTAATTAATCTGATTCGTTGTTTGAATTTAAATCTTTCAGTCTTCATTCTCTAATTACTTATGGCAAGAAGCGACTTAAAAAAAATCGCAGTTTCCGTAAGTTAATTTGGGAACAACCTAATTTTTTTTCTGCTATAATTAGTTTCATTTCCATTTCTCTGGGACGCAATCGGAAGAATTATCCATACTTCCTCAGGAATGTCGGTGTTTCAAAAATGAAATTTTCTAGAGTATGTTGTTTATAAATTTAAATTGAAATACAAAATCCTATTTAGATCGTTATTCAGAACCAACAGGCAAAAATGAATTTTCATTCAAATAATATGCTTTTTGCTCCATTTATCGTTCTCACAACCCACAGTTGAAATTAACTGAAATACATCTGTAGTTTTTTTTTTAAATAAAAAATCGTGCAATTATTACGTGTAGTTAACAAGCCAGCCAAAAGTAGTAGGATATAAATCAGGTGCTAAACGAGCGCGATTCGTAATAAATGGCACCATAGTCCTAGGGCAGATTCTATGTAACTACTCCCGCAACGTGGTCTGTTGTCTGGCCTGATAATCAGTGCTTATCGACGTCTTTGGCCTTCGGGTAGGTTCCGAACAAATTCAGTACAACAAACACGCCTATAACTGTGCCAACCAGAAAGTAGTTGCACTTAATCGTATCTGATAGCCAATGTGACAATTTCGCCACCCTCCAATCATTTTTTTTCTTTTCGTATCGTCACGAGTCTAGAATAGTTCCAGTTTTTATGGTCAAAGATTATGACAGGTTGACCTGATCTGACCAAATACTAACTTGACTTGTGTTTCAGCCTTAGTGTGAATAAAACCTCTTGAGCTTTAAGAACTAAGACGTATTAAACATGGACATTTTTTTTTTTTTTTTTTTTTTTTTAACAGTTTAACGTCCCTTTTTAACAACGTGGTCTTTAGAGACGGGAAAGGATGGGGGCAAGGAATGGGAGGAATTCGGCCATGGCCTTTTGAAGGAAGCATCCCGGCATTCACCTGGAGCGATTTGGGGAAACCATGGAAAACCCAAATCTGGATGCCCGGACGGGGATTCGAACCGCCGTCCTCCAGAATGCGAGGCCAGAACGCTATCCGTTACACCACCACGCTCGGTAGGGTATTTCCAGCATATCAAGCTTTTTCTAGGAGTGATTTCAGGAAACCATGGAAAACCGAAATCATGATGGCCTGACGTACATTCGAACACATGTCCTCCCGAAAGCTCACCCAACATGCTCGGTGCTGACTACTGTAGGAAAAAATGAGGGGGGGGGTCAATATGTGAAGGCCAATGACGCACATGAAATAAAACTATAAGTACTGAATGATGTATTATTATCCAATAAAATGTATTTTAAAATTTCAATAAATCTGTATGATTTACCAATAAATTATTTTTTTATTTAACTAAACCCCTACCGCGCAATTTAGGATATTCCTTTAGTAAGATGGGATACTTTTGTACCCTTATCACGAGTATGAAATACTAGAAATGGAGAGAGAACCTAGTTTATAAGTGCCATATCACAAGAGTCGCGTTGGTATCATTGAAAGACATGAAGCAGATGAAATAGAGCTCTGTGAGTGTATAAGTAACACATTGGTAATTAGGATGTTGGGATGAAATAAATATCACCGAAAATTCGATTAAATGTGATGTTAAGAGCAATAAGACAATTGGAGTGGTAAAAAAAATGGCGGTTAGATCCATAGAAGAAAATGACCTTACAAAATGTGTATGAGGTATAAGAAAGAGATGAGGGGGGGGGATTTTCAAGTAAGGACTTATTGGTGCCAAATAATAGTATTTGCAGAAGGAAACAATAAGTTTTGCCCCAATACTGTTTGCAGAAGGCAACAATATGTTTTAGAAGTTAATTTTATGGTAAAACAATTAACGAATTATAATGATTCGAAATATCAATAAGACATGAAAAAATGCTCCTCGAAGGTTCTAGGAAGAAAATTATAGGTTTGGTAATAACGATTGTTGAAGGATCTATCATTTGTACCAGCTAGCAGTGTGTAAACATGACGCGCACATTCCACGGCAGAAAATCACGCTCGAAAGAGCGTAAGCTGCATGTTCAGACGAAAATATTCTTGAAAGACGTGTACAGCGCCTAACGGGACCCGACGCGTCACCCGGAAATAGCGCTGCGCTAGGAAACTACGCACTCCAGGAATAGCGTATAACGGTACCCGACGCGTCATCTGTGGCGCGCGCTGGGAATAGAAACAACCGTTGTCGCCTGCGGGGGTTGTGCGCCCGACTAAGCTCAGATAGATTCAGGTTACGCGAGCCATGGACTGTCTGTGCAGATTGAGGTTTGTGCTTCCATCTGGGCGGGCGGTCAAGGAACTATCGTTGCGCAAACGCGGCCGGTGCTTGCCCCCCCTAGCGCCACCAAATGAACTAACGACCGACGAGTGGAGTCTCTTCCGGGCGTCCACGCGGACGAGTGGAGTCTCTTCCGGGGCCGGCTTAAGATCTTTTGCACCAGCTCCGGCTTAGTCCTACTACTAGGAGCCATAACAAACGGTGTGTGCAGGAATCGCTGAAACTGATCTTTACTTAGAGCATCTTTGTGCCTCCCAAGCTCACGGAATTGAGTTTTTTACTTGTCTTGATCACCCCTGTGGTTAAAATATCAGGTCTCCAGTAAATGGTGATGTCATTGCTAATCCTGCATAGTGACTGGCAGAATTTAATTCTTCGGGATGGAAATGGTGCTTCCTGAATCGTATTCGCAATTACCGAAGAAGAGGCACATTTTTCATGCCAGATTTAATAACTGCTACAAACATTTTTTCAGACTTTCACTGATCTGCAACCAAGAGATTCCTTGTAGGTCTACATAATTTAGCTCCCTTAGCTGTAGGATGGCTTCAGAACTCAAATTTGTATTCTAAAGCTTATCTTATTGATTTTACCTTTTTTTCTGTCATCAGTCTTTCGAATAGTTTGATGCAATCCTCCATCTCTTCCTATCTTGAGCTAACCTCTTCATATCTACATATTCCTTACAACCGAAGTCCTCAATAATCTACTTCATATGTTCTAATCTCTGTCTTCCTCTACAGTTCTTACCTTCGACTGTTCCTTCCACTAACAAATTAACCAATCCAGCATGTATCAAAATATGACCTATGTTAATTATTATTTATACATGTTTCATATAAATATCTGAATTATATTTTATTTGCACTTTATATTTCACCCTGGCTTTAATAATGATTACGTCTTTCACTTATAGAGGTTACTCTCGAAAAAAGAGTAATAAATGCTCTACGCCATACGATAAATTAACCATGAGTGTGTCAGAAAGGTACTGGAAGTGTTAAAGCTCCAATAAATTTTCAGACATTCCTATAATATTCCCATTGGGAAGCTACCCACTAATGAAAAGCACTACATACAGACTTTATCGACAGTAAAAAAGATTATGAATTACAATCTATAAAATAAATCTCTGATACACAAACTAGGAATGTCTAGCTACATCAGAAGCTAGGTGACCCAAATTTCAGATTAGTTATTTTTCACTATTTTTCAGCTGTGAATGATTTGAATCCACAGATATTTACTAAGCAGTATTTTGCCGTCATGATATTATGAGTGTTGAATGTTTGTTCTTTTTCGTTAAACAATGAGAAACGTGGAAATTAAGGAGATAGTTAAGGATATTAGTGTAATTATTGAAAAATCTGGAAAGGTGTAATAATAAAGCAGCACGATACTGTTTTCACTGTTCCTCAAGGAAGGATGCTGCTTCACAGTTAAATTATTATGAGAGTACATATACAGCAAGTTCTAAAGTGAGTGAGTTCAGCAAAATTGATTACTCCCCGCCTAGTGGGTGTAACAAACTGTTGGTGTCAAAGGCACTATACAGAAAACCAAAATGTTGTATATGGTGAACCAGACAAGGGTACACATTGATAAAGCTGATGGCCGTGGAGACTTTATGGAATTAGTGGACATGCTAATAGAACTCTCTCTTGAAGAGGGTCAGGTAAGTGACGAAAGCTTAGAAAATAACTATGTGCCCAAGAAAATGATTTGATTTCAGGAGTCTATGTGGATATGATACTAAAGGAGGGTTCATGAAGATGATTTGCTCAAAATGTGTAGGAGATAATTTTTCAGAAACCATTTGATAAGCTGTATGATCTTATGAATATCAAACAGATCATCATATGACGAGATATGAATTAAATATTTATTCAGATGATTGCAAAAAGAGGAATGGCATAATCTAGTTTATCACTTTAAGCAGTGTGATTATCCATTCTCAGCAGTCATTAGATTTTTGTCACATACTTGAACTAATAACTGACGTTTCATTATTGTATTTAGAGAAGATGCAAGTACACACAATTTAATAAAGATTGTGACAGTAAAAAAGTGGTTAAGCGCTTACTTTAAGATGGTTGTTGTTCGGTCTCGGATTCAGATCCCGCCAATGCCATTAATGTTTAATAATTATGTTTGATCACATCAGCTAACCAGGACATTCCTTGGTTCGGATTCACCATTAACTGAAGGCCCCTAGCTCTAACACAATGGCTTAGCATAACTCCCTCTGGAGAATCCCACCAACCTTCGGGCCCAGGACGAAGTTAGTTTTATATTACAATAATTAAAAGTGTTACCAGTTTGTATTAATACCTGTAGAAACTTGGTTAAGAGTTGACGACTCGAATTGCTATACGAAACATTTACAGTGATAAAATATTTGAAACACCGGCACTCTTGCAAATTTCAAATGATTAATTTCCTCATTATAAATTACAAGGAAAGGGGAAAATGACTCATCACTTACCAAAGTTGAAGGTAGCGACGGGAGAAGAACATATATCAGGAACATACAAATATACACAATATTTCGGTCTTAAACCTTCTTCAGGTTAATGTTGAAGTTTTTTAGATGACTGAGTGGATTATCAACATGTCGATAGGACTAAGATGTTATGTATAAATATTTATATCGCAGGGGAAGCCTTCCCCATCACTGGACATGCCACATGCTCCACAACCCACATCATATACCAGCTAACTGGCTGCCATTGCACAAGGCCTGACTACACAACAACTTTCGACCAGAATGAATGGCCATAGACAAACAGTCCACACCCGCAATTTATATTTGCCAATACAAGAACACAATTCCAACAACTTCAATGAATGTTTCACCGTGAGAGCAATCAGAGTTTTCCCCGAAACCACCACCGCCTCAGAAATTCGAAGATGGGAACTTGCAAACAATAATATCCTAGATACCAGACACCCATCCGGCCTCAACCACCGATAAAATTCCTTTCCTTGACGCATCACTCATTATTATCAGTATTAGCATTATTGCTATTTAACTAATTACATGTTGTTTTTTCAATATTTATGTATCTATAATTTTTTATTTATTTTTCAAAATTTGTATATAGCTATATTTTTTCCCCTTTCCAAAATTTATATATCTATATTTTTTGTTTTCATCTCTAAATTCCGTGCCCTTTTGATATATTACTACTTCTATCACCTCCTGCGATATACATATGTATATAAAACATCTTAGTCCCATCTCCATATTGATAATCCACTCAGTCATGTAGGAAACCTCGGCGTGTGCACACCTCCCGAATCACATGACTCATTCTCTTTAACATGAAGATGGTTTAAGACTGAAATATTGTGTATATTTGTGTGTTCGTGATATATGTTCTTCTCCCGTCGCTGCCTTCAACTTTGGTGAGTGATGAGTCATTTTCCCTTTCATTGTAATTTATATTGCTTAAAGCCGTTTCCTTTTTCCTTTGTTTAATTATAATTTCCTCATTACATGTACATAACAAAGAAATTGCTCCATAAAGCATTCGCATTGCCAGTCTTAAATTGTTCTGGACCTTCCTCAGTTTCCCCATTATTTCAAAATTCTGAGGACAACTAATCTAACAACAAAAGTGTTAACGATCTATAAGGGTTTCGAGAGACGATCGTTTTCTTTATCTTAGTCGACATAGGTAAATGAAGGAGCTATAAAATTAGTTTTCTGCCGTATAACTGAAGTGAATATTACCGGGAAATTTGTACCATCTTTAATTCACCAGATAAGTGCCGTGGCATTGAGTAATGCGGGGTACGCAAGACGCTGCGAAGTAGAACAAGACATGCAGTGTCGTAACAACTGGCGCCCAGCGATACATATCAATGCCACGGTCACGAGCAGTTGCTGCGTTCCGTCATCTTAAGGCATTCTTCTGCTTGCACAATAGACTCAGCACAATTTGGACAGTAGACGGAGCATACACGATGCCTCGCTTTGAAACATCTAAACAACTTCCTATTTGTGTCGGCCGTTAAGAAATTCAACGAAATGATAAACGCCACAAAGAGAGCGTCCATAAACCACGTAGCTCCATTTTGGCCTCTTGTGAACCCCCTCCCCCTCCCCCCACGTAGCCCAACGAGGCTTTTGTCTCCACCCCCCCCCTTCCCCTTCGTAGCAGGTAGCTTTTTCCCTATTGATTCCAGAAGACATTTTGTACTGTTTTCTCTTGTTAGACTATCGTAAAGTACATTACGGAAATAATTAAATGACGGAAATAAACATTCACATGCTGGTGTGTGTTCTGTACCTCATTTTAACAGTGAAAAATAATATGAATGAAAAGCTACGTTGCCTGACTCGGAAACCTCCCCCTCCCGCCCCACGTGGCCAGCGTAGCTTTCCAGCCAACCCCTCCCCCCCTATACTAAGCCACGTAGTTTATTGACGCTCCCCATGTAAATAGAGATCTATACCACGTTTTATAGCAAGATTAAAAACTACAAACTCTCATTATGTGAGTAGTGATTTTGAAATGTAGATTTTGGCGTAAAAGTAATCGAGAAAAACAAGTCGATTTACGTAACTGTTGGTTAATACCATGTTTCTTGAAGGTTATATATTAATACGGTGAGCATCGTTGTTTTGCAGCAGTTTCATTTATAGTTGTTATGGTTTTATGTTACGAAACAACACATTAAAAAACTTAACTTGGTCTCGAAATTTAATTGAATCCAAGAAAGGGAGTCGTACTAAGTCACTGTGCCAAAGTCCAGTTCGATTTATCCAAAACCCAGAGTTCCAAACATAGTAGAAACACCAGTACACTTCACATAAAAAAGGGAGCGTGGTGAATGAGCGGCAACGCTCCGA
Source organism: Vandiemenella viatica (assembly GCA_031002005.1). Lineage (NCBI taxonomy): Eukaryota > Metazoa > Arthropoda > Insecta > Orthoptera > Morabidae > Vandiemenella > Vandiemenella viatica. The sequence continues at coordinate 248,395,457 of CM061921.1, forward strand.
CTTTGCATTCGGGATGACACGGGTAATCCCTGTCCACCATCCATATTTCGGCTTTGCATGGTTTTCTGAAATCAATCCAGACGAACGCTGGAACGGTTCCTTCGCTGTCCAATAACATTAATTTTTTTGAAAAATTAACTGTTTATATTATGCCTATTCTCTTCGGAATTTGTATTAGCGTTAGTGGCTTATTTTCCTATTTTTAACTGTCACCAAGCCGGATAACCAAACAACTTATCTTCATTGTTTATTTTCTATTTACTACGAGGAATAACAACTAGTTTTATACCTCTGCTATCAAGCCACCAGCCGAAGGTATATCTACGTTTAACCTTAAGTTCTTTCCGAAGCTGCAAAGTTTCGCAGAAAGAAGCATAAATCCTTCTTTTCTCACAGTGACTCGGCTGTTAGCTTTGTCGTTGCTCTTAGTTTCGAAAGACATTTATTTTAAATTAGATTTTTCCAATTTCTCTAACCCATGATAAGTTTACATTAGATTACTATAAATATTACTAATCTTCCGATAGTGATAAAATTTTAGTATATTTAAATATTAGTCACATAAGTATTGCAGAATTCGACTTCTCATTCACCATCAGCGTTCCTAATGGCCGATAGAAATACTAACCAGACTTAGCCGTCGAAATACTTGTAATTCGACAAGGTCATGCGCAAATTAATTCCTGATCCATGCCACCAGTCCTTTCCCACACCTAATGATCTCGACGTCGACGAGGCGCAAAACAAAAAAAACAAAAAAGTAATGAAATACCCACCAGTGTAGCAGCACGCATTCAGACGCCACCACAAAAGGGGGGGGGGGGGAGTACAATAGGATCAGGTCGGAACATAAACCTATCAGAGTACCATAAGGGTGGGACTAAATGGTTAAATTCTGTTCAGATCTCAAGTCGGAACAGTAAGACAGAGCCTTGTAGGTGAATGGTTAACACTAGGACCAAACGTTTTGATTTCGATTTTTAGACTGTTTTCCGCAAACATCTAGGTGACTGCTGGGACGGTCCCCAATCTCTGCTTCATAAATTATACATTTCATTAAACAAAATAATACGCTTATCATACAGAACATAAAAGTCACACATTTCGGAGCCAGGTGGCAACACAAAACATTCCTCCGGGTCTCTCAAATCCTGATCTCATTCGGACAGAACACAGAACCACCCCTTCTTCCCATCATTGGCCACCTGTGTAAACAGGAGGCCGGAGTCACGTAGTCCTTATTACTATTTCTCCGCGATTCACTAAAAGTGTGTGGCGGAGGGTACATTCCACCTATCCGAAAGGGTAATAGTTTGGAAGGGATATGGCAGGAGGCGCCCATGGGCTATTGTGAGGAACCATCCCAGCATTCGCGTGGAGTGATCTAGGAAAACCATGGAAAACCCACATCAGGATGGCCAGAAAGCTTTATCGAAAGCTACTCCTGTCGGATTTTAAGTTTACTTGCCCGGTAAATCCTTTCTATTTCATTCCCTAATGGCTCGTGGAAAAAATGAATACAGAAAAGAATCGGTTCTGGTCCTAATTTCTCTTATCTTATTTTCACGGTCATTCCGAGATACGAATGTTGCTGGTAGCAATCATTTGTTTGCTGTCATTCCGAAATATGTCAGTCGTGAATTTTTTAATTAGCTTCTGTCGAGACCAATGCCTTCTGTGTTCCAGGTCTTCCCAACCTAACTCCTTCAACATCACACTTACGCTTTCCCTCCAACTATATATACCTGTCACGAATCGGGCGGCCCTTCTTTCGACCTTCTGTAATGCCTCCATTAGCCCCTTTTGATGGGAACCCCATACAAAACAACAATATTGTAAGAGAGGACGCACTAGTGACTTATATCCAATCGATTTATCCTCCGGAGTGCATTGTTTTAAATTACGACCTAGAAATCGGAGTATACGATTTGCTTTCCCAATTGAATTCTCGATATGCTCATTCCACGACAAAGTATTAGGAATTGTTACCCCTAGGTATTTAGCGGAATCTACCGTTCTAAGGACAGTACCATTAATTGTATATTCAGAGCTAAATGGTGTCAGCTTTTTACTTACACGCATGACTTGGCACTTTTTAGCGTTCAACTCCAACTGCCAGTATTTACGCCACGCAATTATTTTCGTAATATCGTCTTGAAACAAAGTGCAATCTTCCTGGATTTTGATTTCACGATAAATAATAGCATCATCAGCAAATAATCTTTTCATCCCCCTTATTATGTCACAGAAATCATTAATGTATATGAGAAACAACAGAGGCCCTATCACGTTACCCTGGGGAACCTCGGACCACACTTCGGTAAGTGATGAACTCTCACCGTCGATAAATACAAACTGTGTTCTGCCCTTCAGAAAGTCTGCAACTCAGTAGCATATTTGTCTAAATATTCCGTAACCACGAAGTTTCCCAAGTAACCTAGTGTGAAGCACAGTGTCGAAAGCTTTTTAAAATTTAATAGAACTAGATCAACCTGCGATTGCCCATCTATAATACGGCACAAGACATGAATTAAAATACAAGTTGTGTTTCGCAGCATCGGCCTTTTCTGAATCCGTGTTGATTTGGGTTTAAAAGTTCACATTCGTCCAAAAAACCGCATGGCATTTGAATAGATGATGTGTTCTAAAATCCTACAAAATATTGATATTAACGAGATCGGCCTATAATTTTGAGGATCATTAACATTCCCAATTTTAAGCACTGGTCTTACGATGGCGGTCTTCCATTTGGCTGGTATTTTCCCTTGATCCAACGAGGCGGTATATAATTTCATCAAATACGGTGCAATTTCCTTTGCGTACCTGGAGTAGAATCCTGTAGGAATACCGTCTCGTCCGGAAGCCTTATTGGTTTTTACATTCATAAGCAGTTTAGTCATTCCCTCGACATCAAGAACCAGATCATTCATAATTTTGTTGGTACGATTGGCAAATGTCGGAATCTCCTCTGAGTTTTCTATCGTAAAATAAATATATTATTCAACATTTCTGCTTTCTCTACGCTAGTTTAGGATAATTCCCCATTTTCGTTAATCAGTGAAGGCATAACCTTACGAGAGCCTTTTTTTTTTATCTGCTTAACGTCTCTCTAACAGCGAGGTCTTTAGAGACGGCAATGGGTGGGGGGCAAGGAATGGGAAGGAATTCGGCTATGCCCTTTGAAGGAAGCATCCCGGCATTTGCCTGGAGTGATTTGGGAAACCTTGGAAAACCCAAATCTGGATGCCCGGACGGGGATTCGACCAGATATTTTTTGGATCAGTAATCAGATCTTCGGATAAATTCCTGGCTTGGAATTCTTTAAACGCATCACGCATTGCGTTACGCACTTCCGCTCGTAACTGGACTAATTTAGTGCGATTAGACGAGTCCCCCGATTTCTTTACCATGGCATGTAAACGCCTTTGGTTACTGAGCAAACGCTTCACTTCCCTATTGAACCACGGAAGGTTCTTACTAACCTTAATAAACTTCTTAGGAACAAATTGTTTTAAACCGTTCCATATTATTTCTTTTAAATTAAACCATAGTTACTCAACATTTGTATTTAGCGTATACGTTTCAAAATTTTTCGCCAAGTGATCAACCATACACACATCGTTTGCCTGATCGAAGCAATATACGAGTTTGTCTTTGTCATGCTTCAAATTCATACTAGATTTTAAAGTTACCACAACCACCTTGTGATCACTTATACCGTCTTCTACACTACAATATCAGGATTGCTTATAAGAAAAATATCCCAAATGGACGAGGAATCTTTGTCGCACCGCGTTGGCTCTTCAACCATCTGTTCAAAAGATCTTTCTGCCAATAATTCTAGGAACGTTTCGGTTATTAACCTATCTCTTCCGCCCAACCTGAAATTGCATGTGTCCCAATTAACCGACTGTAGGTTGAAATCACCACCCACGATCAATAAATGGCCCTGAAATTTTTTTTATAAATTTTATTAAGTGACTCTCTGAAGTATTCCGCGTTTGCCAAATCAGAATCCGGAGTTCGATAAAATGACCCGATTATGAACTTTAAATTTTTACCAATTTTAACTTGACCCGTGACAACTCGCAAAAATTTTCAGTTTCGGTTATGACATAGCAATTAATGGTTTTGTTAACGGCCACGTACTCCTTATGTGGCCCTATCGAGGGAAACAAAAGCAAATTTTGGCAAAAAATAATGACAGGTTAGAAACCCGTATAATCTCCAGCCCGTAGCTGAACCTTCCTTTAGAACTAGGCATCACCGATACTAGTATGTAAGAGGTTTACGTTCGATCCCGGTATTATGGGCGACGCAAGTTCGATTCTCGTTCTGGCCAACCAGATTTTGGTTTTCCATGATATACCAAAATAACTCGTCGCGAATGTCGAGATGGTTCTTCCAGAAAGGACAAGGCCGAATTCTTTCCCTCCCTCGTCCCTAGTCCTCTCCCCACTCTAATCACATCTATCATGACGAGCAGTGAAGCACTGATTGAATAAGCTTTGCTCCATCTAACCACTACATTTCACGTCTTGGTTGTCTCTTCCTGCTGTTACATGTTTTCACCTGGGAACTAGACAACATGGTTTATTCTCTTGGATTTAATTCTTGCCTTTGTGACTTTGAAAAACTTCGGAGCATTTAACGACAATCGATTACTACCATACATTTCACTAACGGCTTTTGAATTAATAGGCCTACCAGCATATGAGCAGACTAACGGCACATTTTCCGGTGTTCGCAAGTTTATCCTTAACAATGAGCTTAACGCAAAATACGAATAAATGAATGTCACACAGGACAATGAGTGGTCCGTGGCTAAATTTTAAGCTGTTTGACTGAAGATACAAAAGTCCACAGTTCGAATTCAGATCTCGGCTTGGAGGTGTAAGGGTCTTTCAGCCATTCCTCATTTATGTCAAATTTTGCTTTACATTGAGAATGATATTGCGTTTAGGATTCCACGTTAAACTTCATATACCTTTCCGACGGTATGATAACTGTGTTAGGTTAGGCTGTAATGACGATAGTGAATTGCTCAACAAATAGAAACTCTCCTAGTGCTTCTGTACGGTTGTAAGAAGTTTGCCTTTAATTTACTCAGAACAATTATTGATTAGAGATTAACGAAAAATCTTTGAACTAATATCCGGAGTGATTCTTACTCAATACCCATTTTTCAGTAATAGTTTCTTCTTGAAGGCCATTTTTTCTGCAGTTGCTTGTATAAATAACAAATTATTACGTAAAAAACGCAAATTCATGCCTTGCTGAAAATCTCTTTTATGCTTCAACGGGTTTCGTCTCTCACCCATGAATCGTCATCAGTCGAAACGTATTTTTACTTAGATTTTAGAATGTTTTGTAGTCGAGAGTTTTTCATGACCTGTTTCCAAATACGTTCCCTAGTAACAATGTAATTAGTCCATCTATAGCCTTTTAATCACCACAGAAAAATTTAAGTTCTGTGGAAAGCTGGAAAATTCTAGGAGAATGAGATAAATATACTTCTTTACGTTTAGGTTGTACCGCTGATACTTGGGAACTTCTCATTTGGATGGGCTTTCGGATGCCATCAGTTGTCGCTAGGGACTAAAATCCAGTAAAGCTGGTTCCCGCGATTCCGTGGGATGCCGCATGATTTGACAGTTTGGCGGATACAGCACATACTTTCATGGATCCTCAATCCACAAAATGGCGCGAAAACGTGGCGTGGCGTTGCTTTCTTGCACGACGTGTTGCACTGCCCCGCTTGCCCGTACTCTTCAAATGATATTTGACTCGCGTCTACATATGTTTATTTTTTGTTATTAATTTTTATTTTTGTCGTTCGTCGTGGTTTTTACGCATGTATCAGAAATTACGAATGTTTTTGCTGTACACATTACATTATGTTAAATATTTTCTAACTATTTACTAAAGGTTATAGTGGACCGAGAAATAATACTCTTAAAATTCTAACCTTGTTGTATACAAACTTGAAATATTTTTAATCAGTCAATATATTAATCTGTTAAAACTATTCGGTATTACAAAATAATAATAACCCGGCCCGTTGCTCAATTGGTTGAGGCACCGTAATAGTGCCCGGAGCCTAACACGGTGTTAACTGGTGTATAATATTCAAACTTCTTTGGTTAACTGGATAGAATCCTTACAGTGAAAGACATTTTCATTAGAACTTGGTCGGTATGTTAGATGGTAACGCATAATTTCTAATCATGATGTTGTGCACCAAGGTTCTAGGTTAAACCCTAAAGCTCTCCGCAGTGTTTATGGAGTGAGGGCATACGACAGTGTTGATGGTGATTCGTCTGTCGAATAGGGACGTTAAGCTTGGCGGTCATTTGAATGGGGCAGCAACGGGTTTCCACCCATTTACAACACAAACAACACACTAAACCGAACATACGCACTTCACAGGTATCAACAGAAAACAATAAACACATAAACACACTTACATACTGGAGACGGCGAGAAGAAACCACCATAGTTTAAATTTTCCAAGAAAAAGTATCCGTCAACCTAACGGCTGAGGAGAAAAAAGAATAAGAAAAACAGTCTTGTGAAATATTTGCATGAATATAATGTACGTAATTACTATAATTGCTTTAATATGTCTGTTAGCATGGAAATACCAAAACAATTGCAAGTTTAATTGTTTTTCTTATGTTGCACGCCTCGTGAAGCGTGAAGTCCCTTCTCTGCACCTGTCCGTATTTGCAGCTGACTGAGAAGTGGGAAAAGAAAAAATCAATACTATTTCATTTTTAAAATCTTGCTTCCAAAAGCTGAATTACAAAATGTTTCCTGTTTTATGACTCAATATGATTTACTATTTTTAATTAGGTATCTGACACAAAAATACCAACTAATGTGATTGTTTGACTGCTTAGTAGGTAAAAATTAGAATCTAATTTCAAAACAAAAACGTAAAAACACAAAGTTAATTTAATGCCCTAAGTGATTAATTAATGGTTATAGTTACAAAAGTATATTTATGGGAGGCCTGACCTTTTTATGATAACGTCATTTTTCTAGCTATAATATTGCTAACTGGATATTTTTATTTTTTAACATAAGTATTGATTTATTAATCAATTAAAAATAGATGTTTATCATTTAATTTGATAACAATTTTTTTAAAAATTAAGTGGGTCTCGCAGGATACAGCGAGATTGACGCCAGTCCCAGAAATGTTCTGCGGGATTGAAATCATTGCGGGACGGCAATCCTTAGTTGTAGCACCAACGTTTTGTGGTATAGGTTCATTGATACGCGAAATCCTGGCTTTGAAAGTATAAAATACATCTAATGTTGGTTTTTGATTTAAAAAATATTTTAACTGATTCGAAATTATTTAGCATTTTTTTATGGAAATAGTTATATTTATTTATTGTGAACTTAGTGTGAGACGCAACGCATTCTAGATATGTCACGTGATTTAACAGATCACTAATCTTGAACTTTCTGAACATAAATCAAGGCTTTTAGATTAAAACCAGAAAAAAAATCGAATTAAAAATGTTTCAAAATAGATGTCATCGAATGGCCAGAATATCAAGTTGGTCAAATAAAGTACTAGAGAAGCTGTAGATAGAAAAGAGTCTAAGAAGCAATATCAATTACTATGGGAGTTATTCATCATTCTGAAGGAGACATGCCTAGTGGGTGAGTGTTAACACTAGGATCTAGCTTTCAGGAAGACGCGGGATCCTTTTTTTTTTTAAAAAAATTTTTTTTTTAAACAGTTTAACGTCCCTTTTTAACAACGTGGTCTTTAGAGACGGGGGAAAGGATGGGGGCAAGGAATGGGAAGGAATTCGGCCATGGCCTTTTGAAGGAAGCATCCCGGCATTCACCTGGAGTGATTTGGGGAAACCATGGAAAACCCAAATCTGGATGCCCGGACGGGGATTCGAACCACCGTCCTCCCGAATGCGAGGCCAGAACGCTATCCGTTACACCACCACGCTCGGTGCGCGGGATCCATCCAGATTCGGTTTCCAGCTATTTCTCGAAATAAAACCGAGCCTTCGGAAGGCCTTCGGAATGATCACTACATCGACGGACCGTAAAGCCCGAAGCAAAAAAAAAAAAAAGAAAAAAAAGATTAAAGAAAAAAAATAAGCCGTGCTTTTCGTCTAATCTATGATTCAGATGTCGTAATCGAATAAACAAGCCCGGTAGAAGTTATTACTTTATTCAAGTGGTTTCATGCTTGAAATGTACATTCTTTTTTTAAAAAAGAATAAAGAAAACAGAACATATCCATGTCTAGTTAAAAAAGGTTAACTTTTACTGACTTCTAACAGCTTAACGAAACAAAAGATAGTTAGAGACGACATCAATTAAGGGAAACAAATTATTTCAGTCATGTTTACGATTCGAACGAGTTTTGTTTAATTAGTCACATTGTGTAATTTGTTTCTTGGAACCGTTCCATTCCAACATTCGTCTTAATTATTGCGGGAAACCGGTTGAATCAGGATCCCTCGTGCTTCGTTTATGCTATCAGCGCCATCCCTTCCCTTTCCATAATCACTATAAATAGAAGAACACAGCTCGAATTCCACTACCCCTTCATGGGACCTAAAGCCCAGCAAAGTGGAATACCTTACCCTCGAAATTAGGCAGATAGGCTTCTGAAAATGAGTCCATATATTGATTGGGTCTACAATCGATTAATGGACTATGTCAATGGGACATTGAGGAAACAAATTGTAAACAGCTTGTGAGTGCACAGCACGAAACATACTATTCAGATTTTTACAGCTGGACGAGTAACTCTGGGTGGGTGCTTTCATCTTGGGTTGACAACATTCAGCTTATAATACATTTTTTGAAGTAGTCAACCGACTCCGGGGTGATTCCCTGAATGGCCTGCAGTGGCTAAATAACATTTTACGATACGGTGTAAGGCATATTCTCTGACTCACTTATCAGAAATATCCGGTCGTTCATTTTCTTATAAGTTAGTTCGCAAATATAAGAAAATTCTGGATATATAATACTAGTTTAATAATTAACACAAAGTTGATGGCATCGCAGCAAGAAGGATATACCCGAGACCTGAACAGCATACTGAGCGTGGTGGGCTAGCCGTCACGCACAGGTTTGGCATTCGGAAGGACGCGGGTTCATATCACCAACAAGCCACCAAGATTTCTGTTTCCATGGTTTCCCGAAATCAATCCAGGCGAGGGCTGGAATGGTTCTTTTAAAAGGCCGTAGCTGCATTCCTTCCCGTTCCTTGTCCCCAGCCCCTGCCAGCCTCTAATGACCTTGACATCATCGAGGCGTATAGCCATAAGTCAAAAAAATTAACAGCACATAAACTACCCAGATAACAAATTTTAAATAATGATTTGTTATTTATTCAGAAATCCACATAAAATGAATTAAATTTGCAGTTAGTCCCCATCCTTTGCAAAACATTTTCACCTTAACTCCGGTAAATTTCCTTTTTTTTATTAAAAAATATTCTGGCAAATGTTTTTATATGTTTCCAGTGTTATTTATGCTCGAAATATTCGGGGTTACCTTTGAAAGCTTTATTACATTTACAGACGCTCAATCTATATCTGTAAATGGTGCCTCACAAAACTACTAACCTGTCTAAGCAGTTATAAATCACAGTGGAGGGCGCCAGTTGTTAAGAGCCATCAGTTAAAATCGGATTAAGATAAGGTTGTAATAATATTCCACTTTTATGTAGCGGAAGCAATAAAGGAAGTAAAAGAAAATTTTGAATGTGGCATAAGTGCTCAAGGGGTAGCAATCTGTATGCTGCGATTTGCTGATGACATTTCCTGTTGGCAAAACAGACTGAGAGTATTCAGAAATTACTGAGTAACACACAAACAAACACACACACACACACACACACACACACACATACACACACACACACACACACACACACAAAACAAACAAAAATCTCTGGGAAGAATTTGTGTAAAATATAAAAATAGAATCATATAGAATTAAGTGAATTCTGTTACCTAGAATGACAGAAAAAACATATAAATTTTTAAAATATCTCGGAAAATTTATATTACTCTTTAGAGTGCGATGATCACCAAATTTTCTAATATCCTGCATTTCGTAGTTTTCGCTAGCAATGCTGAGGTCAAGAACTTTTCGAACAGTTTAGTATCCTTTAATTCTCTCACAAAATTTCCCTTTTCCCTTATTTTTACGCTACTGGATCACTAACTCCTGTCAAATAAGCTACACTGTATAGTGAATGATGTAAAACAGAAGTAGCCAGGCACTGCTTTCAATTTCGGTAAGGCCACTAGGGCCATGCCAACTGATTGCTCGGGGGAGCTGGAAGCACCACCGTGGTTACAACTAGACTTGTTACGTCTGAAGCATTTAACACTAGGGGAGGAATGGTTGTGTTGCCATCTGTCTGCGTAACGTGTAACTTAAGTTTTGTATGGAAACTGTATTTTTGTTTGTGAAATGTGTAATTTATCAGGTAGAGATTGGGGATCGTCCCAGCATTTAGCTAGATGATATGCAGGAAGGAAGGCTGGTACTCAAACCTGGTCCCGTTGTACCTCCCAAATACAGTATGGTGTCACCTGCAGCCACACTGACGGGTTTTTACCTCCTTAATTAAATTACTAAAGTCGAGAGTTTTCCTGAAACATACGGTCTTAAAATTCAAATGGCCACAGTTCGGCTATTGTACACTGAGGTGACAAAAGTCATGCGATAGCAATATGCAAATATATAGATGGCAGTAGTGTCGCTTACAAATTGTAGAAATGGTCAGTGCCTGGGCACGACTTCATTTGTCATCAAATGCTTCGTGTGAGAAAGTTGATTATGTGCTTATGGCCACACGACGAGAATTAACGGATTTCGAACGCAGTATGCTAGCTGGAGCATGTGACATTCCATTTCGGAAATCGTTAAGGAATTCAACATTCCGAGAACCACAGTGTCAAGAGTGTGCCGAGAATACCTAATTCAGGCATAACCTCCCATCATGGACAACGCAGTGGTCGACCGCCGGCACTTAATGAGCGCAACCAGCGACGTCTGCGTAGACTTGTCAGTGTGAATATACATGCAACACTGCGTGAACTAACCGCAGTAATGAATGTGGGACGTCCGACGGGCGTTTCCGTTAGGACAGCCCATCGAAATTTGGCTTTAATGGGCTATGGCAGCAGAAGACCGACTCGGGTGCCATTACTAACAGCACGTCATCGCCAACAGCGGCGCTCCTGGGATCGTGACAATATCAGTTGGACCGTTGACGACTGTAAAAAAGTGGCTTGGTCAGATGAGTCACGATTTCAATTGGTAAGAGCTGATGGAAGGGTATGAGTGTGGCGCAGATCCCATGAAGCCATGGTCCCAAGTTGTAAACAAGGCACTGTGCAAGCTGGTGGTGGCTCCATAATGGTGTGGGCTGTGTTTACATGGCGTTCAGCTACTGGGAGACCACTTGCAACAATTAATGGACTTCATGTGCCCAAACAATGATGGAATTTTCCAGGATGACAATGCGCCATGTCACCGGGCCATAACCGTTCACGATTGGTTTGAAGAACATTCGGGACCATTCCAGCGGATGATTTGACCATTGCGATCACCCGACATGAATCCCATCGAACATTTATGGGACATAATCGAGAGATTAGTTCGTGAACAAAATCCTCCACCGGCAACACTTTCGGAATTATGGACGTCTGTATAGGCTGCATGGCTCAATATTTCTCCAGAGGTTCCAAAACTCGTGGAGTCAATGCCACGTCGTGTTGCTGCACTTCGCCGGGCAAACGGAGGACCGACACGCTATTAACAGGGTATCCCATGACTTTTGTCACCTCAGTGTATAGTTGTGTTGCATTTTTCAGGAAAACAAATATGAATTTCAACAGTATTAAACTGTTTTAATTTGAAGCATCATATGGTCTTATTCCTCTCTAATACAGCCGTAACAGACCTTTAAACTTAACTTAACCTAGTCCACAACCCGAAGGTTGGTTGAATTCTCCCGAAGGAGGCATACTAAGCTAAGCCATTGTGGCAGAGGTAGGACGGCCAGTTCCTTTCCTCTGAGACCTACAGTTTAACGTGGAATCCGAACACGGAGCGACCTGGCACAGCTCATATGATCAAACACAACTCTCAAAATTTCTGCGCCTGCCGGGATTCGAACCCGGGACCGGAACAGGGAATGTTTTGAAAGCAAGCGCCTTTACCACTGAGCTACCAGAACGCTCATGTGCTCAAAAAACAAACAACAAACAAACTTTTCCTGCGATATACTCCACTCGTCGTAATGTTTTAATACTGAATAGCTTTTTCTTTTCCTCTCTCAATCCAGCCTCCTGTTGTCCACAGCTGGACATGAGAGGGGGAGAAAAACTTGTTTCCTGCCCGAATTCAAACCGAATTTGTTATACTCGGCGTTCATAACCCAGAGAAGAAAAGTCTGTGTTGCCATTTATCTGCAAAATGGGTAACTTATTGTGTTCTGTATTGTTTTTTCAGAAACGATGCAAGAAGAATATACATCGGGAAACGTCCTGCGGATACAGGCAGATTTCAGCTAGATTATATCATGGTCAAACAGAGATTCAGGTATCAAGTACTAGACTGTAAAGCGTACCCAGGAGCAGACATAGACTCTGACCATAATTTGATAATAATGAAGTGCAGGCTGAAATTAAAGGGAGTAAGGAAGCAGTATAAGCAGAACAGACTGGAAGTGAATAAACTGAAAACAATCTAGCACGACAGAAAAATTTGCAGAAATGGTAGTCTTTGGTCTAAGAAGTAAATGAGAAAGGAGCTCAACTGAGGACGAATGGAATGCATTAAAGACCGAAATAATGAAAGCTGTTAAAGAAACATTAGGCTTTAGGGAACAAGCTGACCGAAAACCTTGGATCACAGAAGAGATTTTGGAGCTGATGGATCAGAGGAGAAGGTACAAAAATGCTCAGGATGAAGCAAGAAGAGAGCAGTACAGACAATTTAGAAATCAAATAAATAGGAAATGCAAAGTAGCAAAAGAAAAATGGCTACAAGAAAAGTGTGAAGAAGTAGAAAGGGAAATGGTTGTAGGTAAAGTAGATGTTGTATATAGAAAGATCAAATAGAATTTTGGAGAAATGAAGAAAAGAGGTATGAACATTAAAACTGCCTATGGGAAACCTCTTTTAAGCTCAGAAGACAGAGCTAACCGATGGAAGGAATATATTGAGAAACTGTATGTGGCGGACGACTTGTATAATAGTGTAATGGAAAAGGAAGGCAATGTCGACATTAATGACTTAGGAGATCCTGTTTTGAGGACAGAATTTAATAAAGCTCTGAATGACTTGAAAGCAAATAAGGCAGTTGGAATTGATGAGATCCCTGCAGAACTTCTTAAATCCCGAGGAGAGGAAGGAATCGAAAGATTATTCAAACTGATATCAAAAAGTTATGAAACAGGAGAAATTAAAATATCATCTTTACACTTCCAAAGAAAGCACAAGCTGGCAAATGTGAGAATTATCGCACCATTTATCTAACATCACATGCTTCAAAATTACTGACCAGAATAATATACAGAAGGATGGAAAGGGTAGTAGAAGAGATAGTAGGTAAAGATCAGTTTGGGTTTAGGAAAAATCGCGGTACAAGGGAAGCAATTCTGTCTTTAAGATTAATACTTGAAGGGCGGATCAAGAAAAACAAAGATACTTTTACGGCGTTTGTTGATTCGGATAAAGCTTTTGATAATGTTAGGTGGGACAAGATGTTCAAAATTTTAAAGAAATCAGGTCTAAAGTATCGAGATAGAAGAATACTCTATAAACTATATAAGAATCAAGTGGCTATAATAAAAATAGAGAATCACGAGAGATATGCATCAGTTAAAAAGGGTGTGAGGCAAGCTTATAGTCTATCCCCGTTAATATTCAACTTGTATGTAGAAGAAGCAATGAAGATAGTCAAAGAAAAATTTCCATGTGACATAAGTTTTCAGGGAGAAAAAATCAGTATGCTACGACTTGCTGATGACATTGTCTTGTTAGCAGAGACTGCTGAGGATATTCAGAAGTTTCTGAATGGCATGAACAAAATACTGAAGGAAGATTTTGGACTGAATATAAATCAAAGCTAAACAAAAGTGATGAAATGTAGCAGAAATGATACCAACACTGGTAGATTAAATATAAAAATAGGATCGGATACAATAGGAGGAGTAAGTGAATTCTGTTACTTGGGAAGCAAAATTACAACCGATGGCCGAAGCAGGAATGATGTTAAAAGCAGAATAGCACTAGCAAAAAGAGCCTTCATGAAAAAGAGAAATCTTTTAGTTTCAAATATTGATCTAGGAGTTAGAAAGAACTTTTTAAAACTCTATGTGTGGACCACAGCACTTTACGGTAGCGACACATGGACTTTAGGAATTCCGGAAAGAAAGAAAATTGAAGCATTTGAAATGTGGTGCTACCGAAGAATGCTGAAAATTAGGTGGACAGACAAAGTAAGAAATGAACGAGTTTTGGAGATGATGGGTGAGAAAAGAAGTTTGTGGAAGAAGCTTACAGAAAGAAGAGACAGGCTGGTAGGTCATATTTTGAGACATGCTGGATTGGTTAATTTGTTAATGGAGGGAACAGTCGAAGGTAAGAACTGTAGAGGAAGACAGAGATTAGAATATATGAAACAGATAATTGAGGACGTGGGTTGTACGGGATATGTAGAAACGATGAGGTTAGCACAGGATAGGAAGGGATGGAGGATTGCATCAAACCAGTCGAAAGACTGACGACAGCAAAAAAAAAAAAAATGGTAAGTTATTTTTTTTTTAGTGAAACGTGTGGTCTGGGTGGTCTACGGGGAGGAGATTGGATACAGTTGCAGCATTTACCTGTATAATTCCAAGAAATCGCCTAAAAACTGTTATCACGCCGGCTGGTACACGGGGCCCAGCATTCCCGGTGTACATGCCAGATCCACTGTGCGGCGCCTTAACCCACTGAGCCACATTGCAGGTTTATGAATAGCTTAGTTTACATCCAAAAATATTTCGTCGCAGTAATAAATAGCATCGCTTGTGAGAGCTCAGTTCACCTGATTCAAGAATCTTCTATTTGATGGTCCAGGTGCCCGCGTATCCTTGGATTACGCTCTTCTATTTCATCAATCTTAGTGAATTTGCACATAGTGTTTGATAACGTTAAATACGATGTTGTCGATCAGAGCTATGTTAATTATTAGCATTTAGTCACTACGTCAAGTACTGTTGTCGTTTCCAGCTAACCTAAGTTGACGTTATTTTCTTCGGCTAATCGCTGAACTTCTATGAGTTCCAGTTCACACCAGTAAAAATGTGCATGGAACTACGAATCACGAAGGACGCTGATATAAATAATTTTTCTTGTAGTAATATTACGTTCTAAGAAATTCTAGAGTTTTAGAAAGTGACGAATCAAATGGAAACTGAACGGCTGGAGGGACAAGGTGGTAAATGGTATCTAGAGGGTGATTCAAAATAACGTGGACAAAATGACATGGTTGATCTGTCATACAATAAGGATCAAAAATCGCATAGGAACAGAGGGTTGCAAACGCCTGTAGATGGCGCTAGAGCCACGAGAGGGCGTTGCGATACAAACACGAGCCAACACGATCACCTGACTTGTCTCACTTGGATTTTTTCTTTTGGGGATTTATAAAAGGACTTGTGTATCAAACACCTGTTGAAACGTCGGAATACTTGGTTGGAATAATCGTTGCGGCAGTCAGATGTGTTCGAGATACACCTGGTATCTTTGAGAAGGTGCGCCGTTCCATGCAACGGAGATGCCGGGCTTGTCTCGATGCATCTCGCAAAATCTTTGAGCATCTGCTGTAGGCTCAACATTTGGCTTGCATTAGTCGCATGTGAGTGATAATTATCAATAAAATGATCTGTAGTGGTTTTGTTTCTTCTCTTTGTGTCAGTATTATTTTAGATACCCTGTAGCGGCTCCGGATCGCAGTTGCGATCCTCTGTTCCTATGCGATTTTTGATTCTTATTGTATGACTGATCTACCATGTCATTTTGTCCACGTTATTTTTAATCACGCTGTATATCAATATTATAAATGCGAAAGTAACACTGCCTGTCAGTTTGTTTGTATCATTTTCACGATTAAATGGCTAAACGGATCTTGATGAAATTTGACAAGGAAATACTATGTATCATTAGAAAGGACGTAGGATACATTTTTCAGGATAAATAACATACTTTGTTTTGAAATTTTAAATAGTAACTGAACGGTGACAAGCATATTGTTCGATCAGGTTTTGTTTCTTTCGCAGTCAGTTTGTGTATGATCTGTTTATAAATTAAATGTACAGACACAAGTTACTATGTAGTACAGATGTAAATTTTTTCCAATTCTAGCAATAAAATTCTAAGTTCCTTCCAACAAAGTAATAACTTGAGGACAACAGCCGTGACCTCAAACACGCGGGATGGTAAACCTATTATGGAATGGCTTCATTCAGCTGTGTACATCTCACTGAATCAACAGTGGAAAATACGCAGGATCTTCTCTGCCTGTCATTAAACACCAGTAAAAACCCGAAGAAGCTATGACTACTGTCAGACATAAGGTTGCGGTTGGGGTTTACTGCTTGATTCAGCGCTGTTTCGACAGGAGATTCTATTAGCGCCAAAAGAGAGTGTTTACAGGCAGGCGGGAGAACAATGCCAAGTGTGTCGCTAGAAAGTGACTGTGGGGTAACCAATCGTCAGGCACGCCACGCGCGAACCCTGGGTGACGCAACCAATCCTTTGTTGCTGTTGTCTTTAGGCGCTCAAACATATGACACATACTCACTAACGGTTTAGAAACGGGAATAGTAGCACTCGTTGACTTTCCGTCACCTAGAAAACGCATGACAGTTGTGTTATTACTCTCCCTATAGCCTGTTATGACAGGTGGATAAACTTGTAAGACTTAGCGGAATTGAGTAGTCAAATATTAACTGGAACGAAATAAGTAATTTCTCAGGAGGATACAGATAAAGGCAAAAATTGTAAAAGACAGGCAATTATTAGTAGTTTATTTTGAACCGGTAATTGAAGAGGGATATGTGAATATGGGGAAATTGGCAAAAGATTTAAGGGAACACAGTCGCAAACAGGCTCAAAAAAATCGATTTTTTTTTTAGACTTGTTCAATGCTCCAATTATTTAGCTACAAAATGCCTTGTGTTTCATGCAAATTTGACGATTAGATTCGGAGTTATTGATTTTTTCCTGATGCGTGGTAATTGTGTGTCTGTATTGCAATGTACATTAGTTTCTCGTATGTAAAACTTTTAGTACAGTTTTTTTCTCAAAACTACATTTTTTGATCTTCTGGTACAATTTTCTCAAAAAATAAGATTGATAAGGACATCAGACTTTCAGAATCTCTTGTTAATAAAACGATGATTAATCAAATAAAAAATGGGACCTCTCATAACAATAAGAACAAACTTACAAGCTCCAAGGTATTTATAAAAGTAATAACATTTTGTCTTTTAGAACAAAAAAATCATTACTCATAAACTATACAAAATATAGTAAAAAATCTTTATGTGATTTGCAGATGAAGTTTTATCTGTATACTGCAAAAGTTTCAGGTCTGTATCTCCATTACTTTCTTCAGAAAGTGTACCTGAAGTTTGCTTGTTTTAACATTGATTTCTTATGGGAGGTCCTTCGCGACTGTGCCCTTTAAATAAGTGGATAATAGCATCAAAACAATAGACAGTTTCAACCATCTTTTTCATTGTTTCTTCTTCCTCCCCAGAAACAATTCTATTTGTATCATTTTTTTTGCGCACGATCGGGATTTAATTTTGCGATAGGACGACACAAATTATAATAATGCATACAACAAAAAACAACGGGTGCTCTTATAGAAACGTAAAAGTGAATCTATATAATTAAAAATCACGAAGTACGACATAAACACACATTTGTTGCCGCAAGTCGAATGTCAACCGAAAGGTACAGGCAAACAAGGCGGATAGCGACGGGGAGGCAAGGCCACGCAGACTGACACACGTTTTTGCCCAATTTTGAGGATTGCGGATCTGCTTAATTTTGTGCAGGATCAGCCAGATTGCGAAACGATGCGGGATCCCGGATTGTTGGATTGCAATCCCTCACTTGCCGCTTATCCGTGAATCGTATAAACTCTACTATGTTTTAATATTTCCTAAAATGTATAACTTTTTTTGGAGAAAGTAGGGTACTACCTCACCATTCGCTTAGAAGCTGATAGAAAATCGCCAGGAAACCGTAATTAAGACCACCAGAACCATTTAAGCTTGTCGTACCTCCTTTCCTCCAATAGGACGGCGCTATATTACGCTCTGCCGTTTGTCTGATACGACATTGTATTAATCTCAAGTTGCAACCGATTCAAGACGATTTGGCGGAAGTTACCACGCGTAAATAAAGGATATTGTTCAATCCGGATATGATTCGTGTATATAACAAACCAGTGATGTCCTCCCTTGAAGTCAGTAGTTCGAATTTAGCGTTTATTACGAAAAAATTACTACCTTGCCGTGAATACGTAGTAATATTTTCGGTAAGCTACTAAGAGCAAGACGAAATAAATTGTGGTTACTTTTCGCTTTCATTTAACAGTGAAGTTTGATCTCGAAATAATGGTAAATCCTAGATAAATATAACCTAGTATATTGAACGGAAGTCCCAGCTTGGCACGTTCTGCATTTCGTTCGGCGTTTTTTCTTTTCTTTTCTGTTAATTCTGACAGCAGGCGTAATTTTTATTTACTAAATTCAGTATTTCAATAACAGTGGCGCTGTTTGAAGACAGTAACAGCCATGAAAAACCAATCTTAAAGTCTGGACGGCTGTTTTTGAACATGCAAGTGTATCAGCAGGTGCTGAGTTACTGCTCTGAAAAACACGTTAGTACCAAGAACCATGTATACGCTTCAATTGGGTTGAACGTTATTGCCATCGAGTTCTCTTTGGCATATAAATATAATTTAATGTTTGCGCTAACCCATTTGGCTCCTTAGACTGGAAGTATATTTGCTTTGGCTTGAGTCCAGCTTACCAAATTGGATACCTTAGCTCTTCTTGGGTCGAGTAAGAAGCATGCTTCTACAATCCCTGGAAAAAACTGAAAACAAACGTTCTTTGCGCCACTAAAGCTGTAAAACCACTCTCTTCAAAAAAAAAGCTAGTGAAGGAAAAAATAAAGCGGTGATGGGAATGAAGCAGCTTTGAAATCTTAGGAAAAAACTGACTATAGAAACTAATAACATAAAATGCTTTCAAATTAAAATACTCTTGTCACATCGCGCTCAGTGCGGTTTTGAGAGCGATTGCTCAGTGGAAATATACGAATTTCCGTCCGATAACTGGCAATTGGTTGTTCATTTGCAGTGGAAATAAAGCGCTGAAAGAATTTAAATTACAGGACCATAATTGGACAAAAGATTTTCCTGTACTATCGAAATCAAACTAACTGAAAGGATCCCTTTTTTTGGTAAAAACCACCTTTCAACGCTATAACATGAGATATGAATGGACAAAGATATTAGTTTCTGGTGTACTTGAGTTCAGCAGACGGCTAACTTCGTTACTTAATTATCATCTATTGTATTACCTGAGAAAGTTTGCACTGAATGATACACAGTTTTAACAATTTTCACAATTCTCGTATACCACACGCCGAAGTGCAATATGAACTATTTCAGGATTTCTAACCTAAAGACTTTGTGATAATTAGTGTCTTTAATTATATAGTCATTATAGATCTGCACATCGCGAGCGATTTACAAAAACCCAAGACTTACCAATATATCGCATTGTCATGTAAAACTGATTTTATGTTTATATGATATCTGTAAATTTGGACTACATAATAGAAAACAGAAAGACGATAAATCATTGTCTCCCATTAAAGCTTGATATGACCTACGCAGAAAAGACTTTTTTTATTTTATTCTGGAGCGATTTGGCTGTACCGAGGAACGAAACTGACTACATGATTTGTTTTGTTTGGAAGTGAGACTGGAAATGAAACACTGCTAACTATGTGCAACTTCATTGATGAGTAATCTCATGGTGTAAAACAGTATAAGGAATTGATTATCTGGCTATAGGTGTTTATAGTTTATAGTTGTAGAGGTTATATGCAGTCACAACGAGGTCATTTGACAAAATGATAAGATAAAAATATATGATTTTCTCTATTCTTTATTGTGGCGATGCCTAAAGTAAAAAAAAAAAAAAAAAGAAGAAGATGAACTTTCTTTCTCAAACTACAGAAGCAGATTATTATACAAAAATAGGCTAAAATGAGAATAGAGGATACAGATTAGTAAATGATTAGCGGTTAATTCCCTATAGCAATGAACCTATATGTTTGACTACAGTTATTTGAGATCTCACTATGCACGTAAAACGATTACGCACGAAAATCTCTAGACACCAAAATTGCATCACACTTCATTATTCAGCCTAGTGATCTTCTGTTGCAAATACAGCTGATAGAAGTTTTTTTTATATAGATCTCTTCGGAGAAAGGAACAGTGAAATACCTGAGGCGTCTTCCAGATGACTTCATGAGGCTGCCGCGGAATCAAAATGACGCTCACCCGGCATGAATACGATGCCTCATGCAGAACGCTGGTCACAGCAGCCTCCTTACGCTTTTGAATAATGCAGCTGTGATCTTATCTAATCGGTGCCATCTTTCAGCAGTAAACAATTTGTTTAATTTTTGAAATTTTTATTTTAATCAAGAAATGAAGGGATATTTGCATCTATAAATAGATGAAAAGCTTAAACAAACACAAAAAATTGATAAATATCCTGTTGTATAACATAACGAGTGGATCAGCTAAGAGATTGATCAATCAAAAACTTTCTATTGTGATAATGTAGGAAAAATCAGACTTTAACTGTAGAAAATATAACGTATAAATCTTCCTGTTTATGAATATTTCAGCATCGTAATCTGAAGCAATGGCTCTGACACTGAAGAAATCATCAAATTTATTTTTGCTTTTATAGTAGCGTTCATTTTTGATGGTACTCAAATGATCCATATACTACATAACATTTTAAATCTCACTGAGGCCTAGAACGAAGTTTAAAATATTGCATTGCATAATATTTTTTTTATCTAAATGAATAATTCGGATGATTGCAAATTTAACTGTTAAACAATCTGGAGACATAGGTGGCGAGCGAGATCCAAGAAACCTTTTAAGGAATACGAATATATTATAAGAATTATCATGTGCAATAAGTTGGATATGATCGGCGAAGTGAATGCTGATTTTTCCTTGAGTTTTGTTTAATTTTTCAAATAATCCTTTAAATAGTTATATTGTAGTTTGGAATAAAGTAAGAAAGATAGCAGGAAACACTTTGCCTAATGAATCAAACAGGAAAATGTTACTACTAACTTGTTCACATTGTTCGTTTCTAGTGATGGTTCAAAATGTTTCGGTGGAAAAAAATTTCCAGCAACACTTTGTACGCAATCGGCTGCGTTCACGTCTGACAAATTTTTATTATTAAGGAAACTGTCATCCGATGGAACAAATTTGTAGTCGACAGTAGAGGTGTGTATGAAAATTTTATAATTGTTTCGATATTTTTTATCCAATTAACTTTCCTTAAAAAATAAATGCTCATTCATATTTTATCGACCTTCATAAAACAAAAGGAGAGTTCCGTAACTGTGTAGCTAGAGTTACTGGTTACGAACCGGAAGGCCTTGGTTCAAATCCTACGATACCAATCTTCCTCCAAGTAGTGTTTCAGATATGACCGAGAATAAAAGGGAAATGATGGTCAGAACCAATGATTTTCTATACTCATTTTTTTCCACCAGCTATCAAGGAATGCAATAGGATGGATTTATCGAATGAGTAAACTTCTAATCTGACAGGAGCAGGTCTAGAGAAACAACTCTGGGTTCCATGGTTTTCTTAGATCGCGAATGGCAGGATGGTTCCTTAAGGTAGCCCATGGGAGCATCCTGCAATATCCTATCTATCTGTCCCCTCTCTAGCATAAACCCTCCGCCACCCATTTTGTAGTTAGTCGTGGAGTAACAAGTTGCACCTTCTGATTAGGCATCTTGTCCAATTCAGCCAGCTATCACATGTTTATCATAAACTTTCTTGCAACATAGTCTTTACGGGTTTGCAGCCGGATATCTTCATGTCATTGTTGTATGAAAATATCCGGCTGCAAACCCGTGAAGACTATGTTGCAATTATACGCCGGAAAAATCTACGTTCACATACCAGGAATTTTCTTTCCGGGTAGAAGGGGTGTTAAGCGGTCAGAGTTTAATACTATTTGCTACCTGTGTTCTATTGCCGCTGTCACGGGGGGATAATGTGGAGTTCTACCTACGCTCACCCTAACTACTTATACTCAGTGGTCTTGGTTTTCATAACATTTACCTTAATTTACATGATGTAGCAAAAATCTTATATATTGAAGTATACTGTCTTAGATATTTCCACTGGTTTCTACAGTCTGCTGCATACACATTTCTCATTAGGTTGTTTGATACATTTGTTTCACGCCCATCAGTCTTCTATTTTTATCATATTTCTCACCATCCACTTCCCTTCAGTTTATCTGGAGTTGAAGCAATGAGTCAAAAACTCAATCTTCGTTTCGATTAGCCATGTGTTTTTAAACAGTTTTGATGTTTAAACGGTTAAATATATTCCTGTAGGAAACAAATCTTGGGGCCTAATAGTAAGTACGAGTACTTGTGAAAGATAGGAAATGAATTAATTCGTCTTTAATACAAATCACGTTGAATGAGGAAAGTAATTTTCCACATGAATCTATGAACTTTTACCAACTTCTGTTGTGCCAGTGAAATTTTTAGTTTTTTGAAAGAAAACTGCAGAATATGCCAACATTTTATTAGGTAACGAGCAATTGTTTGCAACTTCGTTCTTATGCTGAAATCACAATAAACTTACCTTTAAATTGATTCTATTATGTGGACTCCATTTTAATCGTTAGCATTTCAGTGTAACCTTAAAATAACACATACCTTATTGTACACATTTTAACACGGACAGTACAGTAATCGAAATCCCGTCATAACCGGACCTGTGTTCTTTTTTTGCGTGAATTACGTTGAGTAAATTCGTCATAACCGGACCTGTGTGTTTTTTTTTTTTTTTTTTTTGTTGCGTGAATTACGTTCAGTAAAACCGTCATAACCGGACCTGTGTTTTTTTGCGTGAATTACGTTCAGTAAAAACATCATAACGTTCTTTTCCGTGAATTACATTCAGTAAAAAATTGAATTTACTGGCTTTTCTTCGATGCCATATCAAAAGAAAGCGCATCCTATTTTACCGGTGGTATTATGAGCTGAAGATCAACCGCAACTTCATTAAAGTCCGACTTATAGTTTTTGCGTCAATCACGTCAAAGAAAAAAAATATCTTACATTTATCAGCTTTTTGATAAAATATCTAAATGAAGCATACCACGGGCTGTACATTAATGAATACCCCATATTATCCGACAAGAAGCTTTTGCATGTGTCCCGTTCAACTACTACTTTTGTTTTTAAAAAAATTCTCACCTCTTCGACATCACATCAAAATGAAACACACCATGTTTTTCCCTCTGGACAAATGGTGTACATTAAACTAATCCCCATCAAAATTCGACCAGTAGTTTTTGCATGAATCCTGTTCATTCCAACTTGTAGACAGACAGACAAATAGACACGTTAAAAAAAAAAAAAAAAAAAAAAAAAAAAAAAAAAAAAAAAAAAAAAAAAACGCTATAATCATTTGATTTCTAAAAAAAACCTCTTTTACCAAATAAATTATCTGAAGTTAAAGGTTTTACCGGGGGTGAAATTTTACACTTATCTGGCGTCAACGAAATGTAGAAATGCTCAGGTTTGAAATCCCAAAAAAATGGACTGTCTTGCAATGACTTCATAATACACTGATGTACACAGACGGAAAAAAAAATCCCAACACCAAGAAAAAATTATTGTAGAGTAATGAAATTTGGACAATGCATTTGTCAAGTTAACATGTTTAATTGATTAAATTTTCAAGATCACAGGTTAATTTAAGCTCAAGAAAATGCATTTCAAATGTGAAATACTGTTAAATTAATAGCCGGTGTAACCTCCAGAATTTTGAATGCAAGCCTGCAAACGTGAATGCATTGTGTCATACAGGTTTCGAATGTCACTTTGTGGTATGGAGTTCCATGCTTGTTGTACTTGTGCTGTCAATACTGGGACGGTCAGTGCTGGCTGTGGATGATGCTGGAGTTGTCGTCCAATGATATCCCATACGTGTTCAATTGGAGACAGATCTGGTGATCTCGCAGGCCAAGGTAACATGTCGACACTCTGTAGAGCACGTTGCGAGACAACAGCGGTATGAGGGCGAGCGTTATCCTGTTGAAAAACTCCCCCTTGAATGCTGTTCATGAATGGCAGCACTACAGGTTGAATTACCAGACTGACGTACAAATTTGCAGTCAGTGTGTTTGGTATAACCACAAGAGTGCTCCTGCTGTCATAGGAAATTGCTCCCCAGACCATGACTCCAGGTGTAGGTCCAGTGTGTCTAGGCCGCAGACAGTTTGGTTGCAGGCGTTCCCCTGGCCTCCTTCTGACCAACACTCGGCCATCACTGGCACCAAGGCAGAACCTGCTTTCATCAGAAAACACAACAGATCTCCACTCCGTCCTCCAATGAGCTCTGGCTTGACACCACTGGAGTCGCAAACGGCGATGGCTTGTAGTCAGTGGAATGCACGCTACAGGGCGCCTGGCTCGGAGCTGTCCTTGAAGTAACCGATTTCTAACAGTTCGTTGTGTCACTGTGGTACCAACTGCAGCTCGAATTTCTGCCGCAGACGCAGTACGATGCGCCACAGCTCTACGCCGAATACGGCGGTCTTCCCTCTCAGTAGTGCCACGTGGCCTCCCGGAACCCGGTCTTCTTGAGGCAGTACCATCCCTTGACCACTGCACCCAACAATCATGCACAGTGGATACATTCCGGCCAAGTCTTTCTGCAATATCGCGAAAAGAAAATCCACCTTCTCGTAGCCCTATTACACGACCTCGTTCAAACTCGGTGAGCTGTTGATAATGGCTTCTTCGTCTTCTTAAAGGCATTCTTGGCTAACATCAACTCACTATGTCAAATCTCAGCGGTAAATAACGTTCACAAACTTTACAGCGCGTATTTAAAGCAAACCTGATTTGCAAGCTCTGAGTAGCGCTACTAGCGCCACACTTATGCGCGAAGCGCGAAATTTGAATCGATGTCATCTTTCAGATGTATAAACACGCCTACCAAATTTCGTTTATCTAACACAAGTCTTTCTTGGTGTTGGGATTTTTTTTTCCGTCTGTGTATTTGCAGAAGCATTTTTTCAATATTAAAGCTAGTGAAATTCTTGACTACGTAAGCGGTATATTAACATCATTTCGGCTAACTCTTAATTAATATTCTAACAGTTCAAGCTGGCCACCAGGACCGTTTATGAATCATGAACTGGCTTCGTGAGTAGTAACCACCATCTTTGTCTGGACGGGAATTATGAAGTTATCCATCAACGGAACCACTGTCGCCGATGGCATGGTCTGAGTGTTACAATTCTTTTATCATACGGTGTGCTGTAATGGTATGGTGTTAATTTTGAAACGGGTCCGGGGAGACTACGTGAACCGGATAGTGCTTGACGGTACACTATCTTCGAGACACACACAATTTTCCATAACCTACCGCATACTGCGATCCACTCTATCGATAATGGACTAACTGAGATTAGAAACACTGTCAATAATCCTCATCTTGAGCGGTGTATCTTGTGTCTCAGTGAAATTATTGATGTTGAATGTGATACATTGGCACCGGATGCCTTTAGAAATTTGTACGAGTCAACAGTGGCATGCTTTTCCTTGTATACTCTGTTTTCATAAAGGTAAAAATCACGGGGTTCCTATGGCTCCCGTCACTTTCCACAGGATTCGCAGAGGAAGAGCTCCACATTCCCGTTACAACCATTGGCACTAGAAGGATGTGGCGTGGTCAGCGCCATGATCCGGCCATTATTTACCTAACTGATAGCAGGCTGAGAAGGCCCGGGGAGCTTTGAAGTTAAATCCCACCGAGCGTGGTGCGTGAACGGTTAACATTCTGGCCTCGCATTCGGGGGACGTGGGTTCGAATCCCCGTCCGGGCATCGAGATTTGGGTTTTCCATGGTTTCCCCAAATCACTCCAGGCGAATGCCGGGATGCTTACTTCAAAAAGGCCATGGCCGAATTCCTTCCCGTTCCTTTCCCCAAACCCATCCCACCACTAATGACCTCGCTGTCTACGAGGCTTAAAGCCCAAAAGATAAATTCTCTGCTTCATCGGGAGTCAAACCCGGCTCGTCCGGGCCGCAGTCAGACGCTCTACCGCCAGAACAACGAGGCCGCCGTTTCTGTTTTTATAACTTGTATTAAAATAATTGGACTTTTACAGGCTCACATTATTTATTTATTGCGATTGGCTCTACGGCTCATCGATGTCGTGGTCATAAAATCCGGGAAAGGACTGACGGGGTAGGGACGACAAAGAATGGGAAGGAATTTGATGATAGCCTTTAGAAGGAACCATCCCGGAATTTGCCTCGAGTGAATTTGGGAAACCGAGGAAAACCTATATCTGTATAGCTGGACGGTGATTTGAACCCGGGCCATCACGAATGCCATGCCCAAGCGTCATCTTTCAGATTTGACATCTGGTAAAACTTCTAGTCTCAAGGGAAGGGGATATTTTTTATTCGGGAATTGCCACCCTCAGCCCTTAGGTCAAAATCTTCCTGAAGGCAAAGGTAATCGCCTCATCCGCTGTTTGCGGAGTTTCGAATACTTCTTTTCCCTCCACATGAGACATTGAGGCCTTTGTCATACAACCAGCTAGACCAAATGTTTTTGTCTTAACTCCATCACTTTCATTTTTTTATGGAGTGTGAAAAGCAGACCCTGTGCTCCCATAATAGACCCAGATTGGCTGCTAACTAAGGAGACTGGCTCGTTTATTATGATGGTTATTGTGAAAAGATTAAAAATCGACTTAATAGTTTCAGAAAAGTAAATAATGTGGATGGGAATAATCTCAAGTACCATAACCAACGATCATTAACATTTCCGATGAAAAAATCTGGGAACAACCACTCTGTATTCAAATATTACATAATGAAGACATTCTGGTTGATCAACAAACACCTTAGTGTCGTTACATGTAATTTCATTCTGAACGGGAGATGAAGGCCTTGAAAATTCAATTATAATAAATCAGTACTCCGTACACAAACGAAGTAGTGTCAAGGAGAGCAAGACAACAGTACAAAATTTCGCCGTGTCAGCAGAACAATTTATCTCAAATGCTACCAAAAAAAACAGTCCTACGCAGAATTTCAAATAAGATTGTTGGATTGGAAAAAGTGATTTTTAGCATTATAGTCACGTATCAACTCAATAGAACTTGACTGATTTTAACCATGATACTAATCTCACCGATTATATCAATACTCTTAATAGCTGTAAAATGTAAATATTTGTTTTGTTGATAACAGAAAAATTTAATATCAGTGTTTACTATTACTTGCGTGTTAAAAGCACAGCTATAATGGAGATGGTTTAAGTCCAATTTCAGGAACGAATGTTGGATTTATCCCTGGATGACCATACGAAAAATATTTGAAAAACTCCAATTATCGATTAAAAATTAATTTTACATAAGAAGTGAGAAATGTATGTTAATAGTTGATGCTTAATTTAACAGAATCAGAGGAAGCCTTAAGTGATTGTAGCTTGCATTAGTTCTTATGTTGACAGCAATGTCTCTTTCTGTTCATTGTTACATTGTGCAGTTCTATTATACTTTATGTGTGTTTGTGGTCAACAGTGAATTGAAAGTTGCAAATGCTCTTAATTTAGGTCAATTTTTATTTGTGAGTATTTCTCAAAACATGCCAACTGACTATGGCATTGGTTCGTTCCGTACCAGACATTTCAACCACCCTGCAAAACGGAAAAAACAAGGTTTTTTCAAATATTTTGTAGAAGCTATCGTAATGACAATCGTACTGATGATTAAATTATCGCCTGAAATAACATTTGGGAACAAGACGATCTTATAATAGAAATAGATGAACGAAGCTGTGAGTATTACATTTATTTAAAAACTCTTAATGCAGGAATTTGTTAATTATATTTATTTATTGCAATTCAAATCTAAGGAAACTGGAAAAAATTGAAATATACATTCAGTATTTTGATTGCAGAGTAACGGCTGATTGCTAGATGAACTGATCCCTGCTTATGAGTAATCTATAAGTTTTTCTTTAAATTTTTGTCTGTCTGTCTGCAAACTGGGATAAGTGGTAAATGATTCTGATAGAAATTTAATTAATGTACAAACAATGGCCCCTCGATTAAAGTATGGAATGATTAATTCTCATGTGACGTTGATAAGCTGAAAGTTTTAAGGTAAAGGGTTCCACATACTAGTATCAATTTTTCGTTGAACTCAGTTCACTCAAAAGTTGACGAGGTTTCGTTTAATGTAATGGGACCCATTTCGTAAGGGATTGATCGAAGGTATAGAGAAAGTACAGAGAAGAGCCGGTCGATTCGTGACCGCTTGCTACAGTCCTTATGAAAGCGTCAGAGAACTGATTAGTAGACTAGTCTGGGAGTCTCTGGTAGATAGACGACACACGTTTCGTTTAAACTTATTGGTAAACATGCGTACTCCCACTTTCACTTTTGAGTGTAGTGAATTACTTCTTCCACCAACCTATTTGAGTCGGAAGGACAGGAAAGATAAAATTAGAGCACGCGGGTACAATAGGGAGTGTTTAATTTTGATGTGAATTGGAAAAACTGAAGAATTAAAAACAATTTTTTCTTTAAAGAGGGTTCACCGAAAAATTATTGGTCGAATTTTCATGGTGTTTTGATTAATGTCCAACACTTGGAACAGCGGATAAAGTACGGTAATGTGGCCTGCTTTTTTTTTTTTTTTTACTTATGGCTTTACGCCTCGTCGACGTCGAGGTCATTAGAGGCAGGATGGGACTGGGGAAAAGGAACTGGAAGGAATTCGGCAATTGACTTTTGAAGGAAGCATCCCGGAATTTGACTGGAGTTATTTGAGGAAACATAGAAAACCCAAATCAGGATGCCCGGACGGGGATTCGAACCACTGTCCTCCCGAATACGAGACCAGAGCGTTAACCGTGGCCTCCTAATGTTGAAGACAGATTTAAGATCATTTTTCGTTGAATGTGATTCATGGAAAACCACTGGTCGAAATTTTTTTGAGTTTTAATTAAGGTACAGCCTGTGGTTGCATGAACAGAACAAGGAACGTTTTATTCTGATATGACGTCGGCAAACTAAGGAATTAAAATAAGTGTCCACAGGTTAATGTCCACTTACTTGTAAATGGAAGTTACTTCTCCAGTCGAAATGTTTATCGTGATTATAGCGCAGGAGCTTCATGGTAATATTCGGAGTAATGAAGTTACAGTTTATTATGGGGACACTAAATGCAAAAATAATTTGAGTTTATTGAGCTACAGGAGTTGTTGATGATGCTGATTTAAGATACAGGTCCGTACCTTAAAAGTGCATTAGAATGAAGTTGCGAGCAACAGCTAGTATTAAACAAATGTGTGATTAACAAATGGGTCATTACAATCTTTTCTCTGACCTACATCTAATGCGTTTTTCGGTTTCTAACCATTACGTAATTTGCAGGTGTAATACGCAATGAAGTCACTCATTTAAAAAACGAAATTTATTGCGCAAGTTTGAGTAAGATAAAAGGGTATCTAACGAAATAAAGAAAGATGACACCGCGTAAAACATAGCCGCTAGTGAGGTACTAACACATTGCAGCAATAAGGATCCAGTCGTGGTCCTCGCATATCAGCCGTCCTGATGTGGCTTTTAGACAGTTTTCCGCAGTCATTAAGGCAAATGCTGGGACGGTCCACCTCATAACCCACACATTTCACAAACAAAACTACACTTACCATACACATAACATAGTTACATGTTTCGCAGACATGACAACACAACAACCCTCTAATATATGTGGGAGGTAACGGGATACTACCAACCAATATTTCGCTAGTAGCGAAAAGTATTACTCTATAACTGTCCTTGTGAAAGAGAGCATGGAGAGCAATTAGATGAAAATCTTGGTGCAGAAAATGATTATGATGATTGATGATGCGAGAAGCATTAGAAAATGTATATATTAATTAACAAAGCTTAAAAACTATGAAAAATCAAAAGAAAAGTGCAAATACTATATTTCAAGAAAACCTTATTACTGATATTTATGTCAAGATGTTAGGAAAAAAAAAAAAATTCTGGTCAGCACCACTTGAAACCAAATTTTCGTTTGACTGATTGCTATCAGTACTGTCGCTGTTGCTTTACTAGCGTAAATGCGTTTGTTACATTGCAGTAATGTCGTTAAACAGAATCACACTCGTATCATGTTATGAGGATCTTGAGCAGCTAAATACGAACTAGTAAACAGAATATGACACAGACACACTTATATAATTATAAAGCTAGTCGAAAGCAAGTCGTAAAAGTTTAGAGGAATCTATCGGATGGTGGTAATACTGAAACAAATCTAAATGGAATATTAAATGTTGGAAAACATCTCTTGGCTGTGAGTTTGTGTTACCTCTCTAACTTACATAACACAGTTCTTCACAAATTTTACCCCTAGCTATGTCTAATTGCAGAGATATTATTGTGGTATACATGTTTCTTACACGTAGAAACCAATAACAGATCTATTCATGCACTATTTAATCTTTCTTAAATTCTGAAACCTTGCTCTAGAGGATGTCAGTGCACGCCGATACAACTAGGGATTGCAATCCTGCAGTGTTTTCAATCCCACAGGACATTTGCGGGATTGGAATCAATCCCGCGGGATCTCACATATGGTTTTGAAAGTGCTATCAAATTAAATAACTAACGTCTTTTTAATGAATTAAAAATAAATTAAATTAATTTTATGAATTAATAAATCAACAGTTAATAATATTTTAACTAGCAAAATGCCATTAATTTAATAATTTCTAGTAAGTACACTATTTTGTAACTATAAATTAATCTCTTACGATTTAAAGTAACTTACTGCTTTTATATTTTTTTTAAAAAATTCTAGATACGCACATAACGGCATATGGCAAGTATTAACGCTGTAGGCAGACTAAATGCCTCATAGTAAATCACATCAGCTTGAAGAATAATCTATCTCTCTACTAAGCATTCAAACAATTCCATTACTTGGCATTTATAAGTAAAATTACCCGAACATTAATAAAAAATCACATTGAATCTTTAAAAAAGTAACAGTTTGTAAATCAGTCGGTCACTTCTGCCTGTGGAAGAAATATCTTAAGAAACAAACAGTACTGACTGTATATTTCTGAATGTTTCGTCTCACAATATACTTCTTAAAGAGCAGTGTACACAGTATAGACAGCGGTCGAGAATGGCCTTCCTGTTCGTCATGGCGTGCAACATATCAAAAATAATTTACTATGTAATAGTTTTAAAACTCTCATACAAGCAGACTTTATAATACATTATTACAAATAATTTCGTATATTATATTTATGCAAATCACATTTCATTAACTTATAATCCCGAATTATTTTATGATGTTAATATGCTGATTGATTCTAAAAAAAATGGAATTTAAAGAATTTTAGGAGTAGGGAAGAGTGGGGAGGAATTGGACAATTTGAGTTTGAGATTTTTTCAGGGAGTTGAGGTAACATTGGAAGTATATGAACTATGGATGTATGTAGCACATATAACTGACTATATACTGAATAACTATTTTTTTTTTCAAAATCCGCAATAATAGCAAGGGAATCTTCGATTTTTTAACAAAAGTTACATTGTCCAATTCCTCCTTCGTGCAGTAGGAATGGGACACTAACTTAATTTTTAAAAAAATGACCAACAATGTTACTCTCGAACATGAAAAAAGATGAGTTAGGTTAATCAACTGAAAAAATTATGGTCTCACAGAAAAAAATGGTGCATAGAAAATTCTTTATTGGAGTGTTGGAAATTTAACACTTAAAGTGATTTTGAAACGAAAAATCTTGCTGGTCCTTTTAGTTCCACCAATGACTGGAGCAGGCATCTTCAAGATGATATCATTTCTTCTAGTGAGACCCGTATCTTCGACATAAGGATAAACAAATGACATTGACTTGTCTCATTCCACCTGCATACCATTGTCCCAAACCTCCTGCAAGGAACCATTTTGAAATTAACGTGCATAAAAGACAAACCACTGATCACAAAGCAGAACAGTTTGGCGTTAGATAATCTTCAAAATATATGTTATAAGCATATGCAAATGCATTATGACCTTTTCTGTTCTGTTAAAAATAAGAAAAATATTCATACAACTCACTAAACTTACTTTTAATGGTGAGAAACACCTTTTTTACCACAAAATTCGGAGTACACAACTTTTAGCGTCGTAACTTAACTGGCTACTGAGGCACTGTTAGTGCTATCTATGCTGAACATTTGAAGTTAACGGAGGCAGTAGGTATGAAAAAATCACAGGTGTCCCATTCCTCCTGTGTTCCATTCCTCCCCACTCTCCCCTACCATTACTCTATCCACTATAACGCTTGTAAATAGGTAGAAAATCTTACCACATATCCAACATAGTTCAAATTATTGTAGTGTATGCAACGAAAACAAAAGCAAGTTCTTGAAAATACTTAAAAATTAATCTATTTACTGACGAACTACGTCGGAAGATATTAGCACAAATTTGTTGATGACAGTCAAATTTCAACTGGAGGAGTATCGGCAAGCAGATCATTGCAAACGATTAAGCCTGAGAGTTGCCAGAAAGCGAAGACGTGGTGGCAACGTCCCGCAAACTGATACACGTTTCAGCTCCACTTTTCGAATTGCAAATCCATACAAATTCCTGTGGCATCCCCCAGGTCGTCAATTGATGCGAGATCCTGCCGAACTGTGGAATCCCGCTTTGTTGTATTGCAATCCCTAAATACAACCAAACTATAATCACCATTTAAAAAGCATAA
Source organism: Vandiemenella viatica (assembly GCA_031002005.1). Taxonomy (NCBI): domain Eukaryota; kingdom Metazoa; phylum Arthropoda; class Insecta; order Orthoptera; family Morabidae; genus Vandiemenella; species Vandiemenella viatica. The sequence continues at coordinate 248,428,673 of CM061921.1, forward strand.
TTCTTGATTTGCAGCAATTATCAGACTTCGTTCTCACTGTTCCTCATGCCTTACAGTGGCTTGTGATTTACACTGAATTTCTGTGATGTCTTAAGTGAAATATATGATAATGTACAGTACAAATCCGTCATTGAAACATTTAGCTCGCTTCACCTTGCCAATAATATTTCCCCGTACCGTTTACACAAAACATCACTGCAGTAATATACATTAGCATATGAACATCGTCATGGTTGTTCTACTTTCATCTATTGCACTTCTGAGATCGTGATGTAGCCGTCGTCTGATTTCATCACACTGTATGCATCTCCCTGTGACTTACTGCCAAAGTCTGTTGTTTTGTTATAGTATTCAACTATACTCAAATGAATCTCCTGGTCATTAGTATTGTAACGATGGTTTATAGAGTAAGAAAGTAATTAAAGTTTGAAATTATAAACTTCTAGATCGTGAACAAAATGCCTCAGATATCCAAGGAACAAGCAAGTTTCGTCGAGGATAAAGGAAGAAGATAGCAGGTTCTCAATATGAAGAAAATAATCGTAAAGCTTGTGATTTTTGAGTCCTTGCTTCAGTTGCATCCTAGAGTATATAAAAAAAATCTTTAGACTTTATTGTGTGGGATAGGTTATTGCAGGTTCTTGATGAATTTGGTTTCCCATGCACTTGACATCACTTTTAAAAGGCTCTATTACAATCACACTGCAACTGTTAAGGTAGTGGTGACATTTCGGAATTTTTCACCATGCCCGAAAATGAAGGGGAGGGTTGTCTCAACAACTGTTCAACCATATTCCGAGTATATCATAAGGAAAGCTCTCGATGACTACGAAACGCCATGGAGTAAGCCGCTAGAGTTTGCAATTCACCCTTCCTATAGGGGTAACTTTTTTTAATTATGGCTTTACGCCTCGTCAACGTCGAGGTCATTAGAGGCAGGATTGGACTGGGGACAAGGAACGGGAAAGAATTCGAACAAGGCCCTTTGAAGGAAGCATCGCGGCATTCGCCTGAAGTAATTTGGGGAAACCAGGGAAAACATAAGTAAAGTTTGATAATTGTACTAACCATGTGTGGTACTGCCAGTCATACTGAAGGATACTCTTGCTTCATTGCTCTGTATATCTGGGTGTTGCTTCGACTGACAATAGTTCATCAATCTTACCTTCTGCCCCGTTTCTGTTGCACCTCCGAATTAAAGGACCACTCCTCCTCTAAAATTTCTGATTCAGTATATCATCCATGCGAAAATAGTGCTTAAAATCAGTCATTTCCATCAAGATTTATTTCATTTAAAAGATTTAAATAAGTTTACTGCTTCCGTTTCATAACCCATCGTAGATCTCTTGGTTCCCTAGAACGTTCTGCATATGAACATTTGAAGTTAAAATTATTGGTACACATGCTTTCAGGATTCCGTATCCGAAGGAAAACTGAGGCCTATATTAGTCTGTAGTCTGTCCATCTGTCATAGGTCTCCAGGTCGTAAACGGGATTATTTTCAGATTTTAAATGTGCATTTTTTTTATGGAAGATCATTCAGGACTTTCAGTGTCAAGGAAAAACTTTTGCTTCAACGGGGATTGATCGTCTTACTTCTAGATCGTAGTCAGATCCTTAATCACCAGGGTTTTTTTTTTTTACATTTACGTTTTGTTATTCAAAAGTTTGAATTTAAATAAAAATAATAACTTATACATAATTGAACGGCAAACCGCCTATGCACCAGTAGCAGTTCATTTTTAATTTAGTTATGTGATCTGTGTAATATACGTAAATTTTACCAGGTTCGAAAGGCAATTCATAATCTGAAATGTTGGGAACATGTCCAACTACAAACTTTTCCTGCGGCCCGTATATGGAAGACAGAACAAAGGTCGTTCCACTGAGTGGCACTTTGTCCTGAAAACAAGGTTTTGCCGCTCGTGACCAACTGAGAAAGTCATTGGCTGCTCATAACTTCGCAATTTATATTAGAACTTCCATGTTTTGAGACTGTTAATAGTGTGTCCGTGTTAGATTCACATCACAATCTCTAATCATGAATCGAAATGGAAATATTCAAGCTATCAGCTAGTTTGGAAATGGTGTTTCCGAATGCCAGTATTGAAACGTACTTATAACAGCACTTGGTTCTTTTACAGCATTTACCTCATTTCGGACGTGTTACTCACACAAAGATGGATTCAGTCAATGAGTTTACGAAACATTAGATCAAAGCTATGTTACACACTGAGCAATTTTTTTGTAATTACTTTATTTACATCCTTCTTTTTTGATTCTGGTTTACGCATCGTCAACGTCGAGGTTATTAGAGGAGGAAAGTACTGGAGGCATGGAAAGGGAATCTTTTTGAAGAAACCATCCCGGCATTCGCCTGGCAGGATTTCAGTGAAACATGGAAAATCCAAATGTGGATGGCTGCACGTGGATCCGAACCCACGTCTTCCCTAATACGAGGCTAGAGCGCTACCTCTCAGCCGCCACGCGCGATTTAGTTTATATTGATCCAATTATTTCACTGGTATTGAACTGTGATTATACATCTAGTTCCATGAGCAATATGAACACGGATATAGACATGAAGTTTTGTCCTAGCAGACCGAAGATATTCCTCCAGGCTAATTTTCTGACAGAAGATTAATGAAGTAAATGATAAACTCGGTTTATTTGTCAGTAACTCCGACGTTCTCTACTTCTTATAGTAAATCTGATTACAATGAGAACCATGTAACCAGTCCATAATCATGTCAGCGAGTTCTTATGTTCTACGGAAGAAAACATTCTGGGGAAGGAATCGTTCGCTTGGAGACATTAAAATCTTGCTGTCGCATTTCGGGATAATCATTTGATATTGAATAGATGTCCTGTGGTTCTGTTATAGGAGAATTTCGGCATTGCTAATAGGTTTGGTATAGTTTCTAGAGAATATTACATTATTTCTCAATAACCAAATAGTTATCTGTACTTATAATAAAAGTGTAACCAGGAAAATGTCCAACCATTTGAGATATTTTTTAAAAAATTTGCTGGGGTTAATATTAATAAGATACAGACAGGGAATAAACTGTCTCTTTATTTTTAATTTGTGTCTGTCAGTCTGTATTTGGATAAAGTGATTCAAGCGAAAGTAGCTTTGGATTTTGATAAAATTTCGTTTAATATACACCACATGTATCGCGAGTAAAATAGGGAACTTTTCATTTATGACGTTGTCTCGGAAAGCTTAGGAATTGAAATAAAAGTGTTTACAAAATAGTATTGGTTTAACTGAAAGTTACTTGTTACAGTCGAAATGTTTGTCGTGACTACAGCGCACGAGTGGCGTCGTATTATTAGGAGGAATGTGGCTACAGTTTGTCGTGGAGACCGTTCAGTGAGGTACAGGGGCTGCGGATGATGTAGTCGTTGGTTTAAGAGAGTTATCTACACAATAACAGTCCACGCGAACGAACTGCTAGTTTATATTATTACAACAAAAAACAGAGTTCAGAATAAGAAATCTGAATAGCATTATTAAAGCCAAGTATGTGAAAACTCCAAATTCCATGACATTAGAAAAGTACATACAATTATGATTTGGACACAATAAAACTTTTATAAATTTTTGGTGTTAAATTAACATGTATGAGAAGGTATTATCATTAATAATATACAGAAGTAGCGTAAAAATTTAATATTAAAGTGCTGTAACACAAGCTAAACCGAAATATCCTTATAATAATTAATTTTCTGGAGGTTGATAGACTGCCTTAAGGTACATGCAAACATCCAGCTTTCTGATTAGAGTCTTATGACAATGATGGGTTAATATCTAGGAAACAAACAAGCCGTACTTGAGTACCTGTAGTCGGCATTACTATGCCAGGCAAGCAGGACTTAGCAGCGATATTAAACCTGCTTGTGTTCCACTCTTTAAGGCCAAAAGGGAAAAGTGGAACAAACATAGGAGGTTTTGCGGCTATTCATTTCTCTAACCTTTCTGCCTTGTCTTTATGACCTGAATAAATTGGCGGAGAAATATTTCATTACACCTTGAATAGAATGTGGAAGACGGTCTATTACCTAGTAGGTTCACGCGGCCGTTTTGCCTACTAATTACCAGATTGTCCCACATGTAACGTGAGCTGCAGCAGCAACTTACTAAACGTGTTGTGTTTAACTTTCTATTCATTACTATGCAGTTTGGGACCCGTGAACTGCTACAGAAGCTCTAGTGTGTTTTACAACAATAAGGTGTGTTAAGACCAAAAAGCCAGCCATCTTTAAAATAAAACAATAACACTCTTCTGCAAGTAGCTAGTAGGAGGTAAAATAATTCAGTATTATGTCAGATTCGGTTACTTTCATTTAACTGTAACTAAGCCAACCTTTCCGATGTAGTGGGCCAATTTTTAGGAATGCGCTCTGAAGAAAATTCGAATACTTATACCAGGTTGCAAAGACATTATTTCTCCTGATTTAATTTTTGTTTTGGCCCTAAAAATTCGCGCAAGGTCACAAATTCGGATCATTTGGGCTTGAGACATAATTTTAGTGCTTGTTTCGGATTCAAAATCATTTCTCGTATATATGTTATCCGTCACTCTTTATTTTGTTTATGGGTTCGGTAACATTTAACTTCCATGATTGCCGTTCCCATCCATTTCTCAGTTGGTTACGATTGTTATTGGAACACCGTCGAGCCAGAAACAATAATAAAGTATCATGTTCATTATTATTTATAAATAAATAAATAAAATAATAGTCACTGTCCGAGCCTGGTAATGTTCTGGACTCACATTCAGGAGAATGCGGGTTCCAATATCCGTCCAGCCATTGAAATTTCGGTTTTTCATCGTTACTCGAAATCATTCCAGTCGAATTCCTGGATGGTTCCTTGAAAAGGCCATGGCCAAAATTTTTTCCATCCGTTGCCCCCCATCCTCTCCCGCCTCTAATGACCTCGATGTCGACGAATCGAAAATCCTGAAGCAAAGGAAAAATAGTTGCTGAATGTATGGTCTCCAGACACAATAAGGATTCTAATATTAGTTTTTATTTCCGTGAGTGTTACTTCTTCCTTAAGTATTTCACAAGCTGTTTCTTTCAGTATGTTTTTATTTCCTTCTTATCCTGTGACGGTTGAAAATTACTTAGGTATCCTCTTAACAAACTTTTTCAAACATGTTTCATCCATTTCAGTGGTTTTAACTGAATACTATGCTATGTTCTTGCAATCTTTGTTTCCTAGTAGTACATTTCTAGATTCTCTTGGTTGTCGTATCATATCCGCAAAACAAAGAAAAAAAAAAAAAAAAAACAGTTCATTTATGCAGTTGTTACTGTCGATATATCCATATGATTGCCATTACATACAGAATATTGATATATTTGGTTCTTTTTTTCCTCATGGCTTTATGCCACTCTGACATTGAGGTCATTATAGGAGAAAACATCGGTTTTAATGGCATGTTTAGATGAAACTGTGTTACTTTGTATTGATACGGTTTATACGAGTTATCTACTGTTGCCTGTACTCTTCGGTAACTAGAATCGTAAATTTTTTTCAGTCTTTTGTGTTAGTAGTTCGCAAATAATACTTTTATAATAACAGCTTTAAAGCACCCGCGCGTGTTAAGGTGCCACATCCGTATATCAGGAACGTACAACGGGACCTGGTCTCCGCGTGCTCCCCGTCCTCCTAACTGTTTTTAGGGGCCCGCAGGCACCTAATCGAATGCTGGGAAGGTCCCCAATCTAGGCCTATGAGCTACACTATACCTAACGCATGTTACACGATTTGCAAACAAGTGGCAACACAAACATTCAGAGCCGCATTTAAGCATAGGCTACATAGGCTGTAGCCTAGGGGCACCACAAGTAGTAGAGCTAAAAAAAAAAAAACATTCATACTTGTAATAAACGTTCCAGAACTAATAATTCTGGGCTACCTGTGGCTAACTATATATATATATTATTCTATACAAATTGATAAGAAGAACGTTCTGTCAAGAACCATTTTATTGCCAACGCTTAACTATAAAAGTTTTTGCTTCTTGCTATATAAGTGTTAAATTTGAATTTTTTGAGATGCGAAATTACCAATAGCAAGTATCAATGTGAAGTAATTTAAAAAATATTGACCATTCCTCACTTTCAAAGGTTACTCTGTGATTCCAATTTTAAAGCATATAAATCTTGTTATATAAACGTTCAGGAAGGCTGGTAACGTTTTCGTTATGTAAATAAAATGATGTATGTAGTGAAATTTTCATTTTGCGAATTAAAGGCTCAAGATCTTTAGCCCTGAATACAATTTTAAACCTTTGCTGTAATTGCTCTTGACAGATATTAGAGCAGGTATTTAAGTTAAGTGGTGGAAAATTTTGTTCTCCATGCTTAGCAACAATGAAATTAAGTTCTGGTGAATCAAATTAAAGGCACTTTAAGCAAAAGGAAGTAAAAGAAAAGAAATAGACTGCGGAGATACCATTCCTACTCATACATGACCTGCCTTTTAAGTGCATAAGAAATTATGTTAATGAATCGTGTATTTTTGTTCACCCGTCATCTGCCTAATACTATTTTTTAATGTTGTTTCTGTCTCAGCAGGCGTAAAGGTGACCATTAGAGTTAATGGATTCCTGATTTGCATATACTACCCGGAGTTCTTTGAAACCAAAGTGCTGCGAAGCTTGTGGAATTGTGATTTTTAATTACTGCCGAGTTTCAGAAGTCCATTTGGATTATTTGTGATTCTTTTATGTGGTGTAAATTAATCGGCCACTTTATATTGTAGCTTTCTTTCTGCAGATATCAAATACCCAATACTACGTGATTTCGAACGGAATGCTGGTGAAGGAAGGTGATGTGAAGTCTCCAGCTTCTGATTGTGATGCCATAGTGTCTACTCCTTTACAATGAACGCTTTTCCCATATTTTTGAAGTGCAATTTCTTCCATACTCTGTGCGATTCCAGAAAATCCGATAATATCAAAACCTGGGAATTTGAGTTGTAACTACGAATTTATCGTACACATCCAAAATTCACTTATACTACACGATAGTCAAAAGAGCAAAAAATTAGATCTGAAAACATATATCCATTTTGTGCATAAAACACTAGTGTCCAGGTATTATAATGAAGTTGTATGAAGCTAATTTTTTTATATAAATCAAAGTCACCACATTATATGCCAATATTTTTTTGAAAAGTCAAGGCAAAATAGAAGAATTAGTCAAGTGCGAAATACTCTCGCGGTGATGATACCGTACCTAGATAATGTATAAAACTCAATTCGTTAAAAAAGTTACTTTGTTAAATATTCCGTAAAAAGTTAAGGCGTGACCTAGAAAAGTGTCTGAAAATTTTTTTTACGACATATTTATTACCCCATTCCCGGATTCCTCTACATAGTGATCCATGATTTCTTGACGACAAAAATTATTTAGTGAAGGATAATATTTTTCGAGAGTCATAATTTACATAACGATAGTATAATGTGCCTGCGATTTTTTACTTCATAACTGCCATTGAAGAAATAATTTTCAGATATTAAAGGAGGAAACACATTTTTCAACAAAAAAAAAATTCGCCGAAGACGTCGCACAATTCGTGAAATAAATAAAATATTCAAACTTTTTCCGAGTCGGTGTTTTCATTTGATGTCCATGAATATTATCTAAAACATTTTTAAAAAATCATTCAACCCTCTATTATAAAAGCGAATGTAATGTTTTCTGTCTGTTTATTATGTTTTCACGACTAAACGGCTGAGCTAATCTTGATGAATTTTGACAAGGAAAAATTGTGTATCACTAGGATGAACATAGTATATTTTTCTCGGGACAAATAATATTTTACAATGAAATTTTGATAACTAACCGGGCGATGTTTGATGTCACCATCAATTTTTTTTACAATTAGCGATTAGGCTCTTGTAGTTGGACGTAAGACCTTCTACCAAATGAAGAACATCATATAAAATTATATTTAAAAAAATCCAAAATAAAAACTTTAAAATCAATCTCACTTACAAGTGTTAATACAATTGGAATTTGATAATGTGTAGATTAGTATTTCCATTTCGATAGTATCAACTAAAATGCTTCTGCTCCTCCATTTTTTTTTTTAATTTTTTTTTTATGTTTACACTATTAAGAACACAATCCATATTTCCTGTAGTTTTAACAATTTATACACCCACTTCGTACCTTAACAGTAAGAGATTGAATTCCTTATTCATGGCTTTTGTCATGTCCAATATTAGTCTTAATAGTTTTCATAAAACGGCAGTCCCTATATTTTCAGTTTTTTCACACAATCTCTGACTTCACCTCCAGCTATGTTTTCTACAATACATTAACCAAAGATAAAACAGCTTACCCACTCAAAGAAAAATATCGACGCAAAAGTTAGTTCAAACTCCTTCAAACAATTATCTCACGTCTGCCACCCATTTCGTAGTTGTGAAATCATTCTATGAAATGAAATGTATTCAGTAGCAACAAAATGATTAAAATAAATATTGCTTTTAATTAAAATACATTTATTATAATTATTACTATAATATCCACAAGATAAAACCGATAAATTTTAGCACTACTACATTCTCTTCAAAATGCTCCTTCAAAACAGCTGCTTTATGATAATTTGCTGCCATCTTTAGTTCAGGGTTCCATAGATACGTCTTCCACTCAAATTGAAATCTGTTGTACAAAAGTTAATAACATTTAATTCAAAATAGCAGTCAAATATAAAGTGTTGCCTTACAGGTGACAGATAAACGGATAGCGTGTATAGGTCTCTGTAATATTATGTTGGTCGCTCAAGGCTTTATTTCTCTCGCAGTAAATTTTTGTATGATCTGTTCATAAATTTCATGTAAACACACAACATATTATACAGTATGGATGTAGATTTGCACTGCATGCGATGACTGTTTTTTTTTTTTTTATTACTTGTTGCTTTACGCTTCGTCGACGGCTAAGATCATTAGAGGCGGGATGGGACTGGGGACAAGGATCTGGATGCCTGGACGGGGATTCAAACCCGTGTTCTCCCGAATGCGAAGCCAGAACGTTAACCGTTCACCCACCACGATCAAGAAAGGCCAGGTACACATACTGAAAGTAGCAGGGATAAGTAGATGTACAAGGCCGATTCTGGGACAAAAGATCTTAAGCCGGCCCCGGAAGAGACTCCACTCGTCCACGTGACGTCACAGTTGCATGGCTGGAAATTCTAATGGACCAATCAGCGTTCACGTCACAAGATGGCGGATCGTTAGTTCCTTGACCGTCCGCCCAGATGGCAGCACCGGGCGGGCTTGCGCATACGTTAGTTCCTCGACAGGCCGCTAGGGAGCAGCATCTCCCAAGGGCTTAATTTCTTTGGGTTTTTGAGGCTACGAATTTTGAAAGGAATAACGTATGGTAGGTTTGAGAAATAGGATTGAAAAATTACATGCTGATTGGTTTGACATCATGTATTCACTTCAGAAATGTCTGTAGGGAAAGAAACTGGTATTCAAATCGACAACTTTGCTTTTGTTTAGGAGCTATTAATTCATCGAGGTCATACTTACATACATCAGTAAACCCATTCAATGCCTCTTTGAGTTTTATAAGTGTCTGTGTTTCATTACCCCTAATTTAATACATCCTTTAAAATACACGGACTGTAGGTGACACTCGTGAGTTATATTATATTGTTCATAATGAATCCATCATGATGTGAACAAGTGAGTTTGTTTCCAGTCTCTTCGTCGGTGAATTAATTTTTAATGTCTGCCTGCTTCCATGAACGGAATTTATGTTAACAGCGAGGTCTTTAGAGACGGGAAAGGATGGGGGGCAAGGAATGGGAAGGAATTTGGCCATGGTCTTTTAAAGGAAGCATCCCGGCATTTGCCTGGAGTGATTTGGGAAACCATGGAAAACCCAAATCTGGATGCTCGGACAGGGGATTCGAACCGGTGTCCCCCCGAATGCAAGGCCAGAACGCTAAATAATTTCATGAAAACAGGTACACATAGAATTCTTCCTCGGTTTTATATCTGGAGTTTATGACGGGTTTTTTCCATATCGAACGTTACATGGAAACATTTATGCTTTTAGACTTATTTTTTTTATTCAATTATAACAAGGCAAGCTGGCGCCATACTCTCTAGGTGTGGAAACTAAAATTTTGATTTTCGTTTTGAAATTGACGAGTTGGAACGGCTTTTTCAATAATATCACAACACCCATACCCGCGGCCGGACTCGAATCGGTGACTTTCGGCACTCTAGCCCCAACGCTACCGATGTCTGTTCACGTAATATCCGTTGATGTGCACTTTTTTATTTTTTAGTAAAAAAATCGCAATGGTTCACGCTTAAGTATTTTTCACGACACAGAACCGAAGAAAATATTTTACTGTGTGTCGATAGTAGCCAAGATGTTTCGCAGCGCAAACAAGTGCTTGCTTAACAGGACGCTAGGAATACCCGCGCGGCACACATTTCGCAATGGCTAATGGATAAGCAAACATAGATAACAGTCGAGTGGAAATTTCTGTAGGTGTGTTGAAACAGTGTACACATTTCGCAGAGCGCGCATTCCGGAACAGAAATAGCCATTGCCTCAGGGCTTGGGTGGGCGGTGTGGAATGTCTGCGCCCAAAGAAATTAAGCCCTTGGGAGATGCTGCTCCCTAGCGGCCTGTCGAGGAACTAACGTATGCGCAAGCCCACCCGGTGCTGCCATCTGGGCGGCCGGTCAACGTACTAACGATCTGCCATCTTGTGACGTAAACGCTGATTGGTCCATTAGAATTTCCAGCCATGCAACTGTGACGTCACGCGGACGAGTGGAGTGTCTACCGGGGCCGGCTTAAGATCTTTTGTCCCAGAATCGGCCTTGTACATCTACTGGGATAAACTTAGAAAAGACGTTTTTTCCGATAGGCAGCCAGCTCACGGGTTTCCAACCCCAAGAGTTTATATATCTTAGCAAACGACAGCAAAATCAAAAATGTTGTGTACAAAACGATATTGAAGTAAGATGTAAACAGAAAGTAAAATAATTTTAAACCACAAACAAAAATATGCTAGAGGAACTGTTTTAGGTAGTCTCTCACAGTTAATTAACCCTTCCCCTTTAATTTGTTGCTGTTTTTAAGTAAGTTGCAAACTGGTTCTCTTCGTGAGACAGGATCAATAGTAGAATGGTATGGTGATGATGACTTCTACGTCATGTTATCCCTACTTCGTGCTATTTGGGACAGCTTTTACGAAACTGACAGCTTTCTATATCCAATCAATATATATAAAGATGAATGTATGTATGTTAATTTGTTCTTCATACAAATCCACAGTTTTCATCCGATCTTGAAGAAACTTTGCACACTTATCCTTTGATACAAGGAAAAACATACTTTCTACATTTGGTTGAAAAATTATCTGTATAAATAATAAATGTTGTTTTATAATTTCGAAACATTACTGAATGGCGATAGACAGACGCGTTGTATATGGAGGTCTCTGTACTGTTCTTCCGTGTAGCAGTCAGCTAGCTCACGGTTAAAGCGCTTGCTTGCTAATGTTGGGGGCGTGGTCTCGGGTTGAAATCACCGTGAAGACTAAGATTTTTTAAAATTGTTTTTGATCGTAAGAGTCACGCCTGGGCCATCGGTTATTCGGATTGAATGTTAAACTGTAGATATTACAAAGTTAGGGGTGCAATCCGAGGCAACTCGGAGGTAATCTTGCAATGCTGTAGATCTACACTTTTTTACGTTATCAGTGTGTGTGATCTGCAGTAGTAATAGTATAAATGCGGAAGTAAGTCTCTGTCTTATGTTACGTTTTGACAACTAAATGCCTATTACGATATTGACGGAATTTGACCTGAAAATCTGTAGGTAGGGCACAGGACTTTTTTTTCGGTGTGATTAACAGTTGTAGTCACGAAATTTTGAGAACTTATCGAATAGTGACGGAGAGACGGATGTGTGTGTTAGTCTGTGATGTTACATCGCTTGTTCAAGCTATGCTTCTCGCGCATTATGGTAGTGTATAATTTGTTAATATATTTCGTTTAGAGAAAAAACGTATTATTTAGTATAGATGCCGATTTTCTCTGTCCTATTACTTTGCGTCTGCTTAAATGTTTCTGGCACCAATTTATTTTGCCTTCTTTTTTGACATGCCTTGCGGGCGTAAACTGGCCTAAGTTGTATCTCTAGCAGAGCACGAGCAGCTTAAGTAATTAGAACCCAAGAACTGGATGCTCATGATGAAGAAAGAAGAAAAGTGCAAGCTTAAATAAAGCTGCCCTTAGTTAACACCTCCCCCCCCCCCCACATCCCCTCACATTCGTTTGTTTTTCTGTTTTTAAATATGTTGGAAATCGATTCTCTTCAAGAGACAGGTTCGATGGTAGAATGATATAGTGATGAGTTTCCGGTCATATTATGCCGACTCAGTGTTGTTTGGGACCAATCCTTCGCTACCAACAACTTTTTATAATCAATTCGGGCAAAGAAATTCTTAATCCACGCGTACGAATTCGAGGGTATCAGCTAGTTTTAACAATAAAATTCTAAGGCCACAGGCACAAAGTCACGGGTGACAACTAGCTTAGCGATAAGTAATGATGCATTGTCTTTAGGATGAATTCATGAAACTAATTTCCAGACTTGGTATACTCTCCTAAAATGTGGAATAACAGTCCAAGCTCTTTATTCATGGTTTCATTATTCGCCGTTTCAGGATTCACGGATAAAATTATTGGAACAACTTTTTTATTTTACTTATGGCTTTACGCCTCGTCGACTTCGAGATCATTAGGGGCGGGATGGGATTGGGGACAAGGAATGGGAAGGAATTCTGCCATGGCCTTTTGAAGAAAGGAAGCATCCCGGCATTCGCCTGAAGTGATTTGGGGAAACCACGGAAAATCTGGATGCCCGGACGGGGATTCGAATCGGCGTACTCTAGAATACGAGGCCAGAACGTTAACCGTTCACCTACCACACTCGGTAAAGTAGTCGCCGGTGAAAATTTCATTATTCGTGAATCCAAATCTAACTTTTGTTATAGTTTTAACAAGTATATACCTATTTATTTACTATACCCTGTTCACTCCGAACTGACGACTCAAGGTAATGTTCCCGCTCCCCCACTCCTCACCTCACTACCCCTCCATTCCTACCTCTCCTAGCTGAACGCTGTGTCCAGGCCAGCGAATGATAAATCTCTCCTTCTCATGTAGGGGTAAGGGCAGCGGAGTGGGGACAGACTGCTGCACTGGTCGCCACCTCAGGGCGTTTAAAACGCTTGTTGTTTGCTGAAAGCCGCATGTTTACACACGCTACTCTGCCTCTGGCTAAATCCGGACTCACAGCTAGCGATTTTTTTTTTTCTTACTAGCGCAATTTATTTATTCGTCACAACATCGTATTTTTGAGTAAATATTATTACGTGTCGTTTTAATTTCTTGTTTTGTTCGTTGTATATTACGTCAACTAAAAGAAAAAAAAGTAAGTTCTCAATCGGAAAACAACTTGTTTTGCAATGAAAATAAAACTGGAAATACTTGGCCATTTAAGTCTTTGGAGAGTCGTTAACTTTTAATATCAATGAATCAGCTCTAAGGTCAATCAGGAGAGTAAACAAGTAATTATATGACATCAACCTCATTATCAGCAAAAACTGCTGGTGATCTAGCGGTTGAAAAAAATGTAAGCTACATTAGCCATATGGATCGAAAAACGCAATGGCAGGGGATGTATCTCCAACAATGCGCTTTCGTGACAACTCCCATTAACACTTTGTCAATCATTCCTATCAAACAATATCAAAGTCAAGGGCTTTATGCTCCCTAATTTCATTATCAACGAAGTAATTCGATTTATGAATAAACTGATTAAATTGTAAAGGCATTGTACTGTCATGTTAGTTTATCATGTGAGATTTCTTGTTATGATATCATGTTAGGATTTTACGTGAACTTTCTTATAGCTTTTTATATATTCTTAAAACTTATTGGCCTTATGTGTAAGACAAGGTGTTTGAAAAATCTTTTAATATTTATGTATTCATATAATTATAAATTCACCTATGTAAATATTCCTCTTACGTAGAAAGAAACAATTGTCCGGTAATGAAATTTTATTTGATGATATAATTACGTGGAAATCTTGCTTGGGGTATAACAACATGCCTCGCATGAGCAATGACCGTGAATGTATTCCTTATGCTGATACTACTGATAAGTCCTTTCAAAAAGGTCTTTCCTAATGGGTCGCCAGTCTACTTGCATTTATAACACACCGCAAGAGTTCCGATGTAAAGGTCAATAAGACATTAATGTCAAATATACAAGTCACTCAATATATTCTTACAAATTGTTGAACTGTGCTGGTATCAGGTAGGTAAAACATCTCTAATATTTATCGTAATTCGGACTATTCTCCTATGCGAAGATGCAGGTTACTATAACATAAATGTCACAGTAAGTCACTTCCACTCAATATTCATGACATTCAGAATAATCATGAACCGCGATTATCACATTAAATAACCAGAAGAAAAGTTAGTAAATGTTCGTTTCATTAAAGAATTTAAAAATTTGGTTACTAAAGTTCACAAGACTTATCAATCATCTCTCCACACTGAAGTATTCTAAGACCGAACTCCTCTGAAATAATTCTATCACTGAAACTGAATGTTGGTAAAATTTACTAAGTATTGAAGTTTACAAATCACGGAGGAAACTGACGAGGAGTGGCTTAGCTAACCGACAGCTATGGAAGTTACAGAATGGTCCTCGTTTATTGTGTCCCTCGTGGGTATGCCTTGGAAACTAACCCTTAACCTCGGCTTCTATAAAACCCCGATTCCCACGGTACCTTAATTTTTTTTCGGATTCTTATTGTAACGATTCGCTAAGCTCCCCGTTACATATCACTTTTTATTGTGTATAAAGTAAAGGAATAGAATATTTTTCCATTTCTTGGGATGTCTGTATGTTCGAAAGATGCACATTGAAAGGATAAGAGGCAAGGATTTTACGCTTCAGTGAAGGGCAGACGGGCTGGCGCAGAATGTTAAGAGGATTAGGGATTTCTGGCGGGCAACCGGTAAACAGAATTCCTTCCTCCCGAAGGAGACATCGGCTCCCGAGGTTTGCCGAAACTTAACGTGGCCAAGAGAAGCACAGATTCACATGACGTCAGATGGTCAGCCAATCACAGGGGACATAGTACTAAGATTCGGGGAATTTTATGTTCTATGTCGTCTTCGAGCCACAAGAGGCGGAGTCAGAGTTTACCTCCATGGCGGCAGAAAAAGACGAGGACTTCCGTCCTGACTTCCCTTCCAGTTGGGAGCCCAGACAAGTCACTGGTGACTTGCGGTCCATGTGTGCTGGGCTGACTTGTGTCCTGCAGACCATCTGAGGCGCACTTCTGACTTGCGACTTGCTGCATACTGCTGGCGTGGCCAGTTACGACGCTCAGCGCTACCTGCCGTGGAACGGTAATGTGTTTCTTCGAAGCCATTCAGCCTGCAACTTCCGTGAAACTGTACCCGTAAGCGCATCTGAGATAAAGATCCTTGCTCTGATCTGATAAACCACTGAGCTAGACTGTGTAACTGTCGAATGCAGGTTAATCATTCGTGGCGTCCCAACCTATTAAAATTCATTACTGTTTGCTATCATCTTAACTGGTAACATACTTTGTATTAGAATAATTGTGAGATTTTTAAAGTACAACTATACTTGTTTGCTTGCATTTAAGGGCTCATTGTACGTCTGAGCGTTGCTTAGAAATTTGCAAAACCCCTTGTTTATTAACGTAATGGTAAATACGCTCAGATTTGTAGATGCCATTGTGAAAATCTTTATTAAAATGTCTTTTTGTGACAGTTTTCAAATCCCAGAATCATCCAATTCTCATTTGAATAATTTACATTTTGATATTGAATTATAGTATCCTATATAGCGTAAAATATTAAGAATTAATTAATAATTCTCCCCCCCCCCTGGTGATACGCTACAATTGGCGAACCCAAACGTTGGGGCACGAGTAAAACGTGGTATTGAAACCCAGAATTTTTAATAAGTTTCATGGAGTGTTGCAAATGGCTTTTGGCAGTTTTATTATTCTTGTAGAAAATAGATAGTGCATTTTCATTACATGTATTTTGTGTTTGGTTTCTTTTGAAAATTTATGTGTTCTTATGTGCTCATGTTGGTGCTTAATTTTGATGGATAATTTGTGCGAAGGTTCTGTCCGCATGCACTTGCTATGTTTATCCATTACAGCGTTGATATTGTTTTTTTGAGATCTGTCTGTCTTTTGAAATTTTTTGTTTGATATGTGGTGCATCATTGCTGAATTTGGGAGTTTTCGTATTGTTTTTATTGAACCGCGAGAATTGCTGGGGTATTTCTATTTTTCCCTGTGTTTTGTATGGAGATTTTGTGTGATTTTTCTCGAGACTTTCGATTTTGTGGGACGTTGGTTTTGATAGTATAGGTCGTTCATGAAGCTTAGATCTGGGGCTGTCATAATGGAAAATTTAAATGTAAATTCAGACACCCAGGAGATCATGAATGAATCGATTTCCGACGCAGTTAATCTGGGCACTATTGCGGAAACTCAGAGGGTTGCAAGTGTTGATTTAACTTCCGAAGTGGGATACAGCTCGCAATCTACCATATGTATTGGTGAGACAGAGACGGAAAATTTTCCAGATGTCCCTGACGAAAGTGCCTCAGTACAGTCCAATGCTAGAAACACAGCAACAGCAACAGAAAACACAGCACCAGCTCAAATTGAAAGCACACTACAACTAACGGATATTATGGCATTCTTAGTTAAATCACAAGAAAAAATAGAGGACATGAAGTCACAGTTTCAAAAATCGCAAGACGATATGAAGGCACATTTGTCAGGAAAAATTGATGCACTTGACGAGAAACATGAGATCACTCTCAAGATGGTCGAGGATAAACTATCAAATTTTCGGGGGCAGATTTCTGAAGATGTGAATAGTTTTAAGGCGGACATAAGATCCGATGTCAATAGTTTGTCCCAAGTCACAGAGGGCTTAGCTGACACCTGCAATTCGTTGAAAAACTCTAATGACGAGTTAGGTAAACGATTAGAATCCACCAAACGAAATATTGAGAAGGTCAGAGCGGAAAACAGTGCGAACCTTGGTCAAATATCAGAATTCGTTCAGTCAGTAAAGGACCAGGTCGAAACTAAGTTCGCGAATGTTAATGCTGAAATGGAAATTTTGTCTGGCTCAGTTATACAGATTACAGACTGTCAGAAGGAGCTACAGAATTCGCAAGAAAAATTTATGGCGGACACGGGATCTAAATTGTCTATGTTCGAAAAGAAGATAAACAACTTGCAGGAATCCCCCGGGAATGGCAGATCAAACAATGCAACCTGTGGACATAACGCTATCAGTAATGTTGAATTAAAAATTCCACGGTTCGGCTCACGGAAAAATATAAACCCCAAGGCTTACATTTCGGAATTGGACCGGTACTTTGAAATAAAGGGGGTACCGGAAACGGCAAAATTACTAATAATGGAACATTCTTTTTTTGAGACGGACCGCCCATGGCTTTCATTATCCTACCAACCAGGAATGGCATACGACGAGTTCAAAGAGTTGTTTTTGCGTACATTCTGGTCGAATAAGATACAAAATCAGGCAAAGATCAAGCTTTATCAGGGCAGGTACGACCCGCAGTCTGATCATTCAATGGAGAATTACGTCGAAAAACTGGTCGTTCAGTCGAGATATTTTGACGTAATCATGTCTGACGGCGAAATAATCGACGCAGTTATGACGCATTTTAGCCCGCAAGTTCAGTCGCATATCAACCCAGTGCTGATCCGCACAATTCCGGAGTTTCTGGACACTCTAAAAAATTTGGACGCGATTGGTCGGCGGGCAATGAAAGCCGAAAAGCAAGCCGAAAAGGATTCTGGGCAAAAGGAATCGCAACCTAACTTCCGCGGCGCATATTCAAACCAAGGGAAGGATCCCCGAAACAAGCCTTGGAAGGGAAACAGCGGAAAACCGTACCAACAAGATGGACGTGGTTCGTGGAAAAGCGGGGGCCAGCAAGGGAACTACGGGCCACCTCGAAAAGATGCGGTGGCTGTAAACGCAATTGCGATAGCCGAAATGCGCCCGAATCGGAAAATAACTACGAGGAGAAGAGAACGGAAAACGCTGGCGGCGAATGTTCGCATGACAGCCGGAAATCACAATGAAGTTCTCTAGGGGATGCCGACATCACTTCCGAAGTTTGCCTTAGCAATTTGTCGTACTGGCGAAATGGGGGGCCGGAAGATGATCAAAATGATGCCGACATGGTGCCACATAGTGAGCCCGTTCAACGAGTGCGGTGTCCCCTAATTCCTATCAAGGTATACAATATGAAGGCGGAAATCTTGGTTGACAGTGGTTCAGAATTGTCGGCTATTTCGCAGAAATTTATGCTTAAATTAAAGGAGAAAAACCCGTGCATACGAATCATTCCCACCATTCAAGTTACTGTTGTTCCAGCATTTGGCCGGAAAGAGAAAATTGTCAGCCAACAGGCATTACTGCCTGTGAAGGTCGCTAATAGCGAACTGTTCTTAGCAATGTTGGTTATCCCCGGATTGTCCCGCGACATTATCTTAGGCTGTGACCTATTGGAAAAACGCCGGGCAATCATTGATTGGGGGGAAGGAACGATAAAAAATTTAGTTCCTGAAGTCCTACATTGGAAGCTTGACGAGCGCCCGACAGTAACGGGGATTAGGCTTTCCGAGCAGATGCGAGAACCATTCGCGGACGGTACCGAAATTCCTCGGACGGAAAGCGTAAGCATGAATGCCATGGCTGACGAGAAGAACATAATTCTGGAGAATTTGCTCACGAAGGTCAAGGATAACAAGAGCTTGACGGACGACCAGCGGGATAAACTCGGACAAATGCTCCAAGAGAATTTAAATGCATTTTCATACCGACCGGGAAAAATCAAAGGCTACGTGCACAAGTTTCGTGTAACAGACACGACGGCTCTGAAGGGTCATACGTATGGAGTACCCCAGAAGCTGCGACCGGCCGCACGTGAGGCGATAGCGGAATTGGAGCGCCACGGAATAATTGCGCCGCAGGCATCTAAGCATTTAAATTCCATTACTTTCGTTGGCAAGCGAGATGGTTCGGTACGCATGTGTCTTGACGCCCGCATGTTAAACCTGAGAATAGAACCAGACGGAGAGCGTTCGGAGAAAATCCCGGAAATCATAACGAGGTTTCACGGAAAACGCTGGCTGTCCACTCTGGATGTCACGTCGGGTTTTAACCAAGTGGAACTGGAGGAAAGTTGCCGGCCATATACAGCCTTTGTATTCGAAGGAAGACAGCTGTGTTTCCAGAGGGTGGCGTTTGGCATAAGGGATTCGTCGAGCGCATTCATAAGGGCAATGAACCATATGTTGCCACCCGAAATAAAAGAGTTCTGTACCACTTATATTGATGATTTTTTAGTCGCATCCGAGACTTTTGAAGAACATTTGAAGCATTTAAAAATGTTGCTCGACGTGATAATTAAAAACGGCGTAACTTTGCGTCCAGATAAGGCCACACTTTGCACACACGAAGTGGAATATCTGGGTTTTCGCATCACACCGGAGGGGATATCTCCATCTCCGGAGAAAATAGGTGAAATAGAAAGGATGCCGCCCCCCACGAAGTTGAAAGAGCTGAGAAGTTTTTTGGGGATATGCGCGTATTATAGAGGCAATGTACCCAATTTCGCCAGGATATTACGTCCTTTGTACGACCTACTAAAGGGAGGGCGAAAGTGGGAATGGGGAGAACCGCAGCAAGCGGCATTCTTGCAGATTAAGAGAATCTTTGGCGGAAAAGATCTGTCTGAGACACCCTGATTTTCAAAGTCCGTTCTATTTGTACACAGACGCAAGCATTGGAGGTTTGGGAGCTTGTCTAAATCAAAAGGATCAGGATGGAAATTTGAGAATAGTAGCTACCGCAAGCAGGACGTTGAAACCACCCGAGACCAAACTCTATGTTAGCGAACTTGAAATGTTAGGGATATATTTTGCGGTGCAAAAGTTTAAAGCATACTTGTGGGGTAGCGTAACATACTTGAGGACAGATCATCAGGCCCTTACGTTCCTCCACAATGCCAAGTTCACGAGCAATCGCATAACCCGATGGGCAATGTTCCTTCAGCAGTATGACATTCATTTGGAATACTGCAAAGGATCAGATAAATGCATTGGCGGACTGGCTCAGTAGGCATGCCGGAGCGTGTGAGTCTGGCGAGGTAGAAAGAGCGAGGCCAAATGAAATCTTAATTGCAGCCATAACGCTGGCGGACGGCACTACTTCGGTGGAGATGAAGAGGCTGGTTATAGCAGCGCAAAAACAGCAGGAGGACATAAGGAAAGTGCGCAACTATATCCTCCGTGGAGAGCATGCTGACGACCAGCATGTGAGAAATGTCGCCATGCTTTGCACAATGGAAAACGACGTTGTTTCCGCCGAGCAGATGCGAATTCGCAGTGGAAAATCTGGTTGCCCGAGGAGCTTAATCCATACGTCGCTAATTTATACCATCTGCAGTGTGGACATCCGGGTACGGAGAGGCTATATCACACCCTCCAATGGGAATATTACACCAGTGCGATTCGAAAAAGCATTGCGCGGGTAACTCGCACTTGTGATACCTGCCAAAAGTAAAACACGCGAATACGCGGACGGCGGGTCCGTACTCGCGATCATTCCAGATGGACCACACGAACTCGTATGTCTCGATCACTATGGCCCAGTCCCAACTGGCAAGTATAAATTTAAACATGTGTTTTTAATCTTGGACGCTTTCACCAAATATGTGAAACTATACCCCGTCGCGAAGTTGAGTACGCGTGGATCACTAAAATCCTTTTTGAGAAAATATGTACCACTTTGTAACCTACCGCGGGCGGTGTTGTCAGATCATTGGTACGGTATTTTCTTCTCCCAGATGGAGAAACGCATTGGAGGCCAGAGGGATAAGAGTGATTTATTCATCAATACGCTCGCCGCAAGGAAACGTCGCGGAGAGATTCATGAGACAGCTAAGCGTGTATATGAGGACACTCATAGGCCAAAAGCACTCATCTTGGGTAAAAACATATCCCGAAGATAGAAGAATATTTAATACTACGGTAAATTGCGCGACGTTATTCCGGCGGTTCGACTTACAGTTCGATAAGCGGTCTAAACTCCTTGCTGAAAGGGTAATAAAACACCCTGCTTCAGGAGGAAGAAAAAAACCGGGAAGAAGACATAAAAAGGGCGCATGAATATTTGTTGGAAAAGGCGACAAAAAGACAAATTAAACAAGACAAAAAACATACGCAAGGTTCGAGGTCGGACAACAAGTTCTGGTACGGGCGAATCCTATATCTGATGCGAACAAAAAGTTGATTTCGAGTTCTTTTGGCTTTATCATGGTCCGTTTGCCGTAGAAAGGTGATTTCGACCAACTGTTATATGTTAACGGATGGAGTTTCACAGATTGGACCACACAATGCCCGGAATCTCAAGGTTTACCACGCCGCCTAAGGTGTATGAGTAACAACAGATGTACCAGGTACACAAGAAACCGCTACTCCCAGGAAGGTAGACCCAGATCCTTATCTCGGGTAGACGACCCATTAGCGGACAGAGGCAGAGAGCCGCAATTGCCGGCGGCTGGTGTACAATAACATATGATTTGGCATATTTCTACATTCCTAGTTACTATGCATTTTTGACTATAAAATCCTGAAGGGAAAAATTAGTTTTTTAAAAAAAAATATTTTTATTAAGATATGATCAATTAGATTCCTAAAATTTTGTGTAAATCACGTACTTACTTCAGTTTCTCTGACAATGTTCTGCGTATATTGTAGATATTAAGGTTTCATAGAAGTTTTTTATTATAAGCCTTTATGTAAATAGGTCTATGTGTAATTTATATTCTCATGTATATGTTATTATTGTGTTTAATATATGTTTGTATGAGGGATGGCTATCTGAATTCATGTGTTGTAATGGGTAAAGGAATTCTAAGACGGCCAAAAGATGTAAGAAAGCCCATTAAAATTCAATTCACAAATCGAGAATCGCGGTGATTTTGGGATCTCATTTAAAAACTGTGGTAATTGTTAAGTGCTAAGTTATTATGTTTTGGTCTCAACTAAAGTAGAATCACGAAACTCAATATAAAATTATTATGTCATAATAATTTTCATTAACAGTGGGGCATTATGTAACGATTCGCTAAGCTCCCCGTTACATATCACTTTTTATTGTGTATAAAGTAAAGGAATAGAATATTTTTCCATTTCTTGGGATGTCTGTATGTTCGAAAGATGCACATTGAAAGGATAAGAGGCAAGGATTTTACGCTTCAGTGAAGGGCAGACGGGCTGGCGCAGAATGTTAAGAGGATTAGGGATTTCTGGCGGGCAACCGGTAAACAGAATTCCTTCCTCCCGAAGGAGACATCGGCTCCCGAGGTTTGCCGAAACTTAACGTGGCCAAGAGAAGCACAGATTCACATGACGTCAGATGGTCAGCCAATCACAGGGGACATAGTACTAAGATTCGGGGAATTTTATGTTCTATGTCGTCTTCGAGCCACAAGAGGCGGAGTCAGAGTTTACCTCCATGGCGGCAGAAAAAGACGAGACACTTCCGTCCTGACTTCCCTTCCAGTTGGGAGCCCAGACAAGTCACTGGTGACTTGCGGTCCATGTGTGCTGGGCTGACTTGTGTCCTGCAGACCATCTGAGGCGCACTTCTGACTTGCGACTTGCTGCATACTGCTGGCGTGGCCAGTTACGACCATCGACCAGGTGGCCATCTCCGCTCAGCGCTACCTGCCGTGGAACGGTAATGTGTTTCTTCGAAGCCATTCAGCCTGCAACTTCCGTGAAACTGTACCCGTAAGCGCATCTGAGATAAAGATCCTTGCTCTGATCTGATAAACCACTGAGCTAGACTGTGTAACTGTCGAATGCAGGTTAATCATTCGTGGCGTCCCAACCTATTAAAATTCATTACTGTTTGCTATCATCTTAACTGGTAACATACTTTGTATTAGAATAATTGTGAGATTTTTAAAGTACAACTATACTTGTTTGCTTGCATTTAAGGGCTCATTGTACGTCTGAGCGTTGCTTAGAAATTTGCAAAACCCCTTGTTTATTAACGTAATGGTAAATACGCTCAGATTTGTAGATGCCATTGTGAAAATCTTTATTAAAATGTCTTTTTGTGACAGTTTTCAAATCCCAGAATCATCCAATTCTCATTTGAATAATTTACATTTTGATATTCAATTATAGTATCCTATATAGCGTAAAATATTAAGAATTAATTAATAATTCTCCCCCCCCCCTGGTGATACGCTACATTATGAAACCTTGCTGATTTATGGAATGAATTATTCTAAGATCCTGTACTTATTACAACATTCCTCGTATCTTTACACATTACGTTATTAAATTTTAAAGCTGGAGGTTTGAAGATTTCGGTAATCTGTCTATAATTTCTAAAGTAGTTTCTCCCTCACAAAGTTATTTACATCAGCCAAATATTTTTAATATTATGTTTTATTAGGTGCGTGTTTTATTTAGATTGAATATTTAAAAACGGATTATTGCCTTGCAACTTTCCTCCCTCCAAATGAAGTCATTTGATTTCTGAATTAAATATGGCTTTAAATGAGGTTTTTGCTATTCTTTCCTAAAATTTACGCTATTTTTAATCATCCTGATCCGGCTTTTAGCAAATCTTTATTTTATAATTATCTTTTTGAACTGTGTCACGTCATTCAAGACTAGTCAACTAAAATATGTTTTTTGATCCTTTAAACGTATTTTTATTTTACAACTATTTTTGTATTATAACCTTATATTTGATTAGTTTCTATTTAAGCCTAATTTTAATTCTGTATCCAATTTAGTTTAGAAATTGCAATTCTTGTCGAAAATCCATACTTACTGTATTTATACAATGATAAATTCACCTATGTCTGTATGCCTCGTAAGTAGAAAGAATAAGATCGAGATCCAGTTTTTATTATAAAGTTTTTTTTACGTGTTGATAAGACATTGCCTTTGTTAGTTTTTATTTATATGTTTAAATAAAGGTCTTTTCCTCATTGGTTCGAAAATGTATTATTCTTATACGTGCACCAGCCGCTCGTCGATAATTCAACGCTACAGTTTTGCTGTTAAACTTCTGTTTAATAAAACCTTCAAACTGAAATACTGTCTCAAATAAAATTTTATTACCCTAAATCCATTGCATTAATATGATTATTTTTAACCATAGAAACTCTGGAAATGTTTGTGGCGTTTTTCGTTCTGGATTTTAGTTCAACTCGACGACTTGGTACAGCTCCGATTTTGATTCGAAAATCCCCCAATATTATGTTTACTGTTATACAATCTGTCTGCAATGTTTATTTTCTGACGTTCTTTCAAGTACTAAGAAGCTATAATACAATGTTATTTCACACCCTCTTCCTTGATGATCAAGTTTTTTTTTTTTTTTTTTTTTTTTTTTTTTTTTTTTTTTTGCATTTGGCAGCGGAGGCCATACAGCCAGCTCTATGTAAGTATTGTAGCTCTCAGTGTGTATTATTCCAATGTATGGACGCCACAGGACGGAGAGGACAATCACATAGACACACAACACTTAAACATCCATGCCCGCGGCCGGATTCGAACCGGCGGCCTTCGGCACGTGGAGCTAGCACTCTAGCCCCTACGCTACCGAGGCCGGCTGATGATCAAGTTATCAAATTAGTTAATTTATTCTTTAAATGTCATATAAGATATTTAATGTCATAATTGTTTATAATTAATTGCCTTAACCACTAGACCACCCCCTACAGGTCCTAAGAGTATCTTATTACATTTAGTGATTTTATGTTTGGAGAAAACCACCACAGCTGATTTATACTTGTAGATGGTTATATCTAATCGTTGTACAGTCAACTGCTGAACTCCGTTCAGGTTATGAAGGATCTCTTCAACTGAAGAACTCTTTGTTTAAATTACTACGTCATACGCAAATTATTACGCTTTTACGCACGTTTGATCTACCAAGAAGCTACTTACTTGTTTCTATTGTAATCAGTCTACTTTGTGTTCCACGGCTTCATGGGTGGCAGGAACCTCAGCGATTTTTCTCTATCTTTATTCTTTTCATCTAAAGCGTCAGAACATGGTATAATTCAAATTCTTTCTCCTTATTCCACACTGAAAATTTTCTATACTTGATTTCCTCTCTTACCCACAACCTAGCCCACTATATAGAGTGCTTGTTTAACCACTACTACCGTCGCCGATTAAAAAAGCTTTCTTATTTTTGTGATTGCATCGTTACTTATTCTATCGGGGTGGCGACAATGGGGGGAGGGGGCGGCTTAGTAATTATCGAAGGGGCGGCAATTCCACAGTTATTGCCCCGATTCCTAATTGTCTTCAATCTTCTCTGTGCCCACATTTCCTTTATCATCTGCGAGTGCCTTTCCTTCTCTTCCTGTGTCCACTTTCTTCCACTGGTTGATTCCCCCTCCCCCTTCCTGAAACCATGCTTCTTGAGTTTCCTTTCTAAATTGTGTTGTGTCATTTAGTGAGTCTGTGTTGATTCCAGCATTTTGTGCATCTTTTTATGTTTCCTGAAACCATGTGGTTTTGGATTTGTAGCGGTTTATCAAGTCAAATATCTGTTTCGTTTATCTTTTGTTATTCATTCTGCGCATGTGTCCATCTTCTTTTCCTTATTATATCTCTTAGTTTTTTTTTTTTTAATTTTAAGGTATACTTCTTTGTTTGGTCTTAATTTATATTCTGATTCACTACCGGTATTGATTTTAGGATTTAGTAATTTCGTCAAAATTCCTTTTTCGGTTTTGTCTAGTGTTTTCAGATCTCCAATTCTGTTTTGTTTAACTGTTTTTTGGTTTAACAACAGTTTGATACAGCCTTAATTCCGTATTCCAAAATAGTAATTTCTATTACACTTATTTCTTCTTAAATGAAATTCTTCCTCTAGTTTTCGAAATTTTTTTGCTACCTTTTCTATTGTGTTGTCAGATATCCATTCGTCAAGATATTTAAGAATGAAATAACTTAAGTTATCTTTAACTTTATCCGTCACAGAGCATTTTAGAAACATTTTCCCCATTTTTATTGTTGCTTAACATGATCAATTACATTACGTAATTCCAAATATTCTGACCTATGGTGAGTGGTGATGTCATCTACCTGAAATGGTGAATGTTTAATGCTTTCTTTGTGTTGTTCTATGGAGAATGCTTTACTTGGGCGACTAAATTCTTCAACAGGTGTCACGCACAGCCAAGCAGCCGGGGTTTATTTTCACGAATACTGTACTATTTGCTACGCTCCTACTAATCTGTTTCTGCTGCGTTTAGCGCCTCTTTTTTCCTCAGAACTTTTCTGTTTGTTGGCGTCGAGCCAGGGAGGATTTGGAAAAAATACGGAAAGTAATTCGGCCATTGGGTTTTTGGAAGGAAACGTCCCGGCATTCGCTTGCATTGATTTCAGGAAACCATAACAAATTGAAATTTCATTATAATTCTTGCTATGATTATTACATTTAAAGGGATAACTTATTATATAAATGCTCTAATGATTACTATAATAATTATTTGTCTTAAATTTTTTCAGACCTTTTAATTAGAAGTTATTTGTATTTATACTAGACAAGTTTATAGACATCATCAATAGATTAAGATGTACTGGAATATGCACACTACATCTACAAAGTTTCAGCATCATGCTGCTGCTTCAAATCCAAAATGGAGCGATGTAGAAATGATGATATTTTTTTATGTTGAATTAAGCATATTACTAGAAATGCTGTTTCAATAATAACATGAATTACATGGAATCCTGTAGCTATAAAGAATGAAGACCCATATACTTCATCTGCAATAGTGACATTTACTTCTCAGTGTTCACATAACTGTAGAATAGTAAAGTATACACCTAGAATTACCGTTATAATTAAACCCTACATAGTTTGGGCGTTATTAGATTCCGTTAATTCATAATATTCTCTTATTACTGTAATACAAGAGGTTAATAACACAACTGTATTTAAAATTCTTGCGTTCAATTAAATGGAATAATTTCATTGGGGGGTCAATTTATTCCAAGTTCAATGAGTGGGGCTAGACTTTTATTGAAGTATGCTCATAAAAAGGATACGAAGAATAATATTTCTGATGTAATAAACAGGTTTATTCCTCTATTCCTGTGTATACAGCAGTAATATAAAGTGATTTATAAACACCTTCCCCTACTACATCACGTATCTTTCCAAATGCCAGGATCGATAATTAACAGTTGACACACCAGGCTTGGTTTTTGCACTTCGTAGTTGTAAAGTTTTACTAAGGCACTTTCTGTTAATTCATGGATGGCTAGTAAACATCGCCATCTGTCCGACAATCTTTGGTCGTAAATGTGTTTTATAAAAGAGACCTGACCATTCCCACAATATTCATACAGTATTTCTTGTAATCCTGAGGTTATCTACAATGTGCATGATGAATATCAGTTGAAGTTTTTACGTCGTAACCATCGAACTTCAATTTGAGAGCCTTAAGCTGTCAATAAAGTTGAGTAAACTTAAAACGGACAAGCTGGAATGGCTACCTGTCTGTTTACTATGCCTGCGGCGAAGGTAAACGTAGAGGCCTGTTTGTTACATCTGTGTCATCATCCACGCCAAACAAAGCGTTTCTCAATTTAGAATCCACGTGTGCATGTTTCGAAATAATATTTGTCCTACGAGAAACAAGTGAAATTCTAATCACTCTGCACAAGGAGGTCCACACTACTATGAACACAATCTGATAGCTACCGAGCGTGGTGGGTGAACGGTTAACGTTCTGGCCTCACATTCGGGAGTACGCGGGTTTGAATCCCCGTCCGGGCATCCAGATTTGGGTTTTCCATGGTTTCTTCAAATCGCTCCAGGCGAATGCCGGGATACTTCCTTCAAAAATGCCATGACCGAAATCCTTCCCGTTCCTTGTTCCCACTCCCATCCCGCCTCTAATGACCTTAGCCGACGACTAGGCGTAAAGCCGTAAGTTAAAAAACAATAATATTTTAGCTGATACACAAATCCTCGAATAGAATGCCCATCTTTACGCGTCTCACAAACCGTATCATACTAAAGAATACGATACGAAATGACACAACAAATACAAGTCTTGAAAGTTGTGGGCACAATATATTCAGTATCTTGCTGTGGAACTCTGTTTAGTAGGTAATACCAAGAATCGCAGGTTCTGAGAACAAAAACCGGATGAAGCTTTGTACAGTCCCTTAGGCAGTTACAATCTTAATGATCTACTAAAGTGTTTTTAACACTGCAACCAATGGTTTTATCACTAAGTTCTAGCGGAAAAACATTGTAGTACGTATTTTGTTCGTAGGCCTGTAGGTGGATATTACCATAACTAGTGTACAATACACATACTTTATTGTACTGCAATTTTTTTACGAACTGTCAGCTGATAGCAGATGAGCTTTTAAGAGACAGCTCAAAATGTGATCCTGATGTATTTTAGGGATAAATTTATTGATACAGTAATTTCTTTTAGAGAGTCTGGTTGATTGGATCCTCCCGTAGGAGACATGCTACGCCAGAGGCAGACTGTTCTGTTCCTTTCCTCCGTGTATGTTTAAATTTTAATTTCAACTTACGATTCCTTTCTTTCACTGAATTCGCCCTTGGGTCCAAGTAAATCGGTTACAACGCAAGTTTTATCAAGCAAAATAAACCATTCCTGCCAGCACCGGTAGATTAGGATTTATGAGAATTATTTTTTATTGTTGTCTGACTACACGCAGGCGGAATACAGTTAGCGGTCTGATGGCTGAGTGGTTCAGGCTTATGAATGGAGATAGAACGATCCCCGGTATCCCTGTCTCGCCGGGGATTTTCAAACGCCCTTAGCCTCACCTACACCTCTGGCACAGTTTGCTGTGTAATGTTAGAACGCTTCCGTGGTTTGAATGCCACATTAAACTGTATGTCCCCTATACCCGGTAGGATTACAGGGCTAAGTTAAGGCGGTTACGATAGGGGCGGAATTCGCAATCAGTAGAAACCCTGTCACCTGGTTATTATGACCATACGATCTAAGCGTCAGCATGTTAAACGTGTTATCCCTTAAAGGTATTCGTAAAGAACCAGGAGAGAATTGGACGTAACCTTGACGTACTTTGTGTGCATTGGTCAGCAGTTTTCGTAATGTGTGTTAAGTTCGGTGATGAGATTACTTCCCAATTTACTGAGAAAGTCTTACCTTCTCTACAGTACGGCAGTCAATGCTTTGCATCAATATTAGCCCAGTACTTGAACGAAAAAAAGAATTTTAAGGTATCTTTGTTGTTATCTGTTACTAAGTCATATTTATTTTATGTCTGATACACAGATAAATTAATGGAAGAACTATTTCGAAGCAGTCGCAACTGAATTTGATAAATTGATTCAGAAGTTTCACTTTCTCATAAGAGTACATTTTTTAGTTAGATAGCTGACTTAAATTGTTTACCCATTGTCCTTCGATCCTTTCCAATATTTCAGATAAATCACTCTTGGTATAGATTAAATTTTCTATCACATTACCCCAAGTTTTAATAGGTTATCTCCTCAGTATCTTCTTGTAGGCTATCTGTCGAATCTTTCATAAATTTTTTAAATGTAATGTAGTCTGACATTGATGTTTCTATTTCGGAATTTATTTATTAATTCCATATATTATTAATCTGTATTCATTCTTCTACTGCGAAGAAAGCAATGTAAAAGGATTGTTAACAATCAGATAGATCTCGAGCGAAGTTAGAAAGACCTTTGCCTAATGTTTCAAGTGGAATGTGGTGTCGTATGGATCAGAAATGCGGGTATTAAAAAAGAAGGAAAAAACGTAGTAGGAAATTACTGAGATGTGACAGTAGAGAAAAATAGAGAAACTGAAACTGACGGACAGAATGAATCATGATGACGTTCTGAGAAGGTTAGGGGAGGAGAGGAAGCTGACTAGGATGACAAAGAAGAGAAATATTCGTGGAAATTGCCTGAAGAAGAGGATCATTGAGGGAAAAATAGAAGCAAAAGTACAAAAAGTAAAGTTTGAAATGTTAATAGACATCAAAGAAGATATGAAGTTGCTTTTATTGTTGGAGAAGTGAGCCGCTTAATTTCACACCGGTAAGTTACTGAGTTTTTTTTTTTTTTTTTTTTTTTTTTTTTTTTTTTTTTTACGCCTTGTTGACGTAAAGGTTATTAGAGGTCGGAATAGACTAGGGGCACGGAACGGGGTAGAATTCGGCCATGGCCTTTTAAAGGAACCCTCCCTGCAATCGCCTAGAGTAATTTAGGGAAACGATGGATAAACGATATCTGTATGATGGCTGGACGGGGATTCGAACACGCGTCCAGGGTGTTACCACTTGCCCACTCCGCTCGTTAAAGAAGTGATCGGTATCTCTCCCCTATACTTATTATCCCTCACTTCATTCAGTGTAGCAACTGTTGTCATTTTCCCCATCAACCTCAAATATACTGAGCCTGGTGAAGCAACGGTTACTTTGCAGCCTGCCATTCTGGAAGATGCGGATTCGATCCACAGTCCTGCCATACAGATTCTGGCTCTCCATGACTGCCCGAAATAACTCCAGGGAAATATCCTTATGGATATAGCATTGATGACTTGCTTCTAGTTCCTTTTCCACAATCTTCTCGCTGCTATTTCAGATTTCTTTTGCAATGTCATCGTCTGGGAATAATCTCAACGTGTTTTCAAGACTTAAAGAAAAGTGTCATGGATAAGATTTGGACTCTACGTAAGTGACCCATGCTGGCATACGCCACAGCCAATATCTCTGCGGACTCTTAGGGACTTCGGATTGAGATGAAGACAGCAAAAACAGTCGTCGAAACGTTAACTAAACAAAATGTGATTGTAAATTTATTAAGATTTTTCAATGACTGATATTAAATAGTTTCTATCTTGCCTTTTTTTTGTAAATGTATAATCGTGGATAACTGGTGGAAGAAATGGCTGAAAGTGGAGAATATCTTCGGTTGATCGAAAAGACGGAAAAGGCGTGAAGAAGGTCCACTACACGGCTGAGAAGGATGAAATTCCTATTAAATGTAATTGTATTACGCACTGTTCATTCAATACGTATCCAGCACTACAGGCAGAACTTTATTACCTGCTTCTCGGAATACTGAACGGCCTGTTTCAAATTAAACACGTAATTTGTTTGGATCGAGTTAAGTCCGTCAACTATATTCACCATTTTAGTAAGAAATCTTGATTCAGTCAGATTCTTCTCCAGATTTGTATCGAGTCTGGTTAGAGAGCGATAACAATCAGACAGGCATTCTGTGGGATGCAGGTTCGATCCCAGTTCCGGATTGGTTTTTGAGTGTTTCCCGGAATCACACACGACGAATGCCAGGATGGTTCTTTTACTTAGGGTCATGGCTTAATACTTTCCAGGTTCTCGTGTGCAATGCTATCATATCTCCAGTGTCCTAGACCAACAGTAACAAACCTTGAGCGAGGCATGTTTCATTTCACTATATTTCAATTTTGTGTTTTGAATTCACTGCAACACTTAACAGTCAGCTTGAGCATGGATTTAATAATAAGTTTTTGAACTTTTCATTTGATAGCTAAGTATGAAAAGAAAAAAAAAAACAATTTGAAGGGTCAAAACCAGTCAAAAACTTGGATTTCCGATCCAATGCAAAGTAAAAGAGAACCAACATTCCATCCGGCAGGCGGTTAGTGAAGTTGCCATCTATAAAACATCAGAAGCCGAATAAGTTTTCTGGACCTACGCCACTGCGTTGCGACCAGTAACCTCTAAACTTAAGATATTGTCATACAAGAGGTTACTAGCATACCACTTCCCTAAACAACATTCTGCACGTGATGTAGCAGAAAGTGTTATCCGAACGGTGACATACAAGAAGTTAATTTCAGTATTGAGTGACAATAACGTAGGAGTGGAAACAGTGATATATAGCTATTGGTATTTGCTACGATTTTATTCAATTTCTTCCCCTTTAGCAAGTGTTAAACAATCGCGATCTGTATTGTGTAGCGAACACATGAAAAAACCGATGCAAATGAAATTTTAGGTACTTAGGCATTTCCGATTCAGCGTGCTCTTACGAAGGTATCGGCCACTATGTTGCATGGATAAGTCGCAAGATCGACTACATAGCAGAATACGCTGTGCACAGCACTTTTAGCGCTATACTCTGTTCACCCTCAACTAGCGGTTCAAGGTCATGTTCCCCCTGCCCCACTACTTGCCTCACAGGCCCTTGAGCGGTCTAGTGGCTCAGCGTTTAAGGTGTCTGACTGGGGAACGAAAGGTTCCCAGTTCGAATCCCTGTCTCGGTGTGGATTTCCATAGGTTCTTTAGCTGACCTTCACCTCTGGCACAGCTTGCTGTGTGATGTGAAGAACGTGAGAACGCTTCCGTAAATCGGATTTCACGTTAAACTGTAGGTGTACCCGGTAGGATTTCCGTGCTAGGTTAAGGGGTGGAATGCGCAGCCATTGGAAACCCTGCCACCAGGTCCTTACGACTACATGGAATTATTATTATTATTACCAACCCTTCCCGTTGCCTGTCCATCCCAGTAGACCACTATGACGAGGAAGGCGTTGGAAAATTTGTCAGCGGGCACTCTTTCCCTGTCGCATGTAGGTGTTTAGGGCAGCGGAGTGGGGATAGAGCCAAGTGACCTTGAGCCGCCTCTTTTAAGTGAACACGCTATAGGCGAGCCGGAAACGACAACTGAAAAATCTTTCATTTGCTGCTCTGTCCGCAATCAAACTGATAGCTCCATTTGACAGCAAATAAAATTTGAGGATGCAAGGCTGCTAATGACAGAAGATTGATAGTGGTCTAGACGGATCAAGGGTTGTTGCTCTGGAAGGAATACTTTGCTACTTCTGGCCTGACGCAGTTCCAAGGCAGCAGACATCTAGATTCCACACCTTCGTCTACAACGCATCCAGCTTGCCTGCATGCGTCTATCCCGTTAACGCATCGGCCAGCATCATCCACAAAATCCCGCAGCTATGATTACAGACGAATTATGTTAACTAAAACCATCACATGTGCTCCACAACAAGATATCTACACCAAGTAACGAACAGAGATAGAATCTCATTTTGAATGAAATTTAGAGTCGCAATTTACGTAAAGGAACATAGCCGTTACTGTTCCGTAATCGAAGCTTGTATTGTGCGTTCTTTAAATTCAATGTTCTTAATAATTATTCAGGTATTTCTCATAACGAAGGTTTACTTTATTAGATTGCAATGAAGTTTAGTACTGGCAGATGTTGTGCCGCTCAACAATACTCAGTTTCTAATTAATTAATAACTGTTCATTTCATGACTATGTGGTAACGACATAATAATATAAATTTTGACGTTGTCTATTTCTACAGTCTAACTTGATTTTGTTAAAAGCCAGAGTGGGTACGAATTGAAGAAGTTACCGAACACTGTTCTACAGAATCCAATCTCTTTTACTTTTCCTGTTCAAAGGTGTGTTCCAAATTTACAGTACCACTGATGTTATAAACCGTAGGTTCCAAACCTTATTCGCCTACCTCCCCCTTTGCGGAAATTACTCAGCACCATCTTTTCGAAAAAAATAATATTCACCGTAACCTTTTTAGGGGATTAAAAATTGAATAATGTAACCTATAGTGATCCAACTGTTTTGGCTCGTAACCCACTTTTTGAAACAGTGATTTGATGGTGCCTCTCTTTGGTAAAGTGTGCATTATATATAGAAAAAAGGCGATATTACTAAAATTAATTTGTTACAAGATATTAATAATATTGGTATATTGATCACAGTTCAATTAAAAAATACATATGAAAAATATATTATTGATTAGAGGGCTGAGCTTGGTGCAATGACTCTAATTTTTTGATATTTAGTGAATTATTTGACTTGAGATTTTTTATTTTATTTACTTATGGGTTTACGCCTCGTCGACGGCGAGGTCATTAGAGGCGGGATGGGACTGGGGACAAGGAACGGGAAGGAATTAGGCCATGGCCTTTTGAATGAAGAATCCCGGTATTTGACTGGAGTGATTTGGGGAAACCATGGAAAACCCAAATCTAGATACCCGAACGGGGATTCGAATCGGCGTCCTCCCGAATGCGAGGCCAGAGCGCTAACCGCTCACCCACTACGCTGAGAAAACTTAAATCGTTGCGTAACGCTATTTACTTTTATCCTATTAAATTGCAGTCTTCGTTACATCCTGTTTTTACTACATATGATAACAATAATGCAATTAATTTTTTTTTTTTTTTTTTTTTTTTTTTTTGATGCAGCCCTTAAGGCTGAATACAATACTCGAAAGCAGAAGGTGATGGTTGATCCTTAACTGCCCCTAAATTGGCCTTGGACCAGAAACGCCCCCTTTGATCTCACCCCCCTTGGGAACCACTGTATATAAACAGTAACCAACGACGAAGAACGAGAATGCTAATGCTGCTTGCTTGCTGCTGCCCTGCTCTGGCTTTGGAGCTTGTGTGTGGTAGTTCAACGCTCTCAACACCCTGGCGTGGCGTAGCATGCGAAAGGGTTTAGGTCTGGCTCACGGCTAGATTAACTACCAGATATCGCGACTATAGAAATTAGATAAATTTATTTCGAAAATATACTGATTACTTTCAATCAACAGGGGTAATCTCAAGAGGTAATCAAAAGGAAGTAATTTTTATGCGCTTTGGTCCATACAGCCAACAACTCAACAAATGATTATGGCACTTATTTCTTGCTTCAAAAGAGAACGCACAACTTAATGAAAGAAACTTGAAATTGTACGGTATGTATCACCAACACAAACGCACAACTGATCCTAGTAAACAGATAAATTGCACAGGTGTTTTTGATTTTTCGTATATTTTTATTTCAATTTTTGGATGTCGTCCAATGTACAGTTCCCTTGTCATCAAAGACGGTTTATGAAGGGAAGCAGGTAACGCCAGATGTCAAATAAACATGTGAGCTTTGCTCCGGGCGATCGGAACGCGCCAAGAGAACAACTGAAAAGCGCATAAAAATCTTTATTATGACGGCTAGCGTAGTTTATAATTGTTAAGTCTTCCTGCTGTGAATTAATTATTTATTAGATTAAATTTACTATTAGTTATGGCAAAGGGGAGAGTATTTAATAGCAGAGGGAGGTTTGAAAACAAAAAATTGAAGAACAATTTATTTGATAATGAATATATGAAGATATAAATATTTATTTAATGTGGAAGATGTACAATTTAATATTCCGATATGAGCATGATATATGTTAACCCGGTCGCTTACGGACTGCTTGGTGATTGAAGTCTGTTATATTCATCGCGGCGAGACGTCAGATATAGGCTGTAGGCTTGATGTGGCACGCCGTTCAAAGTGGCACGTACGTGGTTATACTCTGTTCACCCCGAACTGGAGGTATTAATCAGTGTTGCCACCTTACAACACTACAGTCACTAGACCGGGTCTCAAAACTCCCTAGATTATGGGATATTTATAACCTAAAGATACCCTAGAAATAACTAAATAAATTAAAGGAAAATGGTAATATAGGTAATATAAAAATATTCTAATAAGTCTTCCTCAGAAAAGAATTTGATTTATGGATGCGTGTTCTGCAACAGACAGGGACAACGTACCTTCAACTTTAGATGATTGTATATTAGCTTTAGAAGATGGCAAAAATTCAGTCCATCTGGTATCAGAAATTGCGTCATATATTTCTTTTTTTTTTTTCATAGTGTTTCTTTATACCATTAAATCTTGCAAATATTTCACAATCACAAATAGTACAAAAAGCTGTTGTAGGTTCGTTTTACCACCGGCTGTTACCTCATTTTAAACTCGCCTTGAGTTTCCCATTTTCCCGGTATTTTTCAATGGCACTTCGATAGTGTGTGACAGATACCACTTCAAACATCACAGGAACAGATCTTAGAATTAATTTGATTCGACACTAACTAAAGCTGAAACAAAAACTAACATAAGGGGGCTTCCATTACGCGAGCTAAAATGAGAGAGGGTTCGGAAAAATCTCACAAAACCTCATTTAGAAGGAGAGAGGTCAATAAAAATCTTACGTCAACTTTTTATATAATTTTTCTCCTTTTAGAGATTAGTCGGGGAATACCCAACTCAAGGCCTCACGGCAGGCATAGCAAAACACAGACGTATAGATGATAGTGCTAAATCTATAGTGAACGTTTCTTTCTGTAATTGCCTTTAGTCTGTGATCCCAGATAATGCTTTATACTAGTTATGACTGTGTTGTTTTGCCATCAGTGCCTGATCAAGGTGGAGGGAGGGGGGCAAACTGGGGTGACCTATTTTTATTCTTTTTATAGATAACATATTTAAGAATATCGCTGTATAAAACTTCAAAATTCACTAAATCTAGCGACAAAATCGCTGAGGTGGTAGCAGTGGTTTTAAGTTGTCATGTTCCAGTCGCCCAGCTTCTTATCTCACCACCCCTTCTATTGTCTACCCCTCCGAGGACGCGGTGTCGAGGTAAACGAGTAGCAAAAATTTGACAACTGGCAATGTTTCCCCTTCGCATGTAGGGGTAGCGAAGTGGGGATAGAGCAGAGTGCCCTTGAGCCGCCTCTGTCACCGGAACGCACTATAGGATATGTTATTGTTTTTAGGGTTTTAGGGTGCGTCGACAACTGGGTCATTAGCGCCCTATGTCTCGAGGCGTCGAGAAAACAGCAGAGAAAGTGTCGACCGTTCTTGCTATTGTGTGAGTACCCTGGAGCTCGGGGTTGTCAGGTAGCTCTCAACTGTTGCACCGTGCTCGAGTTGTTGAGTTTGTAATGTTACCTAATGCCTCACAGCTGGAGTCACAGTGTAGTGTTTGACTAAATTTTGTTATTAATATCTCACAGCCACTGGCTATGGGCCTTAAGGCGTCGAATGCTGGGACGATTCCCAATCACCGCCTAGTAAACTACGCGTTATATATATATAAAAAATCCTTTTCACGTTTCACAGGCAGATGGCAGCACATCCTCATTTCCTCATCAAATCTATGACAGTTAGTCGATAGTAAATAGAACCTTGATTGGAAAATAAGCACAGTCTCTGAAAGAGGATGTGCTGAACAACCTGCAAAATTAAAAAGATAGTAATGACGATTCACTTAAAAGTTGTTATTAGCATGACAGATTCTTATTATTTAGTATGATTGATTTGGAACATAAATGAATGGTTAAGAGCTAAGATTGGTATTCAACCGGGAGGTTGGTTGGACCCTTCCGAATAAGGTGGTATTGCAGGTAGGGTGGCCAGTTCTTTTCTTCCTTACCTAAATTAACGGGGACCTAAAGATTAAAGCAGAATCCGAACCACGGAAGCTTTCCGGCGTACTTCACATTACAGCTAGCTGTCTGTGCCAGAGGTGAATCGGGTTAAATACCCGCCGAGACAGGGATTCGAACCACGGACATTTCCATCTCAATTCAAACACCTAGGCTACTGAGTCACCAGGCTGCTCAGTAAATAATGAAGGAACAATGAAATTAATGACATAGATTTTTATTTTTACACTTCAATGTGTCAGAAAATGAATGATTTATTTGACATAATCCAAATAATTTTAATAACATATAACCATTGACATTTATGTAACAGGAGACAGATAAGTTCTTTAACTATTCACAGGGTATGTTACTGGCTGTTCTTTGCTGAGGACGGTTGTTCACTTCCTACAAGGAAATTACCACATTTCATGCGTTTGGTTTGATGGGGCAGGTAGGTATACGCAGGTCCGCTGGATTCTCGGAAGTCATCTCGTAGCTAACCGTCTCGGCACAGCTAGCCGTTCTTTGTCATCTGCAATAAGGGAGCGTCCATAAACTACTTAGCTTCATTTTGGCCTCCTGTGAACCCCGCCCCCCCCCCCTTTCCACGTAGCCTGACGTGGCTTTACCTCTACACCCCCCCCCCCCCCAAGTGGCACGTAGCTTTTTTTCATTACTGATTCCAGAAGAAATTTTGTACTGTTTTCTCTTGTCAGAATATCGTAAATTACTTATGGAGATAATTAAATGACGGAAATAAATATGCACATGCTGTTGTGTGTTCTGTACCTTATTTAACTGTGAAAAATAATATGAGTAAGAAGCTGAGTGGCTTAGCTCAGAACCCCCACCCCTCTTTTTTCCTACGTCTTTCTACCAAACCCCTCCCTCCCTCCCCTAGACCGAGCCACTTAGTTTATGGACGCTCCTTAATTAATATTTCCCGATAGCGTGGGGTTAACGAGCTGGCTTTACGTTACAGGGTCGCCGGTTCGTGTCCGGCCCAGGCATGCGTAGTTTTAATTAAGTATTGTGTCCGTCCTCTGTTTTCCTTTCACTTGAGACTTCAGGCTACCAGTAATACTAGAAGAGTATAATACAATTGTGGAAAAATGAAAAAGAAACGTAGATGCTGGTTGAATAAGTAAAAAAGTCAAATGCCATTTAATATATATATATAAAAAAAATCCGGGAAGGTAAAGTTGTAATAGAAGTGAAGTCAAATCGAAAAACATACGATACACAAAGAAGTGCCGGGAAGTCATACTGCACTATTCCCTTTAGAAGAAAATCAGTAGTTCAACTAACTTGAGAGCACACGATATTCAAACTAATGCAAGGAGCAGCCTTTGGCCAAAGGATCGAAGGAACTGCGCAATCGTGAAATAACTAATACCAGAACTCGCATCAGCAAGTTTATTGTAAGACTGCAGTCACTGTGCAGTTTGAACAACTTAAAGGATAGTTATGAAACAGGTTTCCAAATTCGACGAGAGAAAATTCACTACACCTGTAAATTCCAGTAGCTGCTCTTACCGCTGCAACGCTGGACCATATTCATTGTACTGACCTAGACATTGTTTATAATCAGCAATCACAAAGAAGTTTCGTGGCCACACCCTGACGGAGACCAAGTTCCACGCTTCATCCACTATGATCCATTTCTGTTGATCATCTGATACCAATAAGCTTTGAGTTGACGCAGCTAGTCCATTAATTTAAAGGCACACTAGTTTCTCCAAGGTGATCCGGAGAAGGAATGCTGCGGAAGGTTAGTATTCTATGCTACGTCAGCGGCCAAAAAATCAATCTGGGTACTGGCAACTCAGTCAAAATACTCTTCTATAAATGAGGCATAATTTGTGTAAACAAAGTGATTGTTAACTTATAATTTCTTCTTCAAAAAGAGAAACAGGGAACAGCTTCAGTTAACGTCTTACGAGTTCCTAAAAATCCATAAGCCTGTATTTATGTGGTCTGGATAGCCTTGTTCCATTCAAGCTGAGTTCAAACGGGTTGCCAAGAGCTGGAGAGTGTCTGGTTTGTTCTGAAATGATTTTTCTTAACGTTTTGAGCTGCTTAACCCGCCACATAAGCTGGTCTCAGTGCTTGATGCAATACACTGAAATTGAAATAAGACATAAGCTAACTGCAGTTTCTCAAATATTAAATAATAATAGTATTTTCTTGTGGTCGCAATTACGTGGTGTCAAGGTTTCTATTGACTGCGCATTCCACCCCTGTCGTAACCGCCTTAACCTAGCCCGGCAATCTTGCGCGGTACAGAGATCTACAGTTAACCGTGGAATCCGAACCACGGAAGCGTTCTAGCTTAATTCAAACTACACAGCAAGCTGTGCCACCGGTGAAGGCTGGGTTAAGTGCCTATGAAGATCCACAATAAGACAGGGATTAAAACCGGGGACCATTCTATCTCCAGTCTGACGCCTTAACCACAGAGCCACCAGACCGCTCAAGTTTCTCCAATTAAACTCGGTTTCATTAACCAATGGTTGTCTATTAGGTTTCTCTTGATGTTCCAGATGTGCTGTTACAACATTGACCCAGGGTAATTCTGTTGCAAATCAGAATATTTTCATGTACTTTTTTGGTCAAAACATAGTTTTTCGGTTATTTCCGTCTGTTTATGAATAGAAATTATATATATATATATATTGTAACAAAGAACTAAAAATAAGAACGAAGACATTCCCGGCGTATGCTTGCAATGAAGTCTTCACTGGTGTACCGCCGGATTGTGTTTTCAAAACATGTAATTTCGATGATTAGCTCGCTTTTATCAGATTTGGAGACATCTGATGAAAGTGACGGAGTCTAGTCGTCGAAATATCATGTTTTTAAAACACAATCCGGCGTTACACCCGTGAAGACTTCATTGCAAGAACTAAATAAATTTAAAATAACCAAAACCATCAGATTTTTTGTGATTATTTAACTCACAAATTTTTCACAACTATAACTACAAACATGTTCCTTGCACATAATTTTCGGAATATAATTCCCCATTCTCTGATTTTACGTAATTTTTGTATGCATATGACAGCCAGACTTGCTAAAAACTAAAAGAAAATAGAAAGAAAGTATAACAGAAGGTTAATACTAGTAGCTGCTCTCACATATTTATTTATACCCGCCAGTGTGGCTCAGTGTGTTGAGGCGCCGCACAATGTATCGGGGATATACAACCGACCGGGCACGAACCCAGGTACTCGCGTAACGGCTGTCCCCACCGCGGATTTCCGCAGCCA
The DNA here is from genome assembly GCA_031002005.1 of Vandiemenella viatica. Taxonomy (NCBI): domain Eukaryota; kingdom Metazoa; phylum Arthropoda; class Insecta; order Orthoptera; family Morabidae; genus Vandiemenella; species Vandiemenella viatica. The sequence goes on from CM061921.1 coordinate 248,469,447, forward strand.
TCAGGTCTAATGCCGAGACGGTCCCAAATCTCCGCCACATAAACTACACATTGCACAAACAAAAAATACATTTATCACACACTTAACATTAACATAGTTTCACGCATAGTTTCATAGGCAAATGAAAACGATTTCCCCATCACTAATCAGTACAACCTGGCAGTAGGTAAAACATGCTTAATGGCATGCGATCGTAAAATATATATCTCCCAATCTGGCCATGGCGAAGATGCTAAAAACTCATCGAAAGAAACCGATCCCAAAATGTTAGAAAAGGAGGTAAATAAAAAGATACATATTTTATTTTCTTAGCGATTTTCAATCACCGACTGATGAGGATTTTCTTAGAGTCATAAGTACTGATCACATCACGTACCAAACCGCAATCACCACGCCTGCTTCGATGGCAAATTGGTAACTCTCTTCCTTGCCGGAAGGAACCTTTTTCTAGTGGAGAGCTTAATTGTTGCCATTTTTCTGCGATTCGTATAACTCATGTTCTCTATGATAGGTTTTATATATGAAATGTAGTTTATGAGGCAGGAATTGAGGAAAGTCCCATCATTCGCTTAGGCGATTGCGGAAAACCGCTTAAAAACCGGAAACAGAAAGGCCGGTACACGGCCCAAGGATCGAACCTAGTCATATTGTACCTCACCGATCCAAGCCCCACTGGCAGGTCATCATACATATAATATATGTAAATTTTAAAACCAGAATATTTTGTTTAGATGGAATCCATTACAAATGCCAAAATACATTATCAATAGTTCAATGCACCTTCGAACCTTCTCCAGGGTTTTACAAGTGAATATGTACTGAAGGAAATGAATTTTTTAGTACTAGTACCCGATGTGTAATACATCTTTGATATAACCTAATCTCGGAAGCTCTACTCAGTTTATCCTTCACTGAAAATACAAATGCGTGATGTCCAATGAAGAGAGTGCGCTATGCGCCCGCATGATACCAAACTGTAGTATTGAAAAAACAATCCTGTGTCAATCGGCTGTTTATTGCCCCAGAAGAAAGCTGGTTTGTAGATTACTGCACCCGCAACATTTTCGGCTTTGAGGACTAGGAGTGGCATTACACTACGCTTCGTAGCTTTCGTTCTGGCTCTTAGAAGTGTACTCAGCTCTTCATCCTAGCTGCAAAAATGCTACACACCGAAGTCGAAGTTATTGGTAAACATCTACAATTCTCTCTTGCATTTTAGATAACAACTGCTTGGGCACCTACGTATATTGCATATAGTTTTCAGAGCTTCGGCACATCATGAACGATGTGATGGACCGAGCACCAAGGAGATCAGTTTTTGATAGAACCTCCTTCGCTGTGACGCGTCTATTTTCCATAAACACATTCTCCACGGCTGCAACGTAATCTTCCGTGTTTGTCGCGAATATTCACTCTATTGGCACCTTCATAGTACTTCTCACTTCATTTAGGCACTTGTGTGAGACTCATATACCTGTACCTGATGCAAGAATCATTTCTCAACTGACTACGACACTCCATGCTCTTGCTGGAAGTCGCCATTTTGCCGAGACGCAGGGGTACCAACGCCGTCTATTGGTAGTTGTGTCACCGCCTCCTCATAATCGATACACAGTGATATCGATTGTATACCCGATTTTTAATACTTCTTTATTTTCGAACTGAACTTTTTTCCATTTTTCGTGTTTTGTACACGTTATCTAATATCGTGGACTATGGACACGCGAAATTGCTGGATTTCGTTTCCACAAAGAAACCGGAAACCTGTAGTGGTGTATAAAGTGTCCCGAAATAACACTTCCCAAGTACAGGTAAGGTGTTTGTATCACAGCTGGCGGCTCCCAGGTCTCACGTCCTTCGTGGATTTTATTAACGTCTCTGAGAAAGAGGAAGCGTTACACAAAAAACTACAAGGCAAGGTCAAGTAAGAACAGTGATCTCGCTTATATGAAATCGCATTGCGCTTTGAACTTCTCCTGTAAAACAAAATAAAAGAACATATTAAGAGGTGAGTTCAAATTCAGATTATAATTTGTATTTGGCACTCAATTAAAGAAGCAAATGCGGAATTTGGTATCATTACCTCGTATGCAGAAAATCGTATTAACCAATTTAAGACGTTGAGCAACCAGTGCAGTGTTATTTTTATGACTAACGAGTCTGGCGGATAATAGGCAATGTTCAGGCCTACCATTCAGGACGACGTGGGTTCGAGTAGGCCTACCAGTGTATACATCCTATCCTTGGTTTCTATAAATCATTGCTGGTGAATTACGGAATGGCATTCTTCATTACGACGATGGTAGACTTCCGTTCAGATACTAGCAGCAGTCCTGTTCAGGCTGTAATGGCCTCGCTATTACGACCGGTAAGGAACTAACTAAAAAGGAAGGTGTGACTGAAATGGGTAGCATCCAAGTGTGGAAGGCGTTTTACTCAGGAAAATGTAAAACAATTGGAAGTTTTGAATAGACTAAAATATAGTTTGATTAGAAAACGTATCAAAAATAAATGTCTACAAGTGGAGCAACGGAGGTGTCAAGAATTGAATTATCAACAACAGAAAGAAGTGGTTCTCTTGAAATAATTAAGCTAATGCATTTTTATAGTGGCACTCACTTTTAGATTTCATTTTATTACGGTTTTTCTTTTGGGAAAATCTCAGTGGAGTCTTTATGAAGGAACATTCAGATAATAATATTTATGGCATTATTGGTCGGTATATTCCAGTAGGGTTCGGCCGCCGATTTACATAGTTTCAATTTGCCGCGCATACTATTCTGTCGTGCCTACTTTTACCCAACCCGGTAATCCCACCTCGTAAAAAGGTCCTATAGCCTTAAGTGGAATCCGAACCACGGAAGCGTTTTGGCGTTCTTCACATTTCACAACAATTTGTGACAGAGGTGAAGGTCGGGTTTAGGGTCTACGAAAATTCCCGTCGGGATAGGGATTCGAACCGGGGACCTATCGATCTATAGACAGAAGAATTAACAACTGAACCAACAGACCCCCCCTACCTTTCCGAGTATCACCTGGAATGATTTCGATAATTCAAGTAAAACCAGAATTTATATTGCCGGGGATTGAACGGTTGCACACTCGAATCCTAGCCCCTAACATTAAAGGCTAAAACACCAGGCTCTTCGAGACTATTCAGCGAAATATGTATGCAAAAAAGTCTTAAAGCAACTTTTATATTACTGAAGCACATTTAATCACATGTTAAATTGTATCAAATTTGGTAACATTACGGAATAACACCGGAGGACAATACCAAGAATTAGCAGGTGGTAATGAATATTAATTTATATTTTAAGCCCTCTTCACAAGTTCAGCAGCATTTACACCTCTCAGGAAGGAAATGTGTTTGATTACGTATTTATTCTTTGTACAAATTAAGATGTAACTGCACGACCCTGCCGCCAGTGAAATCGCTTCACTATCAGAAAGCAGTTGGGGCAGAAGACAGTGCCAACACCTTGTTGCATGAATTTGTCGTCTTTTATATTTTAAACACTTTCAATGTTTATTCCAGATTCCTAAACATGAGTAAATTCACCATTGGAAGATGGCATCGCCGTCGTGGAAGCTGTCGTTGTGCCTCCGAACCCTACCATAGGCTCAGGTGAATGTCTTCCATAGCATAATGCTGTCCCCACCGGTCTGAATCAGTGGCGCGGTGCATGTTTTGAGGCCACTGAAATCGTAATTGACGCTGTCGTTGGTTCAACATGGGAACACGTTGGGCCCGTCTAAAGCTATCTTCCCATGGCCCGTTGTTTTGTAGGCCGCGCTATCCAGCTGAACTGTAAGGATGAGCACGTGCCAGCGGCCAACCCTCGCCACCTCGCAGCCACCTCCCCATCATGTTAACTAGGTCCGTTTCGGCTACCCGGGCATTTGATGTTTACCGACTGGGCGATGGATAGAGGTGCGCCATCCCTGCAACCACAGGTGAAACCTTTCCCACGGCCTGCTGTTGATTGCTGGACCAGCCTGGCCGGCTTATTCATGCGTTGTGGGGAGCCAACTTGACACGGAGCCAATGTGCGCCGAACGGAGTGCTCCGAATCACTTGTTCCTGCACCAGCACTGTATTCTGCCCTTATTCTGCCACAGATGGCCCCCTACCCAGCTTTACAGACCAAGCAAGCCTCTAGTATCCCCAATCTGTGTGAGGCGTGGAAGTTCACCATCTTGTTGGTTTCACCGTCCTTCAATCACTTTTCGTAAATGTTCATTACACTAATACGCGAACAGCCGACCAACCTCGCCGTTACGTCCAAAAATATTATTTTGCAATATCACATTCGTAGATAACATATTTTCGTTTTACAAACAATAGGTCATAAAGATATCATACACCTGCGATGTGAATGGCAATGAAAAAAAGGAGAGAATGAAGGATTCAACAATCTTGTAACAAGAAACCAAGGATCCTGTGAGATTGTGTGTTCCCACTGGATGGGCGAATCACTCCGAATGACTTCAGTCCAGCACTATTGCGGACGGTATAAGGATTAATGATTACGAATTATAAGCCTCCATTTCTCCTTCCCTGTTGGCCAGTAGCAGGTGTTGAAAATGTCTTTACGTCTGGCGATGAATCCAACTAACCTGGCGTCAATTTAAAAAAAAAAAAAAGAAAGTTATTGCTTAACGCCTCGTCGACGGCTAAGGTCATTAGAGGCGGAATGGGACTGGGGACAAGGAACGGGAAGGAATTCGGCCATGACTGTTTGTTTTTGAAGCAAGCATCCCAGCATTCGCCTGGTGTGATTTGGGGAAACCATGTAAAACCCAAATCTGGATGCCCGGACGGGTATTTGAACCCGCGTCCTCCCGAATGCGAGGCTAGAACGTTAAACGTCCACCCACCACGCTCGGTCCTGGTGTCAAGCGTCAGCCATTATATTGCGCCGCAAGGACCTCGGCCACGATGCAGGTTTCTTGCGATCATTTTCTTGACTGGTTCGATGCGATCGTCGACCTTTATTTTGAGCTTAATAATCACCACTAGACTATATTTCTTTAAAATTTAGAACACATTTCCCATTTAATATAATCAAAAGCTTTCTCCAAATCCGCAATCACTATAAATATATTTTTGATCTTTCCTTCCATTTTTAATCGCAATGGCAGGTTTGTTTCTCTTGTGTCCATTGTCTTCCTAAGCCAAAATTGACCTTCACACTTTTATCTGCTGTTTTCTTTTCTCCCTGTCCTTGGTAATTTTGCATGTAAAGTCAACGCCACTATAGGTTTTTGTTTTGCTTTCGAGCGTTAAGACCACAATTTTGCTATACGTAATTTGTCCAATTCTCTTCTACTTCGTGACGTTTCGATGACAGTTTGAATATTATTTCAGTTACTATCCCTCACAGAGACTGCAGTGATACTGAATATCTCATCTAATCCTACTGCCCTCTCTCAGATTAATTTTTTTAAAGGTCTTACGGATCATTTATGTTGAGCGCATTAGAGCTGCGAGAGTATTGGAGGAGAGTTACGGGAAACGTATTTGACCTTTTGAAGGAACCATTACGGCATTCACCTGGGATGATTTCAGGAAAACATGGAGAGCGACCATCAGAATAACCAGAACTGGAACGGAACCAGGTACCGGCCAAATACCAGGTTCATAAGTTGAGTTAAACTTTTTTAGTGCCATCTGGAATTATTCCCTGAAACTGGATGTTTTGCGTCATTTGTATGTTTATCTTCTCCTCTTTTTAGCATGCTACGTTCCAGGTTGTCATAGTCAGAGAGCTTTCTTAAGCGTAACTTCCATGCGTCATCTCTTTCTCCTGATCTTAAAAGTGGTTTCCCTCAGGAATTTCTTTCACGTTTCTCTTGCAACCATTTTTTACTTAGCTTTCTTGGTTTTTTCCTGTTTTTGTAATTCTAAAATATTGATACTGCTCGAGCCTTGTCTTAAAAATCTATGTTCCTGCTCCTCTTATTAATGAAATTTATTATTTCTGCCAAGACCCATAGTTTCGGCCAGCTACTTGACTTTCGTTAAATTATTTATTTTCATCTTCTATCTTCTGTCTATTCAAAGTATTCAATTTTTCTTCATTTTAATTTTCCTCTCCCGCGCTTAAATTTTTTGTAGTTTATGTTACATCGGAGATTCTTTTTGTTGCTCACTTCAAATCTGCATGTGTCATTTGCTTGGGTATTTTCTTGATTTTCAATCTGCACTTCATAACTACAATATTGTGTTCAGAGTCCGTATGTGCAACCATATTCGCATTAGAACATGGAATTTGTTTTATGATTAGTTCTTCGACCATGATCTATTTTAGATCTTGGTTTGTTGTTAAATATTGTGTTTTCATATGGTTAACTTGTGTTTTTTACGGAATTGTACCACAATAGTTCCTCAATTATTTCTTTCTTCTTCTTCCGAAATTATCTTCAGTGCTCCCTTCTTTTCTTACTACACAATGCCCCATCAAAAGGGGTTAATGGAAGCATTAGAGAGGGTCCAGAGAGGGGCCACCCGATTCGTGACAAGTATATATAGTTGGAGGGAAAGCGTAAGTGCGATGCTGAAGGAGTTAGGTTGGGAAGACCTTGAACACCGAAGGCGTTGCTCTCGGCAGAAGCTAACTGAAAAATTCACGACCGACATATTTCAGAATGACAGCAAAGAAATATTGCTACCAGCAACATTCGTATCTCGGAATGACCGTGAAAATAAGATAAGAGAAATCAGGGCCCGAACCGATTCTTTTCTGTATTCATTTTTTCCGCGAGCGATTAGGGAATGTAATAGAAAGGATTTACCGGGCGAGCAAACTTAAAATCCGACAGGAGCAGCTTTCGATAAAGCTCTCCGGCCATCCTGATCTGGATTTTCCATGATTTTCCCAGATCATTCCACGCGAATGCTGGGATGGTTCCTCACAATAGCCCATGGGCGCCTCCTACCATATCCCGCATATCCCTTCCAAACTATTACCCTTTCGGGTAGGTGCAATGCACCCTCTGCAACACACTTTTAGTGAATCGCAGAGTAATAGTAATAGTAATTCAAGTTGATTACACACCCGCGATTAGCCGAGTTTCCTCACCCTTCAAAAACTTTAACACATTTCGATTTCATAATACCATTGCTGAGTAAGAACACACAGAACTATTAGTGTGTTTAGTGCATTTATATTCCTACTCACTAATATAATTCGGTAAACTGATCAAAGAATGTGAGCCGCATTCAAGTTTTGTTAATCATTACAAATTCCCAAAGCAGTAACCCAGTTAACAGGCTACACGTTAAATATTAGATGTTATCCATCCCAGAAATCCTTTCGTCCTTTTATTTACACTCAATAATAGATAAAATATCTAAGTGTTGTAAGTCCATATCCCCCCTTAGGTTCTGTGAGCTTCCTGTCTTGTTCAGATTTCAGTCAGTCACCACACGAACTAGTTGAAAGTTTGTGTAAATGTTTTTTTTCTGATGACTCCTTCCTCACCTAGATATTCTTTGATCATTTTAATGCAGTGACTTCCCATTGCCTTCTGCATCCTCATTCCGTTGAAAGTTTCTCTGGTTCATCCTTTCCAAGGAGCCAGTTCCAAGCTGGAGGACAAAAGAATGCCCCTTCTGTGCCTCCATAATCTTAGCGCAGAGCCATAACGGTCTAGTAGCACAGTGATTAAGGCGCTTGCTTTCAAATTTTAGCGTTCTTGATTCAAATTCCGGTGAGGCCAGCAATTTTTTTAGAGCTCTGCGTGAGTATGTAACATACGCCAGCTAGTTTCGTGGTTCGGATTACAGGCTAAACAGTGGGTCCTGCAACGCCAGAGGTGCAATGTGCGACAAATAGAAACTCTGCATCAGGTCATAACATCATATAAATGTACTTTATACATTATAAGACAGTGGCTAGTTCAGAGAATCAGAGAATCGTTGAGTACAAACAGGGTGCACCATGTGAAGAAAAAATTGGCGTTTGGTTGGCAGCAGTTCATATATTCCCATCCCAACACTTGCTATTACTTTAAGTACTACACGAATTCATGAAGTGGATGTTTGTTAATTTGCGAGTTAGTTATTTTTACTGAAGCTCTTATAGTTAAGATTCATCACTAACGTCATTTTATTAAGTTTACGCTTGCACAACATTGAGTCGACGTAATCCGTTTGTAGCTTCGTTGAGATAAATATCATTTATGACTAGACTTAATATATAGGTTAGTCTTTAGAGTGAATGCGAAATAAGTGGTCTGATTTTCTACTTGTGACAGTTTCCTGCCTAGCAACAAGGACTCGAAAGCGAATATGGAACTCTATTTCTACGAGTCCTCTCCTTCCCCCAGTGGATTGCAAAATTACAAAAGCAAGGAACATTTTTTACCTTTTATTCATCTAATATGAGCACATAATCTTAACAGTGCTTCTATTTTATTTTTTGTCGTTGTCTCACCAGCAGACAACTAGAGAAACGATTACTGTACTTTCTGACTTCTTGTGATGCTGCATGTGTTTTTGGGACGTAGTGTGGCCGGCGATTATCGATATGCTGGTCGTCGATGATGGTTGACTCCATATCCAAATTGTAACACAAGTTTCAAGCATATAGTACCTCACCTGTGGTAAAGGTTCTGCACTTTCCATTCTCTAAACATTTCAAACGAGCCTTAGGTCTCCTGGCTTTCGGGACGATGCCTGTTGCATCCACTATCCAGCTTTCAATTTTCCCCGGCTTTCTGATATCTTTCCAGGTGAATGCTGGTTGGCATGGTTCCTTCAAAACGTCATTACCTAATTTTTTTACATACTTTGTTCCCAATGCTGTGGCGACGCTAATGACTCCGACGCCGAAGAGCCGTAAAGTTATAAGCAAAAGAAAAGGGGGGTTATCTTTCATTGTGTATACTGAAGTTGCGAAAACCTAAACGAACAAATATCAGCTGGATGATGCAATTGTAATATTATTCTAATGACGATAGGTTTCTCAGGTCTCTCCAGTCGCACAGTGCAGTTGATTGAACATGTAATGTAATATACACTGAAGTGTCAAAACTCATCGGATACCTCCTGATATCGTGTGGGATACCCTTTTGAACTGCGAAGTGCAGCAACCGAACATGGTATTGATTCAATAAGTTGTCGGAAGTCTCCAGAAGAAGTATTCAGCCTTGCTTCCTCTACAGCCGTCCACAATTGCGGAAGTGATACCTGGTGTGGCGGTTGAGTGGTTAACGCTCTGACCTCGCATTCGGGAGGACGTGGGTTCGAATCCCCGTCCGAAAATCCAGATTTGGATTTTACATGCTTTTCCCAAATCACTCCGGGCGAGTGCCGGGATGTTTCCTAAAAAAAGGCATGGCCGAATTCCTTCCCGTTCCTTGTCCCCATTCCTATCCCGCCTCTAATGATTTCTACGTCAATGAGGCGTAAAGCCATAAACAACAAATATGAACATCATGGGATATGAAAATGCAAATATCGAGATGGTGGCAGCACCGCGAAAGTAATGTATAACTGTACCATGCAGTTTCGAAGTGTCCTTTGAACTAGCTGGCAACTTTTCACTGAACGTTGAGCTCTGTAAGCTCCTTGTTTTTTTTTTTTTTTTTTTTTTTTTTTTTTTTTTTTACATTATTCAGATAGTGTTCATTTTGTTTATTCGCGCACTGGGAATATTCATATGTGTAAAGCTCAATCATTGTTAGCTCTGATTGGGCAAATTGTAAGGTCTGGGTGTTGCTTGCATATGATGTTGCATTGTCTTGTGTTAGAGGTAACGTTAAATATAACCAGCAAATGTAAATGCCAGAAGAGCTAATAAAACTTAATATTTGTTGACCTGCAATTCTCACAAATTCTTGCCTTCCAGATTATCAAAACTGATATTCATCTTAATATTCTAATAATAGCAGTCACCCCCAAGCACCCAATACAGAAGTACAGGTTGAAATTGAAGAGAATAAAGAAGCAATACAAGCGTAACATACTGGAAGTGAATAAATTGAAACAATCTATTCCGAGAGAAACGTTTCCAGAAAGTTGGTGAAGAAACATTAGGCTTTAGGGAAGAAGCCACTCGGAAACCTTGGATCACAGAAGAAATTTTGGAGTTGATGGATCAGAGGAGAAGGCACAAAAATACTCAGCATGAAGCAGGAAAAGAACAATACAGACATTTTAGAAATCAAATAAACAGGAAATGCAAGAAAGCAAAATAAAGATGGCAGCAAAGCTTTTAAAAATTTCATTTTGAAATCACTGAGCGTCCTGCTGGCTCAGTGGTTAAGGCGTCTGACTGGAGATCGAAAGACCCTTGTTACAAATCCGGGTATCGGCGGGGATTTTCAAAGGCCCTTAATCCAACCTTCACCTCTGGAACAGCTTGCTGTCCAGTATGAAGTACGCCAGAAAACTTCCGTGGTTCAGATTCCACGTTAAACTGTAGGTCCGCTGCACCCTGTAGGATTACCTGCTTAGGTTACGATACGGGCGGAATGCGCAGCATATAGAAACACTTTCACCAGGTCATTACGACGCACGAGCACATGCCTATTGAAAGCACAATCTTAACTGTCTGTGGAACCAAAGAAATGGTTTTATTATCTAGAAGCCCAGCGATTCCTTCGAATTTGTCCTTCGATTTTAAATTAGTTCTGGTAGTTAAAGAAATTAGACCGAGTATCATAAATAAAGTGCAGGGTCAAGACACTTAATGTGACTGGAAGTAGTCGGAAATGTTATTCTCACGGACAACTGTATATGGTTCCTTTGCTGCTCACGTCGAAACAAAATTTTTAGTGCTGGCATCCGGGGGCATAAGGACTGTTATTATCTATAAAGAAGTTTTGAATTGATTTTTAATGTTTAGTTATGAATATCCGTATCACAATTCTATGAAATCATCCTAGCACAAAGCCGAGTGGGTCACTAGTTCTCTAATAGACACCAGCGAACTGTCGGATGTAAGAGTATTTTCTTCAAAACTATTCGTAGACATTCGTATCATGTAATGTAAAGTAAAAGCACACACATGCTACTCATTGTTAACAACAAAATATTCGTCGGCATTCTCTTTCTGAGAAAACGTGAAAAAAGTTACAGTGTCGATAGGTGCAGAATCATGCTTACAGTTCAAAAACGAATGTTTAGTTTTGCTATTGGCAACACAGTGCTTAGTAAAGTGTAAATCTTTAGACCTTGTCCACACTTGTATGCAAAGTCGAGCGATTCTCGTATCTAGACAACGTCTCTAGACATGCTTTTAGAAAAAAATCGCAGAACTTTGATATCCCGTTCGAAATGCGAGACATGAGACAATTTTTAGACAATGTTGTGCAATATTTCGTAGTGTGGACGTTTTGGTAGACTTTGTCGTCAGTTATTGTCGGTGAGCTCTAGAGGAGGCTTGGTCCATTTTCTTTATTTTTGTTTTTTTACTGTCAAGATGTGGCCTGCAGAGAAAGTGTTATCGTTAATAGAAAATTTTCACTTGTTGTTTGTGGGAAATGACTAATCCCGAATAAAAAATTCGAACCAAGAAGAAAATAGTTATTAAAGAACTGCCAAAAATATATGCAGTGTACGTTGGAGATGTAGGAAAGAAAAAACTCCAAAATTTGAAAACAGCTTTTCTTCGGGAGCATAAAAAATAATTCAGGTGAAGAAGAATGGGGTATCTCTTGTAAAGAATGCTTGGTTCGCATACGAACATTTATTTCTACTGCAAGGTTAGAATCAAGGGGTAGCAGAAGCACAGACTGCGGTGAAGAGGAAAATAGTAAATCAGGAAATACAGAAACCATTGTAAGTACATTAAAAATCTGTTTTATTTAATTTTTAGGAACAGAAAACAATGTTAGTGAAATACAGATGATTTTATTAATAACAACCTACTAACAGAAAATATTAATATGTGGTGTTAGTAAAAAAATTCACGTCTCCACCAACTCTTTTTTTTAAGTTTATTTTCATTGTCCTTGATTAGAACTTCGAAAGCAGTGATCCCAACAAAGTCAGCCATATTTAGCAACTAACGGGCAACAAGGCTTTAAAGTGTGTACCCGCGACAAAGTCTCTAGACTGGCTAAATACATATCTATAGACGTTTCCCAACATGTCTATAGACGATCGCTTGAATTTGTATACAAGTGTGTACTTAGACTTAGGTCCTGTTCGGAATCCTTTAATATCTGAAAAATTCTCGGCCTGTGTTATGATGAAAAAAAATTCAGGATGTCCTAGGAAACATACATTTGATTGTTGATAAGATTATGAACAAATTTTCGTGAATTTTTTTGCGGTTTAGTTTGCAGAAAACATCACGATTCATGATTGGAGCCGAGACCTTTTCAAATCAGTCGCGTATGCAGTTCATTTCTTATGTCAACAAACTAAAAACTTATACCACTAAGATTAAAGGAATGGAGTATCTGTATGTGACGCCCATAAATGTAATTATGCTGAGCTATTCAAAATTCAATTTTAAGATGGTTAATAGAGCCTTATGATTCCTAACAGGAAAATTTACGTATTTCGAGAGATTTAACGCTGAGGATCTGGGATACGGAATGCTTTGTTTTCGACAGAAGCTCATTAGGAAGTTAATGACAATTTATTCATGGATGGCTGTAAAAGTACTGTGCCGTATGAAATGACAGAGATGACGAAATAAGAGGCTAGAACAGAAGTTAACTTTTCTCGGAGCCTTTACACACACTACAAATGGATTGCATATAATACAGAGTCAAGCAAGCCGTGGTGCTGTAATGAAGTTTTATATTATTTTCCCTCCGTCAGACACCGGACGTTAGTTTTTAACTTAATGCTTCGTTCTAGCCAAGTGATTTCAAAGGATCAAACATTGTACTAAACGGACTGCACTTAGTTAAAAATAGTGTTGCTCTTCGTCCAATTAAACTTTATCTTTTCAATTATAGGCATTGTTCAACACTTACGAACATTGAACACCAGAATATCTCTTTTGTCAAAATTTGATTCTCTTACCCTCTCAAAGTATATTCCAGTTAGTAGCTTTCTTAACTGTTTTGTACCTGCAAACGAAACACGTGAAAAGAAAGGCTCCCGAATATATTTGTCTCACTTTCAGACATTCCTTTCTATTGATGAGAGTGAGGATTATAATAATATCGTGTGGTCGTAATGATCTTCCCAATCTGCCCGATCGTAGCCACCTAATCTAACCCGATATACCGACAGATAATAGGGGACCTACAGTATAACGTGGAATCCGAGCCACGGAAGCGTTACGACCAATTTCACATTGCGCAGTAAGTTGGGAAAGAAGTGAAGGTCGGGTTAAAGGCCTTTGAAAATTCGTGTCACTATTGGGATTCAAACCAGTTACTTGCGATCTCCAATCAGAAGATTTTACCACTGAGCCACCAAACCGCAGGGCAATATTTCGGTAATATACATAAAACTGGTGTTACATTAAACTTCTGAAGAAAATGGTGTACTGGTACATGACCCTGTACCAAAATTCCACTGATTCTTCTCAATCTCTATAATGATTGATCTTCAAGTCAGGCACAATTATAACACAAAGGAAATATATAGTTGCTTTCTTGCTGGAACTTATAGGTTGGCTGAAAACATATTAAGCTTTTCGTTTAAATATTCTCTCAAGTGTCTAAAAGTAAACTGTAGAAACACATACGACGTGATGTCATTTTATGGAGCTTCTTATGACGTCTTGCAGATCGTCTGAAAACAGAATACAAAACAAATTACAGTACGAGAACAATTCAATCAATAATACTTGGATTTCTTAACCCAGTATTAGTATAGCAGCTAACGAAAACGGCCTAAATATTCAAAAAAATTACTTGACTCACTCTTAAATGAAGGAAAGTTTGATGAACTAATTTGATATGGTTCTCTCAAACCGGTTCCAGGATGACGTAGTAGCAGCAGGAGCAACAACTAATGACGTCTAAGGAATCCTGCTTGCTTATTTCTGGTTCTAGTTTTGGGCGGAAGTGACTGATAATCGGTGGCGCCGAAGGGCGCCTACTGTTCACCCGGAAGGCGGCGCTCTCGATAGCCTTGGCGACCGTGAATCATACAAGGCAGGTCACTCGCCTTTACGTGTTAATAATCCTGAGCAAGGCGAAGAATACGTAATTTACGCACTACTACTCGCTAAAAAGTATCTTACAGCTGTTCCGATCAGTCGTAGTGTCTTCCAACATCGGCCAGTCCATAGGGAAGCTGTACAATGTTCACACGGCCTTAAAAACCCAGATACAATTTATTGTCACCACAGAGTGATGTGGTTTCCATGCGGCTTCCTCAGTAGCATTCAGTTTGCTTTATGTCAACATATTTCGGAATACTGTGCAATTTTCGCTTTTACTGACAACGTATTGGAAGCAGGTTTCGGAGAGACTATATTATCCTCTTCCAACCAAATGTCAACCTCTCCTTCACGTGGTTCCCCCCGTTTGCACGGATGAGGCTCTGGCGACTGAGAGATTCACAGTATCAGGAGTCTCCCACTGCTTGCCAACGGCCTCCGAAAGGAGGGCGGAAGAGCCGAGAGTGGTTCAGGGCCCTTGGGGTTGGAAACGACCCCTAAAGGTGGATGAATCAAAATTGATCAACGGCATGGGGATGCAGAAGGCAACGGGAAACCACTACATTAGAGAACCTTAGGGTACTCCGGGCTATGTAATCCTCTCAAATTTCATGTGGTAAGATGGCTTCTTCCTGAGTAAAATATTCCGGAGGTAAAATACTCCTCCAATCTCCAGGTGGAGACTACTCAGGCAGGAGTCATCAGAATGGATAGACACATTCTACAAGTTGGAGCGTGGAATGTTGGAAGTCTAAATAGGGCTGGTAGATGAGAAAACTTAAAAATGGAGATGGAACAATTTAAATGAGATGTTGTTGCGATTAGTGAGATTAAATAGAAGGACGCACTGGATATCTGGTAGGGGGAATAGAGGATAATTAGCACACAAGCTGTCAATGGAGTCACTGGTGTAGGATTTGTGATGAATAAGAGAGTAGGGAAACGGGTAAGTTAGTAAACAGTTTAGTGACAGGATTATTTTGATGAGGTTAGAACCCAAGCCCACCCCAACCACGTTAGTACACGTGTACATGCCAACGTCACAGGAAGATGATGAAGAAATAGAGAAAATATACGCTGAAATTGAAGAATTAATCCAATATGTGAAAAATGGGGGGGGGGGGGTGAATTTTGGAGAAATGAAGAAAAGGGGTATAAACATTAAAGCTGCCGATGGGAAACCTCTTATAAGTTCAGAAGATAGAGCTAACCGATGGAAGGATTACATATGCAAACTGTATGATGGAGGAGATTTGAACAACAGTGCATTAGAAAAAAGATGTTGATGTTGATATTGATGATTTAAGTGATCCTTTTTTGAGAACAGAATATGATAGAGCTTTGAATAATTTGAAGTCAAATGAAGCAGTTGCAATTTATGAGATTGCCGCATGACTTATGAAATCCCTAGGAGAAAAAGGAACACACAGATTATTCATACATATATCAAAAAGTTATGAATCAGGAAAGATACCCGCTGATTTTAATAAAAGTGTCATCTTCACACTTCCAAAGAAAGCACAAGCTGACAGGTGTGAGAATTATCGTACTATAAGTCTAACATCACATGCTTCAAAATTATTGACCAGAATAATATACAGAAGAATTGAAAGTGAAGTAGAAGGGATAGTATGTGAAGATCTGTTTGGATTTAGAAAAAACCGCGGTACAAGAGAAGCAATTCTAGCGTTAAGATTAATACTTGAAGGGAGGATCAAGAAAAACAAAAACAATTTATGGAGTTTGTTGATTTTAAAAAAGCTTTATATAATGTTAGGTAGGACAAGATGTTAAAATTTTTAAAGAAGTCGGTTCTAAAATACCGTGATAGAATGATACTTTATAAGAATCAAGTATCTATACTAAATGTAGAGAATCATGAGACACATTCATGAGTTAGAATGGGTGTGAGACGAGGTTGTAGTCTATCTCCATTAATATTCAACTTGTATGTAAAATAAGCAATAAATGAAGTGAAAGAAAGATTTCAATGTGGCATAAATGTTCAAGGAGAGAAAATCAGTATGCTACGATTTGCTGATGACTTTTTGGTGTTGACATAACAGGCTGAGGATATTGAAAAGTTATTGAGTATCATGAACAAAATACTGAAGAAAGATTTTGGACTAAATATAAACCAAAGCTAGAGAAAAGTGATGAAATGTGGCAAAAATGATACCAATACTAGAAGATCAAATATAAAAATACGGTCAGATGCGATAGCAGAAATTAGTGAATTTTGCTGCTTAGGAAGTAAAATTACAACTGATGGCCGAAGCAGGAATTATGTTAAAAGCAGAATAGCAGTAGCGAAAAGAGCCTTCACGAAAAAGAGAAATCTTTTAATTTCAAATATTGATCTAGGACTCAGAAAGAACTTTTTAAAACTCTATGTATGGAGCACCGCACTTTACGCCAGCGAATTATGGACTTTAGGAATACCAGACAGAAGGAAAATTCAAGCATTTGAAATGTGGTGCTATAGAGGGATGCTAAAAATAAAGTGGACGGATAAAGTACGAAACGAACGAGTTTTGGAAATGATGGGCGAGGAAAGAAGTTTGTGGCAGAGTTTTACAGAAAGAAGAGACATGATGGTAGGTCATATTTTGAGACATACTGGATTGGTTATTTTGTTAGTGGAGGGAACAGTCGAAGGTAAGAACTGCAGAGGAAGACAGAGATTACATAATATGAAGCAGATAATTGAGGACGTGGGTTGTAAGGGAATGATGAGATGAAAAGGCCAGCTCAAGATAGGAGGAGATGGAGGATGGCATCAAACCAGTAGAAAGACTGATGACAGATAAAAATAATTGGAAGCAATGACTTTAACTCTTATTAACTTTCACAGGTCTTTGATTGCGTTGATCACAGAATTGTCTTGGGTAAGAAAGCAAACAATGACATTAGTTGCATGACAGAACATTAAGCCATATTTATAAAACAGTAATCAATGCATGTCAGTGGAGTTTGTGTTCGGATTGCAAACTTAGAATGTGGAACATCTGTGCTTCCTAACATAAATAAATGATGTCCCAAGCATATTAAACAGTAATGAATATTTAGTGCTAATTGCTGATGATACTAGCATATTTTTAAAAGTCTGACTGATTCAATAGCTTGGAGACACAACAAATCATATGTTGAAGAAATGAAAATATAGGTTCAGCTCAAATAAATTGTTAATAAATGTAGAGAAACCACATTTAATTTATTTCCTCACGGAACAAATAAAGAACTGTTATAAGGTGGTATCAGATGGGGAAAAATCAATAAAACAATTTTAAAAAGATCTTGGGTGTGTACATATACTGAAACATTAACTTTTAAAAAACTTGGTTCTGCGAACTTTCAATTAAGTATAAAAGTTAGAATAGCTGATACAGAAACACGTGAATTGGTATGTTTAGCCTATCTCCGTGGCATCTTTCTCTGAGAAAATTCGTCAGAAGTGAAAAATTATTAGTAAACACACAGACATTGTGGGGAGTTCTGACTACAGCGCTGGGTATATTTGCAGTGGCCCCACAATATACCTCCTACGGTATTTTGTAACATTAAATCCTGAAAGGATTATTTTTAACTGAAATACATGGCCACGCTACAGGTACCTGATAGAAATATTCACAAAAAATTACAAGCCATTGTCAGCAGTACAGACAAAGATCATGTCTTTCCACAAAAATAAAAATTTATTAACAGAAACCCGGTAATCTTAAGTCCTAAACTAATAGATTTTGTGCTTCAGAATACATTTACTACCCCGAGGAGATTTGTTCTTGGAATTCGGTTACTAACCAAAACTGAGAACGTATTAAATTTGTAATATAGAAAGGGAGACTTTTGTCTTTGTTTTTACTATATTCCATTTCTTTTAGTCAGACTTTATATCTCGTCGACTTCGAGGTCATAAGAGCCAGAAGAGAACGGGTGAAAGGAATTCAACCATAACCATTTTAATGAACCATTCCGGCATTCATATGGACTGATTTCGGGAAAACATGGAAATCGAAACTCGTGTGGTCATAGCAGAGATCAATCAACCTCCTTCCGAATGCTGTCTGGAAGTTATGTATCTACTAATACAGGTATCTTAAGAAGTTACACACAAAATTTAGCAAATAACACACGATATTATATGTGTATAACTTATATGTGATTTTGAAATGATAACTAACATGCAATTTGTAAATAAAGCACGGCCTAAAAACGACCACTGCAATCACAAACATATCAACATAGGTGTAACAAACACCAGCTGTGTTTACTATGCCAACAAGTGCCCCTTGTAAAACATCAAATGGCAAAACGTAAATAAAAATTCTGTAGATGTTCCTAAACTGTTGCTCCAGACTGGCATGTGAGGATTATCACCATACCTCCAATGGTAATACCTCATACCATAAGAGCAAAACGCGTCTGGGAATAAAAAACAACGTTCACCACAGTTACTATTTGTAACTAGTGTTTTATTTGTTAAATTTATTGTTCAAAAACTGCTGAAAAATGGCTATAACAAGATTATGACTAACATGGAAGCGATTAATGAAATGTTGTCGGGCTTCCTGTGGCGTTTCTTGGGACGTTTCCGGGAAACAATCCTCGCCCTCATTTTCAATCAAATTCAATTCACACTGGCGTAACCCGAGACCATTTCATTAATACGCTTTTTATCTTACATGAAAGTGACTGTTTGGTAGTGTACTCATAATTTCTGTTCCATATCCCAAAGCCTGCTCTGACCTGACTCTAAAGAGTAACATAATCTAATCTAAGTAATGAAAGGTCTCAGGAGGGTAGATTGACCTTTATTCCAGTAACGCACGTAAGGCATGGCACGAATGTAATTCAGAACTCACGGCAAGCCTTAAGTCTGCTTCAGTTACCAGAAAATCCGTTTAGGTATAGCCAATACAGGATCCGAATGCGCAACAACTTGAAAGGGAGTCATAAAGACCATACTAATTTTTTTTTTTTCTTGTTTATCGTTAGCGCAGTATACATAAAATGGTAGAAATAGTTCTTTATACATTTACAGTACTGCCTACAAATGTAGGCGACTGGCTTCTGAGGTTCGATATATTTGATAGCAGTAATTAGATGTGCTGAGGTGACTGGAATCACTGCAGATATATCAGTGAGCATATGCAACAGCTGTCGTAAAGCAATTATGGTTATTGTCAGGTTACCGATACAGGTTTTCAGCTTCTTCCTAAATTGCTGTATAAGGTAAATGGATCATATTGTATTCATTTTGCACATTTTAATGTAATAAAAATGATTTATTATTTATTTATCCCTGTCGGTAGCTGCTATTCCGTGGCCCAATCTTGGTCTGGCTTCAGGAATCATAGTCCTCATATTTTTCAACTTGTTGGTTTCCAGTGTTGTCTCAAGGTCGGAAGACATAATGTGATTAACTTGAATCATTGAAAATCCCTCGCATCCTTCTATCCAATATGTACAGAACCTATCTGCACATTATCTTCAATTTACACATTCGTTTTCCCTTCAGACATTACTATGGGCAGTTCTTGTACCTGGAATCTGGAAGAACAATCGGCAAGGAATTGAGCCTAATGGGAGAATAGTCAACGCTTGGTCCTTGCATTTGGGAGGACGCGGTTTTGATCCCCAACCGGCCATCTTGGTGACAGTTTCCTATGATTTCCCGAAATCACATCATGCCATGGCCGTATTACATACTACAGAAATGACGCTTTCTCCGCTCTTCAGCTGATTTTTCTAAAACCACATAGACGCTGCATTAATATAACATACTTAGATGAGAGATTCGAAAGAGCTTCCATCAAGTTTTATGCCACTAAAAATGTTTTAATATCTATAATTTTCAACCGATAAAGGAACAAAAACATCAATTCTTATAGTAAATCAGTAATTTTTTAAGAAATAGTCTGGAGTTTGACGAAAATCAGTTTATTATATTATTAATGCCAGTCTTAGAGACGACTTGGATAACGTGGGAATAAAGACAATAAACTTGACGGTGGTAAAAGCCAACTTCTACTTAAAAACATTATCATAAGCATCAATGGCAAAAATTTTCTGACCATTATTTTGGTCCTTTTTGGTCTGTGAGATTTAATGTACTACCGTAGTTAGAATCTTACATTTGCATGAAGCGGTGTTTGTAAAGATTAAAAAGAGATCACCGTCGAGGGATTTGAAATATCAAATCGAAAACAGTTGGTCGCTACGATATTAATTTTGATCTGAAAACATACTACTATGGAAACTATGTTTACTTCACTTATTTATATTGACATAAGATACTTTAATATCATACAATAGTACTTTTAGTTTGTTTCAAATCACATGATAATCTTGAAGTGAATTCCACTTGGGCCAATGAACACGTTCCGATTAGATAACTTTGTTTTCTGCAGGCAATTTCATATAAGGATTCGACTCCTTTACAGTCGTAGACTAGCTATGCTTTGGAGATTCAGGTAACTATTTCATTAAATTGTAGGGTCAGACAACATCAGTGTCTGTAAAAATAACCAATTAATATTCATAACATAGAACGGTGAAGAGATAATTACCGATGAATTAAGAGTTTTCCTGTGCGACTATGATTTTTAGTCTTCATGGGTTTTCAGCTGGATGGTATTGTACAAAGATAACGTTTCGACAAAGAGTTCTGTCATCTTCGTCAGATTGACTATGTACGCTGTTCGAAAATACCAGTGAAAATTGCATCCCTATATTATTTTATCTGCTTTGTGGAATAATAAAGCCACTTCTGTCACTTAATACCTACATATCTTTCTCCAACCTTTACGATAACTGTCATGTGGAATCATTTTATTGTTCCTCTTCTAGTAATTCAGTTATTGTTCACATTTATCTTCTTGTTCTTGAGTAGAATCGTCCTCCACTCTTCACGTCCTTGTTCTGCAACATACCCCTAAGTTTCATTTCTTCTAAATCTTCTTCATATTACCCATGATGCTTCTGTTCTTCGTTAATATTATTTTTACTTACAGTTAATGTCCAGTATAATACAACATCCTGCACGAAACATTTCGCAAGTCATTTTAGGAATTAATTATTGTATACATTCAAACTTTTGATCATATACATTGCTATTTTTGTTTTTGACGTGTGGAGCATATCTCCCTTGATATTTCTTCTCAAATAATTAAGCCTCACCAACTATCCTATCTTTTCTCCTCATAAACTTTTATATTTCACCTTTACTTAAATAATCAAAGACACTGGGATACAGTTAAGGCATATCATGGAAAATATCTGTAAGCTAAACAGAGTTGGATGAATCACAGTGTAGGATGAAGGAAACCAAGGAGTATTTTTTGTTTATGTATAAGTCTAGTAGGATATCAACATAACTCAGAAACGTTCTGAGAATTCATGATGGAGACAGATGTCAAGCATTAAGATGTCTTACCATATACCTGTAGCGGAATAATAAAAGAGCATAACAATAAGTATGTAATAAGGGTTGTTAAAAAAGAATGTGACAATCAATATAGGTTCTGTGCAAATATTTTAGCAGTACTCCATATAGGGCACACCGCGTACCATACTAAAATTGCAATAAGTATACAATATCGAATTGTAAAAAAGATTGGCACCATTAATACAGATTCTGTGCAAAATATTTAGCCGTACTCCGTCGTCAATTTTATACCAGTAAATATGAAACACCCACTAAAGATCAAAATAAATAAACAGAGAAATGTTGACCAATTTATACGTATTGATGGTGCGGATTCTTAGCATAACAGAAAACGGTAAAATATTAAGCACGCTAAGATTATATCTATTGACTTGTAAAACCATGAGCATATATAACACAAAATCAAGTGAAATAGCTATTTGATTCTTAAGAAGTATTACATATTTTTTTCAGAAAGATGATGCGAATTATATTGTGGTTGCTGCAGGGTGGAGCTCAACACTCGACCTTCACTAGGAACCTGCTGATCTGAAGGACAAAGAGGATAGTAGTAGTTTAAGATTCTGAGTTACAACCAACAAGAATACATACTGTTTAGGTAAGAAAGATGACGAACGCCACTAAGAACTTATGATTCACCAATTAGATCACTGGAATTATTGCAACACTAAATTTATCGGCCAGCAAGGAGTTTCACAACTTAAATAACATTTTCCAAGATTATGCTTGTGATCGGGCAACTGCTTATTGCTTGAGTAATCGCAACACCTGCGGAAGGAAATAAAAATTAAGTGAATAAACTGGGTCTCGACATTAATTTACAACAATTTAAACTGTCGCTTCTAATCATCGCGTTTAGGTACTGAGTGTTAAAAAATGTATGTTAGAGTTTGTTCACACAAACTGATAAATTAGTAGCAGGAATCATTAATTTAAAACAGGATTGGATGGTTACGTATTAGATATACAACTGTAATTTGCTTGTCAGCAATTAAAGCTAAAAAACTGATTCCGCTTTTCGACTTGAAGCTGGCGGATATCGCATCGTTTGTAGCCATATACTTTAGTGTACTGGGATGGAAGTTGCCCAAATCATATTTCACTCAGGTATTCCTAAGACGTTATTCTGGAAAAGCCATGGCAAATCAAAAACCTCATTGCCGATTTGAACCAGATTCTTTGTTTGACAGCCGAAAGGAAAAGCTGTTGATACTTTTAAGAATTGCTGAACCTAACAAAATATTCTCAGCTGAGGATCAATTTTTATTATTATTAGCTTCTAACTTGCCGTCATCGTCGAGGTCATTAGAGAATGGAAAATAATGGAAGCAAGGATCGGGAAGACGTTCAGCCATGGCCTATGGAAGGAACCATCCCGGCATTCGCCTAGAGTATTTGTGGAATCCTTGGATAACCCAAATCTTAATGACCGGACGGGGATTCAAACACACTTCCTCCCGAATGCGAAGCGAGATAACCGCGCACCTACCACGTTGTCAGGCTTTCAGCTTATATAACTGGTAACTTTGAAGTGATCATTGTCACTTGTTTTCAGCTGTTACAGGAACCTTGATCGTGTAATAAGTCTCGCTTGAAGGAAAGGTCCCTTATCCAGCTGTCCAGAAACCAGCAGAAATTTTTCTAGCAACATACTGATGCGAAAGAATATTTATTCTCATTTCCAAATTCCTGTTCTAACAACCTGACTTGCAACGTGCAGTATATGTCCAGAGCTTACGTTATAAGAGTCTGGGCATTTGCCAGAAATTCGATGTTACGTGACATTTTTCGCTGCTTTCTTTTTAAAGCAGCTCCGTTATATCATATACTGGCCTTACTGAGTGGAAGTCGTAGCATGGTAGAACGGGGGAAGTGGTTTAACTGGCTTTGACCTTGTTGTTTCAGTCTGGAAGGCTTGGTACTGCATTCTTATCTAACCATCCAATTTTCTCCAACAAGAGTCGCTCTAGCTAGAACACATGCCAAGTTCTTGTAATGTGGTGTAACGAAATAGTCCATTTTTTATGTCTTTTTAAATTATTTACACTACTTACTCATCGTAGAAGCAATATCGACTACATGTAATGTATTTCTCATTTTTTGATCTTACCTGTTTTTCTTGCTTATTGCTTAATTACTTTTTTTGTTATTGTTGTTTGTTTTTAATGTATAAAGGACAGAGATATTGTTGTTTCACATGATCAGAACATTCAGATTTGCTATTGGCTGGTTGGTCAGGAAAGATATTTCACTGACCGAATACTATTAATAAGGAATTATTTGATAGTTGAAAGTGTGGTACGCACTATTCGTAATAGTTATCAGTTAGTTTATCAACACTCTCGGAATATGGATCAGTCATTGCTTGTCTTAAGTCTTTACTTGATGCGAGCTTACCGTGTTAAACGCTTAATGTATTAATTTATTGAAGACATTGCCCTTGAGGCTATGAGTAAATAGCTGGAATAATTTCCGACTTCGATTCAGGCCAAATTCATAACATTAATCGGAGGAGTGAAGAACTAATTCTGTTGTGAGCCTGCAACAACAAAGAATCTATATGCTTAAACAATGCTACTGCACATTAGTTTATCGTTGGTTTTGAAGGCGTGCTGATAGCACAATTTCTTCTCCTCCTACAGTTTTCAAATAAAACTAGATTGGTAGATATTAGTGAGAGTATGACTAAAAGTTGAATTTAGAAAAGAAACTGTAATTCTCAGGTAATGATTTTCCTATCATATATATAAGTTAAAACCTTAACTGTACTCTGAGAAAATTGTTTTTTTTTTGTTTTGTTTTTTTGCTTTTACGAATTGTTTTTGCCGAGGTCATTAAAGGCTGGAAATGAATGGAAGCAAGAAACTGGAAGGAATTTGGTCATAACATTTTGAAGGAACCATCCTGCCATTTGCCTGATGCAATTTCGGAAAACCATGGAAAACCAAAATATAAATGGCCGGACGGGGATTCGAACATACACCCTGCCGAATACAAGGTCAGAGCGCTACCGCTTACTGACCAAGCTCGGATTTTTCAAATGTTAAAGATGTAAATGGCGTATCAGATTCAATGTTTGTCTTCTGGTGCGGGAATCATGTCTCAGTGATAGGAACATTTTCAAAGACTTGATTTAATTGAACGAGCGTGGTGGGTGAGCGGTATTCAGGAAGACGCCGATTCGAATCCCCGTCCGGCCATCCAGATTTGGGTATTCCATGGTTTCCCCAAATCACTCCAAGCGAATACAAGGATGGTTCCTTCAAAAGTCCGTGGCCGAATTCCTTCCAGTTCCTTTCCGTGCAGTCCCTTTTTGCCTCTAATGACTTCGACGTCGACGAGGCATAAAGCAATAAGTAAAAAAAATGATTTAATTTTCTATATTATTTTTTAAAAACCTTTTTGTTCAATCAGTAATAATGGAGGTATCAGCAATTGTTGGTTACAATGCGAGACTGTGTCAGACGGTAACTCGAAGTCACACCCTGTGAAAAAATTTGTCTGTGAGTTTATTTCTGTCGTTTTCGTTTACATTATATCTTATCTAACCCTTTACAAACAGGAACATCATCAGTTGTCTCATGAAAAGATTATAGTTAAACGAAACACTAAAAACCTGTTCGAAGTATCGTATATATGCTTGCTAATAAAGAAATCAATAGAAAATCGGTCAACACTTAATGCCAAAATAGTAATAAAGTAATTTAATTTCAGGACAATTCGTGACACAAAAAACTAAATGGAAACAAAGCCGTCAAAATTTGGCTACAGATCAATTATACTGACAACCGAAGAAATTGATAATTCCTATAACCAGCATGTCGGCCATCCTGATCTGGGTTTTCCATGGTTTTCCCGCATCACTCCAGGCGAATGCTGGTATGGTTCCTCACAATAGCCCATGGGCTCCTCCTGCCATATCCCTTTCCTTTCGATAGGTGCAATGCACTCTCCAACACATAATTTTAGTGAATCGCGGAGTAATAATAATAATGATAATGCCATCTGCTTTATTTGATAGTTTTGTTTAATGCTAAACTAGTTTTTTTTTTTTTTTACTTATGGCTTTACGCCTCATCGACGTCGAGGTCATTAGAGGGGGGATGGGATTAGGGTACAAGGAACTGGAAGGAATTCGGCCATGGCCATTTTGAAGGAAGCATCCCGGCATTCACCTGGAGTGAATTGGGGAAACCATGGAGAACTCAAATCTGGATGCCCGGACGGGGATTCGAACCAGCGTCCTCTCGAATGCGAGGCCAGAGCGTTAACCGCTCACCCACCACGCTCGGTATTAAACTAGTGAATTAAAATAAATTGGAAACAAATAATTATCCAGACATGACAACATAATCGCTTTGTGTAACCAGATATTATTGTATGTAATCTAGATTCCGTTTTCGTGCAATACCAGTGGATATTACAGTACTACATTACCGAAGAGAATCTGATGTTACATAAACTTGGAGAATACTTTCAGAAAAACAGCTACGCTAAAATCATTTAGCCGAAAGCTATGTCAGCCGGGTGCTCTACTGCTTAGTGCTTACACATTCAACAATTACATCTCAGATATCATGAGAAGATCTTGTTTTGAATCCGAAGAGGTGACGTTCACTTTTGCTGAAAGGCAAATAAGGTGCCAGGGACGTGAGAAAGCGGTACGAGACCATGGTCGCTCGACAACCAGTGTCACTGTCAATCGAACAGACTCGCATATTGACTTACGCTGTACTGTCGAATAATACGCTAACAGGCTTAAACTAGATTATTGATCACTCAATCAATTATTTATTGAAATTATGGCTATTAAATTGTTGTTAGTCAAAATTTGGAATTATTAATGGAATGGATCTCAGAAATGAGGATCTTTGATATATTTTTATATTTATTGTGGCTCTATAACTGAATTTTAAATATTAATTAACTATTGTTACAATAAAACACATTTACTATCCCAGGCGAGCAATATTAGAAAAAAACTAAACGACATGAACGAACATTTCATCTTGTAACGTGCGGTGGGTCTGGGTGCCTTATTAATTTATAAAACATATGAATTTAATTTTTTAATCTCAGGTAAAATTTTACTAAAGTTATTTCATTTGAGAATGGGTTCATAATCAATTAAAATGCATGACATCATGATTCATCAATAAACTTCCATAACCTGGACATTTATTCAGGCATTAAAATTTACACATGAAGTGGACATATCAGTTCTGTCAGCACTCAAATATTTATGACATTTAAACAAATTGACTAATCAAAAAGACAAAAGCACGTCATTGATTTTGTTATAAACAAGAAGTTATTTGAATTTATTGCTCCGGCTAAAACTCATTGGAGTTCGGCAGATTGAAACTCTTATTGCAAGTTTCCTTGCCCAGGTCGCTATTTGGGTGAGAGAGCGCCTTCGAATTTTAGTGCATTTTCATAACGTAGGTGTTTTACCGTGAGTCAGCACAGGGGTAGACACGCCAGCACAAAAACCACCTCCAATCACACTTGTGACCGTGCGGACACAAACATTTATGACTTTGTACGGGTCGCCTCTTGTTAGCTACACGCTAGCCTCAATGTCCTCTCGCCTCGAGATCTGTCGGACGAGTCCCTGTTACCATCCTCGCCGCTCGCTTCCACAGCTCGGGGAGATCCCTGGACGTCCGTTCTGCCAATCCAGGCTCGTCTTTCTCCCTGCCATCTCCGGATACGTCCAGACATGAAAGAAATGTTTTAAATAAAATAGTAACTAATTTTGTTATTGGAGGGCCACAGTATCCCCACGCACACACATGACCTCTATTCACTCAGACTCCTCCTAAGTTTCGGGGAATTGCATTTTATCGGCACTTCCCTGGCTCTCATTGTTCGTGAGAAAATTCTAACACGCCGTGTCTGAATATCACTACGGTCTGTCTCCATAAATTGTCACGACTGCACAAATCACTACTGTGAGTGTTGGAGCCACATAAATTTCGCTCTTAGGGCGATGTTCCTACTCAGCCTTTAACCAGTTGACAGTGAGGAGGGTCACTTCTCGTTAGGGGAACAATGCCACGCTGGTTTCATGGAAGTTGGCTCAGGTCGGTAGCTGACCCGCCTGGTCACCGTGTCGCTGGCAGTTTACGTCAGAACAGAATATAATTGTTACCTGCTGCTTATAACAACACTAAACAGATAATGTAATCGTAATGTTCTCATACTACTACAATCTCAAGGCTTTTACAATGCATACGAAGTTGACTTAAGCTGAGGAGGACGCATACGGGCTTGCTTGTGAACTGTTTCAATGTTTTTTTTATTACGATTCAAGTTACCATAATATGTTCAGGTGAGCTGCTGAGATTGTGTGATAAAATGGAAGCTACTAGTTGGATGCTTTGTGCGCGAAGGAAGGCGGAAGTGATAGAATAAAGCAATTTTACTTCATAGAGGCTGTTTTTCCTGAATTTGCGTTCGTATTATAATCTAACAAACACTGATTGATATTGAGAACAGTAATATGCAAATTAAAAATTAATAACACTAATAAGTGCAAACAATGCCAGCTTCGTCTGTTTGTAAAGAGATTACTTTAGCCCAACTGCCTCCTTAGCGACTGTCGCCCTCCTGATCATTCTGACCAGTGAGAGAACCTAGAGGGGGAAGGATAGCAGCTGACAACCTGGGTCGATCACTTCTTAGGAAAAACACTAAATTCACCTGTTAGAATGGTAGAAGTTTCGTCCATAGTGCAAAAGTTAATCAAGGATTCTGTTGTGACTGGCGGGCAATTTATGGAGAAAAGCCTGGCCACATCCACCGCTGTAAAATCGAACTTTTCTCTAAGTTCTCGGGAGGATATACGGGACTCCGTTCCACAACTAGGAGGAAGAAATTTTTCTCCCGAACAGTGATACAGTCGCTTCGTTCCCAGAGTTTGGGATGGCAACTTCAATCTCCGAATAGTATGGAACCAGCTTCGTTCCTCGATTTATTAAAGGAAACATTGCTTCACCGCTCAATTTGGAGAAGGGCAGTTAGATTCACTATCCGAGTTGAGGGGGGAGTGGGACTTCCCTCTCCGAGATAAAGAAACAATACCACCTCTTGGTCCTCCTAGTTTGGACAAGGAATATCAATCTGCTGTAAATAATACACCGTGCAGGATTGATGATAGCGACTTCTTTAGCGCCAACTTCCCTCAGGATTCGTGAAGACTTGAACCGGCCAGTAGCATGTATGTTTTATGATGCAAAAGCATCCATATGTTTGATAACCCAGAAATTAACTGTATAATTGGATAATTAATGAACAAATAATTAAATTAAGTTTCTGTCATTGATAAAAACTTGTTGATTTTTAGCATCAATAAACTATTTATTTGTTTTTATGCTGGTAAGCACTGAATTTGTGATTTCAATAAGCAAGATCTCTCTAGTTCCTTTTTATCTATGAACGCCCTAATAGCTGAATATATTATGTGCTGATTAAAAAAGATTTTAGACACACTGGTGAGTAGCTAAAGGCATCTCAAGGCTGCTCTAATTAGAGTATTTCGGTATTCTTTCCTATTATAGGATGTCTGGTGAGGAGTAGTGAACGCAATCCTATGGAAAACAATAAATCTTTTAATCTGTATGTTGAGACAATGTCGCACCCCACCAAACATTTTTTTTAAAATTATTTGCATATACTTTTAAAATACTGTATGGATGTACGTGATTTGATTTGTTGTATCGTAGGATTCCACCAAGGGAATTACTTAAGTTAGGATCGACAAGTAAAGATCTTTGGTTTTTGGGATTATAAGCAGTAGAGTCGTTCAACAATTGTAGAAAAGCACGCATGTATTGTCTATGGAGATATTAATAAGATTGTAATATGATTATTGGTGTAGTTATTTGAGTCAAGAAACCAAGCGTGGTGGGTGAGCGGTTAACGCTCTGGCATCGCGTTCGGGAGGACGCTGGTTCGAATCCCCGTCCAGGTATCCAGATTTGGATTTTCCATGGTTTCCCAAAATCACCCAAGGCGAATGCCGGGATGCTTCCTTCAAAACGCCATGACCGAATTCCTACCCGATCCTTGTCCCCAATCCCATCCCGCCTCTAATGACCTCGACGTCAACGAGGCGTAAAGCCAAAAAAAGAGTCAAGAAGTATCAGTATGGTTCTGTAATCGTAGGTTTTCCCGGTGAATCTGATGCTTGAAGATTTCTCGGGCATGCGGCCGGATCAATTGATCGTAGTTCATCGTAGTATGAACTACTATGAATTGATCTAACCGCATGCCTGATAAATCTTTAAGCCATTATTAGTTCATTTGCTAGCTATTTTCTTAAATCGATTTATTTTTTATTAATCATTTGTAGATTTATTTTTAGTAGATCACATTCCTCTAAGAGACGCTTATTTTATAGCGCTATCAGACATTCCTCCAAAGATGAAGGCAGTTTTCCCCTTTTATTTTCAGTTTAGTTACGAAATTAACTCGTGCAACCACGGTTTTTTCTATCCATTGACTAGTAAGGTCCAGTATTGTGGTCTATTGAATCATCTTCGACTGGTAACAAATCCACTAATTCAGCTACTTCCCAGTTAAATGTAAAAACAAAATATGACGGGTATTATTAGTTAAATTTATAATACTTAATATATTGCTGTGAAAGATAGCCCTTATTTGCATGATAATGTTATTCACTGGGATTAGATTCTAAAAGACTTCATATATTACATCTCAGGGATATTTATTTGATCTTTTTTTTTTTTTTTGCTGTCGTCAGTCTTTAGACTGGTTTGATGCAATCCTCCATCCCTTCCTATCCTGTGCTAACCTCTTCATTTCTACATACCCGTTACAACCCACGTCCTCAATTATCTGCTTCATATATTCTAATCTCTGTCTACCTCTACAGTTCTTACCTTCAACTGTTCCCTCCACTAACAAATTAACCAATCCAGCATGTCTCAAAATATGACCTACCAGCCTGTCTCTTCTTTCCGTAAGCTTCTTCCATAAACTTCTTTTCTCACCCATCATTTCCAAAACTCTTTCATTTCTTACTTTGTCTGTCCACCTAATTTTCAGCATTCTTCTGTAGCACCACATTTCAAATGCTTCAAGTTTCTTTCTTTCCGGTATTCCTAAAGTCGATGTTTCGCTACCGTAAAGTGCTGTGCTCCACACATAGAGTTTTAAGAAGTTCTTTCTAATTCCTAGATCAATATTTGAAACTAAAAGGTTTCTCTTTTTCATGAAGGCTCTTTTTGCTAGTGCTATTCTGCTTTTAACATCATTCCTGCTTCGGCCATCGGTTGTAATTTTGCTTCCCAAGTAACAGAACTCACTCACTTCTCCTATTGCATCAGATCCTATTTTTATATTTAATCTGCTAGTATTGGTATCATTTCTGCTACATTTCATCACTTTTGTTTTACTTTGATTTATATTCAGTCCAAAGTCTTCCTTCAGTATTTTGTTCATGCCATTCAATAACTTCTCAATATCCTCAGCCCTCTCTGCTAATAAGACAATGTCGTCAGCAAATCGTAGCATACTGATTTTTTCTCCCTGAAAACTTATGCCACATGGAAATTTTTCTTTGACTTTCTTCATTGCTTCTTCTACATACAAGTTGAATATTAATGGGGATAGACTACAACCTTGTCTCACACCCTTTTTAACTGATGCATGTGTCTCGTAATTCTCTACTTTTATTACAGCCATTTGATTCTTATAAAGTTTATAGAGTATTCTTCTATCTCGATACTTTAGGCCTGACTTCTTTAAAATTTCGAACATCTTGTCCCACCTAACATTATCAAAAGCTTTTTCTAAATCAACAAATGCCATAAAAGTATCTTTGTTTTTCTTGATCCGCCCTTCAAGTATTAATCTTAATGACAGAATTGCTTCCCTTGTACCGCGATTTTTCCTAAACCCAAACTGATCTTCACCTACTAGGAAACATTAAAACGAGTGGATTTATTAATTAAAATTCAATTAATTTATCAAATTAAGGTCTTCTGAATTAAATTAACATATGAGACTAGGGTCGATTTTCTTCGAAGGATCGTTTGCAGGCTGGTTAATTGTGGTGGGAAAATTACTCACATCTCGACGTATTACGGCATTGAAGCTAGCGACCTGCGATGCATGCAAACCAGGAGACGTAGGCTGGATCGGCCGCCGACCATAGGCGGGGGCCAAACTGAACTTCCACGGTGGCGTTAACAGCAACGTAGGAGTTGCTGGAAGGTAGTAATCACAGTTGAAGATCGACGCGTAATGGTAATGAATTCCTTCCGTGAACAGCTAGGTTGGGCTGATTTTTTGCCAATCGCGCGAAGGCATAGAAAGAATGGTTTCTCCGTTAAGCGAACAGTTAACACGAAATAACAATTTGTTACTGCGGGCACAAATCGAGTCGTTAATCAGTTCAGAAGTCCCGACCAATTTAGTGCGACGACGCCGAGCCATCCAAGGAAACGCATTTCCAAAGAAACCTGTTTCTCGGCGAATTTCGACGATAGCACACATTAAACAGTCACCAGTATTTGTTGCAGCGCATGTCCTTGGCTAGTCAGATATACAACATTTGTCGCTGTCTCTGACTGAATGGCTCTTTTTTTCTCATTTCACCCGTCTAAAAATTCTTCATCTGTCTACAAAAGAATATGTCGCCTTATGAACCGAAGTATGCGAATGTTTACGGCTCCTACCGTAATTTCTCATTTCCAGCAAGTGTCCGCCGTTGAAGCTTTCCTTGTGAAAGTCCGCTGTATTTTATTGACACCGGCAGGTATTCGACATGGTCTCACTTAAGTTAACATGTCACAGTTTCATCAATAAATATTTCCGGATGCAAAGTGGAAAATTAAACCAGAAACCTCTGGAATAGACGAAACCTTTTTATGACCGGGTGTGGTCGGTGTGTTGACATGCTGCACAAATGGAACATGGTGAACTCACCCGAGTTGTTCTGCAGAGTATAATGTTATGCCCTCTCTCGTGCTCTTCTTAATTACTGTTGTTTAATTACTACTGCCTCGGTAATAAACTTCCATTTATTTAATGCTATCAGACTGCTTTAAAGAATGTGTTCTACTTCAGCCTGTGTTTGGAACCTACTTTAAGTTAAACAGCTGCAAGCTACGGAATAAAAAATTATTTGCCGATAGCACCTTCATTCAATATTATGAACATATTACTAGTACACAATATAAAGTACACCGGTATTATGCATTCAGTTAAATGCCTTACCATCAAGCAATGTTTAAATATCCTAAAACACATAACAATTTAGAAACCACACCACGAAGAGAGACAGTGAGTCTTATTACCTGCAACGTCAATCATGGAGATGATGATGATGTTGCCGACTGCAGTGCCTTTTACTGGCCCATAGTATATCGTAGTAAGATCAGTGTTTGGTACAGGTTGACCGTAAGGCAACATTTCAGCCTTTATATGGGGAGGGTTTACATGGGAGTCATCTAATGTACGTAATCTTCACTATGACTCCCAAAGTTAGCTTAGCTTCTTGACTCTGCTTGATAATATGGTTAGCTTACAGGTGTTTTTGCAGGAGGATGAGATATTGGATTTAACCTTCCCCACTATTGGTAGGTTCTTCAGTATGCTAAGGTTGGACAAAACCGTGCAAAGAAGTAGCGAGCTGTCCATTCATTGACTTTTGAGCCAGTGTAGTTTGGCTTCAGTGGGCATCCTCCTTATGACCCACATTTCATCATTACTTTCGTTTCTACTCTGTTCCCGAGCGTGGCGTGTTAACGTTAACGCTCTGGCCTTGCATTCGATAGGATGCGGGTTCGAATCCCCACACGGCCATCCAAACTTGGGAGTCCAATGGTTTCCCCAAATCACTCCAGGCGAATACCGGGATGGTTTCTTCAAAAGGCCATTGCTGAGTTCCTTCCCATTGCTTGCCCCCGATCCCTTCCTGCCTCTAATGACTTCTATGTCGACGGGGCGTAATTCCCCCCCCCCCAAAAAAAATATAATATTTAAAACTAGCAGTTTCCTGGAACTTCATTCGTATGGCGTGTTGTTATACACACTACTTTATTAAACCAACATGGTTAAGAACTGAATGATCCACCACTCCAGTGGTTCACTGACAAAATGTAACTTCATTGCTCTGAATAACATGATGCCGCTCGTACGCTGCAATCACGAAAAACATTTCGACTGCAAAAATTAAATTGCCTTTATAACGATACTAATTATTAGTCACTTTTATTTTAATTCCTCTGCTTTTCGGTGACACATCAAAATGTAGCATACCCTATTTTACCCCCGAAACCACGTGCTGTACTTTAATCAAAACACAATCAAAATCCGATCAGTAGTTTCTCTGTTAATCGCAATTCACTGCAAAATTATCTAATCAGCTTTACAAATGACATAAAAATATACAGTATTATACCTGCGGAACCACAGGCTATGAATTAATCGAAACTCCATCAAAATCAAACAGGCAGTTTCTTACCTGTCTTAAATTTGTCATTTTACAACGTCACAACAAATTAAAACATACTATGTTTTACGAATGTGGCCAGGGGCTATACATTAATCGAAACTCCATCATAATCCTACCAGTAGGTTTTGCACGAATTGCGTTAAACGTAAAATTGACACAATCTTTTTAATTTCTCATTTTTTTGACGTTACATCAAAATGAAACCATCTGTGTTTTACCCGCGAGACAATAGGCTGCACATTAAACGAAACTCCGTCAAAATCCGATTAGTAGTTCTTGTGTGAATCCCGTTTGTCCAAACGCAGAGAGACAGCTTATTAATAGTTCCACAATTAATTTTTTGAAAGATATCTCAAAAGTATAGAATTTTCCTGGTTACAATTTCATTAGGTGTACAAATGAATATTAATGCTCAGCAATTTCAAAAAATCCTTTTTCAAGCAAATCAACTGTGAAGAAAAATTTCTTTCATTTTAAGCTTAAATTTTTTTAGAATTTTGAAAAAAAAATTGTTTAATACTATTGAATACAGAAGTTTAAAATTTCTGGAATTCTTCTATAAAAGACATGTACAAGGGTAAATTTGCAGTATTGGCAATGTAAATACACTTAAATCTTTAAAAAGGTTTCTGTTAAATGCTTCACCTAATCTTTTCTTTCTTTTAATATTGTCCACGGTGATTAGTCCGTAAGTTTGTTTAAAGATTGTAGGCTAAATGTCTTTTCTACAATCCACATATAACTGTAGGTGGGAAAAGGTGCTAAGAACCAAAACCAATATTGCTTAAAACTATACGAACCTTCGGCAGATAATAAATGAAAAGAGTCTTTGGGATCTTAATTTAAATAGATCAAAAATAGTTTTGTGTCTTTTCAGTATTTGTTATACCCTGAGTGGTAAGCGTTCGGGAGTATGTGGATTCGATGCATGGTTCGTCTATCCAGATTTCTGTTTTAAATAGTTTCCCAAAATCACTCCAGGTGAATGTCGGGATTATTCCTTCAAAAGGCAGTTGCCAGTTACCATACAGTTCTTTAAGCCACTTTCATTCCCTCTTTCCGAGATTCGAACGCTTTGGCCACGGTGTTTGACTCTTCGTCCGGTCATCCAGATTTGTGTTTTCCATTGTTTCTCCAAATAACTACTGGATGGTTCCTCCAACAGGCCATCGCTGAATTTCTTCCAGTTCCTTGCCGCACGTCCTCTCCCACATCTAATGACGTCGCAGATGCATAAAATAAAAAACTGACAAACTGTACGTCTTCCTTAACAAAAAAGTTTCGCATACCTAAAGGAGACACCAGAAACGATGGAGTGAACTGTACTGCAGCATGTTTCGACTCAACAGCTTTAAGTGCAAATATCTAGTAAAAATAAGAAGACATTACAAATTTGAAATTTAATAACATTAAGTTTAAGCGTTGTCAACAGATATTTAACGAAATGTTGCTCTCTTTCAGTCAAAAGATGCTAGAACAAGAACCCCGCAAAATTTTAGCTCGTTCATTCTAATTTTTAATGAAACTGAAAGTTAGGTTACTAAACAAGCGTGACAGTGTTTTTTTTTCTAATTATCATCCCAGTTACGTGGTACTGCAGTGACCTGAAGTAACTGGTAAGTAAGAAATACAACAGAAGTGGAAAGCGCGATAGGAGTGGGAGGTGAGAGTGAATACCGAGACTCGGAGAAAGTGGTCGAAACTTTTTGCAACGGAAACCGAGGACTGTGATTCAGCTCTTGTTACAGGAAGTCGAACTCATTGTATAGCAGGAGTTGAACTCACATTACACACGGCTTGTTAAGACTCTGGCTCCTCTTCTTATTTACACCAGGTTGCTTCCTCAGTGTAAATATACGAATTGTAACAGCATCGCAAGATGGATTTAAGTCAATAACGCAAAACAGTTCTGCATGAATATTTGTGTAGACTGGATCATGTCTTTGCGTTTTCTGTAATAACATGTGCGTTATTCATATCAATTTTCATTCCATTCTAAAAGAGGGTTTCTAACTTAGTTGATTAAATTGATGTCATTGAAATTAATTCTCATATTGAATCAAAAACTTGGGTGAAACAAGTATATCAGTTTTCTATCATTTGGTTGGAAAATTTTAGCAGTCCAATTTTCATTTTTTGGTTTTAATTTGATTTCAGTTCCAATGGAGCACACAATATCCATACAATCTTCACTTTCCCACAAAATAACTTTTCACCACCAGTCTACTTAAGCCCTTTATGAATTCCAACTTCACATTCCTTCGGTTTTTTTTTTTTTTCATCATTTACCTCGATAATTTATTTCAGTCCCTAACTCCCTTTCTTACAAAACAAAATTTTCCCATTCCCTTTTGCCTGAATTCAAGTACCAGCTTATTATTACGGTTATCTCCCCCCATTCTTCTACAACTCCTAATCCTTCCTATTTCCATCCATGTGTCATCGCGATTATAAGCCTAGTACACTGCACTATTTTTTTATTTGCTTATGAATTTACGCCTCGTCGACATCGAGGTCATTAGAGGAGGCAAAGGAAGGGGGCAAGGAACGGAAAGTAATTCGGTCATGGCCTTTTGAAAGAAGCATCCCAGCAATCGCCTGGAGTGATTTGAGGAAATCATGGAAAACCCAAATCTGGATGCCCGGACGGGGAATCGAACCTGCGTCCTCCCTAAGTCAGAGCGTTATCACTCTCCTCTCTTCACCCTCCTTCTGTCTTCCAGTGACTCCCAACCCAGGTTCCGTAGGTCTGATTGCGAGTGGTTCTACTGGCACTTGTAGTAAGCAGGTTACTACAGCAGCAAGGAGTTTCATCCTTAACTCATTACGAAAATA
This sequence comes from Vandiemenella viatica, assembly GCA_031002005.1. Taxonomy (NCBI): domain Eukaryota; kingdom Metazoa; phylum Arthropoda; class Insecta; order Orthoptera; family Morabidae; genus Vandiemenella; species Vandiemenella viatica. The sequence goes on from CM061921.1 coordinate 248,506,300, forward strand.
ATAAAAAAAACTGTCTTGTTGTGAAATTGAAAATATACGAAATACTATTTTATATTAAATTATGAAATAAAGTCATAATTGTTATTAAAAGGCGAAAAGAAGGCTGAAATAACAATACAGGGAACCTACTTAAAGAGGAGTTGTTATTATGTGAATTTATGTTTAAGAAATATTTCAGCCAGATGTTATCAGATAGCAGTACTGAAGTATATCGTTATTTATCATTGTTATTAAGGTCTGCCATATCGTAAATGCCTTACTGAGCGAAATCAGAAGTGGCAAACATTATTATTTTTAAAATGGCATTCAGCCAATATGGCCAGACATTTTAATTTACCGAGCCTGGCAGGTGAACGGTAACTCTCTGTCCTCGGATTAGGGAGACGCGGCTTCGATTCCCCTACCGGCCATCCTGATTTCAGTTTTCCATGGTTTCCCGAAATCACTCCAGGTGAATACCGGGATGTCTCCTTGAAAACGCCTGACTATCTACACGTTGCTTGCCTCCAGTCATTTCCCGCCTCTAATATTTAACTGTAGTACTTTGTTTGTTTTGCTGCAGCTTGTTTATGAATTTACATAAGTTTTGTTCGTTACAACGCAAGATGGATCTGACAATTAAAACCACCTATGTCCTTGACTGGACTCAAACGTATGTCCTTAGTAACGTAAAGTCTTTTCTTGCTTATGGCGTTACCCCTCGTCGACGTCTATGTCGTTAGAGGCGGGAAAAGATGAAAGGAGCGGGAAGGGATTAGGCCATGACCTCCCATAGGAACCATCTCGGCATTCATCAGAAGGGATTTACAGTAACCATAGAAAACCGAAATCTGGGAAGCCGGATCGGAATTCGAACCCGCGTCTGCCAAAATGCGAAGATAAACCTCTCGGTAGCGTAAAGCCAGGGAGCAAGGAGAGGTGGCGGTGCACAATTTCTGTTCACCGGATTGCTTAACAAAGGCCTGGGTTAAATCTCAAACCTCTATGCACTGCTTATAAATTGAGGGCTTACGACGCTGTTGCATGTGATTCGTCCATAAAATTAGGACTTTAAGCCAGCAGTTCCTGTTGCAAGAGTAGGTCTTAAAGGGCAGTTCACTCTCTCCCTTCTTTTCAACACTAATGGGCAATACTAGTATAGATAGTACACTTCAATACTCACAACTAGAGATGCCACGAATATTCGGCTACTATTCGGCCTATTCGGCCACTTTTTCTATATTCGGTATTCGGCCGAATGTTGCGTACTATTAGGCCGAATACCGAATACCAAATCATGAATAAAGAAAACTCACATATTACCCAAAAATGTATTTATTTTAATTCCAAATTATTACCTTTAATACTTAAAATCAACCAGCGGTAAGTTGTGATGTATGAAAACAATTTTTCAGCATTTTTTGATAGCAAACGGTTACGTTTTTCCTCATAAACTAAACCTGCTTCTGAAAATAGCCTCTCACTATATACCGTACTGCCAGGAGACGATAGGTAAATCCGAACGAATTCTGTCAGTTTTTTTTTTTTTTTTTAATCTGCTTAACGTCTCTCTAACAGCGAGGTCTTTAGAGACGGGAAAGGTTGGGGAGAAAGGAATGGGAAGGAATTCGGCCATGGCCTTTTGAAGGATGCATCCCGGCATTTGCGTGGAGTGATTTGGGAAAACATGGAAAACCCAAATCTGGATGTCCGGACGGGGATTCGAACCGCCGTCCTCCCGAATGCGAGGCCAGAACACTAGAATTCTGTCAGTGTTGGATACTGTTCAGCGTTTGCTGACCACCACTTGTAAGGGTCTGCCGTCCGATGTAGGCGAACAGTTTTCACATAAAAATCAATCTCATTTGCAATAACACTTTTCTTCTCCACATCATCACCATTTTGTATATTTTCAGTAGCAACTTCCTCTAAACATTTCCAGATACTTTCATGTATTTCAGTGGTTTCATCATTTTCATTAATATGTCTTTTCTTACTACGCGGAGGATAATCATTACCGCAACTACTAGAATATAAACAATTAATTTTCACAGCTTCTGAAACAATTTTTTGTTTTGCTCTTTGCGTTTTAAGCAATCCGAGAAAACTGGTTTTGGAACGCTGGTCAAGAAAAGTGGTAACCAGATAGACCAAATTATCATTTTCATCAAAATTGAACCGTGTTTCAAGCTCAGCTTGTAGTGAAGTTCTCATTCTCAATAAATTTGGTGTTCTATATGCAGTTTCTTCCTTCCCCAGGTATTTCAACAATGTGACGATATGTGGAATCACTTCAGAGATGCAGGAAATACCTGAGCTGGTTATTCTCGTCATCTCCTCGAAAGGCTTCAGGAGCTTGATACATTGTTCCGCGAAAGCTAGACAGTATACATTTTTGCCGAACATTCGGCTGCCGAATATTCGGCGCTTTGGCCGAGAGCGTGGCCGAATATTCGGTATTCGGCAAAATCACTATTCGTGGCATCTCTACTCACAACCCCCATCACAGTCTGTTGAGAGTTAATAACACTGATCGTAGTAGAGAAGGCAAAGATAAGTCATTTCAGCTACAAAAATTCCCTTAGATGTTGTTATTAAGGGATGATACCACCATGATAACCACCTAAGGCTAATATTTCTCCCAGTTCGTCGACGAACCAGTGTCTTGAAGAATATCAGGCATTAATTTTAACCGCACTCCAACCAGGCTGTCAATCACTTCGTGTTTCGACTTTTCTCAATAATCTAACACCTCAATGCGGGTGTTAAATTTTCTTTTTATTATCCTACACTGGGGACGTAATAACGGCATCAGTACAGTGGAACATTTTGTAGAGTATTTCATGTTGAAGTTGAATAGCCAATCATCTTCGTTATTCTTAGCTTCCTACTTAGTATTTCTCAAATGCATATAATCCAGCTTCATCCAACATTTTTCAGCATTTTGATTCTGGAAGTTCGAAGTACAACACATTCTGTGTGTCTGTAGCATTTTTATAAATCCTGCTATAATATAACTTTGGTTCCCTCCCCCTTCCCCCATTTTTAGCGACAGCATTCAGGTGGGAAATGAAATAACAAGCGTTCTTCACAATATATAGTTAACGAAACAGTTGATAACAACGGCGAAACGAATCTGGGCCAGGGACTCGGCAAGAATGTAAATTTCAATGTTTACTTCATACATCAGTGGAACATTTGCTATGAATTAACAAGTCCAAACGCTTACAACATTATGATAATTAGAGTTATCTGGACTTGGTGAACTTACTTCAGTGACACCTAAAAACAGGAGAAATCAACAACTTGACTCCTAGAATTATAATACGTATTAAATGTTTGCAACTATGTCACAGCAAACCAGCCTCGCTGGTAGAGGTCACAGATACTCCACCACGGTTTAACAGGGGTGGCCAACCCGCGGCCCTTGAAAATTTTTGCGGACCGCGAGATTCACCACACTTTAAAAAAAAATATATTTCTTTTATAATGGCTAAAGTAGTGAAAACCAATGTATTAAAAAATACATTATTTATGCATCCATATATTCAAAAATTAACTGTCGAAATTATGAGAAAAAATTAACTTTAATTTTAAAATTGTTGTCTTGCGAATATATGACAGATATTTGCCTGTTTTATTTCTGAGTTTACAGTTATGAGTTCGCAGAATAATTAAATTATATTCACTCCAAAAAAAATCCTGTAGTGGGTCTAAATCTGATATGGGAATATATGATTTTACATGTGGCCCGCGGAGTTATGATTCATTTCCAAAGTGGCCCCCAAGATCATTTGGGTTGGCCACCCCTGGTTCAAAGCGTTGGTTTGAGACCCAGGGTGGACGGAATTTTCGTGATTGGTATCTTAGCCAGCAACTGCACGAAAGATGGTGGCGCACGATTATTAACTATAAGATTGCACTCTATAGTATTAGGTTAGATCCAAAATCTTTCCGTATAGCATATGGAATCAGAGCCTATGACATTGTCGGTGGTGATTCGTCAGTCAGATGGGGACATTAACCTCTATGACACCCCCCCCCCCCCCGCCTCCTCCCATTGTGTCTTTCCAAAGAGTAGGCGTGAATCGGCCAGATCCCTTTCCCTTCAGTCATTTATTACCTGCAACACATTCCAATAAGCACAAATAACGTTGCAGTTATTCATAGACACGTTAACGCTTACGAATAGTTTCATAGTAGGAAGGCAATAAGAATCTATCTCACCTACATCTCTACGGGAAGTTGCTACGGAAGAGCACCACTGTCCATAGTAACCTCCTTATGCCGGATATGGTACACACTTAACTCATGTGAAGGTAGTTGCAATAAATCTTCCATGAAAATTTAACAATTCAGAGTAATAATCTTCCGAAATTGTTTGAATAATACCAGCCAGTGTGGATCAGTGCACTGAGGCGCCACTCACTGGATCGGGATGGTACAACGGGACCGGGCACAAGCCCATGCTCTCGCGTATCTGCCGCCCTGACTGCAGTTGTTAGGCGGTTTTCCGCAGATTTCAAGGCGAATGCGGGACGATCCCCAGTCTTTGCCTCAGAATCTACACATTTCACAAACAGGAAATGTACTTATCACAAGCTGAACTTAGTTACACGATTCGCAGACAGATGGGGACACTTCACTTCCCCCAATGGTACTTACAAAGGGAGCCCACCTATTGTTAAATTCAGATTTAGTTGATACTGTGTGTAATAAGAGGTGTAATGTGGCAAAGCAGTAACATACGCTTCTTGGCCGTTGTCGAGAAGATCGGCATTGAAATATATACTTTATACGTTACCGTGACTTAAAGGGACACGTGACTCTCTCAGAAATGCGTGTGTGGAGCCAATAGATAGAAAAGTGTCATACGTAGTGACGAGCGGATCCCGGACCACACGATGTATACACAGCATGAGAAAACCGCCATCTTATGCGCATGGCCGTAACCGACAAGAAAGCTTCGTCCACAGTGTTGGCTCGACGGAGGAGAACTGCATCGGGCGAGGACGGTTCAATGCTTCCTGCTGAGGGCTGGACTGGGCATTGGGTCGGATTCTATTCACCAGAAAGCACCAACGCTTCAGACTGCAATGAGCTCATGAACGCCTTCACTGGCGTGCTGATTAGCAAAATACTGTGATTTCCGACAGTCACACTTCAGCTTGGCCACACACGTGTTACATCTGTGATTCCTAGCCGGGGTAGTACCGCTCACCGGTGGGAACTGGAGAGGTCTTAGGGGCGTTTCTGGTCCCAGACCAAATTGGTGGGGCGGTGAGGACTAACCACCATCCCCGCTTTCCAGTATTATATTCAGCTTTAAGGGCTTCATGAATGAAGTTTTTCATAGTATTTCCATGATCATATGTAGCTAAAAGAGGGTTTAAACGTAGTCAGCAATTTATTAGATAAGAAAAGAAACAAATTGATTTAAGATTGCTGGTGACAAATAACGCGCCAAATATCGAAAAATTAGTGTCTTCACACCAAGCTCAGACATCTAATTAATAATATTTTTTCATAATATGTATTTGTTAATCAGTATGTGAAAAATACTACCATATTGTTACTATGTTTTAATGAAGTAATTTTGGAAGTCTGATCTTGTTTTTCTATATGTGACATTGTATACCTCACCTAAGAGGTGCGCCATCGAATTACTGTTTCAAAATGTGGGTTACGAGCCAAAATATTGGAGCACTATGGGTTTTATTATTTATTACAAAAATGGGAGTTGGTGTGTCTTTTATGAAAAGAGGGTAGGGAGCAATTTTTTTTTTCGAAAATGGTCAAAAAGGGTAGAAAAGCTATGTGTTAGACACTACCGTAGTGTACACAAACGGGTAGACTGCATTGCTGAACGCCATAGCGGACAAATGACAGGTGTGATGTTTTGGAACACCATTGGTTATAACATACGATGTCGCCTCCGATGTATTGAAATTAGTATGAAAAGCAATCGCTACTCCAGGGAAATCTTAGAACCCGAGGCAATGCTACTCCTGCAAGCACCTCCACATGCCATATTTCAGCAGGACAATTCCCGGCCAGAGGTGGTGAGCAATGTACAAGACTTCTTCTAAGAACGACGGGTACCACTGCTTCCCTGACCTGCAAGTTCGCCTGACATATCACCCATCCAACATGCCTGGGATATGGTAGGTCAGCAACTAGTTCGTTCTGATCCTCCCGCAACCATTTTAGATGCTTTGTGGATGCGCCTACAAACCCCGTGGCAGCATATCCAGTCTCTCTTTGATTCGATCCACGACGTTTAAATGCTCTGGTTTGCACATCGTGGCCGCTTCACACCCCACTGAATTTTAACGTTCAAAGTGTATGTACAGTTCTGTAATTCTAATCAATTGTTTGTTGTCATGTCCCTAATCTGTTGAATGAATTTCATTGTAATCACATGTCTCCTTTTTTGCTGCATTTTTCACATACAGTAGATAGTATATTCTTTCAATCATTATTGGTATCAGTTTTGGTTATTACTTCAATTGTAAGGACTGTAGTTCTCTTCAGATGGTCTCTATATATATAAAAAAAATCGTAATAAGAAGTAAATTAATGGCAATTAGTCAGAATGCAATATGTCACTCAGAATAAATATTAATTGATGATCTCGTTAGTAAAATGTACCGATAGCAGTGTTTCGTAAACATTATCCTTTAATGGTTTTGCAAATAGATTCTTTCTTGGTGTTTTTGAAGTTGGTTTTGTTTTTTGTTAAAAGTTTATTATTTTTATTTTTTGATCATTTACATGTGTAGATAATTCTGTAATTTATTGGCTGTATTTGATGTAGCAAAAAAAAAGAATCATACCAATTTTAACCAAATTTATTTAAATGGGACCAATCGGACAGCATTTTCTTTGAGTTAAAAAAAGACTAATGTAAAATAAAGCTACATTTCGGGATATTCGTTACGCATACACTAAATGATCATTCCGCAGGATGGAGATGATTTGGTTGACCCAGACTTCCTATGTGTTTTCTTACAGTTTTTAACATCCTTCATGTATTGATAGTTGCATTAGGGGATAGTTCAACAAATGACCAACTATTGTGTTCCTTTAAAAGTTAAATTTCTTCATTCATTACACTCAACTATTACATTGCTTCAGCACAGTTAGGTTCTTCAGTGGATGATAATGGTTCTTCAATGTCATTGGTATGAACTGTCCATTGTTTCCAAGAGGTTCCCATGTGTCAGGTTTTAAATTGTTCTCCGATTCTTCATGCTGTTTGACGGATGCATCATAAAAGGCCGTCGTGTACTAGGCAGTCATTATATGGTGTTGGAAATGTCAACTCACAGCTTAAACCTGTTGCAGGTAGGGTTTTGACCATTTTTCAACCCGAGGTTTGCTGATAGGCATCAATATTTAATGCCAAAAAGCTAATGACTCTAATGAACATTTTTTTAACAAGTTTTAATTTTGCTAGAGTATTAATCTTATTTCGGCTGTATACGTTTAAAGGTAACTAGTTGTCTTTATCGTCATAAGGTTTCATCTTGATAATACTATATCACTTTGTACAAATTAACTTTGGAAGTGATTCAGCCCACGTCACGGTGTCTTC
>CM061921.1:248514875-248586919 GCA_031002005.1 Vandiemenella viatica
TGACAACCATAACAGGAGAGAATACTTCAAGATACCTAATTCCACGTAATTCGTATTTGCTCCTTGTAATGGAGGGTGATGTACAATGCAAGACACCCAGCAGAAGTTCAATCCCACCAGAAGCCGAAATGACAGTACTAATTACGGGTTTTGCGACACATCCAGTCTAACACGAAACACTCAGGATTTAGTTTGTACGGCTCACAGACAGCAGCTGACACTTACTTCATATCATTTGTGACAAGACAATTGCTATACAAAACTTTCACATCTTCCTTTACAGTGTTATCACTTATAATTAAACTTCAACATGCTCTTGGTGTTACTATTACATGGTTCGGTAAATGACAACTTGAACTAAATTGCAAATAATATTAGGCAATGCAACTAGTAATGATGTTGAATCCTTTAAGTACAAACGTTTAACAGTACAAAACAACGTGAAATGGAATACTACTGCACTGTGAATCATCATCCGTGCTGTAAACTGGTGGTATAATAATCACATGTTACATGGTGAAATATTCAAGAAAGATGTTGCGTCCAGATCGAATACTATCAGAAATCTTACAGGATGAGTAAACTATTTTTAGTATTGATTAATTAGTAATCCAATCACTTAATCTAAGGACCTACTATGTAGTTAATTAAGATCGTAACTAAGTTATAGTTTTAACATTAAACGTTTCGGATTCTCAGAACTTTGTTTGTCAATATCTCACGGTGTTCTTTCACGAAATTTCAATGCACACTCATCAGGCAAAATCCAGTCAATCTTTCCTTTCCCAAAGTGCTCCTGAATCAGTTTATTCGTCGAAGCCTACTGAAGGCAATTTTTCTTCTGGGGGGGGGGGGCAGCAGCCCCCCCCCCCTGCTCCTCGCTGGATTCGCCCATGTTCAGAGTTCTTCCTTAACTAAACATTGCAACAAAATTTAATGTCCAAATTTCTTATTTCATTTTGAATTACAATATTAAATAGATGACCAGCAACAAAATCTTTGTGTTAGAAAACTATTTCCTGTCGTAAACCAGCAACATCAATATTCACACGCCAGTTGTCTAGAATAAGTAACTTCTTACATTTCGCAAAACACAAACTACTGAGTGGGAAAAAGTTAAATAACCAATTTTAATACTGAATTCTCATTATTACAAAGATTAAAACTTCTTAAGTGTACAAATCATAATATTACTCCGTAGATATCAGTACAGCTGCGCACCTAAAACCGTTAAATAATCATCTCATTTCAGATATTGTTTAAGAAAGGAAATATCAAAAATTACATTCAAAAATCTTAATTAGTATAGCAAAAAGCTGGTCAGTGTTCACAGAACCAATAATATTAACAGAACATAATAATTTGTTCTTGGTCGACCAGGTCATGATACGCTAACTCCAGCCCACAGGCGTAAAACGCAGGTGGCGAAATTTATTTCAAATCTGAAAAGTGTAGAACTTTGTCAACAAGAACGTGTGCGTTATATCATCATTGGCGAGGTCACTGAATGAAACCTAAAGCGGGAAGTTAGCACACAACGTTAATTGTGCTGGCAGAAATCCAATGGAAAATTACTGTCAAAGGACTGAATGCTGGATTTGATCGCCACACCTTGGGTTCGGGCGCAGCTCAAAACATGGTGACCTGCTCCGTGCCTTCATCTACACTAGTAAACACCAAACTCGATCGTCGAATTATACTCCTCCACTGCCAACGATATGTATCAGCCTCGCCTCCTGACGTCCTGAAACCACAGAATCAATGTTGAGTGGAAAACACTTTCAACCGCTCGGTTTGCCCCAATGAATACACAAAAAGAAGGCTCCATATTACGCCTGGTAATTCTCACTGTACAAGAAAAAAACGACAGCAATAAAAACGCAGATTGAAATAGTTTGTGCTGGGGAAAAAAATCTGGCAAATCTATTATCGTAAACAAGGTTGTTGGGTTTGTACGTGAATGCGTCATTTCTCGCACAAAGCGCTTTTAAAGGAGATAGTCTAGTTTATTACACTGTAAAAGGGTTGTTTCCTCGATTTTTTTTTTTTGCATTTTCCAGAAATTGTCCACAGAATATTATTATTATTATTTTAATTTGAGATGGAAGACTATCAAATGAGACTTGATTCGCGAATGTCAGATAAAATATCCCTTCGCAGTGACTGGGCACAAGAAATTTTTTCGCGGTGGATGTTTCCTTCCATGGCAGTAAGACAGGAAGTTAACAGATTCTTAAAAAAAATAAAAAAAAAAAATGGCGCAGGATACGTTGCCATTATATACCATCCAGCTCTGTACAAGTAGTAATGGTAGTATTTGAATAGGAATCAGCTTTCAAATTCTGCTGGTTTTCGTGAAAGATCCTGGAATCAGCTCATTGAATTATTTGCGTCAAAAATATGGTATAGAGCTCCGTAAGTTATTAGTTTAATTTTTCGTCAACTGCCGCGCGACCACGGAAAGTGTGGTATTGTTAACTTCCGGTTGACCACCGTGCATTTGTTTCCGTTTGCGATGCAGTCTGTGTACAAGAATTTAACAATTAAAAAGCTGAAGTAATTACTTTTTAAAGATGGAGCACGTAATGTATAGAAGTAACTAAGCAAGAACTTATTAACAGGTAAGAATTCACACCATCAAGGCCAATTAAACCTTGAAGGTACCACTTAATTTGGGCCACTAGTCGGCGTTTTAATCCTCGTTTAGAATCACTTGAAATTATTTTAAAATCATAAATGTCTGACTTTTAGGCCAAAGTGTTTTTATCGCTGCTTTTAGAATATTTTTGGCGTTGTATTTACAGGTCAGTATATAGGAGAGAAGAGCTCCTGAACATCAGTCAAACATTGTTTGAAGTTGAAATTCTTCTTCTGTGTGTTAATTTCTCCAGGATTGGTTTAATGAGCTGCGTGACAACCCTAATTATTATTTTTTTTTTGATCTTTCACGAGGATAAAATCAGCCATTAATTTTTTTTATTCCTTTTGTTGGGTTTAAAAAAACAATTCATGTTGCTGGTCGTCCGCATAATGTGCGTCTACTGACAGCAAATTTAGTCTTGGAACCAGTTGAGGTTTTAACTACTGTTTTATTTTTTAAGTTCATGTTAAATGCTGTTCACATTATGGATTGTTCAACATGCGAGAAAAATCTTAACTGCAACATACTTTTGTCATCGCTTACAAACTGAAAAAAAATCGCGGGAAAACAATACGTTGAACAACCTATTTAATACTTTTTGTCAGGTAAATAGATTTTCAGTCGATCTAAAGTATTTTTAAAGTTAATTCTGTCATAGAACGTAGCAGGAAAAAGTAAAAAAAAATCCACAGCAAATCAAGGTTATACTTACAACAGCTGCCAAGCGATGAATTAAAATCCGATTAAGCAAAATGATGACTACGCACTCGGATCCACTACGATGGAGTTTTTCCATGCCGCAATTGTATAACCCATCGCTTTTGCCGGTCATTATCTTTGGGAAAAACATGATAACTGAGACTCTTATTTTTCACCGAAATCGCCAAACATCCGCAGATGCAACGATTACACGGCGTAATTCCGTTTTTAAAAAGCCTCGTTGCAACGATAATACATGTAAACACAATGCTTGAGCGCAACCGGAAGTTGAGTATACAGCATTTAGGTGGCCATATTGAAGTTACAAAGCTCTATACTGTTGCAATTACTGACATTGCTCTGGACAGAGACACACAAGTAGAAATTATCCAAGTCTCCTTCGTCTTCTTTTTCACCATCTTTTCCTAACATTTTGGGACCGGCGGCTTCGATGAGTTATACTCGTCATAGGCATAGTCAAATTTTGAAATATGGTTTTACTGCCGCATGCCCTTTCTGACACCAAATATTTTACACCCACTTCCAGTCGTGCTAAATACTAATGGGGGAAGTTAAGTGTTACCAACAGTCTGTGAATTTTGTTACTTTGTTTAGAGAGTGATAAGTGTATTTTTTGTTTGTGAAATGTGAAGTTAACGGAGAAGGGGGCAGTGCCTGCATTTGACTTGATGGCTGTGGAAAACCGCCTAAAAATCGCAGTCAGGACGACATATAAACGGAGGCCTGACTCGTGCCCGGTCCGTTGTATCTCCCCAGTGCAGTGAGTGGCGCTTCAGAACACTGGCGGGTGAGCGAAACTTATACAAGTAGTAGGAGGAAAACATCACACACCGTTAGTGAAATACATTTGCCAACTAGTAGAAGAATACAGTGCCATCCGTTGTACCACGTTCCAAATGTAGCAGTGGTTGTATTTGTAATAGATGCCACAATAATTCAGTGGTGTATTTGAGCATGATCAGATTTGTAACAGACCTGCTGGAAGATAGAAAGAAAGGTTTCCTTTAAATCATTTCGCTCAAATTTTCCCCATAAGTAACAGGAACACAAACTGTACAAGAATACTTTATGACTAACAATAATTCCTTGGTGAAAACTTTGATTCCGTTCTAATATTATTCATCTATACAATTATTTAATCTCTAAATGAATCAATTGTTTTTTTTATAAATAACTGTTACTATGTGGATGAAATGAAGGTTGTAACGTCTACTCTCCATTCTAAGCTGTTAACTGATTACAGTTCGTGGTGTAGTTAATGAGTCGGCAGCTAAACGCAATAGAGACTTCAGGCGATTTAAGATACCTGAAACTAAAAAGAACAGAAAGGGTTTTCCTAATGTTCTGGACTCTTATATTTAACACTGTTCCTTCTTTTCTAACAGGATTATCGACCGATATTTACAAAATACAATTAGAAGATTCACCGCATGCAATGTTAATTATATCGCTTATAATTTTTCTATCATCCATTGGTTCAATTTTCCGGTTCAAAATATTATTTGTGAGTTACGTTAACAATAAGACGAAAGTTCCCTGTAAGAGTTCACATTAATTAAGCCCTAATCACGTCTCCTTTAATAGTTGCATATATATTATGTAGTCCTCCAACTCGTCTTCAACAATTTAATCTCGCTTTCTGTAGCGACATTTCCCAAAAAGGTCCGCATTCACTATCTTCGCTCTTCTGAATAGACTAACATCGTTTCCCTGAGTGATAACGAATAATTTAAGGGGGTATGGAATCGCCTATCTCCGCAATTATGCTTGCTATAGGAAACATTTTCTCACAAACTGCTGGAGCTAGAGAGATAAAATTTTTACTATACAGTATGTGCATTGATATGTTATAACAATACTGAAACAACAGTTTTTTGTCAAAGTATTTACTTCCAGAGATATCTTATATTAACCTTAAAGTAATTTTTTTCCATCACTTTTCACTAGATTATCACCTCTAAATCTTTTGTAAATCAAGTAATTAAAAAATCATTGTTTCAGTATGTAAAAGAAACCCATGTGACTATGTCATAAAAACTTTCAGACTTCTAGGTTTACCAGTACCTGAGATAATGTTCCTAGAACAGGTAAAAAGTAAACTTACCGGAAACGGAGAAAGAAGATTAAAACATTCCTGATCCATAGTTAACAAGTATGTAACAAAAGCGCTATACCCGATCTCACAAATCTATAAAAATAAAATAGTTATAATTCTAGTAGAGCCATGTATGATACGTCATTTTAAAGAAGAAAATTGGCCGAATATAATAAGCCAATAAAATAAAAATCTTTTTTTTTTTACCCAAAATCCGATTCCGTATCCCCTTAAATCATTTGTAGTTAACGTTATGCAGTCTGACTATATTAACTTTTGTTCAATTTGAATCTTTATTAAGGCTCTGCTGAATCGTATCTAATCGCTGAAGAAGTTAATTGTCACTCAACGCCAAACCATATCAGACATAGCAGTTAACACTGGATTTCAGTCAGTATTATGAGCCATCAACAATTCCGAAAGACTTGCCGACGAAACAAATTATACTTGGTCGCATGTCACATATCTCCGGCTCACTATCTTTTAGTGACCAACTCTTATGCCCTGAAACGACACACCGATTCAGCTACCATGCGAGTTCCAGTAAAAATATAGGTCCACTACACAGTTCACACGCTCTCTGACTGCTATATGAATCAAGTCTGCCATTCTTCCTGCTCATCCCTATTTATACAATTTCTCAAATTTCTGGTGGATTCAGACCCACGTCCTCCCGAATGCGCGGCCATAGCGTTACTGCTGCAAAAGGCTGTTGTTATTTTCTTCGCACTAAAAACTTAGAAGGGTATGACATCATCATTTTTCAACAGTTTCAACAAGCAGAAGATGGCGTGGAATAAAATGACAGTAACTAAAGAAAAAAGTGATAAAGCTGGAAAATCGGGGAAATTAATTACACCTTGTAAGGCTACTTGGGCTTATATTAGGGCCTTATTTAAGGAGTTTTGAGTTATTTTAGAAGTATTAGTGCAGGACGCAAGGTTTTGATACAGCGACAGGGGAAACTGTTGCACCACAAGACGACAGTACAAGAACAAGTAATACAAGTCGCATCAAATCGCAAATTTTTTTGGCTTTACGCCTTCTCGATGCCGAGATATTAGAGGCGGGAAAGGAATACGAGCAAGGAACCTAGTGAAGGAACCATCCCTGCATTCGCCAGGAGTGATTTACAAAAACCGTGGAAAACCGAAATCTGGATGGACGGACGCAGTTTCGAACCCGACAAACCAGAAGATTGCCACTCACCCAGCACGCTCCGTAGTTGTCGAAATGTATGTTTTGAAAATGATGAGTGAGAAAAGAAGTTTGTGGAAGAATCTTAAAGAAACAATAGACAGGATGGTGTGTCATATTGTAAGATATAAGAAATATTAATTTTTCAGTAATTTATTCCTGATTTTGGAATTCTCACGTTACTGCAGATAATTAAAACTTCGTTTAACTACGTTACATACTTGCGTAATCATAGATAGCAGCTCAGGGGTTACAACAAATAATATCGTTTGATGATTCTCTTGCTATTAAAAAGTACTAATTAATTACTCTGCGACAAATGAAACAACCTTCGTTTATGATAGTGCAATTACGGGTTTTAGCAACGTGGATTATCAGACAAAGTTGATTCCAAGATATCACTATTTCACTGTTGTCATTGTTCATTGTTATTCGCAACAGATTTTCTTTTCGGGGGGGGGGGTTGGGGGCTACTTGCTGCGCATCATTTGCAGTGGAAGGATTGAAACTGAAACATAATTTTGTCCATTAGTCCATTGGTGGAAAGATAGTTTGAACAAATGGATAGCTGAGGCAATACAGGGCTGACAGAATGGTGCTATATATAACTAATGTTTGTGCAATTTTCTTAATTCCACCTATCAGCTTTTCTTCTTTAGTGCACAGAGTTCAATTATTACGGTAGTACACAATAAGCAAAAATCGTTTCTAGTATTTTATCTAATTTTTTTTATGGTCATTGTATGCGTGACCATGACACAAATTCCTTGAACGATTTGTCATCTTTATTGAATTTTTTACTTAATTTGATGGCGGTCACACGAGTATTATAGCTTCAAAAAAGATAATTAATGCTGGGACAATCGGGTTATAAGCATTTAGTTGAGTATCCCATTTTCAACCAGTTAGCCTATTAGGAAAGAACAGTAAATAAGAAGGAAAAGAGAAAAGTTAATAAAGTAAAGAATCACCATCAGATACTGTCAGGTAAGACACAAGAGAGCTTTACTCTGTATTAAGAGTTTCGTGAGGGATAGATCACCTATCAGGCATGTGGAAAATTATTACATTGTGCTGTGTTGGTGTATAGGGTGATGGTGAGTATATTCATATCTATCCGCATTACGAGAATCATCAGAAAACAGAAATTATACCTTCTAGTGCCCAGACGGTACTAGAGGAGACAAAAGAAGTATATTTTGCGTGCACTTATTACATAATCTTCTTCTTCCTTTTCTCTTCAAGTGTTAGTTTAGGGAGTATTTTTTCATTGGAAATTTAAACTGGTGTGGTTTCCCCTCACCTTCCTATTTATGTAAGTGGCGTCTATTGTTTTATATCAATGATTGTGATGTGTGTATGCTTAGTGTGGTGTGTTGTGAATGAATGCACGATTGGAAAATATAGAGATTGAAACCCTGTGCCAGCCAATTCAGAGCTACTCTCCCCAAGGACACGAACGGGACAGCTATGCTCAACGTTTCCACACCACTGACGAATCACCATCCCTCAATCCATTAGCTCTGCGGAGAAGTTTGGACACTGGTGCACAATTTGGTGACCGGGAGTTGTGCACCACCACTTCCGCTACCCTTCCATCCAAGTCCTGATGTGCAAATTTCTACCACCAGCTAACCCCGTGTTAACCCCAGCGCCGGATACCATCAAGGTGCCCCAACCAAATGAACCAACACCAGAGACTTATTACATAAGGAACAATTTAATTTTTCCGTTATAATTTAAACAATTATCATCTGAAGATTCCTCTAAAAGAAGTTCCTAGTTTCTTGTATTAAAACTGATTACTTTGTTTTGATGGAACAATTGAAGTCCGCGGTTAGCATTTCAGGTGAAAGACTAGTAACTGTTTCTGTCCAGCCATCATTTAATTCACTTTTATGTGGAGTTATTCCATTTTCTTAGAACTTTTGTTTAGCAGTCAAACAATGGAAATTCTTTTACATTTACCGAATTTATAAGGGTTTATTCTGAGGTACGGAGAGTGCAAACTGCGCTCGTTATGGGAAAGCAAACTTGTAATTCACCGCATCAGAAGAGTTGAGTTTTTTCCCCCAACATGCAACATGTATTTTATCTTGAGAATTACATGCAACAGTTAATATGTACAGATACACCTCATCAGAACAATAGTTGATTTCTGGGTCGTTGTATTCTATTTAGAGTTTTTTTGTTTATTTCGTTCACGTGTCTCTTCAGTTTATTTTTCGTGAGCCAGAATCGAAGTTCCGGGTAGCATTTGGCAACTCTTTCCTGTTCAATTGAGGTGTCGCATCGGCACGACGGAAAACTTGGGTGTGGAGTTTTGTGATTATGTAGTAATAAAAAGTGGCACTTTGCCAAAATGCAACAGTGCAGAGAAGAACAATTTAATAAATAGGAAAAAAATACTAGTTGGCATTCAATTTGCAACTACCGTTATAAGACCCTTCGATGTTAGGGTCTTGTATTGTCAGATTCTTTCAAAAATTGACTACGTGAACGACCAAGTGCACGGAGAAGTTAATTATTGCTCACCGGATAGTTACAAAGTAAAATTACAATTTCAAATATAGCAAAACACAAAACTGATTTAAAGTTTATTCGGACGAGGATGAAGTTCATCACTTAGAAACAGTTCACTCCCCCCGATGGCTCAGTTGGCTGACACGGTATTAACTGGTTCGAATCCTGCTGGTAAAAGAAATTTTTATCATCAGGCAGGGTAGGAGAGGTAATCATCAGATCGTACATCAAAGTGGTGGGTCAAATCTTAAACCTCTCCGCATTGAGTGAAGGAGTGACGGAGACACTGTTGATGGTGAATCGTCCATCGGATGTGGATATTAAGTCTGGCGGCCCCGTCAGAGTCCTTCGGAATAGTAGGCCTGAGTAAGCCGGTCTTATTTCTTCCATCTTTCATTCATTCACAATTCACAATACTGCACATACACACATCACACTCATTCATACATAACAATAGGCACAAAATACACTTCCATTGCGGGCTTAGGTAGGGGATACGGCATAATGATATTTTCAGAAATTGTTTTTACAGTTGATTTCCGTCTCTGATTGGGTACATTCCATTTTCCTGCGATCACACTGATCAAAATGTCTGGCAATTGTCTCAGGGCAACGTCCTACTGTGGCGTCTTCCAGGAATATTTTCGCTGGTCGTCGACCCTAGTGTCTGTAACCATTACCCGTGAACTTCGACCTCACACCACAAACGGTCACGAAGCTCCGCTCACGTCTTGTAACATCAATATTTTCAAGCGAGTGTTCTTAGCTCAGATAAGGCACGTCCCTGTCCACATTGTTTGAAATTGCCTTCTCGGCTGCCTACATGCTATACCGGCCCCAACTCACACCAGTCTCCAAAAATACTTCGCAACTAAACAGCTTTTAGGAAACACAAAATTATTACGTTGGACTGGAATATTTACGTATACACACAGCCATATGGGTCGTTATTACATGAAAACTGCTTTCCACCTTGATTATGAACTTTTTTATTTTTTTTTATCTGCTTAACGTCTCTCTAACAGCGAGGTCTTTCGAGACGGGCAAGGATGGGGGGGGGGGAGGAAGGAATGGCAAGGAACTCTGCCATGGCCTTTTGAAGGAAGCATCCCGGTATTTGCCTGGAGTGATTTTGGAAACCATGGAAAACCCAAATCTGGATGTCCGGACGGGGATTCGAACCGCCGTCCTCCCGAATGCGAGGCCAGAACGCTAGCGGTTACACCACCACGCTCGGTTTGATTATGAACAAAAATGTTACTTATAAATCTTAACTACAATACAATGTGGTAGCAATGTTCTATCACAGTACAGACTGTTGTGTTTAGGAATTGTGCGTGACGATCTCTCCTGGAATGCTGACCGAGTCCGCCATGGGGTTTAGAACCAGCTAAAGTGCTCCAGTGAGCTCTGTCATACTCCACAGAATACTGCATATAACATTAGAAAAAAAAAAAACGCAGCACTCATTTACATAACGTTTGCACGGGTTACATACAAATTGCATTACTCAGTATCATTTTCCCTCGGGATATGTTGAATGTAGACTCCTTTTTCTTGTTTATGTTTTCTTGTTCTCTAATTACAAAAAGGTCGAAAAAACGCAAGATTTCAGAATTCCTCATTGCTTCCTTTTGCAAACATCAACAGTAGGCCTACATTACAAATAACGGGCACAATTCATTATCATTTATTGCACATACGCTGCAGTAGGAATACTCAAGAAAACAACTGGCCACTTTACACGTCATTATGACGTGTTTATTAAGGCTTATGTGGGATGATCCTTCCATCTGGTAGTGTTCCATTAGAAGAGTCATTCCTATATATTTAAATTAAAAACCCCCAAGTATAATTAAAACGTATCAATCACTGTATTACAGATAATATTTGTTGATCTGATAGTATTATGTATCACAACAATGGCAACCAAGCAAAGAGCACTTGTGGCTTTTTTTTTTATCTGCTTAACGTCTCTCTAACAGCGGGGTCTTTAGAGACGAGAAAGGATGGGGGGCAAGGAATGGGAAGAAAAGGAATGGTAAGGAATTCGGCCATGGCCTTTTGAAGGAAGCATCGCGGCATTTGCCTGGAGTGATTTGGGAAACCATGGAAAAACCAAATCTGGATGCCCGGACGGGGATTCGAACCCGCGTCCTCCCGAATGCGAGTCCAGAACGTTAACCGTTCATCCACCACTCTCGGTAAGCGCACAAGTAAGATTGCGTTTTAAACCGGGATACAGTGCATACGTAGCTTTTAGTATTAATGGCGTCCCTGACAGTAACCACCAATGAATGTCCGGAGAAGTGGTAGCTGATGTACTGTGTTTCGTAACTGTGTTGGATGGAGATACTTTACACCTCGTCGACGTCGAGGTGATTAAAGACTGAAATTCTGGGAAGCCAAGGGCAAGGAACGAGAAGGAATTCGGCCATGGATTTTTGAAGGTACGATCCCGGCATTCGCGTGGAGGAATCTGGGGAAACCATGGAAAACCCACATCTGGATGCCTGGACGAATATACGAACCCGCGTCCTCCAGCATGCGAGGCCAGAGCGTTATCGCTCACCCACTATGCTCGGTACGCAGATACTATGCAGGACATTAAATTATTACCATCGATTGCTTTAAATAATTCGTTAAGATTAATGCTTTACGTGAAGTATAACAGGATGGGATTTATTGGGAAATCCATAAATAATAATCTGTCTCTGCAGGTTGCGAGAAATACTGTTGAGATTCAGCCATGCTTTCACAATCGACTTGACCTTGTACTCGCCACCAATTTACCGTAATAAATGCCAGTGATTAGTAGACGAGAACTCGCAAATCAACAACAAATTAGTATTAGCCGCCCATACACACACATTTGTGTGTGAGTGAGCTCGCTCAAGATTTGCGCGCAGATATTCTCGCTACGAGCCTATACTTGTGGGAGCCCATACACAGGAACATCAGTTTCACACATTTGTGGTTCAGCTGGCTCGCCGCACTCAAATGGTTGTGTCTATGGTAGTGGTCTACGGATTTATCATCATGATTTCCTGGCTCGCGGCTCACTGGTAATTCCAAGACATCGCAAGCCAAGTGTAGTGAGGTTATGTTACAAGCGACGTGACAATATTGAAATGAAACATGATTTTAAGTAGTACACATAAAAAGTAGTTATTTGTGCAGCAGCTTATATTAAAGCTGTAAAAAAGAAACGGACAGTATGGCAAAAAAGTGCTTGCAGGAAGATTATAAACACGATCATATACTGCTACTTGTGCTATTTGTAAAGCATTTTCTTCCATTTTTTTCAGTATTACATAAATGCACAGATACACCTTCCTACGCATTTCCTCAATATCCTTCATTTTCCCCTTCATAATTTGGGCTTCCTATATTGCTGATACTGTCCATTGGTTCTTGTTGATCTCTCATAAACAGTAGTAAGTCGTAATAATATCGTAAATTAATTTTGTAGATTTCGTCTTCGCTAATCTACTTCTTGTTGAGTTTTCATTTTTTTATATATTTCTTGCGAAAAGCACTCCGCAAAGAGTGGATTTTCTTTTTTTTTATTAATGCACTATAGATTTTTATATTTCCCATAAATCTCTATTAATGCGCTATATCCCAATTTAATTTTAAAAAAAATTCTGTTTGCGTACTCTTATTGGTTTCACCTTCCAAATGCAGTGTGTTGCTGATATGTCGCAATGAAATCAGCTACGAATCCTCTGCTTATCTTACTTAACTTGTTAGACACTCAGCAAGTCTTATCTGCTGCAAGTAAATTGTTGAGGTATCTGTGTGTATGGTTACCGTTGCGCATGCTCGCCATGTTCAAATATGCTACGATTGTTACTGGTTTGTGATGCGGCTCGTCGTTAGACAATTAACACACACATTTTGTCGTCTACATAGATCGCCACGGAATTGTTGGCACACAAATGTGTGTGTGTATGCCTAGCTATTGAGTTCGACGTGACAGTTGTATTCCAGTCAGGATCCAATTAAAATTCATTTTTGCCTGTTTATCGAACTTAAGATTTCGCTTTAAATAAATTACAAAGAGTGATGCATTAACGATCACATATAAAATTTTATCAAAACTGATCACATTTACTTTCTGTCAATTATTCTGCTCAAATTAACCCGCCAGTGTAACTAAGTGCTCTGAGCTGCTGCACGCTGGATCGGTGAGACACACCAGACCAGGCTCGAACCCAGGACTTCGCATACAGGCCGTCCTGACTGCGGTATTTAAACGGTTTTTCGCAGCCGTCAAGGCTTATGTCACGACGGCCCCCAATCTCCGCTTCATAAATTGTACAGTTCACAAACAAAAAATACACTTATCACACACAGAACGTAGTTACACGTTTCACAGACAGATGGCATCAATTCAATTCTCCCATGAGTGTTTAGTAAGACGTGGTAGTAGGTGTAAAATGTTTGGCTTCAGAAGAGGTATGCGACCGCAAAACCATAGCTCATCGAAGGCAAATTGTTGGGTAAAGGTGGTGAAGAGGAAGAAGAAGAATTACTCGGCCCAGTTTGATACAAGACATTAGGATAAGTTCGTTATCAAAAGCTGAATAAGGGGGAATACACATGTTGTACACAACAGTCAAACTGTCAGAGTTGTTCATTATTCACTAAATATGCCTCGCATTCTTCTAAACACCTTCTGTATTTTACACTTGTTACTCCAGTGATCCATGTAACATGACAGATGTATTTTTTAATTTTTGTACGCGCGTAGACCATCTCTGGAGCAAGGACTTTGGCAGTGGAGGAGTATCTGTGAGAAGTAACAGTGGAAGCGGCAGGAATATCGTTGGCTTACTATTAATAAGGAAGGAGGTGAATGTTGTGTTTTTATATTGATGAAATAAAGGAAATGCTGTTCTCTCCTGAAGAAAGCGAGGAACAAAATATGTTTATTTACGTGTTGTAAATATTAAATGCTGTAGCTTAAGGCAACAAAGCAATGGAATTGATGAGTTTCACATAGTCTATGTGAAATCATATCCTTGATGATTTTAGGATGCATAAAAAAGTTAAGCTTAGAACCCATTTAATAGCTTGGCGACCAGTGACGTTTTATTTTTTTTTTTTTTTTTTTTTTTAAAAAAACCGCTCTGCCTTCTTCTGATTCGATAAAAAGGTTGAAAGTTGCTGAAAACTGCTGAAGAAATAGCAATAATGGAGAGCAAAAAATCCGGATAATATTTGCAATCCCGCAGTGTTTTCAATCCCAATAGATTTTTTGCAGGATTTGCACCAATCCCGGGGGATCCAGCGGGTTTGGCGTATATCTAAAACATAGTTATTTAAAGCGTTAATAAATTAAACAATAAACGTCTGATAGTTAAATAAATAAATCAATTTTATTGTTAAATGATAAAAATCAACAATATTTTAATTGGCAAAATTAGTTTAATTTTTTTAGCATGTCTTAAGTATATTTCGAGGTTTTATATTTTCTAAACCAATTTTTAAATAAACAATCAGAAATGGAAAATATTCAGTCTTAGGTCATATTATGTTCTTTATAATACATCACATCAGTTTAAAAACATGGTATGCATAATGGCCAAGTCACCAACTTTTTTTCCTTTTTTAAAAAAAAAATTTCAGTAACGTTCTATAATACCGAGAGAAAGCATTCTATTTAACAAAGTGAAGTGAATATACTCTGTAAAGTGTACACTTGGCTCAGAACAAGATCTCATAACTTTTTGACACTGCAAGCACGAGACTTGGACTATTATTACAAGATTTTTTTGTGGGATTCATTATTATGAATCCTGATTCCTTGATTAATTTTATAGTTGATTCATTGTTATTACAAGAAACTACTCAACAAGACGTAAACTGTCAAGTAATTCAATTTTACTTTAAGTTTCGTAAGGACTTTTTAAAAGTGTAAATTATTTTTTATGTAAGAAATGTAACTTTCACGGCGTGTGATTGAAGTGAAGTCCTCATGGGTGTATCGCCGCATTGCGTTCTAAAAACAGGAAATTTCAAACCTGAGGAAGACGGCGGAGGCAGCCGTCGAAGTACGATGATTTTACAACACAATTCGGCGTTACAGCCGTGAAGACTTCATTAACTTTTTTTTGCCTTTAGTCGAAATAGTAACAAGGAGTTGAAAGGACACATGCTATTCACTTAAAAATAATGTATTGTAGCGATTGACCAAATCAGCCCAAGAGGGATTGTTGAAAGGCAGAGCGGTACATGTAAGCAGGCGGCTTTTATATAAAGAACATGGTTTCACACGCATTGAGGCGGCGGCCAAAACAACACGTGTAAGTCAAAGAATATACAGTTGCGTTTCCATAGCTGTTAAATACTGTAAATAGGTTTGTGATCGTTAAAATTATGATAACATTAGTTTCATATCAACGAATAATCAGATTTTCAGTCGCAAATACAGGAAGTTGTAACAACTATTTTGTCTGCAAATACAGAAAATGGGAAGAATTAAACCGTGAATAAAAAACCTTTAACTGTGTAGATCAGATAAAGTGTGCGACACATAAAAAATACTATTAAATAGTTAGAAAATCGTATTATATACGCAACATAACTCAAATTATAGGAATGTGTACTCAAAACAAACGTAAGATTTAATGAATACATAAAAGTGGATTTTCTTACTTAAAAATAACGAAGGTTGACAAAAACAAACGTTTGTTCACACGAGCCAAATGCCAACTGCAAGGGTACAGGAAAACAGTGGAATACATCCGATAGAGACCGAGTGGGGTCAGAAAATAACGAGGGAGCAGCGATCACGCAGACTGATACACGTTTTCGCCCCATTTTGTGGATTACGGATCCCCTTAATTTTGTCGGAATTCGTCAAACTATCTAATATTGCGGGATCTCGCGGGATTGTGGGATCCCACTTTGCTGGATTGCAATCCCTACTTATGATGAAGCAAACGGAGCAAGGGCTCATAAAATTAAAGCGAGAGATAAAGAAGATCCGGATCGATATAGATTTCACTATAAAGAAAGGTTTTGAACATATATCTGAATGGTATAAGATCGCAGGAGAAGAGGAAGAGATAAAACTATTCGAAGGAAAAATACTGATACACGGGACACAGCAGTGTACAATGAATACTGCGTGAAACAGAAAGCGCGAGAAAACTGATGTTAAGTACATTTAAAATGTTAGCCATTACACGTCAAATAGAAAGAAGACAAAAAAAATCTGTGCGAATGTTGAAGATAGGAAGTAAGACAATGGAAATTACGAAAAGCAAGGGCGACGATGAGTCAGGCAAAGAAAAAAATTGAATGGAATAGACGCAAGAAGAGCACAAAAATTAGAGCGTGAAGAAGAGGGCGATAGAGAGGTAAAAGTACAATGTAATGCAGATGAGAAGAACAATGACTGAAAAAGATGAAGATAAAGAAGAGGATTTTAGTTTAAAAAAAATTGTTTAAAAAACATAAAAACCGCATTTAAAAAAAGCACACTAAAGTTTTAAAATAATTTTATACCTTGCTTAGAAGAAAGTAAATCTAAATGGGCAATATTTTACGTTACTGTTATTGAAATTTTTAAATTAATTAGTTTTTTTTGTGGTCGGGGCCAACTGTCACATAGCGAAGATCGAATTACTGAACTTAATTTGGTGTATAAGAGGCGAAACGGGGAGTACGAACAAAAATTCCAATTATTTTACAGCATTTAGTGAGGCAGATATTGTTATTGCGGGAGACAGTTTAGGGAAACAAATTAGACAGTATTTTAATCTGTGGCCTGGCCTTGTTGGTCGTCCAGGCATTTCTCAGGCGCTACAGTGCCAGTTGGTAGGCTGCATCATGCAGTAACCGATTTACAGTTAGTATAATATCGACGTACCATCTGTATGTTTCAGTTTTGTTGGAACATGTTTCTAATATTAACTGTAGGTAAGTAGTAACATGATTTTTATGTATTATTGTTATTCAATACTGTTTTATCTTTTTGTTTTTCTTGCTTTGGCTGGCACCGACTTCAAAAATAAGTAATTAATGTAAAAATTTCAATAACAGTAATGTAAAATATTGTCCATTTAGATTTACTTTCTTCTAAGCAAGGTATAAAATTATTTTAACATTTTTAGTGTGCTTTTTTTTGAAGGCGGTTTTTTTATGTTTTTTTAACAATTATTTTATTTTTAAATTTTTAGTGGTATAATAGTTTGTTTTGTATTTAAATATGATGCAGCAGTTCTCATTTTGCGAACTTCCTGGTATCTCAGTGCTTAAAGCTCTAGTTCTAAAAAAAAAATCTGTCTTTATATACCCCATCAACTTCCAGAACGGGGTGAATTGGATGCTGTGTTAAAGAATCTCAGGTTACATTTTGGTCAAGGCTGTCTTTCGACATAATTTAACATCAGTTTAAGCTGCCGCTCGATAATCGAAACATGTAACATCTGAGCATGGATACACACCATATACCACATACACAAATCTGTCTCTGGAATATATCTGTTTGTTCCGGCATCACACAGAAAATATAGATTTTTAATTGGTTTTCACAACGTGATAGCTCGGGGTCCAAGTTGAAATCTGAGGAACATGTTGAGACATTAGGACACATTTATTTTATGAATATTCTGCCATGAATTAAAAATATATTAATTTATTTTGACGCGATTTAAAACTGTGGATTTTTTTAATGAAAATTGGAAATTAAAGGGGTGAGAGTAAAGGGGAAGAGAGATTGGACTTTTGTATACCAAATTAAAGTGTGCATGTGTAAATTTCTGTGGATATCAGATAAAACCAGTAGATATGTATAAAAAACAATTAAGGGGTGTGGAGGCGAAGAGTAGTTTGGTTTTTGTAAAGCAAGTGTGGGCGGTAATTTTATTTTTGTTTTAAAGTATACATGTGCAAGGTTTCATCGAAACCAGATAATAACTGTAGCTTTGTGCAAAGAACAGTTGCAAAAATTGAATGGGGAAAGCGAGTGAGCGGTTGGGTTTTGTAACCAAAATACAGATACTAAGTTTATCTTTATTTTTAAGTATACATGTCCAGTGTTCCATCGAAATGTGATTAAAAAAAACTGTGGGTATCTATAAAGAAAATTGGAAATTAGGAGGAGTGGGAGCAGAAGGGAAGAGGGGTTTGGCTTCTGTAAACAAAATGTAGACAGTATTTTTCTGTTTGTTTTGAAGTATACATGTGCATAATTCCTTCAAAATCAGATAGAAACTGTAGCTTTATATAATGAACATTGACAGTTATTAAAGGGGCAGAATGGGGGATAGGTTTTGCGTTTTTGTGAATGTAATGTGGATAGTATTTTTCTTTTTCTCTTTGTTTTACAGTATATGCATGCGTAGTTCCACCGAAATCGGATTGAAATGTGGGTTTGTACAAACATTAAGGGGAGTAAAGCGCGAGGTAGGGTAGTTTTTGGATATTTTAGTCAGAAATCTTCTCCATAAAAAATACATACATGTGCCAAGTTTCATAAAGATCGGTCAAATGGTGTCGACTGTAGCTTTTTCAAAAGAAAATTGACAAAAGTCAAGGGTATGGAAACGGGGAGAGGGGTTCAGTTTTTGCAAACCAAATGTTGACATTACTTTTCTCTTTGTTTTATAGTAAACGTGTGCTAAGATCTATCTAAACCGGATAAAAATTGTGAGTTTGTATAAAAATTAAGCTGTTTAATGGGGAGAGGGAGTGGTTTTTGGATTCATAGTAATCGGTCAAAAGGTGTCGACTGTAGCTTTTTGTGAAGAAAATTGACAAATATTAAGGGAGTGGAAGGAAGGAGAGGGGTTGAGCTTTGGCAGACGAAATGTTGTCAGGATTATTCTCTTTATTTTAAAGTATACAAGTGCAAAGTTCAATCAAAATCAGATAAGAAGTGTAGGTTTGTATAATATTAAGGCGTGTAAAGAGGGAGAGGGGTGGTCTTAATTTTTTTGGTCAGAAACCTTCTCCATGAAGTATTATACGTATATGCCAACTCTGATAGTAATTGGTTTAAACGATGTCGACTGTAGCTTTTTATAAAGAACATTGACAAATATTACGAGGGTGGAAGGAGGGAGAGGGTTGAGGTTTGGCAGACCAAATGTTGACAGGATTTTTCTATTTATTTTACATTATACAAGTGCAAAGTTCAATCAAAATCAGGTAAGAAATGTAGGTTTGTATAAAATTAAGGGCTGTAAATGGGGAGATGGGGTGGTTTTTTATTTCTTTTGGTCAGAAACCTTCTCCTTGAAAAATTACATGTAATTGCAAACTTCAATGGAGATCAGTTAAATGGTGTCGACTGTAGAGCTTTGTATAAAGAACATTGACAAAATTTAAGGGGGTGGATAGGGGGAGAAAGGTTCAGTTTTTTCAAACCAATAGTTGACAGTATTTTTCTCTTTAGTTTTGACCATACATGTCCAAAGTTCCATCTAAATAGGATAAAAAATGTAGGTTTCTATAAATATTAAGGGGTGTATAGGGGTAGAAGGGGTGGTTTCTCAATGAAATTGATATGAGACAACTTTGGAGGTACACCGTATTTCGTTTAAATCGGGTCAAAATTGGCGAAGATATCGCTGAACATACATTCAAAAAACTAGACGAACTGAGAACCTCCTCCTTTTTTTGAAGTCGATTAAAAAGGAAGTACAAGAATATGATCCGGAATGTTGCTTAATGAAGAAGAAAAATAGGTAAGTGATAAAAAGAAGACTTTTAGGAAATGTACGGAAAATCTTGGATTTGGTACGGAGTTACATGACAACAGAAGAAACTTGAATAAACTTGATGTAAAGCGTAAGAAGTTTAAGCAATGTTTGTGTTTACACAATGAAGGCAAAAATATTGTGAAATATAAAAAGAACTGGCGAGAAGGGACGAACTCAAAATTAGTAGTGAAACTAACAGTTTCCGAATAAAACTAGATATAAAATCTGGTAAATGTTCGTAGTTTCAATTTGTGTCCACGTAAAAATTATTCAGACAATTGTTAGTGGCAAAGCAAAGATGACAGATATTAACTTTTGCACTAGACCATACTTGTAACAAGTAACTTGGCAGTGGAGGAGTATCTGTGAGAAACAATGGTATGTTGTTATTATATTGGTGAAATAAAGAAAGTACTGTTTTTTTCCTGAAGAAAGCGAGGAAGAAAATATGTTTATTTACGCGTTTTAAATATTAAATGCTGTAGCTCAAGGCAATAAATCAGGAGAATTGATGAGTTCCACGTCGTCTATGTAAAATAATATCTTTGAAGATTTATGTCTACAAGAAAAAGATAAGCTTATAACCCATTTAATAGCTTATATCGAGCACCCACTGACTCGATACTTCCAGCCATCCCGTTCATGACCAAAATCCAACAAATATTATTTAAAACCACCGTGTGAGCATTTGCCAGCAAATTTCCCTGCATCCTTCACTGCAGGTAAACAAGAACCCTGTTTCTCCCACGCTGCTCTAGAAGAAAATTCCCAGGCCTGGACCAGTAATAAACTGCCTGTGATACTGGGAATTTCCGAAACTTTTCAGTTTATTCCACTGAGACATTCTGACTGGAACTTCCTCCTGTTTCTCCATTCTTTTCTCACACAGTGACAACATCAGAAATTTGTTGTCATGCTGTCCACTGACAAACATGTGCATGAAGTTTAGCCGTCATATATCCACCACTATGTTACAAGTATGAGCGCCTAACTGTAACTCTGAAGGCTAAGATTGTTTTGCGTACTATATTATATGCGAAACGAGTTTGGTCAAGCACTAACAGGAAAATGTCAAAAGAAGTGGAAATATTTGGTCACATTTTTGTTGTTTCTGGAAGCGTCTTAAATGGTAAATAAGTGAAAGTACATGCTGCGGTATTATGTAATGTAGCCGGCAAAAAGCTGACCAGATTAAGACGAAGAGAGATATTAAATTTCCAAGCTCGGTTTGAAGTGGCATAACGTTACTGCTACGGATAATTATGTCTGTCATTTATGTTTCATTTTCTGTACATTCAATAAGAGCAGCAGCATAAAATATTTTGACAACGCAGATTTCCAATAAAAATATAGGGTACTTGACACTAAAAGGAAAACTACGAAACTTTAATTGACAATTATAGAGTAAGTTGTAAAGATACCGAAATGAAATATATTTGTTGGATAAGAATGTGAAATATATTATTTTTAATAAAATAAAAACCTAAAAATACAGCCGTTACTCATGTCACGCGAAACATCAATCATAACGCGTGACGTCACGTCTTAGTAAGCACCAGTTTTGCTCCATGTGTTTAGCGTCTGCTGTGAGTCATATATTTAAGGTTTTTAGACTATTTATTACTTAGTTCTGGTTACCAATTTAACAAATGAGGAGTCGACAACGAAAATGCTAGAAGTGCCAAAAACCAAACTTTTCAGGAGACACAATAAAACTGCTATGAGATATTCAAAAAAATCATTAAACGTGTTGGCCTTGGAAAAAAATATATTGCTACGCAAACTTTAACATAGTTGTAAAATGTACATCTTTTCACAAGGGTTCAAATTGACATAAAATTATTTTATGAAAAAGATGTATTCGCAAATAAAAAAAATGAAAAATTTAAAATTTTATTCACAAATTTTCTTACAAAACGTGTGGTATTTGGTGCCAAATAACCCAATATTTGAAGTAAACCCTTTATTTCCTTCATTTTGCACGGCGTTTTGGTGCCTTGCTTAAAATGGTAGATTTTCTTGAAATATGATTGCTTCATCTCCCAGCACTTCTTGTTCTGATCTGCAATGTATCCGAAAACCTGACATAAGTTTTGTTGCTAATTTTCAACGACAGTGTTATTTAAATACGTGTCTGCAGCCGAGCGAAATAAAAATATCACTTTTTCGCATGGCTACGACCTGTAACGAGACTGCTGGATCAGACAACTCGCACAATGTTTAAATAATAATTTCAATTACTATTTAAAGGACTTTAATATTTACATGAAACATGTATGGGGCTGACGAGTGGATTTGCCACGGCCAGGGCGGTCAGAAAACTTTAATGGGACCACCGCAGCCGGGGTTTACCTGGAACCAAAGTGAACAGGACCGCTGGCCACCACCGCACTTGCAAGGTAATTATGCGGCATTACCGAACATACTACTCTAAGGGGTACCACATGAGCTATCACTGAGCTCACAGTGAACTTTCTGCTGCCTGGAGGATCAAGCGCCTCCTAACTCATTTAGGTCACACCTATGCTGTCTGTGTGGGTCAACACAGAAATCTGCCGTCCTTACAAAAAAACGGTAAAGCTGTTATGTCAACTGAAAGAACTCAGAGTGCGCTTTTCTTAGTTTCCTCAACCCTACGACGACTCTGTGCGAAGAAATATGCACGAAAATGACGATCACGTACTGACGAACATTCTGAGCTTTGTTATAGCCGTGAGCAAAGTGATACGATATGGAAAGGCTCTATCTAATTTTCCTATCTAAGTCAAAGCCTAAATGGTGCCCATATTTGATTGAAGCTGTGCTGAGTAGCCCTCAGACACATTTTATGTGCCACGGCTTGGGATGCCAGTATTTTTGCATGCTTAAGAGATGCGACGGCAAGAAATATGTCGTCCGTAAACAGACTTACGCCAGCAACATACCTTTCCACTTATTAGGAGCTTAGCACGTTCATCGGTTTAAATGTGAGGGTAATGGGTGATAGTCTCACAACGCACGTCACTATCGTATGTGTCTCGGATGTTCCATGCTGGGGTCCACACGAGTGACACCGGGGAACTTCAGCCTCCGCCGGGACCTCTCAACCAGGACCACGAGACGGGACTTGCAGGCCGACTGTCGCTGGGTGGCGACGTGGGACCGCCAGCCGCTGCCGTCACTAGGTGCTTCGCAAGTCACACACCAGGCAATTTCGCCAGGAACAGGACGATCCCACCAGCAGTATGCATGTTCATGTTCGTGCAGTGATAGTTTTACACCATTTATCGGGCCGTTGTATGGAAGCGTTGGGAAACTTCGATTTTCGCTTGCCCGCTGCGCATTTCGAACCCGGTCGCTCTATAACGCCAAATTTAACTGCTGCCTCACGCCGGTAATGTACAATTAGTGATATCGCGACCACTGTTGTTCCCAAAAAATGCCCTAAGCTTATTAACATGGGCAAATTGCAGACGGCCTCCGCAATATTCTCTTCCTTGCGGTGCCGTATGGCGAGAGATCTCACGCTTCCACCAACAGTATGTGTTAGCTAGTCGTGGCATATATTTGACTAAGAACTATAACATGAATACAATTACTTTACGCCACGTGTTGACCTTGCACCGGTTATATTCATGTGTTTTCTTGTTGGTTTGTACCAGAATGTACCAGTTATGGCGCCCATGACGTTCTTGTAATTATCAGAATTCTTTGTGTAGAATTAAAGGTTGCGAAGTGTAGTTTATTCTGTAATTTTTGGACTAAGGATATGAACCACTCTGTATCCCAATTATAAATTATAACTTTGTTCTTTTTTGGTTCATCC
Source organism: Vandiemenella viatica (assembly GCA_031002005.1). Taxonomy (NCBI): domain Eukaryota; kingdom Metazoa; phylum Arthropoda; class Insecta; order Orthoptera; family Morabidae; genus Vandiemenella; species Vandiemenella viatica. Next base: position 248,538,575 of record CM061921.1, read on the forward strand.
TTATCGGTGTTAGCAGCAAAATTAGTCATATATAGGAGATATTAGTTTTTGTAAAGTTCAATATTTGTTGTTAACAATTTGTAAAGCATAAAATTTTTCATGTTAGTTTTTGTTAAATCCTGCTAGGAGATCAAGTGAACTTTTCATAATAGTTTGTTTATTTTTAACTTTCTATGGCCTAATTGAAGGGCACGATGTTGCTTTTGCCAAGTCATTGATTATTTATGTATTCAAGTAATCTTAAATACAACAATGTCAGTATGCCTCTCAAGTTTACTGAATAAATTGTCAGGTTATGGAATTATAAATGTTGAATATGCATCATTTCGCACCCACTTCCTTTCATAAAATCAAGTTATAATTATTTCAATGATTAAATTAATTAAGTGAATAATTATGCAAATTAATTACCAGGTGATTAAAACATAGGTAAATTTTACCTGATAACCAAGTACATCTCCTCAAACAATCTTATACCAGAAAACTTAAAACTGATTGTGAAGCCTAATCGTTCTGACAATATCTTGAATCATCGGTTGATTTTTTTTTTTGAAAGTGAATCAGAATTAGTTTCTGGTTTCAATATTGAATCTGGGGCTGGACGTTTTACTTTTAAGTTTTTGGCTGAATATACTAGGATTCTTTTTATAATAATATAATTATCATTAATCTTTTTAGGCGGGGAATATTATAGATTAATATTTTATATTAAGTTAGTAATTATTTCTTTTTTATTTATTTTAATACCCGGTACCTTATCACGTTATCGATATAATAAATTATTATGTCTGGCTTGAAAGTATTTCCTTACTTTTGTCTTTGAATTATCGGTGTTTTATACTTGGGTAAAAGTAAAAACTTTTTCTCTATTGTATTAAAAAGAAATCAGAATATTATTGCGCACCCTCTTCCTTTTTTCGATTACCCAAAATATTTTATCACACTGCATACAGAAGTATTCTGTTACTAGAAATCTCAAAATCAAACGAGTCATAGTACCTTTAATCACTAGAAGAATCAAAGCAATTAAATCCATTATGTTTTTATATCGACCTCCACAGTTGTCACGCCAAATTGCAACTCTCTTTTAATTTGGTTTGTACTGTCTGTCAAAACCTTACAATAGCATTATTACCTCCACGTCCTGCAGTACCCTCGTGCCACATGCACATGAAACTGGAAGATTTGCTGCCTATATGAACTCACAGGCTAGAGTTCGACATTTATCGCATATAATACATAATACTGTGAGTTAAAGTTGGTGTGAAAAAAACTTGCTGCAGGTACATTGCCAAGGTAGTAGTTGTACTAGAAGGGTATCTGTATGATAGCGTGGAAGTAGACAGAAGTGATGAGGCCCTATCTTCTTTTCGGTAATGGGGCTCTCTTGCAACTATCAATGAAAATTTGGCTGAACTATCTGTCACCTTAATTTGAGCAGCAGGTTTATCACAAATACGGCATGTATGTGTTCGCGGAGTTTAAAACTCAGATTTGGAAAATATTTTTAAAGACTATCCAATAGAAACGAATATCTATGCCAGATTATGGATAGAGTTTTTCGAAGGCATAATAAAGCCGACTGATATTTAAATCTGGATTCATAAACAGTTTCGATATCTGATTTCAGAATAACAGGATCCATTGGAAATAAACCAACACATACAATAATTCAGCAGAAAGTATTATTCACAGATATCTTACCCTATCTGACGGCATCGGCAATTGCTTTCCTTGAGGCATCTCTGAGTAAACAACTAGCATCACAACTGTTACAAAAATATTTGAAAAAACTCTAAATCAATTTGTTTAACTCAGTAAACAATACCTGGCACGATTCGTTGCTACGGCGTATGATTGGGGAACGGAAGGTCCCCTGTTCGACTCTCGGTCTCCGCTGGAATTTTTTATTTATTTATTTTATTTTTTGTATTTAACCTCTGCAATACATCATGCAATGAGTATTTCATAGTGGCTTAGTAATTATCGCTCTGGCGTGGTAGAACAGATTTCTAGTTGTTCGGTAGTATTTTTGCCACGGATTTAAAAATTAAAAATTCTATAAAATATTATAACAATCTTATATTTATATGATGAATTTTAAAAATATAGTTAATAATACAAAATTACTGTTTATTAGCTTATATTACCGAAATTTAGAATTGAAAAATTTGCAAAAAAAAAAACATTAAATTTTGCAATTCAAACCTAAACAATGAAATGGAATTTTATTTCAAATTTAGGATTTATTAGGATATGCTATCGAAATTCCAGGTTGAAAATATGTATACTGAAATGACAAAATGATTGATTTCAATTTACAAATTATGATATTTTAATTTTTAATACTACAGTTAATTTGAAAATAAAATAAAAATATTATTTCAAAGTTTTAAGCTTTCACTTCTGTCGCAATCCCCATTGACTGCCAAAAGTTTTTTTTTTTTTGTTTTCAATATGTTTCGAATTACAAACCAACCATAAAGAATAGTAGCCTACGTATTTTGTTTAAATCCACATATTAATTACTAGTGTATTATTTATATTCGTTTGATGCATGTATCTTCGTTATATTCCTTGTCCACAGATGAGGCTATTATAAGAAGGAAATAATTTAGGTTACCTATTTATGTTTCTGTAGTGGTTCCTCATTTTTTTCTTTAATATAAAATTTGAAACCAACCATAGAGAAAGGTATTTATTCCGTGAAAATCTACATGTATATTATGAAGAAGATTGTGCAACGGAACGATGTGGAGCCGAAATATGTAGACCATTACATCCGTACAAAATCAAGGTTAAAAGCGTTACTTAATAGAATTTTATTTAATTAAGCAACTGTTAAGAAACGAACTGGCAGAAGGCAGTGTTCAATCCGTTATTTTTGACGGGTTCAGAAGCTAGTTATTAGATAGATTAGCTACCTCAGTACTGTCCCTTGGCTCTAAATGATCGATTGATAACACCTGGGAATATTAGCTGTAACAGTGAGGTTAGGGTGCGCATGGAAGACTCTTTCAGGATGGTAAATCGCTATCCAAGCTCTGACTCCTTTATCTTATGAGACAAATCAAAGTCAGATCTGGACTGTATAGTGGGTGAAGAAAGATTGGGCTTTCCAGCTGATAAAGCAAACGTGGAATCTATCGAGCTGCCATTTTTCGTTTTTGGAAATCGTTCTTAAAATTAGGAATCCAGTAGCTGCCGAAATTTAACTTACACGTTGCTCCATCAATAAAGTTTTGCACAAGTTCCCATATTTTTTAAATGTAATATAATATTGGCCATGCAGCTGGCTACAGCGTTGTATATGTCCTTTCTCAACAAGTTTATGTTTTTCTCGTGTTAATGTATTGCACTATATGAGCGACACAATACGAACAAAACACTTAATTACATCCACTCGAACTGGTGGCCCTCGGTACGTGGAAGTTTCGCTCATCAGTTGATGTTCTTGACATTCATGACCTTGGATCATCACTAATGGTTTCGCGTTTTTTACGATAGCGACAAGCCTAACGAGAAACTAAGCTACGGTCTTGTCTTTCAAACAAACTTCACGCAAAGATTTATGTTTTTAAGTTTGACCTTCAACAGTCACAGTACCCGACGCCCCTGCATACAGCAATTCTTTCATAATAGTAGCGTACCATATGGAAACAAGAGCTCACTCCTCAAGTCTTCAGGTACACTGACATCACTTACTCTACCACTTATTATCCGCTCCATAGTGTTGCCAATATGTGCATAACTTATGAGAAAGGTCTCAGAGATTCTTTTAAGTGAAGTACATTCTCTCATGGAACTAATTACTGGTAAAAATGTTGGTTTACTTTTCACGGCAGAGTTGTCGATAATGGTTCGGTCATAGGAAATACCATTTATATTAGCATTCACATTGTGTGTGAATCGTTGTTGCTTCACGTTACTGACGACGGAAGTGTCATTTATATCTCCCAGAAGGGGAATAATATCCATCATTACAGTGAAATAGTTTGATTCCTTCTCACATTTATTTTATATGTGTAAATGACTTAGTATTTATTGCAATTTAGTTTTAGTTCAGTTATTAGAGGCGGCTCAAGGTCAGCCTGCTCTATTCCCATTCCGCTGTCTTTACCCCTACCTACGCGATCACCTGGACAGTGTGTTCAGCTCGGAGAGGTAGGAACTGGTGGGTGTGGTGGGGTAGTAGCGGCGCTTGGGGACATTACCTTGAGCTATAGTTCCGAGTGAACAGGGTTTATAGTATATTATTACTTAACAACTTCTGTTGAAGAAAACTTTGTTGTTGGATTGTCAAATCGATTTTTTTTATCGCAGTTATTACTGTTAGTACTAGAAAAGTAAAAAAATTCTCACCCAGTGAAGGAATGTACTGCACAAGTTGTCTGATCGTACCAGGAAAGAGTATGCAAACTTATTACCAATCTGCCAAGATATGAATTTTCAAAAGACTGTAAAACAAATAATCTCAGAAACAGATAATGTAGAACTTAGTACTTTTCGCTGAATTGTTCATTTTATATATATTGATTTAATTGTGGGATATTTAACATTATCAGTCGACAGGTTTGTTTGTCCATACAGAATGATGATAGGTTGCGTCTTGGAAATGACTTATATAGGTTAAGCAGCTAACGCTGCGTGTGAATGTTTTCAGAGCGGTTCCTCCTGGTTGGCGCATTTTTTTCGCTATCGTGTTGATCTCACACTTCGAGTAAATGCCTCACACATGGAAAACAGCCAAAAGAATTTCTTTTCTAGTCCACTCCAGGGGAATAAATTCATATGTACATGCAGGCTTAGGTTTCTTCAGTAGACGCTTTTATATCCACAGTGTGAAGTTAAACACGATCACAGAGAAGTGATTGGATTTATAACTGAATCTATTAAAGGAGATTTCTGCTTCATTTTCGCAGTGAAGTTTTTTTTTTTTTTTTGCTTTTGTCTCCCCTCGTTGACGTCATTAGAGGCAGGAAATGGCTGGGGGCAAGGAACGGGAAGGAATTCGGCCATCGCCTTCGAAGGAGCCATACTGGCATTCACCTGGATTGACTTAGTGAAACCATGGAAACACCACGTAAGTTTAGTCGGTTTTGGAAGGAGGGCATCTATAAACTGCCAGCGAAATTGAATGAGAACGCTTATTTCATTATACACATAGAGTTTGAAATAGTGTCATATTTTCATTTCTAAATTTACATATTATTACTATTTTGAAAGTTAATGGTAATTTTTCTACACGAATCGTAATTACTGTCTAAAATCGATAAAAAGACATTATGGTAAGTAAAATATGTAAATAACGGCTTGTATATTAATTTATCAATGTATTTTTTAAGTATAGCATCACGTATTTTGTACTTGGTTCATTTTAATCATTACACAAAATCAAATTTTACTTTTTTCAGTAAAACCGTAATTAAAAACTTAGATTTTTAAAAAAGTTTTTGACCAAAACATTACATCATCAATGATTGTTTAAATTTTTTTTTGGCTTCACGGCTCATCGTTATCGTGGTCAGTAGAGTCGTGAGAGGGTAGGATACAAGAAACGGAAAGGAATTCTTACATGGAAATTTTGAGTGAGCCATCCAAACATTCGCCTGCGGTGATTTCGTGAAACAATGAAAAACCGGTGTTAATGATTGGATCGGGGATTAGTGTTATACCAACATTTGACATCTATCGGCTCTATAGGGAGCTATGTTACAGACAAGAGACAACAGGCTGCGTCAGCATAGCGTCGAATAACTGCGAAACGCTATGAAATACTCCTCAGCTTATCACCCAACGATACATTAAAAGTTTCCGTCAAAAAAAAAAAAAAAAAGATTCTTATGCATCTTTACGATCTGTTGCGTAACAAAATAACTTAAAAAAAAAAAAATCCGGAAGGCCGTTTTACAGTTGCAGTTATTTAACGATACTGTAAAATTGGCGTTAGTAATAACATTTATAATTATTGGATGACTTAAAATTAAAATAAGATTCTAACAAATGCCAGTGGTTAAAGAAGATACATGCAAAATATAGGGTGCAATGCAAAAGGATTTAGGCAATATTTTTACTTCCTCCATGGTACTAAATGGGTATGTTATAATTTATTTCAGATTCCAGAAAGAACTGATGACAGCTTCACAAGAAGCGACATTTTGAAGCAGTGTGTTGTGTTAAGAATGACTGCTAGTTCTCGATGGAACAACCAAGAAATTTAATGTGCGGCAGCATTTTTTTTTTTTTTTTAGGTGAAACGTTTTAAATCGTTTTACGAAACTCTGAGGAACCATTAAATTGCGTTTGAATGACATCTGACATTATCCTAAATCTATCAATCGGATGTCGAATATAATTATTGTGTCTTTAAACTCTACAGATACTATTAGAATAGTAACATTTCTGCCTTCGATACAGTTAAACGAGTTTACCCAGCCGGGGTAATGGCACATGTACATAAATTAAATATTAAAAGTGGAGATAATAATAAGCGGTAATAATATAACATCAAACGGTAAACTGTGGCATGATAATCGAACAGGAATTCTGTAGTGCGTGAAAGTGTTGTTGATTTGCCATTGCCTTCTTTATTAATTCTCCGACTAAATGCTAATCTTACAACAAACGATTATAGAATTACACTCGGTCTTCTTCCTTCTGTTCCGCATGGTCTGCTTATTGTGGGGACAACTGTTTTTGTAATTCGTCTGCATCTGTGTGTGAACCGTGTTACTTATTTATTTATTTGTCGTATGGCAAGCAACTAATACAACCGTGTTACTAATCATATATCTAAAAATGGACATGTGTATACATATTTTCCTATGTAATATATTCAGATTCACAGTTTTTATCCGATTTAGATGAAACTTTGCAATCGTGTATTTTAAAATACGGGAAAAAATACTGTCTACATTTGGTTTACAAAAACCCACCCCCCTCTTCCCCATCAACTCCGCTGAAGGAAAACGTACAGGTATACGCACAAGTTTTATGCAAATATCTCGAAAACTGTAGGGAAATCGATCAAAGTGGATGACAATATGAAAGCTCATAATTTTTTTAGTTGAATGCTGTTATGTCCGTTCGATTAGGATAATTAGTAACTGAGAAATTCGAACATGAAATTTAAAAATTGTTTAAAAGTTGGTACGATGACACGAATCCACATATTTTATCAGATATGGATGAAACTTTGCACATGTATGCTTTAAAATATGGGGAAAATACTGTTTAAATTTGGTTTACAGCGACCAATGTCTTCTGTTCCTTCACTCCACTTAAATAAAATTTACCTGTGCAGCTTATTTTTCCAAATGAACAGAGAGTTTATTCCACAGAGGATACAATGTGCCAAAGATCAGCACAACCGCAAAACACTACTTTTACAGCATTCGTCAAGCTCTGCGAAGAAACCCCTTTGCCGGGACGATGTTGTTCGCGGAGGTGCTGAAATATTGCCGCATGAACGCCAGTGTACCGTCTGCCAGCATGGCGCAGCGGGTAGCGTCACGAATTGCGGTACCGAAGGTCGCCGGTTCAATCCCGCCCACTGACAAAAATTATTTAATTCTGTTTATTATTTCCAGAAGATTCTACATGTTTCCTAAGGTCACTTGTTAACTACTCTTGTAATCTCTAGTACGTTCTATCTGTGTATAAATAGAAGAGCATTCTGCCCAAGAGGCAGTCAGTGCTGCGTGTATGTTTGAGTTCTCAATAAACCTGTTCTCAGTTTAAGTGCTGTGTTCATTGACAAGTAACCTTCGAATTCACACCTGCCCCGGTTCCAACGCGACAATATTACACATAGGATACTTCGAGGAGGATATTCTGCAGACAAAAACGCAGCGCGCGAGTGTCACAACATCCAGATTTATGACCGACGCCATTGGACGTGTGTATACCGTCCATCACAAGAACGCAGAATGTTACCTGCGTTGTAAATAAGCCGCAGCCTCCATCAAAACTTTCCCACAACACCTTTGCACTCTTTGTAGTAGTCTCATGGCTCAATTTCTTTAGTCACGTGAGGGGGATACGGAACGTCCTCGGATCGAGTCTCCATCTGCGAAGAAACTTTTTTTGGGGCTTAAAAATAAACGTTTTCCTCTGCAAAGCTTTGCTTCTTTAATGTGAAGATGCTATGACACTCCATGACATGGATTCAACATTAAACTGTACGGCATTTTTACCTGGTGGGATTACTAGAAAGGCGGCAATGATAGAGGTACGTTGCGGAGCCGAAGGAATTCTGTCAAAAAATTTTTTGAGACCATACGAAATTATTATAATGATGACCTGTGCTCACTTTAACACAAGAAGATTATGACTAAAATATTTTTTAAAAAAATTTGAGTGAGGATGTGCTAAGACATGCGCTCTGAACTGATCAGTCCATCAATCCATCACATACTGCGTTGAAATTTGCACCAAGCACTTATGCGCATGGAAGATATAAGTATTTTAATCTCAGGGAAAACCCTCCTTCAACTTCAGCTTGCGGCCGTGGCCATGAAGTGTTTGACAGAGACGTTTAGAGGGAATATAATTACGACGTAATTGAACTCCAGACATGGGTAGGGCTAAATAGGGCTCTGCTGGTTCTTTACCAAATACAGGCTTTTGAAACCATCGCACGTGTCATAGATAAGTTGTTCAATTGGCTGCCTTATGGGGCATCGAGGTCACCGGAGCGGAGCTCAAACACCTTTCAACTACCTCACCAGAGCTATCTGACTACTTCGCTACGTCTCCGCCACAGGATTTGGTTGGAAGAGTCATCCCCTCTCCCCCATAATCTTTAAGCGGGAGGTCGGCACCTTCAGCCACCAGGAATGTTGCCCGGTGCCCACGGGGAACCTCGTGGCGGTGGTGCTGTCACAGCTGAGGCTGAAGACGTTCCTCTGCCGTTTGACGTCCTTATAGTGTACCGAAAGTGCGCAAGAGAAGTTGCCTTGGGCCTAACTGGACAGGCCGTACACTACTGAGCCATACTCGAGGCCGAGTTCCTTCAGCTATATGTTTTTTTTTTTTATGTATTTCGTCATTGTTGTTCTTATCTTGCCTCTCTTAGTCTTGGTAGTTGTGGTTCACTGCCTGTTGGCGGGTTGCTTTCGCCTTGGTTATCTTCTTCTCGTGCTGGATGTGTCCTCCTTTGGTGGTTTTAGTGGGAGAGCACTAGTGACACCTGTAACATTCTTCTTTTACTGCATGTTAGGTGCTCGCAGGTTGAACACAGCTCGAGCAAAGGTGGAGAATGCTGCTATATTTTCTGGCGTGCTGATCAGCCGCTGTTGCCATCCATCATGTTGTAGGTTGATGTGCGCCAAATGCTGTTTGGGGTTATTGTATATGGGGCACTTTTGGATGATGTTTGATGCGTTTTCCACTTCCCTACAAGTGCATCGGTCGCTATCTTCAAGCCCTCATCGGCGTAGATTCTCACGAAGACCGTGTCTCGTTAGTAAGCACGTTTGTACGTGGGGCAGGTCTAGTGTGCTGCCCCATCCTCTCGACCAGGTGTTGGCTTCGGGTGTCCATTTGAATGTTTCTTGTCTTCCTTCGCTGTGAGCCCATCTTTCCTTCCAAGATAGTGCAATTTTCGCTTTAAGTGACGTTTCTCCGCTTTGATACATCTGGTGAATTTGGGGGTTCCCGGTGATACACGCGCTTATGGGACATCAATGTCCCCGATTTGTGCTGCAGTACCTTGCCTCAGGTGGAGCAAACAGGAGGAATGTTTTCCTTAATTGCATCAGTGGTGACTGGAAAAACGTTCTTCATCAACTTGCTAACCATTCACCACATCGCCATGGAATTCCTTCTTAGGATATTCAGTGGTACAATGTATCAGATTCACGAAGCAACAACAGAAGCAATCAAATGGCTGCAATAGTTGTGATATCCGTCTGCAGTAACACCCATGTTTAGGTCTATGTATTGTGATTCAATGAAGTTACTGTCTTTGTATCCTTGTGCGATACGAAATAAATAAATCAGCTTGCTACTCTCCTAGGTGCGAAGATGGGGTGAAGTAGCTTCATTCAGGCTAGCATCCACGTTGTTAGTTGGAGGAAAGACAGCCATTTCCGCTGTTAAGCTGCCTATTGATTTTCATTTTGACGAAAATCCCGTTTGCAATATTAGCAGAAGCTCAGGACAAACCAAAGTATTGAGACAATGCAAGCAGGTCGTATCAGATGAATGCACAATCGTTCACAAAGGCGCGTTGAAATTGTTGGATTGGACGCTGTGCAAACAGTCGGCTCATAAGAAGTGCTCACAGAAAACTTCCGTCAGACACTTCCTGTCATCACAAGATCAACACCAGCGGATGAGCTGGATGCTTGCCTCCAGGCGTCTCCGCGTTGGAGACACGTCGATTCAGAAAGCATAAAACCAACCATGCGATGAGAACAGGTGCCGAAGTATTAGAGCAGTAACTGCTACTGTTTGGTGACGGCATACTTCGTGTAGACCCGTGAACGGCGGTCATTTCGTTTCCGCCAGACTTCTTCACTGTGCTGTATCAGCCGATAGCTTGATCGACTAAAATTTTCCCAAACACGAAGGAAAATTTTAAGAACCACTAAAGGCTTTGCGAAAGAGAGGTTCTTTCGCGCAAAAATGACAATCCACACTGTAACGCAAAAAAAGTTTCGAAGATCTACAACCACCTACAAGTTCGTTGACACCATGATGGACTTTGAACAAGTTGTATTTGACACCACGGAATTTCTCAACACATTGGAACTGTCTGGAATGCCTCCACACAATCTAAATTTAAAAACTGGCCGTGCGACACTAATCCACCGAAGTTGTGCAGCGGGACGAGCATTTCGGTTAAAAGTGTGCTACAAACCGTAATTGAGGCAACAATAATAACAGGGAATGCTAAAGGAGAGGACATTTTTACACCGCATATCCCTATGATACGCGGCATAACTGAGTTATATTTTGATTTTAAACGCTTGATATTCCAGTTCCACATGAATTCCCTATAACTGTTAATAAGGCTCAGGATCAGTCAATGTGTTGCGCTTAAACTTAGATATAGCGTGCTTTTCTTACGGGCAGGGTTATGTAGCCAATTAAAGGTTGGGACGCCGGGACAACTTTGGATTTTCGGTCCAGAGGGAAAAACAGAAAATGTATAATATCAGCATGTCTTAAAATAAATTTGAAAGATATTATAATTGGACATCTTCCAGCATTAAATACAAACATATCCACGCTCTATATCTAAATGAAATAATAGGGCGTTTCATTTATGATGCGTCCGCGCGCACGGGAAAAATCGCCCGGGGCAGCGCCACCTCGCTTGCCGGGAAGTCACACGGCGCATCGCCCGTGCTCGGAAACGCCTCATGCGTGCGCTGATTTCTTACCTAATAGCACGTGCTGGAAATATTGGCCATCGGCTTCAATACACGCTTGACATCTTCTAAGAATGTTTTTGCTAACTCTCTGCAATGTTTTTTCCAGTGCGCGCGGACGCGTCATAAATGAAACGCCCTGTATCACCACCTTCAGGACAGCCACGTAACCAGCAAGGAAGTCCTCTCAACTCCCAGTGTTAAGTGAGCTGTCACGGGTAGGGGATTTTTTTCACTTTGTTACCAAGAATTTATACGACAAACCAATCAAACATAATAAAACAATAATACTTTCATATCCAGCCTCCGGGTGACGCCAGATAGATTAGATAGTTTGTACACATCGCTGTTCCGGAAGAACAAAAGCACAGCTGAAAAATACGTAATTTTACAGGAGGCTAAATAATAATAATAAGTGTGAAAGGTCATTTTACACTTAGCAGGGCACTTGAAGAAAAGTTTAAAAATTTCGCAGTTCTATCGCTGTCCTTTATTAAAATTGTAAACAGGAAAAAGTCTGTTCATCTGAGATAAAAAAAAAAGAAGAAAATTCGTTGTCTGATAGAGAAGGAATCTACCATATTAAAATTCTGTCTGTCTACCTGAATGTCGGATTTTGATGGAATTTCGATTAATGTACAGCCAGTCGTCTTGCGTTAAAACAAAGTATCTTTTATTTTCTTGTGCTGTCGAACAACTGAATATTTCAGATAAAAGTGTCGGCAGATCAGTATCGGTTTTCCTTTTAACGCGATTCACGCAAAAACTATTGGCTGGAGTTCGAAGTTTTGATTATTTTTAGCCCGTGGTGCAGCAGGTAATACAGAGTACGTTTCCAACTGATGTGGCATCATAAAGCTGATAAATTTTAGATATGTTTTCACTGAACTCGATTCGCACAAAACTACGGGTTGTTTTGATGCGATTTCGGTTAATATACAGTCCGTGCTCCCATAAGTAGAATAAGGTATATTTTATTTTGATGTAACGTCGATAAGCTAAATAATGAAAATAATAATGTGCATAAATTTGTATTTATTTTAAGGTACGTAACTTCTGGCAGTCTAAATTTTTATCGTGGGTTCAGCGTACGAGTGGCATAGTATTATTCGGAGGATTCAAGTTACAGTCCGATCATGTAAAATTAGTTTGTATTCAGTGAGCCATGTGGCTCATGTAGTTCTTAACCGGGTGGTGTGGTGTGCATTCTAACTGTCCTAGCGAACGAAGTTGCGTGGAAATGCTAGTGTTATACGTGATTAGTATCATTTTGTTTATGAATTGTGTAGTCGCTGAGGCTGAAAATGGGGGCCGCCCCGGCATCTGCGTAAATGATTACGTAAAACTGCCTAAAAGCCACAATTACGATGGCCGTTACGTCAGGCCAAGGCCTAAATACGAGCCAGTTGTAATTTCCTGGTCCATTATGGCGGCGTTTATTTTATATTTTCAAGGTGGCATTTGGCAATGTCAACCTGCTGCAGCTGTGTTTTTGTTTCTTTCGGTGTTTGTCAATCGTCATCTGCGTCATTTAGTCTGCACCGTGGACAGCAAGACAACAACACCTTTCCATAACCACCCATTCCAAAAGCCGATTTCGAACCGGCGACCCTTACAACATGAGGCGATGCGCTATTAGAACCGCCTGGTGGCTCCACAGAGAACTCTCAGTATTACTGTAGTAACTGTCCGCGTATTCAATCAACTCTTCCTGGAGGATAGCAAAATTAAGACCTGAAATATCACATTTTTTAAATAGTAAAATCAAATTAATGTTCTCGTTTAATTTACCCCTCAACTTGTTGCTAACACATGTCCTTCTAAAACAGAAAAAAATGTACTTAGCAGCAATCAAAGGAAAGAAATTTGGCTTTCTACTTGCGGCCTGCTTATGGCATTTGTCTACAGATACCACAGAACCAACGAATTGATTGATTCTATTACTTGGATAATTTTGTTGTTGTTTATGAACTGTACAAACGTCATAGGGCAAATGTAACACAATTAGATTCAGCTGTGCCTTAGGCCGGAATCGAACCAGCAGTCCCAGCCAAGCGAGGCCTATGCGTTACGCGTTTAGCAGCCGTGATGGGAAAGAATGGTTGTAATAAAACGAAAAACAGAGTCGAATATAAATTAAGTTTTAAACGAATAGTTTGCCTAGGTCAGTTTCTCGCTTTCTGAAAGGTGATATAGACTCTATATTATAGAGGAACGTAATTTTTTCTTTCTTTTAATGGCGAGTTTTACTGCCGTGTTAACTTTGTTAACACCCAAATATATTGCACATAAAAACAGCTTTAGGTTACCAACTAAGAGAAAAAGAAAATTGACTTTTTAGATGTAACGAGTTCATGGATCACTATCATATACAGAACGTAGGTAAAAGGGGGGGGGGGGGAGAATAGAAGTGGGCACAGTTTGGGTCCGCGCCACAGATTTTTGTTAGTGATACGTACATGATTGGATTATCATTTTCTCTGACACAATGGTTATAAAGAGCAGTGCAAATGTTACACACGGTCACACGGTAGATGGAACATTACAGTTTTATCGCACGTGGCAAGAGCCTGTGATGCAGTGTTACACGTACATCTCACACTATATGGAATTCAAGTGTCCAGATAAAGTCATATTGATCCTGGCGTTACTGTATTGTAGGTACACGAATCACCACGGGATTCACACTAATTATGCGAACACTGCCATCTCACTGTCGGCATTAAAATTAGTCACCTGCGAGGATGACGGGCACATGCGTCAAGTCTTCCGATGTCGGTATGATACTGCGAATGTATCGAGTCAGCGACGAGAACATCAGCATCTGTGTGTCCTTTATGCGTGTCACCGAGAGAACGTAGATGGATGCCAGTAAATACTTAAGCTCTCTGATCAAATTCACGTTGAACATGCAGACAATGTCTATGTGGGATCAGTCGATCCCCCAGTGAGAGCGCCTTACACAACTTGGTTGTCCGTCACATATTTAACAATTCTATAGACGTCAACGCCACCGGCAGATCGATTGCAGCCATAGCTCTGATTAATCACTGTTCAGTCACCGGCCACGAACTGAAAGCCCGAAATCGGGACAACGCCGCAGTCGTCACCCATCCACGTCTTCGAGACCACGAGATAGTTTGCCACCTAGATTCCGAGTACAGCTGCTGCATGTAACGAACTCAGAGATTGGTTCATAGAGGAATCCCTGTGGTAGTGCAGCACGACGTCTAGCTTTAGCCTTACTGAGATCTAGTGGAAACTACAATGCACACATTAGTGAAGTGGGCACGCGTCGCCCTCCAATGACTCTCTGCCCGTGGATTCCTGGTTGCGATGCTGCCACGTCATGGTGTCACTGTCCCCTTCTCTCTCGGCTGCGCGTAGCCAGTGGACGACCGCCGTACAGCTTACTGACCTTCACCGTACTCGTCTTGCATTCGCTTGGCACTGGACGTTTTGGGCTTATTTGATTAGTTTCGATGCATGATTTCTTGTGTATGCATATTTCAGGGTGATTCAAAAAACTTGGACAAAATTACATGGTAGATCTGTCATACAATAAGGATCAAAAATCGCATGGGAACAGAGGGTCGCAAAGGCCTGTATACTGGATTTGTCGCGGTGGACCAATCGCATGGCCACAACGATCACCAGACCTGTCTCCCTTGGATTTTTTAAAGGACTTGTGTATGAAACACCTGTTGTAACGCCGGAAGACTTGGCAGGAAGAATCGTTGCGGCAGCCGGGTGTGATCGAGATACACCTGGTATCTTTGAGAAGGTGCGCCGTTCCATGCAACGGAGATGCCGGGCTTGTCTCGATGCATCTGGCAAAAACTTTGAGCATCTGCTGTAGGCTCAACATTTGGCTTGCATTACTCGCATGTGAGTTAGTACTTATCAATAAAATGATCTGTAGTGGTTTTGTTTCTTCTCTTTGTGTCAGTATTATTTTAGACGCCTGTAGCGGCCCCGGATCGCAGTTGCGACCCTCTGTTCCTGCGCGATTATTGATTCTTATTGTATGACTGATCTACCATGTCATTTTCTCCACGTTATTTTGAATCACCCTGTATAATTCGGAACACGTTTTCGTGCCATATGGGATGAAATTGTGAATTATTTTAAAATTTGCAACTTAATACAAACTTTTACTTTTGTTCCGGTTATTGGTGTAATCTCTTCACCTTAGATCTGAGTAGTGCTCAGTGAGACCAGGGTCATTGTCATAGATCAAACGTTTCGAGCTACAGACGCCTCAATTTTTGCAACGAGTAAAATCATGACAATCACGCGCATGCGCATTAGAAAACCGCGTCTAGTTAGATAAACACGTGCAGACATGGGCTATTTGTGATTGGCCAATAGTTGGTCTCGCATTATTAGTTTCGGAAGTATAAGCGATTAAAATGTGATGTTATTTTGTCGCGCAAGAAAGTTCGACCGAAGACCAGCTGTTAATAGACGAGCAAATAGACGAAATTTCCTCCACCTCTGACTCGTATTATTGCCAGCGTTTTGTTAGAGGCGGTGGGCTCGGATATTCAAAAGAAAATGAATATCATCTTCGCAAACCAAGTATGCGTACCAACCAAATAAAACACCCGAACTTTGTGAAAAGTCAACCGAATGCCATTACTGCAGATCCAGCGGTATTGTACGCCGATTTTGAGGATACACTTCGGCTAACTAGACTCGAAGAAGTGCATACACTTACACTTGCCCTCCGACATTTGACAAGAGTCCTCCATCCTGGCGGTAAAAACATAACGTTCCCGCAACCTTCGGCAATCGACAGAATACAACTGAGGTCACTAAATTTTCCAACAGATCCATCTCAGCTCCTGACACTAGTTCACAAGATTTTTGAGAGAAGAGGAGAAATATTTGATCCTGAGGAAACATACAAGCAGTTTGTCATGACCCATGGACGCATTCTGCTAGATACAAGACTACCTTGGCCCCAGTGCAATGTGCACACAAGACACCCGTAAATTCTATGTTAAAAGTTACTCAGCTGAATACTAAAGGAAACGCCATGGTTCTACATGAAATCAGAAAGGTGGCTGAGGAATTGAGATCAGATATTATTTGTGTACAAGAACCGTACTCCTGGCAAAGCAAAATCCCGCACATGCCTGTAACATCACGAATAATCACAGAGGGCAATAACCCAATGGCAGCAATAATCGTTTTAAATAAACAGATAACAGTTACAAAAATTACGCAGTTATGTGATGAACACACAGTATGTGCTGAGATAGGAGCATCATGGGGAAGCTTCATAATGGTAAGCATGTATTTCCAGTACAGTGACGAGATCTTCCCATACTTAGATAGAATACGGCAGATAGATGCAGCTCTGGGAAATTATCCACTAGTTATTGCAGAGACGTCAATGCAAAGTCTGCTCTTTGGCACAGCAAGAAGACTGACAGGAGAGGGCAACTTCTAGAAGAACTGTTAAGCGAATTGGGTCTAGAGGTTAGAAACCAAGCACATAATCCTCCTACTTTCTGTAACAGTGTTGGCGCAAGAACAAATATCGACGTAACAATTACAAACATTCATGCGGGGAATTTGCTTTGGGGTTGGAGAGTGCTTGACAACATGACAACAAGTGATCACAATTTGATTGTCTTTGAACTGGGCAGAATGCAGACAGAAGAAAACAGTGGCAACAGAAACATTAAAACAGTATATAACATCAAGAAAGCTGCATGGGGAAAATTAAGGAATGTGTTCATTCCACCGGATTTGCCAGAAAACCACTTCGATGTAGACAAAGCCGCAAGAGAGCTTACAACTGCAATACAAAGTGCCATGAAACGGGCGATACCACTAAAAAAGATAGTAGATCCCACTGACAAAATATGGACAGAAAAACTTAAAAAACTACGACTAAACATGAGAAGAGCTAGGAGAATGTATCAACAAAGCATGGTGGCAGCAGATAGAAGTTTCCTCCTTGAAAACTACAGGCAGAAGAGGCAGATTTTCAAAGACGCGATGAGAGAGACAAAACAAAAATGCTGGGAAGTCTTTGTGAGGGAAAACCTCATGAACAATCCATGGGGTATTCCTTACAAAATAGCTGCAGGTAAAATCAGGCCTCCCACAATATTATCCACAGTAAAAAGAACAGATGGACGATTAACCACGAATTGGAGAGACTCAGCGGAGGAGTTATTAAAAGTTTTGCTTCCTGATGACAACCCGGAAGAAGAAACAGTAGAACAAGCTACACTACGAAGGAACATGTGGCAGCCCTGCTGGAGTCAAGAGGAAGGAAATAATATTACACCCGAAGAAGTAATAACTGCGATAAACAAAATGAAAAAAGGAAAGGCTCCCGGTCCAGATGGAATTCCAGCCGAGGTCCTGCAGGAGTTAATCATAAAATTAACCCCCGTCCTATGCAGGCTCCTGAACGAATGTCTATATCAGGGTAGAGTTCCGGGAATATGGAAGAAAAGCGAGGTGGTAATTCTGAAGAAAGGAGACGACAAGGATCCTCTACAACCGAAATCATACCGGCCGATTTGTTTATTGAATGTGCTTGGCAAAGTTCAAGAGAAGATTCTATGCAAAAAATTACAAAGCCACCGGGAGGTTCAGGGAATGAATCCTAGTCAATATGGATTTAGAACCGGGAAGTCGACAGAGGATGCCATAAATCGGTCGATGGAAATAATTTGTAGCAGTACAAAAAACTACGTAGTAGGCTTATTTATTGATATTTCGGGAGCCTTCGACAATTTATGGTGGCCCGCTCTGTTTGAACGGCTGAGGGAGATTGGTTGTCCAAGAAGATTATTTTACACCTTCAGGGACTATTGCAGATTTAGAACTGCTTCCTTGAGATGCCAGAACTCGTTCATCACGAAGATACTTACTAAAGGATGCCCGCAAGGTTCCGTTTGCGGTCCCATATTCTGGGATATAGGGATGGAACCAGTGATTGAACTATTACAAAGAATACCTGAACTTCTAGGTCTAATAGCTTTTGCTGATGACATTTTACTACTCGTGGAAGGAGCAACAAGAGCAGAAATTGAGTACAACAGTAATCTAGTACTTAACTGCCTTAGCCAATGGTGCAGTAAAGTCAAACTGAGTTTAGCACCACATAAAACAACATTTATGTTGCTCAAGGGCAAGCTGACTCGAAAACCAACTATAAGAATCGACGGTAAATCAATTCGTAGAAACCCAGTGTGCAGGTACTTAGGCATTCAATTGGATGAACGTTTAAACTTCGAACCCCACTTAGAGATGACAATAGCAAGAGCAGTGGCGGTCATGAATAAAATCATTAATATTGGCCAACGAAAATTTACTGTTCCAGTCCAAACAATAAGACTATACCATGACGCAATTTTATCCTCTTTAGTGGGCTACTCAGCAAGTGTGTGGGCAAAGCATCTAAGAAAAGTAAAACTAAAACAGCGAGTCAGACGTGTCCAACGAGGAATACTTTTAAGATTGACAGGAGCGTACAGAACCGTGGCAACAAATTCATTAACCGTTGCCATTGGTGTATGGCCACTGGACCTTGAAGTAAGGAAACGGGGTGCCATATACTGGCTCAGAAAAGGGAAACAAGATAAGGTAGCAGAAATTGTAGGCAGCGAAGTAACATCGGAGACGCACATTCGGAAGCTTCTATTGGCGGAATGGCAACAAGAATGGAACAACAGTGAAACAGGTCGAAGAGCATACGATATGTTCCCATCCGTAGAGGAGAGGCTAAAGTTGAAGTACCTTCAACCCTCTCCCGGATTGGTACACTACATTACAGGTCACGGGCCATACAATAGCTGGCTCCGAAGTCGAAATATTGTGGACTCGGACAGGTGCGAATGTGGTGAAGAGAGTACGCCGGAGCACGTGGTATGGGAGTGTGAAATAACAGCCAGTTTGAGAGAACACCAACAAGCTCGGCTGCAAGGTAGGAGCATATTTGACATTCTGCGCGACGAAAGTTTGTGGCATTTGCTGGACGAGGCAGCTGATCTAGCCTCAAAATTTTGGAAGGAGAAATTTATAAAAAGGAAAAATGCCGAGCGAAATCAAAGGCCACAGATAGCAGAAGAGGAGAACCCAATTACACCGGATTGACGGAAGATATCCCACGACAATGAGCAGCATCAATCGTCGGAGGAACTTCAGTGTGCTCCAGAGAGGCCGTCTTCTGAGCGACAACTGGGGCCGTCTTGGTATTCCAGGAGGTCAACTCTTGATGGCCTGGGCGGCTGACTTTGCTGCCGGTTCCAGGGGACTCTGCCTTTGGAGCGCACACAACACCAAGAAAAATGAACAATAGTGGACCGAAGTGCGGCTGTGACAATTGGTGGTGGTAATAGTAGAATTAGTAGTATTAGTAATGGTTTTAGTAGTAGCAGTAGTAATGTTAGCAGTAATATTAGTGACAGTAGTAGTAGATTTAGTAGTGGTGTGGTACCCATTCTGTTTAATAACAGTAGATGTAGTATGTCGGAGAACAGATTGAATAGTGTACGACAATGTCAGATTAAAAATATTGATACGTGACGACAATACAGTGTCACTATTATTTGATTAGCCGTTCTTTTCACACACTAATACTTGTCAGAGCAGGAAACTGTCCTGTCGCGAAGCCATGTCGGAGAACAAGCTTGAAATAGTGTGTCGGGATGATCACAGCAGTTCCTTCCGACTTGCTAATTAGTCCCCTTTATAATTAGTTTTTTTTACCACCTAAGATAAGGTCCATCAGACTTCGTTATAATTAATTATCGGCCGCCACCATCGGCTGGCTTGGGTACAAATCCAGAACAAATATAACTATAAGTTTCTTCAAGGAATCACTTCGAGTATGTAGACCAAAGATTTATTCTGAGTTCTGTGCTACACAAATGCACCCGGCCACCAATGGAAAAAATAACAATAACACACACAAGCAAATTACTAGTGACAAACGATCCGAAGATGCAGGTTCTTCAGAGTGTAAAAACAATTCTTTCCATCACTTTCACAAAACCAGAGGAACGATACACCCGACGTTCTCTGCACGACTCCACTACACTCTCTCTCTGACCGCTCCTCAACTGTCAGTCTCGTAAGTCACCGATACACATAGCATTCGGTACTTGGCATAGAATAAATATAATTAAAATAAGTTAAGTACTGAAGGGGGGCAAGCCTACTGTAATGTGACAAGTAGTTATTGGAAATTGAATCAAAATTTTCTTTCATTCATTGTTTATTTGTTAATATGTTTTATATATATATATTTATAAGATACAAACATATGTAAATGTAAATGAGTGGAAATAAGGGCCCAGATTAGATACTAGGTGCTGGGCTAAGTTGCATATGGAAATAAATAAATAAAAAATAAAATAAATAAATAAGACCACTGTGGCGCAACAATAAGCATTTTTTCACGGCAGAAGTAATCACGTGACACTTTGCACATTCACGTGACGCTATACAAGCACGTGACCGACAGTAATGAGGCACTTGCCCGGGGCATCCAAATTGAGTGGAGTGTGGGAAAAGCAAGGTCTTCGTAATATAGCGGTTGTTAACACTTTTTGCGTGTGAACGTCACTGTTACGACATTGTCTTAGCGGAGAAGTAAAACACGTATATTGGCCTTTTTTGAAAAATTCAGCTTTACAGTTTCAGTTCTGGAGGTTCATCGTAAAGACTAGCTGAATAGTTGTCGCTGTAGTCTATGAGGCGGGAAGTCATTCGTTTGATTCTCGTTGCTGAATTTTTTTCCTTATTCTTATTACTATTTCAGTTTTCAATTAGTTGGGTAGCTACATAATTTATTGGCAAAATTTGTCAAATTTAGGTCTTCAATTAATTGTTAAATTCCTATCATTAATTAAAAACTTACTAATTTCTTTTAACTCTCGAAAAAAAAGGTATTTTCTTACACTACTGTTACTAAATACGTTCAGAATCCTGGAACTTGCAAAGATTTGAAGTGTCAGATTACACGGAATATTGGTAACAGTCGACAGTAAAAAGACAGGAAAATTGATGGCTTTTTCCGTACTTAATAATTAATTTTCAGAAGAAAAAAAAAGTTATTTCCGTGTCCTTCTAAGTCATCCATAACTTTTTACAGTACATTACGAAAAAGTTTGTAATGTTAGACGCAGAGTTTTTTTGATTGTGCGTAACCCTTCCAAGGCCTAGAAGTCGTTGAAGAATAACAGCATTGTGAGATTCCGAAATTACATCTGGAAGTGGCGCTTGTGTATTATGAGTAATTTCTTGCCAGAAAATAATCTTGTTGTGCCCGGAAATTCAGTGGTAACTGTTTGAAAGACATTCCAGGGAGTTAAATAATTTAAAGATTCGCGTTTGAAATGATATGCGGTAAGAGGTTTGTAACGCGTAAATAACTTATCATCAATATTAAAATATTGGTGTAGCAATGGGAGCGGTAGAATCTTGAATAAAAAAGAAAAACAATGGCAATACCACGTTGCTTGCGCAAATCATCAACGTGGAGAGTAAAACATTAATAGTAGATCGAGTGAAATAAATAATGAATAAATTGAGAACATCGTCTGTATGACCGCTTTTAGGAGGATCTGTATTGCATTTATCAGTCCATGATGGAACTAAAGTGCTCTGACACACTTTAAAGCGTCAGATTCTTGGTTAGACGAGTCATATATATAAATTCTGTTGAAAAGATTCGCGTCGGAACGTGTCCTCTAATGCCTCAATTCTTCCGTAATTTAATTAAGTACGATCTACACAGGAAATTGGAACACTGGCTTACTTTTTACTATTAATCTAAGAAGAATTTTGTGTAGTTAATAAAATATATATCATAATCATTTTTCATGCTGGTGGTGCCAGCCCCGGAAGCATTATAAAAACGAAAATTAACAAAGTCAAATACTCCTTTTACAGGGGTGTAGCTACCATAGAGCTAGGCGATGCAGTGCACCGGGGCCCCCACGCTGAGGGGGCCCCAGAGTGCAGCTATGGGGGCCCCCAAACGCTAATCAGAGGGCCCACGGACCTTCAGGGCAAAATGCGCGACCTTTTTTTTTAAACAAAAAAAAATTCTCAGGGCCCCCTCAAGCGCAGCTCAGTGGACCCCTACTAGCAACTTGGTGCCCATCTGGCCTGAGGGCTCAAAATTATTTTTTTTACACCAGGGCCCTTGTTGACCCAGCTACGTCAATGCTCCTGTTTAACACACCAAGCTCTCAATTCACCTGGAAAATTGTTGTCAAAAGTTCTCGTGTGTTACCGAGGATCAGAGGTTCAAGTGATTCAAATTGGTTGAACGGTGGACAGAGTCCATGCATAATAAGCAAAAGTCTTGAAGTAAGGATTGATTTTCACAAATATTAGTCCAATAAAGTGCAATGAGTATCTACAGGGTGTTACAAAAAGGTACGGCCAAACTTTCAGGAAACATTCCTCACACACAAACAAAGAAAATATGTTATGTGGACATGTGTCCGGAAACGCTTACTTTCCATGTTAGAGCTCATTTTATTACTTCTCTTCAAATCACATTAAACATGGAATGGAAACACACAGCAACAGAACGTACCAGCGTGACTTCAAACACTTTGTTACAGGAAATGTTCAAAATGTCCTCCGTTAGCGAGGATACATGCATCCACCCTCCGTCGCATGGAATCTCTGATGCGCTGATGCAGCCCTGCAGAATGGCGTATTGTATCAAAGCCGTCCACAATACGAGCACGAAACTAAAATGAGCTATAACATGGAAAATAAGCGTTTCCGGACACATGTCCACATAACATATTTTCTTTGTTTGTGTGTGAGGAATGTTTCCTGAAAGTTTGGCCGTACCTTTTTGTAACACCCTGTATAAAGCGCTGTTCTAAAGTGGAACATGGGTAGAGCGACAGATCCATAGAGGCAAAATACTTAATGACGAGATATATTTCAAAATAAAGTATCTGTCATACTTGTGAAATTCACTCCTTTGTCCAAGTATGTGAATTTTATTTTAATAGTCAGGTAAAAAATTTATGAAACGCGTTATGAACAGTGATTATTTTACTGAACAGATACTGAAAATCAGTTCTCGAGAAGATCGTATTAATTTAAATTCCATCTGTTCACCACCAATTGTCGTCTGTAATTCATTTTTTTTTTTTTTGCTTATTGCTTTTCGCTTCGTCGATGGCTAAGGTCATTAGAGGCGGGATGGGACTGAGGACAATGAACAGGAAGGAATTTCGGCCTTGGCCTTTTTGAAGGAAGCATCCCGGCATTCGCCTGATGTGATTTGGGGAAACCATGGAAAACCCAAATCTGGATGCCCGAACCGGGATTCGAACCCGCGTACTTCCGAATGCGAGACCAGAACGTTAACCGTTCATCCACCACTCTCGGTCTGTAATTGCTGATGGGCTATGAGATTGAAGTTCATGCGGTGTTCCAAATGACCTGAAATGTCCTGTTTCCATTGTTTTGAAAACAAATACCGTCCTGGTTTGTGCTGTATGGATACAACTGACTTGTGTTAAATTATTGGATGTGCAATACTCAATATGAATAAGAAATTAGCCAAAATGATATGTTTCTTATGTATCTTGTTTCCTCTTGAACTATAAAACTAAAAAATAAACTCTTCCTTCTTATCGTTGTTGTATAAACCTTTTATTTGTTAAAAAAGTTTATATTTGAAAATGAATGTTCTCATCGGAAACTTACCAATTCAAAATTTTGGGTTCAGGGAAACGAAGTAAAACGACATTAACACTTTTTACTGGCGACTTCAGTTGAGTACCTATCCATTAGCATAGGGTTAAAAAAAAGTTGTGAGTATTATTATTATAGTATGCCAATTCACAGAAGGTTACCAATCACAAAGAAAATGAAACAACATTAATCAAATAGTAATATCGAGGCATTGAAGATGGCGACGGTCAAGCTGGTTGCTGATCAGGCCTCCAGGTAGAATTCTGTTTGGACAGTCCATCTGGTCAGTGGTCTGAGCGCTTGGTCGGATGGAGATTCGAACCCACGTCCTCTCAAGTGCGTGACCAGAGCGTTACCGCTCAGCCACCACTGCCGGTCGTGCTGTTGCGTTACAGGCTCCGTGTTCTGTTTAGCTGTGACCAAAGTCACCTAGGCTAGTTGAACCTTAGGCGTATGTATTCAAATAAACAATTTTTATCGTATCAGTAACATGTATTTAATACTCAACATAACGGAAAGACGAAAAACAAACAGGACCAATTAATAATTCATACTGTTGTGGATATAATTTTGCCATTTGAACTGCATTTTGTGTAGCCTGAATCAGATCTTCAGCTGTGAGTCTGGCTGGATGTAATCTGGAAAGACAAACCCCCCTCCTCGCGCCACTCCCCCCCCCCCCCCACACACTACAGGTTGATTCATAGTCTGTTGCCCACCGAATGGCCGGATATAACAGTATCATATTTGAGATGCATCAAATGAGTAATAAAATACTTGGACATAAAGAATCGAAACAACAATCTGATGGGAACGGTAATCATTGACCCAAGCGTTCTTTGTTTTTGTTTTTTTCAGTCTTTCTCTGTCTACTCTATTAATGTGCGTGCTTTGAGTTGTTCGAAGTTAACTCTTGAAACTGTTAAACAGATGCTTATTACGTTTTCGACAAACGGAGGTCGTAATAATGATATTCACGTTTAGAACTATTTAGAAACTAAAAATTCTGGAGAGCTGACTGCCTCGTTGCTAGTGGTGTTGATTTTTAAACTGTTTTGTGGCATGATACCAATGGAGGCTTTGGGCCTGAACAAAAATTTTAGTTTTTAAGCTGTGGAAGTTAACGTAATTCCTATCTTGAGAGCAATTGGTGCAGAAAATCGTGGCAAAGCCATCATTTTTTTTTTTTATCTGCTTAACGTCTCTCTAACAGCGAGGTCTTTAGAGACGGGAAAGGATGGGGGGCAAGGAATGGGAAGGCATTCGGCCATGGCCTTTTGAAGGAAGCATCCCAGCATTTGCCTGGAGTGATTTGGGAAACCATGGAAAACCCAAATCTGGATTCCCGGACGGGGATCCTAGCCATCAAGTTCCCGTGTTACCGATCCGATAAATTTCCAGTACGTAGACACACGCTCTTTTCGAAAAATACTATTGTGGATGCTAAGTGTTTTAAACTTGGTTCCACACAGATGCCCCCACACTGGCATTCACACTCATTGGGCTGTATAAAACTATCTTCCATGAGTAACACCATCTTGCAGTTTATTTAAATTCCATATAGTATGACTCCCGTCATTGAGTAGCACGAATTAATTTGCTTGACTCACACAGTGATGATTATTATACATTTGTAAAAATAATTATAAATCCGGCGGCTCAAATGGTTCTCTGCCCCTTGAATTCAGAATCATTTTGAAACAACTAACAGTTTCTGTATCACACAGTTAGAACTTCCCTTAAAATATGTAATTAACTGATTTTAAAATAAAATCGAGCCTAATAGAAGCGATTCGTTTCATCTAGACCTAGTGCTTTCGAATTCTCCTCCCTATCATTCCGCAATTGAAACACATTACAGTAACTCCATATAATCTGAAAAACATTAAAATAACAAACATAGAGTGGAAACAAAGAAGAGTGGTCTTCAACTTGACCGAATATAAAATATTTAGCGAAAATAACACCGGACTTCGTCTTAAAGTATCACGGAGATAACAAGTACGATAATTGATGGTTGTTATTTTTTTTAGAAACCATGAATATATTTTGTTTACTTTTATTTTATTACATTAGGAATAGCGGTGGAAGTAATTAGAATAGAAAACTTAAAACAATTCAGTAGTAAATTGTACGCAAAATAGACTCGTCCGCTGTACCGAGTGTGGTGGTGTAACGGTTACCGTTCTTGCCTCGCATCCGGGAGGACGCCGGTTTGAATCCCCGTTCCGGGCATCCAGTTTTGGGTTTTCCATGGTTTCCCAAATCACTCCAGGCAAATGCCGGGATGCTTCCTTCAAAAGGCCATGGCCGAATTCCTTCCCATTCCTTGCCTCCCATCCTTTCCTGTCTCTAAAGACCTCGCTGTTAAGAGACATGAAGCAATTTAAAAAAAAAAAAATCGACCGCTGTTCTGTTCCCGAGACAGAGCGTTGGCAGCAATATAACATCTGGATAAAGTGATAGACGGCTCAGTAGATAAAAAAATAATACAAGAGCACAGAAGATCAAGGAGCACCCATTATAAAGCCGACAGTGGTTTTCCGATTGACCAGCTACGCGTCGGAAGCACGTTTTGCGGTGTTGGGGAAGCCCCCACTTTCAGAACCTGTTACTCCGATCTTGACGTAATTCTCCACCAGGCCGTGAACCTCAGCCAGCGGTTGATGGAAATCCAGCGCGGTAATCAAACCAGTTTTTTCTGAGATTCCCTGTTGTGTTCGATCGGACTTCTTTTTTATTTGCACACAATTAATGGGACTACTCTGTGGATTGACGTTGAGCCTACGTTGCTATAGCTTGCAAGATATGAGTCCTTAATGTATGAAATTATGATTTTACTTGTTTTACTATTAAATATAAGGGAAAAAGTAGGCTACTCGGTTATTGACTTTAAGTGTTAAGGGAAAATGTTTTAAAAGACGAATAAGAAATATCAGTGGCTACTGAAAGGAATTCTGTGTGTAATATTCTTTGTGTTAGAGCAGGTAGTGGAAATATGATCTCTGGCGAGAGAGGACGGAGCTATTAAAGCAGAATTGTTATGATTGGATTTGGCAAAATTTTTCCACGTTATTTGAACTCCAAGAGCTAGAAATTAAGCAAACAAACTTTATAATGATGAGATGAAAGACCACAAATGCAAAAGTGAAAACTCCTGACTCGAAAATTCAGGAATAAATCCAATGGAATAAGCGGAAACATGACAGTCTCCAACAACACGCATTAATAGAACACGTAAACCGTTGATTTATCATAAGAATTCGCGGCTTTTGGAAGCGGAAAAAATATTATAAAATATAACTGGTTTAAAATTCAACGACGATGGAGTAGATGTTTTATTCGTGTATAGCAACGAAACATCATTACGGCACCACTAACGGGGAACATTATATCACTATAGTTATTTTAAGAAATGAGTGAACCTCGGGTGGGATGTGCTGTAATATATGCACACACCAAAAACGTGATTCCAGTGTTGGAAAGGAAGTCTCGTCTACCTTTATGGTCCACTTTCATTCTATTTTGGGGAGGATGGAGAACTGGAGCAAAGATGGTTATGTTTAGTTTCTTCCAAGAAGTTTTCGACAAACTAAAGGAAATTAACACTGGATTCGAAAGGAATTCGAGGTTTTTAGATCGAATAATCGAATATTTTATTTACTTAGTATCAGAGCTTATCTACATTTCTGATACTGAATAATTTAAAAGATTCAATAAATCTGGCGATGATTAAGTAATCTAAATAGCATGCTTCCAAATGATGGGAATGCATACATAGCCACTGTATGCATGGACTGACCTGTTTGCTAATATTGGAATTTATTATTAATGCAACTCCATGTAAGTTATCTGTTATGTGGCATACCTGTAGTATTTATAATTTATTCCTTTAAGACAGAAATGTAAATTGCATATATGGGAGAAAGCTACAGTTAAAATAAAACATCAAAGAAATATTATAAATGATAAACAATATCTAATAAAACAGTAAATGTTCTAAACATTTTAGCTTCATAATTTCAATGTTGCTACAATGTAGTAGTGTTGGAAAACAAAGTAAAAAATTAAACGTTCCTGCAAATCAAATAGTTTTGATTCTTATCTTCTCTGTATTTTAAATATGCTGACTATCAACGTCGCTGAATTAGTATGATTACGAGTGAAATGCTACAACAAATGAAAATTCATTGAATTTCAAGAAAATTTTGTGGTCATCACCACAAACAAATTTAATCTCCTATAAAAAAAAAATCAAATTTGTTATTATAGCTACCCAGTATGAGCTTTGGTAGAATTTAATCACTTTTCATACTATCATGGTAATTTTTCTCTATAGCTTATTTTGTTTTCTTCTTTCTAGGAAGTATGAAAGAGAAAGGGAGTTATGATTTACAAACTGTACTGAGCAGTCAATGAGACTAAAGCTATCAGAAACACATCCTGACTGTAGAGAAGAAATATCTAAAGGAGTTCAGAATCATAGAACAGTTAATAACATAAACAAAACTCAGGAGGAACAACATGAAGTACTACCACGGCGCACACACATCGATTAACAAACGTTTCGGTTAGGTTGATGACTTGCAAGCTACAGAACAATTCGCATTGTCTTATTTGTTCGACATCAACTCCTGGGCATATCTTACTCACCAATCGTCAGTGACTTGGACCACATTCAATACCATTGCAACAGCACAGCACAAGGAGTAGCTAATAAAGATATGTTACATGATAACCGAACATTCCCACAATGAATACTACAACTGTTACAAATATCGACAGGAAGTTCAGATCAAATGGAATTTACGAGACAGTCGTTTATAGAGACATTTGCTGAAATGAGTATTACATGCTGTTCAAATAAGATCATAGTAGCGAAGCGGGAGACCTCTATGCTCCTTTGTACCGATACAAAAAATTCATCTAGCGTAAAATTCATGAAATTTCACAGCACGCATGAATTCTTTCTGTGAAATTACGGGACACACACATTGACTGTTTATTGCCAAAAACCGAAAACTGTAACAAAATTGTGCGTAATATGATGTAAGTTGAAACTGACAAAATTGTGCTTTTTTCATGGTATTAATGAAGACATTCCATATCATTGTAAACCGATCAGCATCTGCACATATTTGACAACAACGACAAACATGAAGAACACAAGCTCGGGCCTAGCAATCGGGTGGACGCGTGTTCGAATCCCTGTCCGGCCGTCATGATTCCGGTTATCCATGGCTTGACGAAATCACTCCAGGCGAATAAAGGGATTGGGTCCTTCCAAAAGGCAATGGCCAAATTCCTTCCCGTTCCTTAACCCCAGTCCTTCCCCGTCTCAAATGACCTCGACGTCAACGACACGTAAAACCCAAAGGGAAGAAATTACATTCAGCAGTTTCTTCGAACCTGTTCGGCAGGTTTCTTCTGAACATGTTTCAGTACTAGAAACCAAGAATATAAATTTGAAAACCTACAAAATATGTTTTTCTTTTATTTCCAGACACAGGTGTAGCTGCGGTATAATAGATAAACGGATGGAAAAACCAAAATTTTCTTATATCATAAAAGTGTACATAACACAATAATGTATACCTGATTTACCCTGTTTCCAAATTCTGACGAGATAACGTGGTTTACAGAACGATACACACATCATAAATCTCATTGATCTGCAACATTAATAAATTGGTGTTGTAACATAATGAAGATGGGCTATATATTAATTTCATTCCCCACAAAACTAAGAGCAAAAATGCCCATATCGTTTTTTGTGTCACAACTGAAGTGTTCAGTGCATTGTTTATGGAAATAATCTGGTGTGTTAATTCATACGTGTAAGCAGATATCGCAGTAAGGGAGCAAATGATTTCGGCCTTCAAAGTGTTAACCTGTCGTGTCAAACCAGTTCGAAGCGGTCTGAAGCATCAACAAAAACTTGCAGCCAAGTATTTGAAGTTAGGAATGCGCGTCTAGGGTTTCACTACAAAAAAGTCAGCACGTAAATCTACGAATAATCTAAAATACTGCATTTCTGAACAACTGAAGGCACCGATGAGGTCAGTGTCAACGTTTATTTCCAATCACACAGAAAATGGTTAAATGTTCTACGTGTATATGTAGGTATTGTAATTTATTACTTTTTGGAGACTCTAAGAAAACAATATAACTCCGATAATAATCCAGTATGAAATCTTTTGTGGCCAGTGCTGGCAGGAAAGCTAAAGAGGGCTTCCATTCAGAAATTAAATTATTATTTTTAAAGCATGTGAAGATTTAAAACACTTTCTTTACTTGCTAATTAAATTGCATTATTGTGTTGTGAACATAGACATAAGGCCCATTTCTAACAATAGTGAACTGAAAATCCTCTCACATTTTAAAAATAATACCAGATACTTAGGGACAGTATTGTATTATTAATCTATAAATCATTTATACGTCCATACTGTAGAAGGTGGACATTATTACTTGAGCCAAATATGACGTTTGTTCACTTCTCAATTAATGCCTCCAGAAAATTATATTTACTTCAGATCTCTGTGTGAATATTTTCTCTTAATCTTAATTTTTGAGAATTTGGCTCGTCAGCGAAGAAATAATTAAAGCAGAGAGAGTGCTGTGGACAAGAAACTGGAATGAAATCGTCCATCGCAATTGAGAAGGTACTATCCCGGCATTTTCCTTGAGTGATTCTGAAAATCATGGAAAACAAAAGTCTGATTGGTCGGACCGTGTATCCAGCCAATGCCCGCCCTAACGCTGGCGATATACCGCTCTTCCACGAGTGCGTTTGAGAAAGCTTAGTCCTGAAAACTGTTGAATGGTCATAATTATTGCAATAAAAGTATTGTAATATTGGTCGCATTCATGAACAGCAGGTTTTTCCTTTCATAAAGCCAATATATTTCGTTCCAGGAACATCAGAGTAATAATTTAAATTAGAACACCAAACAAACAAAGCACTTATCAATCCCAACAAATAAGACAAGACATACTTACACTTTTAAAAAATTCTCACTTTCATCTTATAGACTGGAAAAACACAAATACCGCGTGATTCATATTTCGCTAAATTAGTATATGAAGACTATTAACACAATTTGTCGATTTACGCTTAGACATTTGTATCTCTGATAGTTGGAAATTGTTTCACAGTTGAAAGTCAACTGAACAATTAATATCACGACACCACTGAGTGCAAGTTTACAGCGTGATTATGAAGGGAGAGAAGCTTAAAAATTTTAATCTGAAAATACGTTAACTCATTCTTCTTCTTTCGATTTTGGCCTCCTTTGGACCACACGAAGCAAGTGGCTTACTGATTCGCCTTTTCTTCTCCTCCAAGGCTGTTTTCATTCTTTCACTGATGTTCCTCCTCCTTTCCTCAGACCAGGTGGTCTTGAGCTTTGTACATTGTTCCTGGAATCCCAAGATTTTATCTATTTTAGTTCGAAACACTATTCGAACCTGTATCTCATCTGGAAGGATTCCAATTTTTTCCAGGACTTATCTCGTTTCCTCAACTCATATTTTTACTGCCTTTAATTTAGTGATGCAGTTGAAAATTCTTGTTTGTCAACATACTCTCACTCAAACTCATAAATCGTCCATAAAATTTCAGCCTCCTCTTGTAAATGGTGTCTGTAATTTTCACAGCATACTTTTATTATTCCTTTTCCTTTTTCCTTTTTCTTTATTGATCTCAAGAATTTCCTCTCTTGTTTCTCTGACTCCTCAATTTCTGTTTTCTTAATCAGTACCAGGAATTATGAGCTTCACAACTGTAGTATAATGTCTAGTCATTGCTTTGTAGGACATTGTTTTCTTATTGTATCTGTTTTGCCTTAGTCTATGTGGTAGTTCAATCTTTCTAGTTCTTGCTGTATTCGCTTCCTTATCTAGCCCATTGTACTAGGTCCATTCACCCATATATTTATATTTGTGGACTCTCTTAATTTTTCCTAATTTCCTACTTTTTCGAATCTCTCATACAAATTGTCAACCATTTCTTAAGCTTCTTTTTTATTTTCTTCTAGTAATGCCAGATCGTCGAAAAAATCGACAGTCAACCCTGCTTGCTTGGGCCTAAACATATCCCATTCGTTCTTCTTTTATTGAATGTTCCATGTTGTCATTATTTTTTCCAATATCATGTTCAATAAGATGGAGGAAAGACTATCTCTTTGCATGACACCTGTACCTCTCTGAAAAGGGTCTGAAACTTCAACATGAAACTTAACTTTAGAAACAGTTCTTGCTTGTGTTTGCTGAATAAGTGCTCTAGTCTTCAAGAAAAACAAAGATACTTTTATGGCATTTGTTGATTTAGAAAAAGATTTTGATAATGTTAGGTGGGACAAGATGTTCAAAATTTTAAAGAAGTCAGGTCTAAAGTATCGAGATAGAAGAATACTCTATAAACTATATAAGAATCAAGTGGCTGTAATAAAAGTAGTGACATGCATCGGTTAAAAAGGGTGTGAGACAAGGTTGTAGTCTATCCCCGTTAATATTCAACTTGTATGTAGAAGAAGCAATGAAGAAAGTCAAAGAAAAATTTCCATGCGGCATAAGTTTTCAGGGAGAAAAAATCAGTATGCTACGATTTGCTGATGACATTGTCTTGTTAGCAGAGAGGGCTGAGGATATTGAGAAGTTATTGAATGGCATGAACAAAATACTGAAGGAAGATTTTGGACTGAATATAAATCAAAGTAAGACAAAAGTGATGAAATGTAGCAGAAATGATACCAATAGTAGCAGATTATATATAAAAATAGGATCGGATGCTATAGGAGAAGTGAGTGTGTTCTGTTACTTGGGAAGCAAAATTACAACCGATGGCAGAAGCAGGAAGGATGTTAAAAGCAGAATAGCACTAGCTAAAAGAGCCTTCATGAAAAAGAGAAACCTTTTAGTTTCAAATATTGATCTATGAATTAGAAAGAACTTTTTAAAACTCTATGTGTGGAGCACAGCACTTTACGGTAGCGAAACATGGACTTTAGGAATACCGGAAAGAAAGAAACTTGAAGCATTTGAAATGTGGTGCTACAGAAGAATGCTAAAAATTAAGTGGACAGACAAAGTAAGAAATGAACGAGTTTTGGAAATGATGGGGGAGAAAAGAAGTTTATGGAAGAAGCTTACAGGAAGAAGAGACAGGCTTTTAGGTCATATTTTGAGACATGCTGGATTGGTTAATTTGTTAGTGGAGGGAACAGTCGAAGGTAAGAACTGTAGAGGTAGACAGAGATTAGAATATATGAAGCAGATATATGAAGACGTGGGTTGTAAGGGGTATGTAGAAACGAAAAGGTTAGCACAAGACAGGAAGGGATGGAGGATTGCATCAAACCAGTCTAAAGACTGACGACTGCAAAAAAAAAGTCTTCCTATCGATTCCAAATTATTTCAAAACTTTGAAAAGAGTCTTAATATCAATTCAATCATATGTTTTTATTTTTTTAAAAGTAAGTGAAAACTAGTACAGTATTTTTATCTCGTATAGTTCTTATTCTCGGAATACTTTTAAGATTAATCACTTGTTCCACACAATATGTCCCCTTTCGGAAAGCTCCTTGTTATTCTCCTATTTGATTGTCTGCCTGTTTCTCCACTATTTTTAGCAGAGCCTGGGAAAGTATTTTTTATGAGGTAGGTAATCACGGTATCCCTCTGTAGTTGTTTGGGTCAATTTGGTCTCCCCTTTTATGGAGTGCACTTATAAGGGCGCATTTACAGTCTCTCGGGATCTCTTCTTTTCCTCAGATCTCTCACCTGTCACCCTAATTTTTTTACTGCTTTATCCTCTCCGATTTTCAACATTTCTGCTTCTGTTTTGTCTTCACCTGGTGATTTGTTGTTTTTTAGCTCATTAATGATTAGTTTTATTTCTTCAAAGATTGTAGGTGTTGAATCTGAGTTCGCCTTAAATGGTTGTTCGATACTTTATGTCTCCAGCGGCTGCTCGTTGTTTAGAAGGATTTCAAAATTACTGGCCTACAGTTGGAAAGTCTCTTTATTATTCAAAGCTACAGTTCTATCCTTCCTTTTAAAGCAAGGGTTTGGAGATGGTACTGTAATTCTTCCAGGGGCGGATCCAGGGAGGGGGGGGGCTAGGGGACTCAAGCCCCTCCCCCCCAAAGTATCTAGGTCCATCTCCGACATTGTAATTTTTTTTAAGGTCTACGGATTTGAGGCCCGAAGTTTTGACCGCCCAAACCAAATTCCACTGAAGCCAAGCCCCCCCCCCAAACCAAAGTCCGCTCAAGCCCCTCCCAAACCAAAATCCTGGATCCGCCCCTGATTCTTCCATAAAAGTTCTATAGAATTCCCATACATTATTTTTATAAAAGTCTTCTTTCATACCTCTCAACCGGTTCTTCTCGTATTTTATCATTTCTCCTTTGATGATCATTGCAGTAATTTTCCTTTGTTTGCGAAACTCATTCCAGTTTTCCGCGGTCAGACTGGAATACCATTTCGTCCAGGCTCTAACTCATTACAAGGATTTTTTTTTATCTCCTGAGGAAATAAACCTTGTCTTGTTCTTATCAGAAATTTACGAAAATACATTTTTTTTAATGTTTTCAGAAAAATATAATTTTTATTTAATTTCAGCGTGGCAGTTTTCAGTTTAAATTTACTGAAATTATTATTTTCTCTCAGAATCTTTACCCTTATGTCAAACATCGATACTAAATGTTTCCTTTTTTATCGCAGCAGCATGACTGTTTTGTTCATATTACTTCCAACTTTCCTGAGTTAGTTTTTCATTTTGACTCTTTCAACTATTTCTGGCTTACTGATAATGTTCATGTTCCCATCCACTGTAATATCTGTTACCAATAAACTGATTCTGTAGTATGAAAACATGGTGCACACCATCATATTTTCTTATTTCATAAAGTTTTAAGATCTTAGAATTAATTCCTAATTTATCAGTACACTAAATTTTAACATTCTTTCATGTTATCACGTTTAAGATATTTACATTGTTGTTAATTTCGTTTCTTCCAATTGCACAAGCTTCAATTCCTAGAAAATTTAAAATTAATTTTTACGAATCCGGGGCCAATATTTGATATTAGAAGCATTCTATTTTTGAATGAAAAGCAACCATTTCGATAGTATTAATATGCTAATCTCCTTCTGATAAGATGTTTGATTTGTCCATACACTGCAATTCTGCTTCCTAGGTAACAAGTATCTCTTAATATTTATGGTATGCCGCATTTGTTCGGATTTTCACATATCTGATGTTTTAGTGTGTCTTAAAAATATAATCTTCATGGTTTGTGTGTTTATTAAAATAAAATGATTTGACGGAAGAAAGGAGAAACAAAATCTTAATTCAGTTGTTAAAATAAGCACATATTATCCAAGATTGCAATTCATTGTTCACATTTATCAACGTCCGATGTAATAAACGGTTTTAATTCAGACTAGTCTCCGAAATAAAATAAAAATATTGGGTATAAAATAATTTACCTGCAGGTCAAAGGATGTTTCGACTGTCAGAACCTTCATGTGGCCGCACAGTCCACCTCTCAACGACCTGTGATTGTGCTGAAGTCTTATCGATTAGAGTACCTACAGTTCAACACTGAAATAGAAGCGCTAAGCATTCATCAGCATTTCATATGCAAAAAAATTGCTCTACCTGGAGGAAAGATCATTGGCCTTTCAAAATTCCAGCCGAGACTGGTAACCTTTCCATCCAGTCACAACACGTGATGAGGTTAGAGCAACTGTAAATCTCCAGATGAACGAAATGTAAATTACTCATACAATTAGCACTTATTTAATGAACTGACGCTTAGCTTTAAAAAAAAATATTTCTCATTTACCTCTCGTCTGATATGCTGGAATCCACCATATCTTGCTATTCTGTGCTGATTTCTTCATTTCTTCGTAGATATTACAACTGATAGTATTGACTATCGGCTTCATATAATCTTTATTTCGTCTATAGCGCTTTTATTTTATTGCTCCCTTCACTAAAAAATTAATCAACAGCGCACGTTTTCAAGTGCGACGTTCCATCCTGTCTCTTTATTGTGTAAGACCATTTCATGAACGCTTTACTCACTTATCATTTCGAAAATACGTTCATTTGCTATTAGGCCTGTAACCATGATTTTTTAACATTCTTCCATAACACCATATTTTAAAACATCAAATTTTCCCTCTTTCTAGAGTTTCTTAAGTCCAAGCTTCACTTCCAAAAAATGCTATGCTCCATATATGATTTTAAAATTTCTGAGTTTTTGGCCAATGTTTGAAGCTAAAAGACATGTGTTCTGTAAGGATGCTGTATTTTTTAATGCTGGTGTGCTTTTGTTCTTTAATTAACCAGTATTGCCCCCGTTAGTCATATTAATTTTCTGATCATGATTTGACGCTTCTCCTTATTTTACAAGCATATCAGATGAATAAAAACGTTTTTAACCATCCTTTAATCAAGCGTTATTATGCGGCACTGTTTCTCTTACAGTTTTGATATGGTGTAAAAGGATCGGTTTTTTTTCTGAACAATAGACTTGTGTCCACTAAGAATAAATCGGATGCATAGTAGTTTTTAATGATTAATCATGCTAGGTAGATAACAAAAAACAAAATTATTTATTGCAAAAGATAAAGATTATTATTATTATCATTTTTAGCAAAATTATGCATTCAGTCACATGACCTAACGTCAATGATAAAGCATTACGTCACACCACCCGAGACGCCAAAGTTGTTATTAACATTTTCGTGGAACGGTACAGGTTATCTGGTAAATTATTCGTTTGTAAGAACTTTTGTCACGTTAATACAGTTGTTCTCAGTTATATGCTGAAAGAATAGTGTAATTCACAATGGAGCCAGGATTTAGCAAAGCAAACAGCAGCAATTAGCCCAAAATTGATGCCGTAACACTTGACAGTTTTTCGCGTCAAACATCAACTTTTGCTCATCGGAATTCCGAAATGTTAAAACTTCGATGTAAGTATACACAAGTGTCAATTATAGATTATAAGCTTACATAGCATTATTTCAGATTTGTAAACAATAACCTATTGCTTAGACATACGTTTTGTAAATTAATTGATACTGGTATGAGGTTACATTTGCGAAGTATAAGCAAGTGATAAATAGCTAAACCAGAAGGAAGATCTAAGCGAAATAACAAAAGATTTCATTCTTCGCTTCAATACTATCTTTGGCGTGAACAATGTAATTGAATATGGTTGTTAGGTACTATTATTTCTGTGCCGTGCCCGTATCGTAACTTATCAGTTGCATCACGTCTAAGGTATGTTCCTTTTTGCTTTTATGTACACCTTTTCTAGAAAAGTATATCCTCAAAAACAGGGGTGGCAAATTTTATAGCTATGGCATTGCCAGTTTCCAGTCTTCTCTAAGATTCGTATCAGCCTAACAATATCACCTTTTAGTCAATTATACATTATAAGCAAGAATTTAATGATTAATCTTGCTAAGGGAGATAACGAAAAACAAAAATTATTTATTATAAAAGATAAAGATTTTTATTAAAAAATATATTCTTTATTTTCGATTTGTTTCATCGAGTTGCATAAGAATCTATTATCAGATTGTAGCACCACGGTAATGATCGTGCTACCAGAGTGTGTTTATATTAAACGTAACACTAAAGAAAGATTATAAATCATAAACCAAAACAACCTCAACTTATACCTTATTATGATGTCAGTACTTGAAAAGTAGTGGTTCTGCAAAATTCATCAGTTTTGCTTTAGTTTGAAATATATTGTGCGCAAAACACTTACATCAAAATGATCTTCACAAAAATAGATTCTTGAATCTGCAGATAAACAATGAGCATCCTCCCTCCCTTGCAAGTTTTAACCACTTTTCCCGTTCATTGTTTGGAACATATATAAATAACTTGTTTAGCATTTTGTTGTTGTACTTTTACACTGGGGCACTTCACAGTACTTATAAAACGAGGAATTCATTTTTAATTAAAGAATACTTGACACCTGCCATATATGTACATACACGACTGCTTTGTTTTGTTTCGGGTGGTGTGATGTCAGTCAAGACGCCATGAAAGTCTTGAACGTTTTCGCGGTAAATTGAAATTCGTTTTTTAAAATGCATAATAAGTAATGTAAATTTTCGATTTTTTGAAAAATAATACGTATTTTGAATAAATAGATACTAAGATAAAGTATTAACCTATTTTTAAAATTTAATTCAACTTGCCAATTGGTCGTCTCTGATGTATGTAGACATCACTGTCAGATACTTGTGTGACCTTCAGTAAGAGGACGCTAACAACATCCGCGTCTGTATGACTAGTTGCAATTCGCCACTTGTAAAACACACTTCAATATTACTGACGTAAATGCTTTCCTGAAACAGGAGATGTGAGGTACTCGCCCATCAAATCTCAAGAGTGCTGACGCAGGACCTCTGTCTCATCAACTCGTCAAGGTTAGTGGAATTGCTTCTTCGACTTTTTGTACATAAGAAAACTTTGACCACTAAGCCGGTGTATCGTAAAGTGCAAAAATTAACGCTGCTATAACTTAACAATGGGGTCGCTTCAGGTTCAAGAGATTTTACCATGAGGCGTCCCACGGCCATTGTGCATGCTATTAAATAAAAACAAGGAAATCATGGAAATGTAAAGTGGCTGGAGTGTTGTGTTAACCACCCAAGCTTGTTAACCTCAATGCAAAACTCCACGACGGTCAATGCCACTCGATGTGACCTGAGCCAGATCAAGCACTGACGTTAACTGTAATTCATCCGTGCTCGTTATTTCTACAAGTTAAGTAACTATATACGTCCCTGCGAATGGATTTTTAATGGGGTAAGCTGGTGATACTCCTTTGCAACATTTGCCCCCCCCCCCCTCCCCCTACCGCATCTCCTATGTTGCATACAGATTACGCGGGTACCATACTCAAGCATGGACCAGACTAATTTCCCTCACATCCCTAGAACATCCCCTCATTACTGTCTACAGTTAGTGATGGACTTTGAAACCTTCCCCCGTCATCTCAACATCTCCTCAGCTGAATTTATCAAATGTTATGCCGAGATACTCACATGTCATGCCGAGCTTGAAGCTGTTTCCCATCCACTGAATAATCAGAGACACCATCATTTACTTAGTAAACTGACTTGCCTTTATATTTATCTTCACTCTTTGTTGACCTACCCAATCGAATATCCATTCCGGATTCCTCTGTAGTGATTCATAGCCCTCATATACAATATCTCCGGCTCGAATCCCTGTCTCAGCAGGTATTTTGAAATAACCTTAACCCGACATTCACCTCTGACACTGCTTGCTGTGTAAAGTGAAGTACAGCAGATCGCTTCCTTGGACTGGATTCCACGTTAATCTGTAGTTCCCCTTTACTTGGTTGGATTACCGTGTTAGGTTAGGTAAGGAGGAAAGGAACTGGGCGTCGCACAGTGGTTCAGGATTGGAATATAGTGGACTTTCGAACTAAAATGATAATATCGATCCAAAAAATTGCTTTAGACAGCATTTGCTGTGCTGATCAAAACTTGTTATGTTCAATTTTTGATAAAAATGAGTCCTTCACACTTTACAAAAATTAAAAATTATAAGAACATGTATGGGTGAAAATCTATTTTTCTCATGGTCCTATATCAAAGTGTCAATGTCAAACATTATGCAATTGTAATTACCTATCAATATTACGACATAAAACTTTCTTGCCCATCCTTGCCGCTTTGAACACAGTTAAGTTATATATATTGGTTTTCTTGGAGAGTTTTTCCATATAAATAAATTGAAAGTGAATTGAATTGTTAATAATATACGAAACTACCACGTTAAACTTTTTTTTATTTTCTAACTAAAATTTTTATATTATAAAATATATTATGCGTAATTGAAACACCAAGATTAATTTTACCAAATAAAGAAAAAATGTAGAAATATAAGTGAAATACTTAATAAATAAATTCTGAATTTATTAACAATAAATGAAAGGATTACAAATAAATATTTAGGAAACAACGAAAATACATTATAAACAAGTTATAAAAATCAATAAATCAATAAAAACAAATAGGAATTAACAGAAATGCATAAACTAATCGAAATCTTAAAAAAAATGATTTATTTATTTTTTGAAGTGTGAATTACTCATTTTGATCAAAAATTGAACCTAAAAAAGTTTTGATCAGCACAGAAAATGCTGTCTAAAGCAATTTTTTTGATCGATATTATGAATTTAGTTCGAAAGTCCACAATATTATAATTCTGTAATTCACTTACACCCTGTAGTCAAAGCGACAAAATACGCAAGAATGTTTTATGTCGGAATATTAAGAAAGATAGGTACTTACAATTGCATAAGGTTTGACTTTGACGCTTTGATATAGGACCGTGAAAAAAGAAAGAAAAAAGATTTCTCAATATATATATATTTAAAAAAAGTGTGAAGCACTCATTTTTATCAGAAACTGAACAAGTTTTGATCAGCACATCAAATCCTATCTGAAGCAGTTTTTTTGGATCGATATTATGACTTTAGTTCGAATGTCCACTATATTCCAACCCTGAACCACTGTGCGTCGTCTCTCTGATACAAGGCATATATATTTTCCCCATATGTAATATGGCGCAATATCTAGAATCTAATCAGGGCCCTAATTTATATTATTTTACGTACAAATACAAATTTCCTTAATGGACAATGACTGCAAGATAATTTAAGTTCCAGTGTCACACTACATGAGAGACGGGAGAAAACATGGGCAGGGAACGGTGGCTTTTGAAGGACTTTTTTTATTTTTTGCTTTAAGTCTCGTCGACGTCGATGTCATTAAAGGCGAGAAAGGATTGGGGATAAGGAACGGGAAGGAATTGGGCCATGGCCTTTAGAATGAAGCATCCAGACATTCGCCTGAGTGATTTGGGGTAACCATGTAAAACCCAAATCAGAAGGCCCGGACGGGGATTCGAACCCACATCCTCCCAAATGCGAGGCCATAGCGTTACCTCTCATCTACCACACTCGGTGCTTTTGAAAGAGACAATCTGGCATTCACTTGTAATTTCAGGAAACTATGGAAAACTGAAATTTGTATGGCCCATCGTGGATTTAAACCCGCGTCATC
This sequence comes from Vandiemenella viatica, assembly GCA_031002005.1. Classification (NCBI taxonomy): domain Eukaryota; kingdom Metazoa; phylum Arthropoda; class Insecta; order Orthoptera; family Morabidae; genus Vandiemenella; species Vandiemenella viatica. The sequence goes on from CM061921.1 coordinate 248,579,800, forward strand.
CTGATACCGCCAGACGATTCAATCTGGCACTATTTTACCTCCTTGGTCCAGTAACACTGCCCTTTATCCACACGGAAAGATTATGTTACATATTCGAAGTTTAAGATCAGAAACAAAAGTTATTTTGAAAAAATCTAAAGCGTAATAAATTAGCGTTGCATGATAAGACAATACAACTAATATACAGGGTGATTCAGTAGGAATGGTAATTATTGACCTATGTGGTAGTGAGAACAATATTGAGTAAAGTAGTTCATATAAACATGCGTCCGATTTCCATTCGTTTTGGTGATATACACTGAAGAAGCAAAGAAACTGGTACACCTGCCTAATATCGTGTAGGGGCCCCACGAGCACGCAGAAGTGCCGCAACATGACGTGGCACGGATTCGACTAATGTCTGAAGTAGTGCTGGAGGGAACTGACACCATGCATCCTGCAGGGCTGTCCATAAATCCGTAAGAGTTCTAGGGGGTGGAGATCTCTTCCGAACGGCACGTTGCAAGACATCCCAGATATGCTCAATAATGTTCATATCTGTGGAGTCTGGTGGCCAGCCGAGGCATTTAAACTCAGAAAAGTGTTCCTGGAGCCACTCTGTAGCAATTCTGGACTTATGGGGTGTAGCATTGTCCTTCTGGAGTTTCTCAAGTCCGTCGGAATGCAAATGAATGGATGCAGGTGATCAGCCAGGATGCGTACATACGTGTCACCTGTCAGAGTCGTATCTAGACGTATCAGGGGTCACATGTCACTCCAACTGCACACGCCCCACACCATTACAGAGCCTCCACCAGCAGGGCCCGCTCTAGCGGTTTTGCGGACAAATAGACAATTTGCCCCTTAAGATTATGTAGAATTATATATTTAAAATTAAAATTTTTTTAATCGAATAAAATATTTAATTTTAATTTTAATAAAATCGTATATTCATAAATAACGTTATTGAATTTTGATCTAGCTGCTCAAGATAGAGAAATTAATTATGAAATATCTGTACATAGCCACAAATTAACCATATTTTTTACATTTTTAAATGCTATTACAGATGGTTATTATCACACAAACAATCTAAATACCATTATTTTGAAAATAAAACGAGGTTACATCAAATACGCTAAAATCACAAAAAAAAAACTTTTTTTCTTACTTTCAGTTTGCGAATTTTTTATTACATCTTTAAATTTACTTCATCAGCAATTTCATATTCAATTGCCAAAATAGCTAAATCATTAAATTATCAACTTCTTGATTTTCGTACATGCTTAGTAAGGCGTCGTATACATCTCCCAAATGAAATTTTAAAGGGTTTAATGCCTCTATCCTACTCTCCCAACTATTGTCACTCCATGTTTTCAAAGTTGAACCCTGAACATGCTTTAAAAGTATTGCGCATCGAAAAGTAGATGCCGAAATGAATAAATATATTTTTTGGACCATGTTGCAGAAATTAGCGGCTTCAAAGGATGCTTTTGCCATTAATAACAAGATTGAGAGAATGGCTACTACACGAAACATTGAATGCTCGCGAATTATATTGTTAAATTCTAGATTGCACTCCTGCTTTATTGCCCCTCATAATACACCCGTTCTCAGTCAATGGCCTCTGATATCCTGCAAATTTAAACCCAAGTCATTAACATCTCCAACTATAGTATCAGGCATTTGTTTTCCTGTGGATCTTTCGACTGGTAAGAAGCCTTAAAAGCTTTCATTAATTGTAATTAACAACATCAGGATTAAATTTATTGGTTGAAACATATCTGATTACAAGAGTAATTTGCTGTATCTTACTAAAGTCAGGAGTACAGTTTAAAATTATTAAAAATATTTGAATTTTTTTTATTTCATTAATAACATGAGACTTTGATGCAGCAGATCTACTAACCCGGTTTGTATACTTTTCCCAAGATATTGAGCTTTAGTGCTCTTCCATAATGGGATCGTATTCAGACAGTAACTCAACTATTTTTAAGAAATTACCGTTATTATACTCAAACAACTTGTCGCTTGTATCTTGAAAAACCAGACAACTTTTACCAAGCATTTTGGTAATTGCAACGATTCTTAGAAGCACCTCATTCCAATGATTTATTTCGGCATTACGTAATAACTCTTTGAGTGGCTGCATCTACAGTTTTACAACAATTTAATCTTTCGTTCATTTATAGCCATGATTTTTGTGCCTAAATATGATTTTTCGAAATTTCATGCTCTCTTAAAGTTTCGCCGAGGTGCTTCCAATTTTTAAAACCCTCCTTTGAGAGAGAACTAACTAAACAGCCGAAAATTTTGCAACAGAAGCTGTAAACGCAGTTTTGTGAAAGATAGTAGCTAATCTCGCAATATTTGCTCTCCGTTGCTTAAAATTCGTGCATAATATTTTGCGCTAAAATGTCGACCTGTGTCATTGGAAGGAAATTTGTAACTATATAATAGTTTAGGTGGTCCTTGCCTTACTAAAAAGCTTCTTACGGCGTCTCGTAAAATTCTTGGTCACAAAGTTTTAGAAAGCCTTCTGTGAGTCTCACGTTGGTGTCAGTTCCAATTGGTTTAGAAACTTCGTTCATTTGTATGCTATTATTCTCTGACGATTCTGTACGTCTTTTGTATCCCGACCTGATATTGGATTTTAAGATTTGTTTTGGTAAACCCTGAATCCAATATATTTTTTAACGCCCCAGATTGATTCTGTCTTTCCGCTTCCTTTCCCAACCTTCTTTTTTTGTACTGGTAACCAGATAGTTTTCTTTGACCATCAGACATTTTGGCAGAGGCACGCACGTAACTCAAACAATGTACACTATAAAATAATATAAAAAGTAAATATTTATCCTTGTTCTAAATAAGCTATAACCATATTCTCAGTCGATATAAAAAATATTTATGCACAACACAAAATATTTTCTATACCCTGTGAACATAAATAAAGTCTAGTGTTAGTATACAGTCAAAGCTAATTCGCGGATGATACGATCCGTAAATTTGCTGCAAATGCAGAAACCGTGTATAGAGAATGGCAATTTCTATAGGCTTAAACGGAATACGTTCCAAGTTCACAAAAAAATATATATATATATTTTTTTTAATGATGTTGTGGAGTGATTGTCGCGCAATACACTTATTAAACCAACTGACAAAGTTATTCACATTCGCTAAAATAGTTAATGAATTTCTTTTTGTTGGAACGGCAAATGCAGCAATTAGAGTATCTAGAAACCGCATTCGTATATATAATAAGCATCATGGGTTATTATATATTAGCAGTTAACATTCGAAATTGAATATACTAATGGTATGTGAAGTAACTAATCGGTAATCAGTAGCTGTTAATATTATTTGTTTATTAATGATTATAAGTACTGTCCCACACCCACTAAACTACAGTATTTTCACAAGCGATCAAAGATAGCGTATGTAATTTAACCCAACCATAACACTTTCAATGCCTATATCTATTTTTTACAACAAATCTGTGAGGCTCGGATTACGAGAAGAAATTATTATGCGAAATATTCCACTTCGGTTTCCAATAACTAAGATCCATATTGATTTGGTTCATCAATTCAATAAAATAAATACTCAGCATCTCCCGTCAACCACTATCGATTCCGTGTTTTAGAGCCTAACTGCAATTGTTAAAAACACTCCTTTTCGCCGTGTCTAGTAACTTGTGGGCAGTATAACGTCGGAATCAGCGCAGGTAGCAAAGGTCAAGTGTAACAGCCCCCCCTAACCGCGCATCTGTTGTGCGCTTTTGTCGTTGTGCGCTTATGTCGTTGTGCAATTGTGTCGTATATCCAACTAAATAACAGTTTAATCATAGATGTACTTACCTTTAGAAATTATAAAATCCTGAAGTAAATTTTATGAACTTCCACTTATCACTAATAACGTAATAGTAAGACTAATGCTGTTGTGTAATGAAACCACTTTAATAATTAGCAATAATAAACAAGTTGAGACAACAAAGTCCAAACAGCGTTCTACTCTCGTGCTAAGGCCCAATTCACACCAGAAGAGACGTGGCGCGGACGCGGTGTATTTTGAAGTTGCTCTTATGGCGCAATTCACACCGAGGCGGCAGGACAACGGCGCGCCCCTAAGAGGACCGCACCCCGTCTCTTCGAAGTCTCTAGAGGCGCACCCGAATAGATGAGAACTGTAAGTTTTTAACGAACGAAAAAATCAGTATGTGGATTTTTATTAATTGGGTATTTAACACATTAATATCATTAATATTTTTCTCACACTTACAGTCCGAAATGGCGCCCCTAAATTTTAGCGCCCCGGGCCAATGCCCGGCTTGCCCCCCCCCCCTCCCCCTATAGCGGGCCCTGCCACCAGCTTGAACAGTTCCCTGCTGACATGCAGGGTCCATGGATACATGAGGTTGTCTCCATACCCGTACACGTTCATCCGCTCGGTACATTTGGAAACGAGACTCGTCAGACCAGGCAACATGTTTACAACCATCAACAGTCCAATGTTGGCGTCGATGGGCCCACGCGAGGCGTAAAGCTTTGTTTCGCGCACTCAGCAAGGGTACATTAGTGGGCCTTCGGCTCCGAAAGCCCATATCGATGATGTTTCGTTGAATGGTTCGCACGCTGACGCTTGTTGATGGTACAGCATTGATATCCGCAGCAATTTGCGGAAAGGTTGCACTTCTGTCACGTTGAACGATTCTCTTCAGTCGTCATTGGTTCCGTTTTTGCAGGACCTTTTTCCGGCCGCAGTAATGTCGGAGATTTGATGTTTTACCGGATTCCCGGTATTCATGGTGCACTCGTGAAATCTTCGTAGTGGAAAATTCCACCTCATCGCTACCTCGGAGATACTGTGTCCCATCTCTCGTGCGCTGACTATAACACCACATTCAAACTCACTTAAATCGTGATAACCTGCCATTGTAGAAGCAGTAACCGATCTAACGCCTACGCTAGACACCTGTTGTCTTATATAGGCGTTGGCTACTGCAGCGCCGTACTCTGCCTGTTTATATAGTATCTCTGTGTTTGCATATGCATGCCTATTCCAGTTTATTTGGCTATTCAGTGTAGATGCTGGGATGTTATGCGTAAAATAAACCTCAGAAACGATCAAAAACACAAAAATAATTTACACAAAACATTTAAATTAAAAATTCGGATATCCCACCATCGACTTCAATACACTCTGCAGCTCTCTTCGCAACAGTACGTGTAGCGTGCAAGTCGACTTCAAGCATCAATGAAGTGCATAAATTTTTATATTGAAGTCGATGGTGAGATTTCCAAACATTTATTTTAAATTGTTGACAAATATGTATTTGTATTGGCATGAATAAAGTACACATTAATTTATTTGTGTGCCCTTGATCATTTCTGAGGCTAATTTGATGTATAACATTCTAGCAACTATATCTCCAAAAGCGAACGGAAATCGGACATATGTGTATATGAACCTTTTTACTCAATATTGTTCATACTATCACCTCCTCAAATTTTTACCATGCCTTCTGAATCACCCAGTACAACATTCTGTACCATTGTGTTGAACAGATTATGTTGGTATTTTGCAGTATTTCACGGCTCGTGGAGACCGTGGTTGGTACCGAGACGGAAGATGGAAAGAAACGGCAGGTTGGTGTATGCTAGCATCGATTTTGGAAAAAACGGTGACAATGCATTTTCAAACGAGTTTGTTCATCACGTATTGCAATGAAACGAGTAATTGTTAAAACCTAAAACAAACTTTCGTATTAAGCTATAATCATTGTTTGCACTTTTATGGAAGTACAAGTGACGGGTTGAGAGGCCTTGAGAAGCAACTCTGCAACTTTCGAGAGCCGCCGCTCAGTTTTTCACGTCTGCTGTGTGTACTCAGCTATAAAGTGTGCGCAGGAATTTGACATGTGAAAACATACACTGCCATTCTGTTGGCTTATGATGTCATGCCTGCTCAGCGCGCAGTAAGTTCGCTTCCTTGCTTTGCGAATTGTCCGCCTACCTATATCGTTGTGAGAGGTCGAATAAAATTAGAATTTGGTGTTCAAAAATTGCTTAGTTTCCTTGCTTCTTCCATGTCTACTCTCTTATAAAGCACCAGTCCGATTTAGGATGGAGCAGTGAATACTAACCAAAATAAATATTCTTTTTATGGATCATAGAGCAGTAATAGCTTTTTAATCAGTGAAAAATCGAATGTTTAAGTGTAATATATTATATTGTTTAATTTTACATGTAGACAGATTCATTTGTATGTAGTTAGTGTGAGAGGTCTTACCACCCCACTATTGGAACTTCGCCTGGAGACGTAACTGGTGTTCCTTCCTCAAAGCGAAAACGTTCGTTTTACTGACATGATGTGAGTTTTCAGTGCAGTGTGTTGTAGGAGATGGAGAAACCCATTGTTGACTCATCCTGGCATACTCTTTCGAAGAACACAAAAATTCGGCAAGTCCCCATTTGAAGCACGAATTACCCTCAACAGTGTCTTTATGCTGTAACCGCATTCTCACTGTGTAGAGGTTTGGGATATATCTCATGACTTAAGTACACAATTTGGTCCAGGGGCGTAGCTACCAGAGGGCTAGGCGGTGCAGTTCACCGGGGCCCAGACTCAGGGGGTCCCTTAGCGAAGCTGAGGGGGCCCCAAGCGTGGCTCAGAGGTCCCTCGGGCCTTCAGTTCAAATGTGCGACCTTTTTTTCTTTTAGCTCTGAGGGCCTTGTGAACCTAGATACGCTACTGAGTAGGGGCCCCCAATCACATCCCAGGGGCCCCCAACCACAGCCCAGTGGCCCCCAAGCTCAGCTCAGGAGTTCCCCTGCTCAGCTCAGGGGGCCCCTACCAGCAACTTGGCAGAGCTAAAAAAAAAACGTCGCCCATTTGGCCTGATAGGCCAAAATAATTTTTTTGCACCGGGGCCCTTGTTGACCTAGCTACGCTACTGATTTGGTCGTTAGTAAATGTACACAACTACATATCCTACCTCTGTGGCCAAATACCAGGTGATGTAACTTACACCACCACCGGCGCTCGTACTAGTTAACACACAGTGAGACACCACATACCGTCTTGTGAACTGGATCACCAAGAGAGGATCTCTGGGATAATGCTTACTTTACAGATTGGCAAG
>CM061921.1:248587919-248654313 GCA_031002005.1 Vandiemenella viatica
AAGCCGGTCACTGATTGTCAATAGCGAAAGGGTCTCTTGGCTTTAAATCCGGAGATAGTGAGAAGAATTGCTGACGAACAGAGAGGGGGATAGAGGGAGAAGGAACCGCCAGGTGTGAATAGACATGGCGGTTGTTGGTCAGAGTGTGTAACCAAACCATTTTGATGGATCTGTAGTCTCCCTCTTGCGTGAAGCCCAAGCCACAAGAGTTGGTACCCTATCTCCATTACGTATGTATTCAGTAAGACTAATATCTGCAGCTGTGATTAAGAAAATTATAAATATTTGTCTCAATGAAAGTGTTATTAATGATATTTATGTAAATTAATTGAGGCTATTTTGCCAAAGAAGTTTAGTCTCTTATTAAAGAATCTAAAAGTATGTACTAGAATTTTAAGATTCATGACACTGAAAATAAAATTAAACTAATCTGCAACATATAAAAAAGGAAACAAGAATAAATAGTCGGGTCAGTAGTGTCATTTAAATCAAACAAAATTCAGTAGAATCCAATTTTTAAATTGATGATATATTTATAAACTAGTTTTTATCTGTTGCCAATAAGTTGAGTAGTTAACAACCGTTAGCTCAGTGACACACAGAATGGACTACGTCAATACAGGCTTACAAGTTAAATTTGACACTATGTATGTAAATTTAGCTACTATAGAATAAATAAGAAAAGTTATCTCTCTTAACAGCTATTACTCAAGCGGTTATGATGGAATTTCCAGCAGATTAATTAAACTGCACTCCACATGATTAAGTAATATGCTAAGCTATCTCCTTAATATATCTTTACTGAGGTACCTTTGTAGAAAGGCTTAAGTGTGCTGTAGTTAAATCACTCTACAAAAAGTTGGAAAAGTCAGTTTTATCGAATTCCATCTATTTCATTACTAACAGCCTTCTCCAGAGTTTTGAGAAAGCAATGTACAACAGAGTTCACAAAAACTTTAAAAAATAAAAAATATTCTAACTAAATCACAATTTGGTTATCGAAATGCCATTCAACAGAACAAGCGCTGTTTGCCTTCACTCACAATATTTTAGAAGGAATAAATGATATATTAATGCCTGTAGGAATTTTGTGCGACTTTTCTAAGGCATTTGACTATGTTGATAAAAATTCTGATACAAAAGTTAAAGTAATATGTCATACATGGCGTTGTTAATAAATGGCTTAGTTCTCATCTTTCTAACAGAAAACAGAAAGTTTCACTGGATAATTTGAATGCTGTGTCATGTGATTGACTGTTTTCTTAATGGGGATTATCAGATATGGAGCACCTCATAGTTCTGTATTGGGGCCACTACTGTTTTTTAATATATACCAGCTAAAACCACGGTTTTGTGGTGGCTCGTGAAGTTTTGTTATAAAAAATGTAATGTACAATCAAAGAAATTACAAAAAAAAAAAATCCGTGATTTAGTTTGTAGAAAAAAAAATTAGGCACGTTTATAATAAGATGCAATCTTTAAATATTTAAAATATCACATTATTAAATTTGTTTTAATCAGATACAAAATTTCTTATTCAAGTTTCTTCTTGTTTTCTACATTTTAATATTTTTAATATTACTAATTCTGTCATAAGAAAAACTTCTATTTAATGCTAGTCTTACAGAAGTTTTTACTCTCTATAACCCAACATATGTTAAACCAACTTTCTACAGCAACTTTATTTAATGTTAAATCTTGAGCTTTATGAATTGTGATTGTGGAAGCTAGTTTTAATGTAGTTTTTTTTATTTTATTTTTTTATTATTTTTTTTATTGTAATGCATATTTACTGTTAGCTAAATGAAATTACCTACCGAATGATCTATAATATTTCTTGTAGGAAAAATACAGAAACAGTACATCAACTGAACTAACTGTGGATGCCTATTATTGTTCTGTTTTCAGTAGACAAATTAAATTTTTGCTTTAAAGTTTCTGGATGCCACTGCTTGAAGAGTGGTTAGCACAGAAAATATATATGTGCCTTCCTGCCCCTAAGGTACAAATTTTGTTCGTCAATTACTCAAAATTTATGAGCAGTAGTGGCAGATAAATATGGAAGCCACTCTGCTTGCATTACAAAAAGTCAGTAGACTTGTCTGAAAACTGAATAGTTACCAATATATTGCACTCATATAACACAGAAACTGCTCATGTTAAAGAAAATCGCCAAATAACAATAATCAGCTGTTGTCACTTACTTCGATCCGAATTGTTTTGTAAACTCGAATATTTTGATCACAACTCGTCATTCCACTACATCTAAAAGCTATGGCACACAATTCTATAGCAATAACAAAAGAAAACGCCCCTTCTTCCACACTGAAGCACGCTGTTGACTAGCTGTGGTTGATTGTGGAACATTTTTAAATAATAGGACTCCAGCAAGTAATGGGAAGGAATTCAGCCAAGGCCCTATTGAAGAAAGCATCCCGGCTTTTGCCTGGAGTACTTTGGCGAAACAATTGAAAACCCAAATCTGGATGATCGAACAGGGATTCGAACCCGCATCCTCCAGAATGTTCTATTATACATGTAAACGTAAATCATGTTTTGAAGTGAATGGTTTAAACAATTGATTGTAATTTGTTTTGCTTATAGCTTGGAATTGACATGTATCTATACAATGGTTCAAAAAAAAAAAATTATCTTTTCAATCCCATCTGCAAGCCCTGGATATTTGTAATATGATTTTTGGAACACTCTGAATAAGAAATATTTGTTTTATATCATTTCTATTTCCCATGCACTTCAACAGATAAGGATATGTTTTATTAGAATTACTATGCAGTGAGAGGCATATATTTATATGGAAATGATATTTTGTTTACATATAATTATTCTATTAAAATAATTTTTCATATACTCTGCCATACATGCTTTTATTGTTTACAGTCCTCATTGTTACTGTTCAATAGACAGTTTGGTAGAAAATATTTCATTAAATTTTTCTGTGATTTGATACTTTATGCTGTTGCATGTACACAAAATTTTAATGGCCTGTGAGAGTATACATATGTTAAACCCTATACATCGCACATTTACATGATGAGTTAGGGATGTTCTATTTACATGAACACATCAACTTGGTGTGTTTCTGTCATTAGACTGTTTGCACACATCAAAACTGGGTTTCACATATTGGCATGGAATGATATAAATTACTTTCATCCTTGGGCAGTGAACATTCGACAGTTTGTGTTAAATCCTTTAGGTACTCTAGTTATATTGCTAAAACAGATTTATTCCTTGTTGATCTTATACTGGAGGCATGTGTTATTTCAGATTTATAGCATAAATTGAATGGGTTTCATTCAGGTCACAATGCAAATATAGAGGCCACGAAGTGAAGAAGCCATAGAAACCAAGAGGTTAACCTTTAAATTTTTCTATGTAGGGGTTAGCCATGACTGGTTAAAGCAGGAATATTACTTCTACTCCATATGTATGGTGATTTTGTTGATGAAGCAGTGGATGTGAACAATTCTTGAAGGGGTGGATTCATTAGATTCAAAATGGAAGTTATTCACACTGTGGTATCTCCTTAATTGGATTTCCAGTGAACAATGAAACTATGTTGAAACTGACCATGATGCTTATAAGCTATTTACATGAATTTTTAGATGATAATCTTGTTAGTGATTAGAGATTAAAGAAGATCTATTAGATATTTCAGAGGGAAGGAAGATATTCCTTATGAACCAAGTGTTGCTGATACAGTCTTTACATTTTGGAGAATGGGTCTTAACAGAATAAATAGTCATGTCTTTCTGATGTATTTATAGAAACTGTAGAAAGTGGATAGGTATGTATAGGTGATTTACAAATGAGTTTTTACACTGCAGAATTTTATTTGCAAAATTAGTCCCAGCAATGTGCCTGAAAGACATTTGATAATTTATCTACATACACAGTCCAGTCACATTAATGTGACCACCACCTTCTTTCGACGTCAACGTGAGATAACCAATCACAGAAGGCAGGTGGCAGCACAATACAGTGGAGTGTATATAAAGGATGTCCTAGGGCATCGGAAAGCATTTCAATCGTTGGCGTAATGCAGAAACGTAGCGATTTATCCGACGTCCAAAAGGACATGATTATTGGCTTTAGGACCAAGGGTGGAATCATTTCGGAAACGGCTAATTTTGTGAACTGTTCACGTGTCGCCGTGGTAAAAGTATACCGTGCATGGCAAAATGGCACTATTCAAAATCAGCGGCGTGGAATATGTGGTGCACCACGGGCGATAGATGACAGAGCCGAACGAAGGCTACGGAGATGCGTTCCGGTAAATAGACCTTCAACTGTTGAGCAACTGACCGCCCAGATGAACCAAGGGATTACCAAGAGTGTATCCTCAACAACGGTTCAGCGAACGTTGCTGTGCATGGGCCTCCACAGCAGACGCCTAGTTAATGCACCTACGCTAACTGTTGTTCATCGGCGACGAAGGCTGGAATTTGCACGCCAGTACAGCAACTGGACGTCCAAAGAATGGCGACAGGTGGCTTTTACCGATGAATCACGTTTTATGCTCCATCGGACAGATGGACGTTGGCACATACGGCGTGAAACGTCTGAAGGCAAACACCCAGGGTGGAGGAGAGAGCATTATGGTCTGGGGAATGTTTTCTGGCATTCACTGGGTGAACTCATCATTGTGGAAGGCACAATGGATCAGCACAAGTACATATCTGTCCTTGCGGACCATATCCACCCCTACATGAGAATAATTTTTCCTCAGAATGATGGCATCTACCAGCAGGACAATGCGAGGTGTCATGCAGCTCGCAGTGTATGTAAGTGGTTTAAAGAGCACCAGGATGAGTTTACCTTACTCCCCTGGCCAGCAAACTCACCGGATTTAAACCCAATCGAGAATCTGTGGGACCACCTCGATCGGGTTGTTCGCGCCATGGATCCTCAACCGCGCAATCTAGCGCAGCTGGCCACGGCACTGGAGTCGGCATGGCTCAACATCCCAGTGAACACCTTCAGAAACCTAATTGACTCTGTTCCTGCACGCCTCGCAGCGATCCGTTCTGCCAAAGGTTGTTATTCTGGTTTTTGAGAGGTGGTCACATTAATGTGACTGGACTGTGTAGTTTTAGCATAAGGAATATAAGAATTTTAATTTATTTATGCTTGACATTTCAAATGAATGTCAGGCCAATCTCTATTATTTTTGCTCATTCTGTATAAAAATGTGGAATAATATGAGACAAATAAAGTCTAACACAAAGAAGAATTTTAATAATTTTAATTTGCAGGCACTATATGTTAATGACAATGGGCTTGGAGGTATTATGTTTTGGGCAATTGACAATGATGACTTCAGAGGAAAGTGCCACGGTCGTCCTTACCCACTTATAGAAGCTGGTAAGGAGGCAATGCTGAAGGGAGTCAAGTAAGTACCACTACAATAAGTATCTCCTGGGGCGATTTTCCAAAGTTTTATCTACATTGTCCACAGTGCAGGAATTGACCAATAGGTCAAAATTTAGTTTCTTGTATCAGATTATCAAACCAATGTTATCACCTATATTTGATACCTATAGTGACATTAAGTTGTACTGCAATGAGATGAATCTTGCGTTTGTAACCAAGTTAAGTATGTAAAACTTAACATTGTATATAAAACTTAAAACACAGCAACACAAAAACTGAAATTTTTGGGTGAGACCCTTTATCTGTAAGGAAGGTGCCTTCAAGGCTATGTTAATGACATCAATACTCTACAGCTATCAGATTAGAAGCATGTTTGATAAACTCTGGCAACAGAAATGTAGATTGATGTTGTCTTTTCCACATAAATTATGGAAATCAGGTCATTAATATTTATAAATGTTCAATACTTTCTCCACCCTATAGGTGCAAAAGTGATCTTCCCTTGATGAACAAAGGATTTTTATATTTTTTTAATCCTATTCAGTGATTATGAATCATTTTAAAGTTACCAAGTAGATCACAAAGTTCCATAGATGAAAGTATTGTTACATGTATACAGCCCCTTATCCATTCCAAAGTAAAAACTAAGCTCTCATTTCTGTTGATGTAAAATGGAGAGTTGTCGGTTTTTTTTTTTTTTTTTTTTTTTTTTTTTTTTTTTTTTTTTTTTTTTTTTTTTTTTTTTTAAATAATATTCAATGCAACAGTGTATGTTTAAGTGAGTATTGTATAGAACAACACTTAGAATGCTGTGTTACAAAACTGGAATATGGTAAGGAACATAACATTCTCACTAATTCACAATTTGGGTTCAAAAAGGGATCATCCAAAGGAATGACTATATATTCATTTTTAAATAACACATTTGAGGAACTGAATAATAAAATGAGCCCTGTAGGAATATTTTGTGATCTTGCAAAAGCATTTAAGTGTAAATTATGAATTACTACTGAAAAAGAAAATAGGAATGCTATGGTATTTATGGAACCACAGGTAAATGGTTTAAATCATACATTAAAAAGTTTCCATTTTTTATTTAAAATAAGTAAAGATGCTTCATCAGCCTGGGAGTAAAAAAACATGGAATTCCACAAGGCTCTGTCCTAGGACCCATCCACTTTTTGTTATACATCAATGACTTTCCTGGAAACTTATCTGACAAAGTTAAGACTCTTTTATTTGCAGATGACACTAACCTGACTGTGAGAAAAACACCAACAGTGATCTAGAATTTAATGTAAATAAAGTACTTAGTGAAGTAGCAAATTGGTTTAAGGCAAATTCATTAAAGTTAAATTGAAAAAAAAAACACACACACACATTTTATTAGGTTTAAAACAAAAAATTATGCACAGCTTGATTTACAAGTAAGCTATAAAAATAACACAATCTTAGAAACAAAGAATATGAAATTCCTTGGTATTAAAATAAGTGAGAAACTCAGTTGGCAAAAACATATCACTTCACTACTCAGGGCCACATTTAGGCATAGGTTACATAGGCTGTAGCCTAGGGGCCCACACCACAAGCAAATATATATATTAGTCGCTGCCTTTCTGTTGACATGCATGTGTTAATAATCAATACTGTGTTTTTAATCTTTGTCCATTGCATGCTTTGATGATCTGAATCATTTTTTATCATTTATTTTATCTTAATATGTATACCTACAGTTTCATATTGTTATTAAAACTTTTAAGTTTGTAATTCCGCCAGCTTTTGCTGAGAGTGTTTGGTTGCAGCAACTGCAATAGGCAGCACCATCAGTCGAAAAATAGAATGCATGAGCATTTGATAATTCTTCAAGAAGATATCCTTGCACATTTTTACTATCATTATATTATTAAATATTTTGCATTAAAATGTTTATTAATTTAATAAAAAGTAATCGATATTGCTTATATATAGGCCTATATATATATACATACATAAGAGCCTGCACTATAGTTATAGCCTAGGGGCTACATACGCTCAGGACCGGCTTAAGGAATTTTGGGGCCCCCTGTGAAGTTCGATTTCGGGGCCCCTACTTCTTTCCCAGATGTACTTTTTCCAACACTTTTGATAATTTCGTGATTTTGTACACACACACACACATATATATAATCTGTGTGTAGAGCTCAAACAACGATTAAAGAGACGGACTGAGGATTCTCTAAATCTGTATACAAATGGCCAGCAGTTTATTGATTATTAGGTGAATGGGACCAACTTCGCCGAGTCTTTGGTGTTTTATCAATGCATCTCGTATGGATTTCCCAACTACTGTCACTTTCATTTCTGGCTAGGCCCTGCTGCCCATTGTGTCCAATAAAATTGTTTTTGTATTCAATTTCTAGCTATTATATTTTTATACACTTTTTGTATTTGACATTTCTTTTCTTGCCTTTCTTTGCTAGTACATATAGGTTTTGGGGGCTGGAGACATGTGAGCAGGCATACACATTTTAACTCAATAACTTTTTATATGAAACGTCAAAAGATGAATGAGTTTATT
Source organism: Vandiemenella viatica (assembly GCA_031002005.1). Classification (NCBI taxonomy): domain Eukaryota; kingdom Metazoa; phylum Arthropoda; class Insecta; order Orthoptera; family Morabidae; genus Vandiemenella; species Vandiemenella viatica. The sequence continues at coordinate 248,595,871 of CM061921.1, forward strand.
TCGAACGAAATTACATAAATTGCTGAAACAGGTTCAGAGCAATACATGTCTTTAAATATATAGGCCTATTGTAATTACATCAGATATGACTTTCTCAACGAATCTGATTAAGGACTTCTCCTGGAACTCCACGCTTCGGAAACGCCTATTGCGAACGCAGGTTGTTAACATTTGAATTAGTATATTATTTATTTTAGCAGGAAAACTGTTCGTTAAGTAAGGACAAATTTTGAAGGGATCGTGGTGGGGCCCCCCGTGACTGCAGTTCTTGCAGTAGCCTTATACCAGCCCTGCATAAGCTAAAGGGCCCGCACCACATGTGTAGTCTAGGCACCTACAGGACCTAAATGCGGCCCTGTCACTATTGAAGAAGTTAAGTAATGCCACTTTGCAATACGAACACTTTCTTTAACAGCAGACTAGAATTAACAAAACAGGTGTACTCCTCATATTTCCATTCAGTCATATGACATAATTTTTTAGGGAAACTCTTCACAAAGTATAAAAGTTTTCATAGCACAGAAAAGAGCTATTAGGATGCAGTGTAGGGTAAAACCAAGAACTTCTTGTAGACAACTTTTTAAATAACTCAGTATTCTTACAATGACTTCTCAGTATACATATCTCTTATGTGCTTTGTCATAGAACATTTTAACCTGTTTCCATCTAATTCACAGGTACACAATTTCAATACAAGAATCAGAAATAACTTGAAGAAAACACAAACATTTGTCATTAGTACAAAAATGAGTTAATTATTGTGGAATACATTGTTTAATAAACTTCCTGAGGTTAAAACAGTTTGCAGATAATAAAAAAATATTTAAAGAAAAACTGAGGAATTATTATTTGAAACTCCTTCTACTCCATTCAAGAATTTGAACAAAATAATTAATTGTATTCAATATAACCTTTTGCAAAACTCAGTTGTAAAAATTATGTTTATTTTTCTCTTTATTTGTCTTTGTAAGATATGATTGTTTTCATTATGATTATGACTCATATTATACCTATGTGTATTAATGATGACATGTTTCACATTCTAGAGGTCCTTCCTCAGCAGGGATCCATGAAACAAGATTTATAAATATAAATAAACTTAATTTCACATGCTTTAGTTCAAGTCATGCTGTTGAATTTGGAATAAGTCCTAGTTAAGAACATCAACTGTACATGTTGGGTAGCACATGTAATACTAATGAAATGAAGAAGCTGTTTCCAACCTTTTATCTGCATTGTCAGAAAAAAAGAATAAAGTAACAGAATAACATCACATGCCTTTTATCGACTAAAAAGCATTTATCTAAATAAAAAAGGGACTTCTAATCAAGGTTAAAATTATTTAAGAAATGCATAGTATAAAAAATTGAAACAGAATCTATCAATATATATTGATTAAACTTGCAAGTGATGGGTATATCAGGTCGAATAAGGTCAGTATTATCTGAAAATGAGGCCCTTGGTGTGATTGGCATCCAAAATGTGTCTGTATGGCATTTTCCACCACCAGAGTGCAGATGAAAATGCGGTTAGTAAAGGCAGTTACTGAGGTTAGGAGAGTTGGAAAATCACTACCATGTCTTGTATTTTTATGCAGTCTGTATACTTTTAGCAGCTGGCTTATTTTGAAACTTATTTCCTTCCCTCTATCCACAGTTTTAACTACATTTTTCTTACTAATAGTTAATTCAGGCAAAATGAGGAAATTCAAATTCACACCTATTACTCTATACTAACTGTCAGTTTAGGCAATAGTTACTAAAAATATAATTCTATTTCACCTATATTACTCCTTTGAATAAGTTCACAATATTGGTTCCTTGCAGGAGATCAAGTAATGAAGTGGAAAGAGCACCATCACCACGTGATCAATCCCCACCCTCTAGAAAGCGTAACCGACCAGGAAACAAACGTGGATCTGGACGTGGGAGAACATCATCCAGCACCACAACAACTACCACCACCACCACCACTTCTACTACCACCCCAGCTTCTCCTCTTAATACTCCTGAACCTCCAACAACCCCTGACCCAGGAAGTGGTAAGTCTTTATATGAGTGTGGGAAAATTAATTTTTTCTCATATGATCTGAACAACTATTTCTACTATCTAAAAATTTTTAAAATATTACTGTGTCTTGTCATTCTTTAGATATTGGTACATCAAATAACAACAGTACAATTGTTATGTGTACAAAATATTTTAATATAAAGTAATTATAGTTTTAAAAGGTAACCAAATAGGGAATCTATTATAACAATTATATATTTATATGCAACTATAATGCTAAGTTTGTCCTGTGTAAAACTTACAATGAGGTAACAGTCGCGTTAATTTCTTTGCTGTTAAAGGAAGCTGTAAAAAAATATTTTCATGTCCTAGCAGAAAGTCATGTGGATAAGTTAAATTTATTTATACCTGTTTTATTTGTATAATATCATAACCATAAAAAAATTTAGAAACTTGACTGTGATTTGGCAAAATTATTTTTAGAATAGGCAGTGCTTTCCACAGGTAGCTCTATAAGCAGCTAGCCATTACAGTTTGCTAAAATTTTGAATACCAAACTCTTTTTGGGTTACAGAACATGTCATTTTTTATTATTTATTTTTAACTGCAGGTCTGGAACTAATTTTGATTGATTTTTCAGTGACTGACCAAGAAATGTAGTAACAAAAACGGTACATTCTAGAGTAAAATGATGGCATATTTACCTTAAATTATTACAGCAAATTATCAAAATACGAAGCCAAAACTAAAACTCAGAATCAGCAGTATTTGTCTTATTTCAAATAAAGAAACTTGATGATTAATATGACATAATGAATTTATAAATTTCCTGCAGCTATGCAGTATGCAAAGGTGATGACGATAGTTGCTACTCTTCAGGGAAATACTGATATGTTTCCAGAATTGTTTAGCTGGGTCAATGATCAAATGAGCTTGGTATTGTACCTGACACAAACTTATTACCTTGTTTTTTTCCCAGCTTCATGTAACATTTACAACTCTCATATATCTCAAAATATAGCATGCCATCTTATGCTAGATATATTACTATTGGTAGTTTGCTCACCATGAGTAGATTCTTAGTCGTCAGATGTGTGTTTGACCATTATTTATTCAGAAACCATGCAGCGAAACAATAAGATATATTTTTTAAAGAAATATATAAAAATCAGAACACAACAAACACAAAAATATATATACAAAAACTATAAGCTTCAATGATTCCTAATAAAGCAGTGTTTGTTTCTGCCTAAGGTTAACAAACATGCCTTTTTATTTTGCTACAGAAAGGAATGCAATCAGTGTGGAACTGAGATAAATGAAATGATGGAAAACAAATAAGTATGAATAATATTCATTCAGAATTATTGCAACTTTTAGTCTTTCTGTTTACTCAGAGTACTAGAAATGTCACAAATTTGCTGGAAAGAGAAACACTGTATTCATCTCAGCACTGAAATCTTGCTACAATGGTTTTCCGTACTTTTAGTATCATCTTAAGAATCAATTACCAGTGTTTACTTTGAAACCTATTATGATCAGGCTGGGATTATGTTTGAAAACATTTTTGTTTGTATTAATGATATTTATTGCTGATTGCAACAATTCTTTTAAAGTAAAGAAGCTACTCTGGCACAATGCTTATATATGCTCTAATGGTCAAGTAATAAGGAAGAAGAGTGAGTAATTATTACTGGGTGTCTTTTCATATATGGGGAAATGGCTCATGGCTTGAATCCCTCTATGCTTTGATTGAGATCATTGTTATTTTTCATATCCAGTCAAATATAATGATTTGTTATAAACTGGACAAATATATAGGTCATTCGATAATGAACATTGGGTTTAGAGGCTTAACAGTATTTTTATTATTTGACTAACAATTATAAATTATACGTAAAAAAAAAACAACTCAAACAGTTTCATTATGTACATGCACATGCAGTGTCTCCTCTATCTTCCACTAGAAAGCACTTGTAGTATAGATGGTGACTGCTGAAATGAAATGAAAGCTTTCTTGTTCTAGATTTGCTTAGGTGTGAATCTCTAATTACACTTCAACAAGCATTCCATATGAAGTTCAATTGCAATCACCCAAATGATAATAACATCCATATATGGTATAATCAGTTTGAAGACATTGGCTGTCATTGTGAAGGGAAGAGTATGGGTGACAATGTCTGACTGAAGAATGTGTTGAACGAGTGAGAAATTCTTTCATGCATAGTCTGTTAAGAAGGCTAGTGGTGAATTAACAGTTCCAGTGACGTCTGCGTGGATAGTTTTAAGGAAATGCTTACATCTACATCCTTATCATTTACAGCTGTTACCAGCTCTAAAGCCCACAGACTACCGTTTACATGGCAAATTCACAAACGAAATGTTGCTGCATCATGTCATTTTCAGTGATGAATCATCATTTCACCTAAGTTGAAATGTGAATGAGACTTCCCAAAATTGAATGTTTTTTGTGCCATATCTCAGCGGAAAGTTTATGGGCCTATCTTTTTTGGTGAAGCAACTATAACTGGTGTTTATTATATTGATGCACTACAACAATGGCCTTTACTCAACTGAAAGTTGATGAACCAGAGAGCTTCAATTGGCAGCGATTGTCAAAGAATATTGTACCATACTACTGGATTGGCCGTCACGGGCCAGATGATTGGGCTTGTTTAACATAGGCTCCATGTCCACCCAATCAGTGTTTTATTAATCTTTGGGGGTTCATAAATGATCATTTGTATGTACCTCAACTACCAGCTGACCTACCAAAATTAAGAAGCATGATTAAAGCAGTTTTTGCATCAATTACTCCGGACACACTGATCAAGATATGGGAAGTACTCGCCTATTGACTGGATGTGTGCCATGTGATAAATAGTGCTCACATTGAACACTTGTCGCTAAAAAAAACTGTTTGATTTACTCCTTTATTTGATGTATCATTTATATTTGTAAGTCAAATAATAAGAATATTGCAAAGCCTCAAAACCCAATATTCATTTTGACACCCTCTGCATTAATGCAGTTAGTATAAAACCAATTTTATAAATGATCATATTTGAAACTACTGGTGGAAGGAACTGTATCTTATATATATGAACTGAATATAAACACACATTGGTTTAATACTCTTAATGTAACCATTTATGAATTCGACTTTTTCTTATTTGACGAACATTTCTATTTAAATTTCAATTACAAAATCTGTTAAAAGCTTTCAGCACTTAATTTTCTCAAAGAAATCCTGAACCAAAAGAGGAGTCTTCCAGTATGGAAGAGTATAGAATCTTCTCTACCCACAATAAGTTTTTACCTGAAATTAGAGAGTATCAGTCACTATTATTCAACCTTTGTGTGACTGAATGCATGAACCCATATCAGCTTCCATTGATAATGTTCCTAGCAGCAGTAATGCATCAATATTCTCTTAAGTTTCAAGTCACCCAAGCAGAAATCATTCAAAAGAGTCAACAAGTTTTTAAAGCTGATACCATGAACATTTGTTATATAACTTAAATTTTTTCAATAAATGATCAAAATTTGTTTAAAGAGTGTCAAGCTAACTTCAGTAGAACAGCAAAGTAAGTTTAGAACTATGTTCTTACAGTTTGTAAACATTGCTGCTATAAAGAATGTTGTCTTATTCTCTAATAGAAAATACTACATTTCATTTTCAGTAAGTCATAAGGTATCAAAACAAGGTATGACACTTTGTAGATACAAAATTGCACTGAAGAGATATTTTATTTGGATGTTCAAATTAAAACTTGGCAGAAATGATTAGAATAAACAGTGAAATAATTCCTAAGCCCTCAGTTTTCAAGCAACAGAAAAGTTTTATTGCTTAAAAGATGCACTGAATTTTGTAGCACAATATGTAAAAATTTCAAAAGGAATGCTTTTGTAGGTATTATGAGAAACTATTATTCATAGGGCAAAAATGATTTGTTTTCACATAGTATAATTTGTCTAAATTTAGAGGGAGGAGTATATTTAAAAGAAAGTAGTTTTTTCTAAGCATAATGCATGACTTTTTGTAAAAATCCATGCAGTACTTTGGCCAGAATAGAAAAAAGTAAACTTTAATGGATTCTGGAAGTATAACATCAGGCATGATAGATTTACAATGAATGGGGGGAATTTTCAGAATCATATGTAGGTGACTGAAAAGCTGTTATAGCAGTCGGATAATATCACTGTCACATAGGAAAATGAATGGAGAAACATTTAAAATATATTTTAGCTCCGTAGCTTAAATATGTTCAGAGATATAGAATTTTGAAGTTTTATGTTTTGGAATACACCTAGATAGAAAATTATAAACAAGCCAGTTTATATACCAAAAGATCGGAGAGGAGGAGCAGGTCATTTTAAAACATGATTCAGCACTGTAGCACTAATACTTTAATGGTGAGAGACGATTTTAGGTATCACCACTAAAATAATTTTTACAGCCAAACTACTAAGGTTAGAAAAATTTTCATGAAGTCGATTTTGACTTTTAGGCAAGGGACTACCTCACATAAAAATTTCAAGGCAATCAAAGGAAAAATAAGGTTAAATGTGCCAAATACCCACGGGAATGTGGTGAATTCCCCTAAGTTGCCCATAAATAGACCTCTGGGAAGTGTGGTGGAGTGAGTCTTTGGAAAGCTCTCAAGGAGACAGATTGTGGCTGAGCGTGGCAGGTTGGGTGCAAAACTTGGTGAAGAATCGAGGCGGAAATTGGACCAGAAGCTTGGAATGGTTAGGCATCTATCTTAAATTTTTAAAGTGATAGAAGAGAAGTAGTTACACTCCCAAGGTAACTGAATGATCAACAGTTAGGGGTTTCCAAAAGTTGATTGTGGCTTGCATCATGGTTGAAACATACAATCAATTTAATTTCGGAAAAGAAGTATTGATGATGTAGATTGTTCTCCAAGTGATGTAATTATTTTCAGAATACATAGTTTGAAATTTATTTTGGAAATCTTCAGATAACATTGTTTTAATCCTACCTTCTTCTGCTGAGGTTATCAGCTGGCTGGTGACCTCTAGACTGAATAACACTCTACCCTTAGACCACACTAACAGTCAAAGTTCAGGATCAGCTGTTATGTGCAAACCCCGCATACAGCTAGTCGCTGGCACTTTTTATTTCTTACTGAAGAAAAAAAGCAGTCTTTTGTGCAATGGGGATTATGATTTTATATCTCCATATGAATAAATAAACTTCACATATCCTAATCCTTGGAAGTTTGTAAATAACCGTGCTGAGTAACAAAGTATTATTTGTGCCTGTTTTATTTTTTAATCACTTTTTGTATATAAATAAGGGAAGTTCTCATGGAATATTTCTTTTCAGATTTTAAATGTGTTGATGAGGGCTTTTTCCCTCATCCACGGGACTGTAAGAAGTACTTTTGGTGCCTTGACAGTGGTCCTTCTAACCTCGGGATTGTCGCTCACCAGTTCACATGTCCATCTGGTAAATGATTATTTTCACACAATTTATTTGATTAATTAACTAGCAATTTTACCCACCAATAACACCAGAAATCATGAGTATTATCATCTGTTTTCATAAATGGGATATTCCTGACCAAATGCATTTATATAACTGTAAATTAATGAAACTAAGAAGGATAGGGAAAGGCATTAAAACTCTTGGCATATATGATGGCATCTGGGATTGAATAACACAAAAAAGGTGAATATATCCAACACAATATTTTGGTATTAAACCTTAATCTTACAAGTAGATGAAACACTAGCAAGCAGGTCAGATGTAATCACACAGACACCCACTGAGTGAGTGGGTAAGTGTTGGGGTGAATTTTGTTTAATTTCATTAAAGGATTTTGCTGTCATCTATGGTAAGTGTTAAGTTAAATTTCCCTATCCTTCGTTCATTTCACTGACTTAAAGCATTTTCCTACACATTATTTGTGTAAATTAATGGTGTTTAAATAAAAAAACTGACAAACCTAAGTTGCAGATACCATTGTAAACATAAATGCGCATACGTTACAATTTCAAAGTCATTTGATGGGCTAGTGGTAAGTTAGTAATGTATTACTCTTGTTTCAGTAAATATAGATAAGGAACCCCAGAAATTTTGCCAGTTATCTTCTTTTGATCCACCCTATTTTTTTATCTCTGATAATTCAAACCAGAAAAATCTTATTTCTGTTATGTAGTTAGTGAATACATTTTGCAGTAAGATGCAATAATTTCATTTTTATGTCTTCCAAAAGACTTCGTATAAGTTTCACTGTTTACAGCACCCACAAAAACATTACTTCAGACTATCATATTTCTCTTCAGCCAATCTAGATGTTTGGACTAGAGTATGGGTGATGGACATTAAATTATCTGTAATAAATTTTATTGTACTCAGTATTACTTGCATTGACTGTCACAATATTAACCACACAACTATTTTGGCAGGCCTGTTTTTCAACAAAGCTGCTGATTCCTGTGATTATGCAAGGAATGTGGTTTGTAACAAAAAGGCAAAAGCTCCAAGTGGGGGATCATCAACACTGCCGCCTATCAAAGCTGCAACAAGCAGTACAACACGTTTTAATACTCCTTCAAGTACAACTTCTACCACAACAACTACTGAAGCTCCAGTAAAAGAGGAAGAAGAAGATGAAGAAGAATATGATGATTATGAAGATGAAGAAGGCTCTCAGGAAGATCCACAGGCTTTAAAAGAGCTTATCAATCTCATCAAGAAGCTTGGTGAGTATACAAAGTTCTATCTTTCTCATGTCATCCTGATTTACTGACTTATGTTAATGTTGGAACAGAAATGAAACTACAGTAATATGATAGCATACCATAAAAAGAGAAAATGTGCTAGAACTTGATATTTTTGAAAGAAATGGTGCAAAAATAAAAATAAAATAACTTTAAAGGGACAACACTACCTGTTGGTGTGGTAAGTAGGCTGAGGCGCTGCACACTGGATCAAGGAGTTACAACAGGACCAGGCACAAAACAAGGCCCCCATGTGCTGACCAGTCTGATTGCAGTGTTTAGGCATTTTCCTGCAATTATCTAGGCGAATGCTGGGATGGTTTGCAATCTCTGCTACATAAAATACACATTTTTAAATAAAAATACACATTTTAAATAAAAATACACATTTTTAAATAAAAAATACACTTACTATATATAGTACCTGTCCATACCACAATGCATGATATCAACAATTTTAATACACATTAGATTGCAAAATTGACATTAAATTAGTTCCTCCCCCCCCCCCCTACCCTCTTATGATTTAAACTGGCCACCTGTGCACATGTGTTTAATGTCCACATGGTACTTGGTAGCTGATTCAGAGGCAAAGAAAAGGAACTACACTATTTCCATATAACAACCACATTCCAGTCCTGGGAAGTGTGTGCTTTCCAGGCCTGGAATCAATTAACAGAGTACTTTGGCAAGGTTATGATTTTCTTCAAGCCTGACTGGAAATTAAATCCTTCCTCTCCAAAATCCTCCCTGACCCTCCCAGGACATACTTCAGTAGACCTCCTAACCTCGGCTGATTTGCAGTCCACAAACATGAACTTCCCCATTCATTTGGACAGCCCCAAAACTCCTTTCCACACAACATATCCCACTGCAAAATGTGCAATATACACCATGCAGCCACCACCGTCACCAACCCCGTAGCCATGAAAAGTTTTCCCATCATAGGGCATGCCACCTGTGAAACCTCTCATGAAATATATCATCTACATTTTCTGGCCTCCTACATAGGTCTGATCATGAATCTACTGGCTATTAAAGCAAATGGCCACAGACAGATGGTATTCACCTAAAATCTTAACCACACAGTACGTGTTGATACCACAATGCATGATATCAACAATTTTAATGCTTGCTTTACGGCCTGTGCTATCCAAGCCCGCCCAAAAGAAGCTTCTGTAAACTAATAAACTAGGAACTGGCTTACCAGTACAAGCTGGGAAACAGGCAGCCACCAGTTTCAGCTTAAGATAGCTCCCAGCAATCTTTCATTTTCCCCCTATCACCACCCCCACCTTCTCTTCCAAATCTGAACCAACACTCATCAGAGCTGTTGTGTAAATTAGTGTATAATACCTTTGAATTTCTGTTCTTTTAACTCAATTTTCTTTACAGTTCATCTTATTTATTGTGTGCAAAAGCCTATGTTACAAAATTTGCTACCATTTCTCGTGTTTCTGTGATATAATTTCCAATTTTACAATGCTTGGTTTTATGCTTTTCAGTCCCCACTCATACTCCCTGTCACATTAATTTTTTCACCACCACAAGGCACCAACAAACAGGGTAAGCCTCCAGTTAGCTGCTAGCTATCATTATGCAGCAGACACCTCATTCTACTGTTGACAAAGGGATATAATCCTGAAAATTAGTTTGCTCAATGTGTGTACATGCTTTTCCGTATTTCAATGCCATTCCTGCCTTCAGCTTTGGTAAGTGGTGGTTATTATCCTATCCAAATATTTAATTTATCCCACTTTATAGTGCCTTTGTTTCCTAACAATATATATATATATATATATATATATATATATATATAAAACTAAGATGAAGACAGCTGGGATGACAAACACAAAAAAACAAACACAAGAGAAGCGCAATATTTCGGCCTACAGCAGCCTTATACGTGCAGACGTGAGACACCAGGCGGAGCCAGATGTGTACACAGAGACCGCCGTCTGGTAATTTGTGGAGTGCTGTGCACTATAAGGCGGGAAGTGGAAGCATGCTGCAATAGAATGTAGGCACCCATCTTAAGATTTTGGGAGCATGGCAGAACAGTTCAGATTTTAATGTGACTTTCATTCAGTAATGAGGTTTGGTCTGGTCTGATTACTTATCATAATCTGCACTCAAATATTTTGTTGAAGAATTTCAATTGCCTTTGGATTGTTCAGACTTGTAAAATGTTTTCTCAAGAATACAGTGAAGCTTTGAACTTTAAATTAGCAGAAGCGATTTTTATTTATTTGATGATCCTACCTTTTCAATTTTGAGGGTATCAAGATGGTGGTGACAAAACCTTTGAACAATCTAATATCCATGGCACAAAACACGGTTATAGTTGAGGTGATACTGTTTATCTTAACTCCGTGAACACCTGGAGTGATTTGAGGAAACCATGAAAACCCAAATCTGGATGTCAGGATGGGGATTCGAACAGGCATCATCCTGAATGCAAGGCCAGAGTGTTACTGCTCACCCACCATTCTCAGTTCCATTGAAGCTTTCTGGCATACTTCTCGCTACACATCAAACTGTGCCAGATATAAAGGTTGGCTTAAGGGCCCTGCCAAGCAAGGGATTTGAAGTGGGGACCATTCCATTTCTAGTCAGATAACTTAACCACTGAGCCATCTCACTGCTTATTTACAAATTTATAAGTCTTTCTGGATTTTCGGTTTTGTTCCTTGGAGTCTATGTTTTACACTCACCTGCTTATGGATAACTAATATCTTTAGGGTAACTAGTTCTAATGTTTGAAGGAACTGTAATGGAAGAGGAGTATTGTAATTAATGTCCATTTGAGTTGCTCCTACTACTAATACATTTAAGAGCCAGGAATTTGAAAATAAGTGACAATGACATAGAAATGTGTCTGTCTATCTATCCCTTCTAGAGCAGTTTCCAAGAACAGGCCGGGCCTACTATTGTATTTTTAAGCATGCATCTTTCTCAAACTACTGTCTACATCTACATCTATACTCTGCAATTCACAATTACTGTGGGTGGCAGAGGGTGCTAAGCACCAATCCTATTTTAGAGTATTCCAATCCCGAACAGAACAAGGAAAGAAAGAATACATAAATGTATCAGTACGGCATCTTATCTCTCGAATCTTATCCCTTCTGTCATTGCGACCCAAATAGGTTGGCGGAAGAAGTATTTCATTGCACTCATAAATTAGAGATTTTCGCATATTCTCCAACAAATTTAAACGAAAACGACGTCGTCTGTCCGCTAAACAATCCCAGCCCAACCCACGTATCAGATCTGTGACACTTACATAAGGATTGTAACTAGCGGTCACGAATCGAGCGGCTCTCCTCTGTACCCTCTCCAACGCGTCAATCAATCCCTTTCAATATGGATCCCAAATTGCACAACAGTATTCCAAATGCGGACGCACTAGTGTTTTGTACGCCATTTCCTTTGTATGAGCATTGCAGCTTCTCAAAATACTACCTATAAAACGTAGTTTAGAATTAGCTTTGCCTACGACGGAAGTTATGTGCAAGTCCCATTTCATGTTGCTTTGTACTGTTACGCCTAGATACTTCAGGGAATCGACCGTGTCAACAACTGAATTGTTAACTTTGTATTCATGAGCAAACAGGGTCTTTTTTATTACTTATTTGCATTGCCTTGCACTTTTTACAGTTAAGTGTAAGCTGCCATTTACGGCACCATTCCGAAATAACATCCAGATCACGCTGTATTTCTAAGCAATCGTCTGAGCACCCCACTTCCCTATATATAAGTCCATCATTAGTAAAAAATCGCATCCTGCAATTAACGTTGTCACCGAGATCGTTTATAAAAATTAAGAAAAGAAGTGGTCCTATTACACTTCCTTGAGGAACGCCCGAAGTAACATCTAGCTTTGAAGAGGCTTCCCCGTCAACAACGACATACTGCGACCGACCAGTTAGAAAATCGCGTATCCATTCGCAGATCTGATCAGATATACCGTACGCTCGAATCTTCGCCAATAGGCGGTTATGTGGTACAGAGTCAAAAGCCTTCTGGAAATCCAAGAAAATAGCATCAACTTGTGATCCTGCATCGATAACCTTCATTACGTCATGCGAAAATAGTGCCAGTTGCATTTCACATGAACGGTTCTTACGAAATCCATGTTGGCTTGCTGTAAGTAACTCGTTTTCATCCAGAAACTTCATAACGTTAGAGCATATAACATGCTCCAGAATTCTACTGCAGACAGATATTAGAGATATGGGTCGATAATTCCTAGGATCTCTCCGATCACCTTTCTTGAAAACGGGAATCACCTGCGCTATTTTCCAGTCAGAAGGTACTTTTCTTTCTTCTAAAGATTTACAAATTGCTAGCCATGTCATAATTTGATGGAGGAAACAAATGTGTTGCCATCTATCTATGGAAACTGTAACTATGTTCTGTATTTTCTAAGTGTACTTTTTATTTTCGAAATGTTTAGTTTTTGAGGCAGAGTTTGGGGACTATCCTAGCATTTGCCTTGATGAGTACAGAAATTTACCTAAAAGCCACAATAAGGCTGGCTGGTATGTGGATACCAGGACAAGTCTTTGCCTTGCTGTACTTTCTCGATACTATGGGGTACCCTAATGTACCGAGCTGCACTGGAGGGTATAGAATTGTATATGATTTTAAATTCTGTATTTCTGTACACATTTGTTAATATAATGCTTGTATATCAAATTATATAAGTCTTCCATGAAATCGGTTTAACTATATTCACCTCAAATTCATAGTATGATCTCTGATAATATATGTACACCTACAAATAATCTGAATAGTGGCAATCATTCTCATTTAACAGTTAATCTAGCAAAGTCTAATGATTTCTGAATTCAGTGCTGTACTATAATGAGAGGTATAAATTATTAATTGCTAGTCTGCTATTTAATCAACCCAGTCTTATTTGAACAATGAACAGTTGTAACATTGATAATTTTAATTTTTTCTTCATTGTTAAAGGTGGTGTTGAGCAACTAGAAAAGCAGCTAAATCTACAGAGTTCTGAACAAAATAGTAATTCTAAGGACTCTGTGACAACACCTGCAGTTAGTCGCACTCTTTACAATCGCCTCGTGAGCTATAATACTGCTCGAAATCTTGGTTCCAGTGGACCCACCACAACAAGGCAAGAGTATTATGAACTACTGTTGTCATCTATTCTCATATTATCATTTAATATTTCAGTCACAAATCTACTAATAAAATCATTTGTAGTAGTTGTGAAATATTTACACAGCAATTAATAATATAAAGTTCTAACAATAATAATATCTCAGTACATAAAAACTAAGAAAGGATAGCACAATAACCCATAACCTACCACATGAATGAACCAAAGAAGAACCATGAGGGCAGGGTGAGGGTTGCAGTGGTTGGGGTTAGAGAAAGTTGATTAAAGATAATAGTGAAAAAGTACAGGGTGTTCGCTGGAAAACACTACCCGCTGTTAGCATTTCAAGGAAGAAACTGCTCATGGCAAGTAACCGGCCAGCTTCCCACATAGTTCTGCCATCAACCACGGAACTACTAACCAATAGTTACACTTCATAGACATGATTGTGTAAAGCATATAAATTTAACAATATTCGTTAACTTACCATACAAAAGATGCTGGAAGTATTGACCCTCTTGTGTAATGCACATTCAACATCTTTTAAACATGTTTTGAGACACACTGGATTTCATCTCTGTCAATTGACATTATTACTGCATAGATTTAGTTTTAAAGTTCTCCCAACATGTGAGGATTTCCTTCATACACCTTTCCCTGAAGCTTACCCCAAAGATAGAAGTCACAAGGGTTTAAATTGGATGATCTGGTGGACCACAAGCCATGGCTGATTACATGGTCATGAAACACTTCATTCAGTGAAGAAAGCGAATTTCTAGTGGTGTGAGCTGTTGCCCCATCAGGCTGAAAATAACTGTACAATTTTTCACAGTATTTTTGATGTATTTTATGGAAGTAACAGTTTCATGGAAGAAAACAGGCCCTATGATTCCTGAAGCACTGAATGCACACCAAACACACACTTTCAAGTCATACAATGACAACTGAAGTAAAGTATCTGCTTTTTTTTAACTCCAGTGTCGGCTATGTTGAGGGTTAATGTAACCACTCAGGTGAAACCAGGCCTCATCAGAGAAAACATCAGTTGTGGATTGACAATACCATTGTAGACACCCTGCAGACATCAGTTGCAAAATCTAGCCCTAGTTCCTTGGTATATTTCTGTAATTTTATGCACCAATATTTTTTTCTTCAACTTGAATGTAATTAACTTCATTACTTTCCATGCTAATGTCTTAGATACACCTGCCTGCTGCCATAACTGACTTAATGATTTTTTGGGCAACTGTTCTAGAGGAATGGCACATTGTCAATTTTCTCCTCTGTGAGAATGCGATTGACTGGCAGTCTCTTTTTGTTAAAAAATGACCCCGTTACTTTTACTTTTTTAACTAAACACAGAATCATTGTTATAACTGGCAGTAAAGCTGCAGGATATTCGTGATGAAATTTACTGTGACACTTTTTAAAGGGCTTTTTCCTCACATATGTATAATAGGGGAATATTTGTTTTAAAATATAATGTACCATAATTCAACTCAAATTCACACACAATAATGATTAGTGGTGGGTGAAGTCACAAAATAGCCAAACCGTAAAGAAACATTCGAACAGGAGACTGAATAGTAAGAGACTGAAGTAAAAAATCAGCCAAACCACAAATAAAATGGTCTTAACAATGGAAACAAAGGAAAATTCACATTATACCACGTCATTTGACCGTTGGTCAAGGGCTGTCGTATAATTTCGCTGGTCATTCACACTAGCCTTTAGCAGTGAGATGCCATCAACAAGACAGTAGGCTGGAAGTGTTTCCTGGTTAACACCCTGTATAAACTTAATGCCCACCAGTCAAAGTAAAATAAATAAATTTTCTAAAAATATATTTTTGATCTGTTAATATATATATATATCACAATTATCATCAGTCAATTTACTCCCCCCATCCTTTCCTCCTGGCTCATCTTAGTCAATTGAAATATAAAAATCACCAATACAGCATAATGCAACTGACATACACTTGTTATGTCTGTAGGCGGGTTGCTACTTACTCCAAAAGTAGCTTACTTTAAATTTTTTTTTTTTTTTTTTTTTCAAAATCATTCCTGTTGAAAGCTTTCAAATACCAAATGTACAAGACAAACATAATGGCTTTCAGATTTCTATAAAACTGAAAACTACTGCACACTGAAAGACTGTTATAATTACACTGTCACATTGTGTTACAACAAACATTCAATATAAAAGCAACTATCCAGTTGTTCAAAGGGATACTGTGGTGATAATACAATAACAAATGCCAGGAATAAGTATTGGAGTTCTTGTATCAAGTTATTTTTTTAGTGTAATTCCTATATAAAAAAAAGTGCAAGAATGTACCTTTCCAACATATAGAAATACAGTTGAAGTTTCTGCAAAATAATGAACATTTTGTAAAAAAATAATAATAATGGCACTCTGAGAATTGATGTTCCCCTGTATGAATTAATATGGTTGGATTGACTGTGGGTGCTTATCCATATGTTTCTATTTATAAAAGTAATGCACGGCCTCAAATACTGAGTATTTTGTGTAGTGTTTTTTTGTCACTGAGGGCCTCCTTCCTTCAGCTTGGATGAGTGATGGGTCTCTTTTTTCTTTCCTTTCTAAATTGTACACATACATATATACACTGGTGTGCAAAATGTAAGGACAATAGCAATATTCACATGTTGTGCCATTGCCATGTTACATAGCTCAATGAAACTTGAACCATTCATAGAAAGAACTATTAAAATATGGTGCAGTAAGCAGCTGTAACAAATACGCGATGAGATGAACAGAAACGAAACTTTTATGCAAAGACCATAAGTTACAGTGAAGTCACTGTAACTCATGATAGTCCACTATACTTTACAAAAAAGAGGACTATGATTCTTAAAATGGTCTGCAATCACAATGGACAGTGATGCATGCTCTGCAATGTGTCCCCATGCTGGCCACAAGGATGGTAAGGAGTTCTGATGGTAGGGTGTTCCATTTCTACACCATCATGGTGACAACTGCTGGATAGACATTGGTCCATATGGAATAGCTGCAATACATCTATCCAACACATCCCCCACATGCTCGATGGGTTTTAAGTGAGGGTAATGGGCAGGCCATTTCATTTGCCGAATATCATCTCATTCCAAGCAGTAGTGTAGCTAGATTAAGGCCAGATAGGTGACCCCCATTTTTTTTAGCTCTACCCTGAGCTTTGGGTACCCCTGAGTTGAGCTTGTGGGCCCCCTGAACTTGGAGGCCCTGGTGTATGGCACCGTCTAGCCATTTAATAGCTACACCACTGGCTCCAAGAGCTACTCCATCTGCACTGTCTAATAAGGTCGCACATTGTCATCCACAAATATTAAGTGAGGTCTGAATAAACTCATAAAATAGTGCGTATGGGGAAGGAGTACAGTATCACAATAACATCGATCAGTGAGTGTATCATGTTCAAAGATTTAGACATTGGTACGTCAATGCAACATTATGCCTCCCCACACCGTAACACTTGGACCACTGTAATAATCATGCTTGAGAAATTTTCAGGGTGCATTATATGTTCACATCTCTCACTAAATGATGGTTTGTCCAGAATCATTACTCAGACTGAATTAACTCTCATCTGAGAAAAGCACACAACCACATTCCTCATCGGTCTAGTCCTGATACACTTGACACCATTGCAAACAGTACTACTGATGGGTGAGTGTCAACTGAACACAATGTAATTGTCATTGAGAAAAGAGTTCAAGCCCACCCATTGCTGCGCCACTGAGGAGGATTAGATCACATGCCTTACAGTCATGTTAAATGTGGTACCAATTGCATCCAATATTTGATGTGGAACCATTCTTGCCTGTTGCACAAGGTAGCAGCATCTGCTGCTGTAGTTAACCATGGTAGACCACCTCCTCTCCTTCAGGCAGCAGTGCCTGTGGTTCGGAATTCTCCCCATGCACATGAAACAATGCTGTGAGCAATACCAATCCTCTGAGCTACACTTGTCTCATTTTGTCTGTCTTTCAGTTCCCTGATGATTCTCCCCCATGTGAAGTCATCCATATGTTATTTATGGGCCATGAGCTCTACCACTAGTACACAATGACTGCTTGCTGATTCACACACATGGTCTTGTCCCATTCCACCAACTGCTTTGTCTTGCAGGCTAGACACATTTGGCCGAATAGTTGTGCTGATGTTACACCATGTAATGTCCAGCTTTCAGTGCAGATGTGGGAAACCCCTGGCAACATGTTTCTGCACTTTCATTGATTTCCACAGAGTAGTTAATATGTTATCTTACTTTATCTATCTTGTACTTAAGTTTTTCACACCAGTATATATATATATATATATATACCTAGTCTTTTACTACAGGGGCAGCTTTGAAAGGCATTTATCAATTATACTTAGAACATGTTTGAGAAACTTATTTTTGAGTTCATCCATCTTGTTGTTGACTGTGAAAATTTATAATTTCTGCCTTATTACTTCATTATATATGTTTAGTAGATCCTTTCTCAGTACCAGTACATAACAACAAGTGAATGACAAATAATAACACCATATCAATGTTGTACAATATAATTTAATAACTGCAACTCCAGTTCTTCTATGCTAACTGATTTAAGACATATCTTATTGTTTGGAAATCACCTATTATATCTGAATCATTTCAGGTATTTTCTTCTGATTTTGGGAAGTTTTATTAGTTATAACATCTGTCTGAAATCAAAATGAAGCAGCAGAAATTTCCTGAATGGTGCATTTTTTGAATGGATCCACCCGCCTAATCAGTTTTACTTCAAATGAGTACTCTTTGAGGCATAAAGCAGATGGAGCTTGGGGCCAAATGCACCACCTCCACTCTGGTAGGGGGTTTTAATGAGGGAATAAGGGTTCCAGCCCTTGAAGAAGCAATCTTTGCCTTCCTCTGTACCTTGAAAAATCAATACTTCTTTCCTAGTTATACCTTTCACATGGTCATTGTTAGTGTCAGTTACCTCAGACTATATTGGGGGTTATGCCTAGAAGAACTTTAGTTTTAGAAATTAGTTTCATGCAGTTATTGTTTTAAACATTTGATCAAGTCTACTAAAGTACAAAAGCACAGCCACATAAAGAGCTCTATTCAGTATGCAGCACAGTGCTCATTAAGTAACAAATCCTTTCTTCACAGTAATATGTTTCACCTCGGATGTTCAGAAATGGTATAATGCAGCAATAAGCAAATGTATAGAATCTTTCAAGAATCAGATCTTCATTTAGCTCAATTTCTTAATCCAGAATTTTCTAATAGTGTTACCACGTATTTATTCCAACTTCACTAAGAGAATCTAAATGTCTGGAAATGTCTGGAAACAATGCCATGAATAACCTAAATTCATCTAATCATGTAGAAAATGTCACCTGAAATTGCAGGTAGGACAGATGTAAAATGTGTATGTTGTATTTAGAAGAAATCAAATAACCAAACCTTTTAAAACAAACATTCAGTAAGTTCCCCTGATGACTTGCCCTATTTTCAATATTTTTGTCATTTTGAAAGTGTAACAACATTTCATTAAATCTGTATATTTTTATGCCTATTGTGTGATATCATAGATGTCAACATACTCTCGACAGTATCAAATAAAGTATGTAGATTTTGATAAATAGTTTTAACAATGAATAATATCACAGAAAAGAAGAATCACATTTCTTTAATGTTTTAATTCCATATTTTTTTTAGCTGTTTCTTAATGCCCTGTGGCAATCTGTTATTATTTACAATTAAATTAAACCTGGATTTTCTATTCAGAAGTTAAGATTGTTTGAATGCAGAGTATTCAATTGTTTTTGGTAATTACTTTATAATAATTAGCAACTGCAATAAATGGCAGAATTTCTTTTCTAGGTATACATCTCTATTTCAAAACCGCCCAGAGAAGCCACAAAATGCTGGCCTGGAGGATAATGAGGAAGTCAAAGCTTTAAGAAGAGAAAAACCAACATATGTTAATATTAGAAGAGAAAGGTATGAGATCATCAATTATATTAATTTAAAGTCTACCACTGGAACTAGACCTAAAGGGTCATGCTGATGTGGGATTAATTTTGAAATGTTTTTAGAGATGAAATAAAGCAAAATAAAACAATTATAACGATGTACAGCCCACTTGAAGTTATGAATGGACAGATGAACTGTACACTCCTGAACATGTTTTATTGCTATAACTCCTCTGGGTGGACTGCTTGTTAATAGAGTTCTATGAGCCCTTGTTTTGATTTGCAAAAAATCTTGACAATGGAAATAACTTGCTGCAGTCTCAGAGTAGTTACAACATGAAATTACTTAACAAATATACTTTTAAGTAATTAAAAAGTTTATCAAGATATAAATATGCTTTTCTGGGACCAGAATTTAAAAATTAAATGTAAAAGAACTGGGTTAAACAGAATTAGAGATTCACTCTAAAGGTCATTCATAGTTCTAGAAATGCCTATAGGAATGTTTCAATATCAGTACACTGGATACACCAATGAAACTTCTCAGATACACACTATTGAATTAAATACTATTGATAAATCAAACTAATTACTGACTAAAATTAAATAATACAAAAGAAAATTAATAAAAATAAATTATTACAGTGTAGCCTACATTACACAGTTCCATTGCAAACTTCCCCCTCCTCCACCACAAAAAACATTTAACATAAGATTTTGGATGTCGATGTAAAAACAGCAATGATAAACCCCACAAAAAAACTATTAATTCAAAGTAGAAAAGTTATAAACTTCACTCCACATTCACTCCCAAAAAAATTAATAACACAGATTTCTCTGAAAATACAATACAATGTTTAATTGATGTGGCAGATATAATTCTTTGTGCAAAATTTATCAAAAAACATTATTTAAAAATAATTATCAACTTTAAGAATAAATAAATCACATAAAACAATATAACAAACAATTTACTAGAACAAAAAAAATTCACATTAAACACTGCAACAAACAATTAAGTAGAACATTGTTAAATATATGATGCACATTTTAGATTGGACACATCAAAATTACTTTTTTCATAATTATTTCATAACTTCAAATTGGTATTTCATTAATTGAATTTATTGTTTGTTTGCATTTTGAAGAGAGATAATTAACATTTGATCAGATTGTGTTCATACTGTAGTTATGTGGCACATCTGATAAATCTGGTGTAGTATATTTAAATAATTTATGTTACTTTGAAATAAAAGAAGCAAGTTTATCTGACCTGAACACCAGCAGCTACATTAGTATAGATACTTCAAACAGTAAAAGCTAGTTCATGAAATAATCAGATTTTTTGTTCATACTACTCCATCTTATGAACTCTTTAGATGGGAACTAGCCTACCTCCATTACGATAATACAAATAAAACTATCACTTTTTACTGATTCAGATTTTTTATGCCTTTATTTTAGTCTATTATTTTGTATTTTATTTTACTTTGATTGGCATTTATAGGGATATTCTTTCTGTAACTCCTTCTTCAACTTCTTTTGCCAACATTACCACCACATGATTCATCTTTGGGCATAATCGTATGGTGAGTCTCAGTATTTACACATCTGTTTCCTTTGCCATATGTGCTCTTCTAATCAAGATTAAGATTTATACAGAAATATTGCAAGGTCTGTTCTTGTTTACGTGTTCATTGTCACCCTCCTGTCTTCACCTATTGTGAGCAATGAGTTTACGTTTCATATCCTCCCTTATTAAAATTATGCGGAATTATGTGTTAAGGGAAATTTCCTCACCAGAACGTGCTTGATTACAACTATATTAAACTGAATTAAATTAAATTATGTATATTCATTCTGTGCATCATCATAGCTAAAATATACTGAATTAAGTTATGTGTGTTGGTTCAGCAATCTGCTTGTTAATGTTACTTTATTTAATACATTTGGGTATTTATGATTATCATAACCATGCTTCATCAGAAATTGTTTCTTTGATATCAGAACAAACTTTGTACTCAATGAAAAATATGGCAGATAGATAGAGAGAGTCACAAAGATGTTGTACATACGTTTCCCAAATTTACAAAGAAGTTGGCAGTATAAGCCCTCTTATCAGTATCATGATGTACCCTCTCTGGACTGGATGAATGCACTGATTCAGTTGGGAAGGCTGTCATAAAGCCATTGTATCACCCCCTGAGGTAAGCTGACCCGCAACTGTTGTAACTGGTCCTTGATATCTTGTATACTGGCACTGGGATGGAGTTGACCTCTGAGATTGCCCCACAAGTTCTATCACAGACAGATCTGGTGATCTTGTTGGCAACAGGACTACCACAACATCACACAGAAAATTCACACATACACATGCCATATGTGAATGAGCATTGTTTTGTTGAAAATTAGCACCACGATATTGTCACTTGAGAGATAACACATGAGTACACAGGATATCTGTGATGTACCATTGAAATTCTCTCAATTACTACCAGCCATGACCTGAAGTCATACCTGATGGCTCCCCACACTATAATTCCAAGAGTAAAATTGCTGTGCCTCTCTAAAACATTGGAAGAATGGGACCTCTTCCCACGTTTCCACCATACTTGCCAATGGTCATCCATGGTAGTGCAGAAGCTGAACATAATGCAATTCCATTCATCAGCAGTCCATGCTTCCCAGTCATGGAACACTCCAAATGTAGACATCTGTGCTGTGGAGTTAATGATAGCCTACACGTGGTATATTAATTCCCTAGTCCGGTTGCTGCTAGTCGCTGACCAATGGTGCCGGCTGTCACAGAATGTTGCAAGGAGTCCATTTCTTGTTCTCAGATGGCTAGCTCAGATGTGAAGGGGTTATGATGTGCTTGGTGTACAATATGGCGACTCTCCCTTGTGATGGTCAGACAAGGTGTTCTGGAACCTTGAAAACAAGTATGCCTGCCCAAGTTCCCATGTGGTTCAAAGTCATATCATAGTCATATCCAAATTACCCACAAATCTGGATATTGAATGATCTTGTTCTTGATGTCGAGGGAAATTTAAGGATTTACCGGGAGTGTAAACTTAAAATCCGACAGGAGTAGCTCTCTGGCCATCCTGATCTGGGTTTTCGATGGTTTTCCTGGATCATTCCACACAAATGCTGGGATGGGTCCTCACAATAGCCCATGGGTGCCACCTGCCATATCCCATATATCCCTTCCAAACTAATACCCTTTCAGATAGGTGCAAAGCACCCTCCACCATACACTTTCAGTGAATCGTGGAGTAATAATAATAATACAATCAGGTGGGCAAATGGTCACCCACAATGATTCCTCTTTCAAAGTCTGTCAGGTGCTGGTAACACTGTCTCACATTATTTGTCGATGTCCTTCACAGCAATGAATCAACATTCCACACCATTCATGCCCCCAATATATCCTACCATTTTTTTCTTTGCTGGTGGCTTTATGCCTCATCAACATCAGCATCAGCATCATTAGAGAGGGGAAGGCTGAGTACTAGGAACAGGAACAGGAAGGATTTTGACCATGGCCTTTTAAAGGAAGCATCCTGGTATTCGTCTGGAGTGATTTGGGGAATCCATGGAAAACCCAAGTTTGGATGCCCGGGCAAGGAATCGAACCGGCGTCCTCCCGAATGCGAGGTCGGAATGTTACCACTTGCTCACCACACTTGGTATATCCCATAAGTATAAAACAATGAATCATACAAATACACTCTGGTGGCTATTCTACCTGTCAGAGAATTGAAACTGTAATCATTTATGTACACACTGATGGCGTGTATGTATACAAAGAAAGACATATAGCTATATGACCATGTGTATTGTAACATAAAATTTGATAACTTCATAAAAAAAATTGTTTTCAGAGCAGCAATTCCACTTAAATAGCATGGCACATCAGTTTTAAAGTCATTTGCTTTGATAATTCAAGTCATAAATAGGAGTAAAACAGTTATAGAAAGTCAAAAAGTAGTATTAGAATATTGGGTATTTGGATTCAGAATATTTTGTAAAAGGAAACACTACCTTCATTTATAGAGCCATTTAGACTTATAACTGATATAAAATAATTGTTTTAAAAAACATAAAAACCACCATCAAATTAAAGCAAACTAAAAATTTTAAAATAACTTTATACCTTGCTTAGAAGAAAGTAAATCTAAATGGACAATATTTTAAATTACTGTTATAGAATTTTTTACATTAATCAGTTATTTTTGGAGTCGGTGCCAGCTGTCACATCCCAAAGAACAAATTACTGAACCTTATTTGGTGTTCGAGGTGACACAGGGAGTACAAACAAAAAATCCAAATATTTTACAGCATGTAGTGAGGCAGATATTGTCATTGTACAAGGCAGTTTATTGAAACAAATTAGACAGTATTTTAATCTATGGTTTGACCTCGTTGGTCGTCCCGGCATATTACTAGCGCTACAGCATCACTTGGTAGGCTGCATCATGCAGTAAATGCTTTACAGTTAGTATAATATCGGTGTATCATCTGAATGTTTCAGTTTTGTTGAAACATATTTCCAGCATTAATAGTAGGTAAGTAATAACATGATTTTTTATGTTTATTGTTATTTATTATTTTTTTTATCTTTTTGTTTTTCTTGCTGTGGCTGGCAATGACTCCAAAAATAACTGATTAATGTAAAAATTTCAATAAAAGTAATGTAAAATATTGTCCATTTAGATTTACTTTCTAAGCAAAGTATAAAATTATTTTAAAATTTTTAGAGTGCTTTTTTGAAGGCAGTTTTTTCTTTTTTAAACAATCGTTTTATTTTTAAATTTTTAGTGGTATTATAGTTTGTTTTGTATGCCGCAGCAGTTCTCATTTTGTGAACTTCCTGGTAGTTCAGTGCTTAACGTTCTTGCTTTAAAAAAAAATAAAAAATAAATAAATAAATAAATCTGTCTTTATATACCCCAACAACTTCCAGAACGGGATGAATTGATTGCTGTGTTAAGAAATGTCAGTTTACATTTTTGTCCAGGCTGTGTTTCGACCTAATCATAACAACTGTTAAAGCTGCTGCTCAATAATCAAAACGTGTAACATCTGGGCATTAATACATACCACATACACAAATCTGTCTGGAATATATCTGTTTGTTCTGGCATCACTCAGAAAATATAGATTTTTAATTAGTTATCACAACGTGAAAGCTTGGGGTCCAAGATTAAATCTGAGGTATATGTTGAGACATTAGGACACATTTATTTTACGAAAATTCTGCCATGACTTAAAAATAGCTTAATTGATTTTGACGGGATTTTTGTAAAGAACATTCGAAATTAAAAGGGGTGAGTAAAGGGGAAGAGATATTGGGCTTTTCTATACCAAATGTAGAAGGGCTTTTCTGATTGATTTAAAGTGTACATGTGTAAATTTTTATCAATATCAGATAAAAACTGTAGATATGTATAAAAAATAACTAAGGGGTGTAGAGGTGAAGAGTAGTTTGGTTTTTGTGAATTTAGGTTGGACAGTATTTTTCTCTTTGTTTTAAAGTATACATGTGCAAAGTTGCATCAAAACCAGATAAAAACTGTAGTTTTGTGTAAAGAACGTTTGCAAAAATTAAATGGGGCAAGGGAGTGAGCAGTTGGGTTTTGTGAACAGAATGTCGATATTAAGTTTCTCTTTATTTTTAAGTATAAATGTGCAGTGTTCCATTGAAATCTGATAAAAACTGTGGGTATTTTAAAGAAAATTTGAAATTAGGAGGGGTAGGAGTAGAAGGAAAGAGGAGTTTGGCTCCTGCAACCAAATTTAAACACAATAGTTCTGTACATTTTAAAGTATACATGCACAAAATTTCCTTCAGAATCGGATAGAAACTGTTACTTTGTGTAGATTAAGGGGATGGAAAGGGGAGAAAAGGGTTTGGCCTCTCTAAACAAAATGTAGACAGTATTTTTCTGTTTGTTTTGAAGTATGCATACTTCCCTCAAAATCAGATACAAACTGTAGCACATTGACAGTAATTAAAGGGGTAGAAAGATGAATAGGGTTTTGGGTTTTTGTAAAAGTGATGTGGACAGTATTTTTCTTATTCTCTTTGTTTTAAAGTATACACATGTAAAGTTCCACCAAAACTGGATTAAACTGTGGGCTTAGTAAGGGGTGTTAAATGGGAGCTAGGGTAGTTTTTGTATTTTTTGGTCAGAAATCTTCTCCATAAAAAATGGATTTATGTTTTTGATAGAGATACTATTAAAACAAAAGAAATTTTGTTCATTAATTTGTTAATGAAACAATACTATCAAGTTGGTTATTACTATATGTTGTACCAAATGCAACACTTAGAACTTTGTGAAACCAGATGTTATCTGCAATGAAATATTCACAAGTGTGATACTGAATTGTGTTGTAAATCATAATACTTCAAATGTCAGCACTGCCATCATCTTCAGGTGCAGCATAACTTGTAGAAGAACATTAAGAAGAGGTTTGAATCACTCATTGAAATGTCATTTTTTTACAACATAATCTGGTGGTACACACTTGAAGAGTTCATTGCATCTTTACAGCAGGAAATTCTCAGTTCTTATTGATGTTACCTTTCAATGTACTTGATTATGAAGATTGGATTGCTTAAAAATAATAAAATTAATTAAATAAATTCTTCAGCAATCAAGATTAATTGAAATGGCTATTGTATGATCATCACCTCTGAGGAACTATAGTGAAGCAGTTGCGTCCTCTTGAATACTAATATTTAATAAGAATTTAAATCAGATACTATGTAGGTCTACATTTGAAATATACATTAATTAGTGACAAAACCATTTAGATTTCAAGAGTTATTTCTTTGAAATGATAACTGATACCAATCCAGTCTCTCTTAAATTTGTATAGCTTATTGTCCTTGATGTTAAACACTGTCAACTATCATATTCTTACATGTTTAGATTTTCCATTGATAAATTTAAGGGTAAAATAATTTTATAGCTTTTGTAACAAGAATTTTTAAATAAATTGTTTTAGTTGTGGCTTAGGAACAGCAACAGGCAATGGAATATCCAGAAATATGTATTGTCTGAGCTTTTAGGAATAATAGAAAAAATTCCAACCTAGATTTTGTAAAGGGTGAAAGCTACAGAAAACTCAATAGAATTTTTTTATTTCCATTCAAAGATAGTTAATATTAACCTGTCACTGCTGTAACAGTTCTGTAAAAAAAAGACACAAAAATGCAAGGATGTTTTACTCTTCAGATTTAATTTAATATTTAAAGGAATGAGTAAACTATATACATATTGTTTTTTGTTTCCTCAAGACCATCAACAAGAGCACCACCTCTTGAGGAGTCAAATGAAGAAGACAGCAAAAAAATACTTTCAAGCAGTTTAGAGCAAGATGGTGAACTGTCAGATGAAGAGGAATATGTAGATGAAGATGAAATACCAGAACCAAAGGTAGAAATCAAAACACCCTACAAGGAATATATTACTATTCAGCGTAGTCGACCTATAACCACTTCAGAAGATGATCTTGGAAGGGCTGTTTTTCAAGAATCTGCATCTACAGTTCCTGAGATTTTGCCTCCTCAAGAAAGTAGATCAACAACTGTATCTTATCAAGAAAGCAACTCTCCAAGGTTGGTAATGTAAAAATAAACAAATTATACAATAAATAATTAGAAAGAACACAAATAATATGAAGGGAAACATAATTATTTTTAACAATAGTGTTTTTTTAAGTTTTCTGTTCTTTGATGTTAATTGTTGCTATATTTTTCACATGAATATCGTTTTTGTCATAGTTATTTCTTTTCAAATATATTATATACTACAACGCAGTTTATAATTAACATTACTCAAGAATTTTCTTTTGTACTCCAGACAGATCTTGCACTAGCATTATTTCACAAGTTAAAAACTATCCTATTTAAAATTCATAAGGTGAACAGTTATATCATTCATACTCCGTAAAAATTTCAACAATTTCATTTTCAGGTATGTCACTATCAGCAGAGTTAGACCCACAGTAGAACCAAACATCATAAGTGCTGGGGATGGTAGCAATACCAATACAGAGTTTCATTCAGATGTTAATTACAGAACTATAACAGATGCAGAAGATGAGACAAAACCAAGTCTGAGAGGGACTACACCTTCTACTTTGAGTTCTACACTCCAGACAGAGGATTACACATCAAAACAAAAACAAGAACGTCATAGATTCTTAGCGAAAGAAGGAAATGTATTAACAGTATCAAGTTCTCCCATTTATGAAACTATTGATGATGCCATCATAGAAAACCAACAAATGAAATCAAAAACAGCCACAGCATCTAGTATTACTGAGGACTATAATCAAGATTCAACTACAAAGTCTCTCAGGCAGTTCCGGCAGAAGCTAGAAACTACTAGTGTCTCACCAGACATTTATGCTGATACTACAACTATAAAAATAAAAACAAGGCCCAATACAGAAAGAAGAAGGTTTCGTCCCAAAACTGAGGCCACTACTACAGAATCTGAAGAAGCAGAAGTGCCAGATTCATTGAGGAGGTTCAGACCAAATACTGATGTACCAGCTGAAAGTGAAGTTACAGAAAAAGTTAGACGGTTTCGCCCCAAAGCTGGGACAACAACTGAATCAGGATCAACAGAACCAAAAAGAAGATTTAGAATTAAAATAGATACAGAAACTGAATCAAATGTTACAGAGCAGCCAAGGAGATTGCGTCTAACAACTACTCCTACTGAAAAGGACACACAGGTAACAGAGAAATCAAGAAGATTCCGTCCAAAAGTTGAGACTACAAATCAGCGTGAAACATCAAAACTGCAAATAACAGAGCAAAATGAAGATGAAATACCCAGTTCATCACTAAGGACTCTCTCAGAAGGTAAAGCAACTACACTTCCAGAAAGAGCGGAAACAAAATTATCGAAATCTGCTACATCAGAAGTGACACAACTCCCTGTGCCTGAGCTCACAGAGCGTGATCGTGAAGTTACTTCAAGTGCTGTTACAAATAGCCCACTGTCAGAAAGTGAACCCATTACCTCCTCAATTTTCAACACAACTCCACTCAGTGGCACAACAAAATTAATTTTCAGTGTTAATTCTAATGAACAAAATATAAAAAATTTAGATGTGAATATTAATGAGTCCCAGGCAAAAACTGACCTGAACAGCTTTGTCACCACAAGCCAAATAACTCAGTACAAAACACAGACTGTAACACCTACGGGTGGAGCTGTTACACTTCGTTTGCAAGACTCATTACCTGAAAGCACCTTAAGAACAACGGATGAAACTACTAAGGCAAAAGACTTGAGCACATTAGAAATAGAACCTGTTCTCAGTACATCCCAGCAGCTTCTTTATTCAGGCATAGCAGAAGTGACATCAAGCCAAATCCTGAGTACTACAGAGTCTCTGGAACAACAGTCAGTGAGCACAGATGCTATTACAGACAACGGTTCAACAACAACTGTGGTAAGTTATAAAGCTTTTGTTATTTAAATAAATGCCAGGAGATTAAGAAATCTAATTGGAGTAAGAAACAGCTGTTTTCTAGCTTAGTCGATAAGATGTTTGTTATCAGGAACTAGTGCTTGCTGGGGTTGATACATTTAGTCTGATCTTTAACCGTGATGAGTTGCCTTTGGATAATAAATTGTTCGTTACTGAAAATCAGTCACCACCAGACTGGATAAACTCAATCAGGAAAGGTATGTTAAAATCGAAGTCACTGCTGTTTCAAATGAATTTTACCATCACTGTATTGTCACAAAGTCACAAACAAACAATTGGCATCGAACTTTGTTTCCAAAATTTATTGATTGCAGATACTGAAAAGTGAACTGAAGCCATGTCATCCCACATAAACCCCTAACTGAATTTGTCACATGTGGATCGCGTAACTACAACTGCCCAAAAATTCCAAGTTCCTATGTAGTATTGTGTAATGCCTTCTGGCTATATCTCATGTCCCAACCACCAGACAAACGGACGTGTTCACTGCGCAAACAACTGTTACCAACTGAACATGAGGGGCCTCACCATTGGTTTATTTATAGAGGCGGTATGAGAATCAGGAACATTTCCAATTCTCATGAAATCACCCAAAATTTCCAGGTACAAAATTTATTCCAAACAACTTGCAAATTTTACACCAGATTGCTTGTATCCTAAACGTTAAAATGAACCCTAGTAAAAATTCCTGTATCTTTCATAATTTCCCTGTAAAACAATTATTTTCATTACTAATCTTGAATTATCTTTCCTGTCTAAAGTATTTGAGTTATCGAGTTGAAATAAATTCTAAACTATTCTGTAGGATTGTCTCTTTCATTTAATCTATAAATCTGCCAGATTACAATTTTGGAAAAGATGAAAATGGTGAGATCGGACAAATCACTGAATAAATGTTATTTCCCAAAATATCTAAGTTACAAATCAAAAAGTTACTTTAAATGATTCTTTACCCAAATTCCCATAAAACGTGTAGTTGTGTAGTCGCTAACTAACTTACTTGATTTGTTATTAATTTTTGTAAGATCCAGGATGAAGTATAACTCCTCTAAACCGGAAATGCGTATTTTTTTTTCTGAAATTTGCCGATACTATGAAAAATTTTCACTAGATCCTCCAAAACCAATCCTTAATCTTTTGCTATGTCTCTGAATCTTTTATATGAGGAGTAATAAAAAAATAATGGTTCTTTTGAGCTATTAATCGTTCAAGTATCTTTAAAATTATGGTTCCAGGAATTTTTAAAGTGGTTTATGATGACTTTCTATATTAAACCAAACTCGACTTATAAAGTCTTATAACTCTTCAGGAAAAATTTTGTAGCTGATAAGGTACATACCTCATTTGACTATACATGGCCTGGAGTAGCTGTTAAAATGAATGTAATGTTTTTTTTATCAAACAGTCTGAACTTCCCTATATGACAAAGTTGATATTACGTTCTGGCTTTATTCACTTTAATATATCACTTGAATTACTTACGAAAACTACTTTGAACATGATCTGTAATGTTATTGCGTTGAACTTGATGCTCTATAAACAATTTTTTTTCATGAAATTTCAAAATTTAGGTTATCATACATTGTTTCCAAAATGTGGAGCCTCAGGTTCAAAACCCAATGGGTTTAGAATTTTTAAGATTTCTTCTTGAACATGTGAGCTATGCCAGGATGTTCTATGCTTCAGATTCCTTGTTAAATAGTAGCTCCAGCCATCACACCAGTGAAATGTGTGGCAAATTGAAACTCTGTCAATAGGCCACAACACTACCCTAATTTACTTAATTACTAAGTTTAAGATGATTTTGCAACATCATGCAGTTATATTGCTCTGTCTTCATTTTGACTTATATACATTTTTAAGGTTGATGCCCAGTTCACCACATCTTTGAAGATCATATAATATGGAAACAATTCCAATTTGATATTGTCATCAAAATTGTGATAAATACACTCAACTAAGATTTTTGATCCACTTCTTTGAACCTTTGAAGGGGTTTCACATAGAAACTAGTTTTTAATCTTCAGTTAGATTATGAATTTTGATTAGTGTTTTAAACTTATGTTTCACAGAAGAAGAAAAACAGAAATTAAAAGAAAAAAATAATACTTCTAATTGTTAATGATAAACAATGTAAATTAGTAAATAAATTTAAATATGCAATGAAAATGGCATCATAAACTGTGGAAATAAAGAAAAAAATTTTGGGGGTGGGGGTGGGGGGGAGTAGTTTCTAGGTTGTGTTCGATAAATTTCATGTATTCACCCAAATAGGTTGGCTTTTTGTTTACATTATTTAAATTAGGAGTGACTATATGGTGAATATACTGAATATTCCAAAGCTGTTATGCATGTAACACAGCACAACCAAATTAAACAGTTATACTATAAAAAGTCTATCAGTCCTTGTTCTTTACCACAATTTGCAAACATTTGGGGGTCAGCTGTTTTGATGAGTTTTTACTCATCACTGGCATCGTAAAATTTGGACAATTTTATAGCCGCATGCCCTTGGTGACGCAAGCATTTAATACCTACTGCAAGGTCATACTACACAGTAATGGGGGAAGTAAAGTGTTGCATCTGTCTGTGAAATGTGTAACCATATTCTGTGAGTGGTAAGTGTATTTTTCCTTGTGAAATGTTTAGTTTAAAAGGCAGAGGTTGTGCTCCGTCTTGGCATTCACCTTGATAGCTGTAGAAAAGCAGCTAAAAACTATAGTCAGGACAGGCATTACAAGGTGACCTGGACTCCCCCAGTCTACTGTGTGGCTTCTCAGTGCACTGAGCTATGCTGGCGGGTATAAAAAGGCTATTAGTTCTTACATTATAAAGAGCACAAATCTCAAGCAAAGAAAAGGCTGGACACATGTACACTGCTCTTTGTTACTAGTGTTCTGTAGGTTCATGTGGTTAAGGCATGTGAGTGGGGAATGGAAGATTCTTGGTTCAAATACTGGCCTAAGCTGGAATTTTTAAAGGCCTTGAAACCAACCTTCAATTCAGACAAATCTTCGCTTTTGTCATATGTGGTATGATATAATGCTCTGTGTTTTGTATTCTATGTAATAACTGAGTGAGGATACATATATAAATCGAATTCTGAAAAAAAAGTGAAAAATAAAATATAAGAAATATAAATAGTAGAGATAATAAGTGGTGGGTCTGGTGGGAGGAATTTATTGGAGATTTAGGCCAGGAGGATGTCTGGTGTCCAGGATATTTTGATAGGCTAGTTCCCATCTATGTAGTACAGAGGAGGTTGTGTTATCAGGGAAAACTTGGATCGCCCTAACTGAGAAACAGATATCAAAATTATTCAGTGTGTGGGAACTGTGCAACAGACCCCACTGTAAAACATGCAGCATGTATCCAGCTACTACCACTTACTCCAAACCTAGCACAGGTGAAACATTCCCCATCATTGGTCATGCTACATGCATGAGAACACACGTCATATATCAACTTACATGCCTCCATTGCTCCAGCTCATATATAGACCTCACTATTAACCCATTTGCTATCAGAATGAATGGACACAGGCAGACAGTATATAATAACAATGAGGCCCATCCATTTGCAAAACATACCAGTTCCCACAAACAATAATTTTATCATCTGTTTCTGAGTTAGGGCGATCCGAGTTTTCCCTGATAACACAACCTCCTCTGAACTACATAGATGGGAACTAGCCTATTAGAATATCCTGGACACCAGACATCCTCCTAGCCCCAATCCCCAATAAACTCCTTCCACCAGACCCAGCACATATTATCTCTACTGTTTATATTTCTTATAATTTATTTTTAACTTATAGTTTCTCAAAATTTGATTTATATATATATCCTCACTCAGTTATTATGTTGTTCTACCACTTTTAATTATAACATACCATCAAAGCTATCGATCCAATATTTGAGTTCCCCCCCCCCCTTCCTACACTACCATCCGCGCCGGCTACTCCATTCACCAGACGGCCATCTCAGTGAACACGTCTGACTCCGTCTGTCACATGCCAAAATATTGTGCTTCTCTTGTGTTTGTTTTTTTGTGTTCATTGTTCCCAGCCACCTTCACCTGTGGTAAGTGTTGAGTCATATTTCCCTATCCTTCCTTAGTTATATATATCTCAAATATGTACATACCTACAAAATCTGATGATTTTTGGAGTTTACAGTTAATAAGCTTTCCTGGTCCAAAGTTATTTTGAGTTACTAAAAGTAATATTTAATTAGGCTGTAAGCTTTCCAACATGGTTACCTCTCATTCATTTAATTTCACAGGCATTTTTCTTTAATGCTTTCAATTAAATTCTTTTGTTTCTCTGAAGCATTTGTTTTTGTGAGAAAAATACTAAACAACTGTTATCTACTCAAGTCTGTAATGAAGAATAACTGAATTTTATGAAAAGAGTAGTGAAATAAATAAAGTTAACACCTTTGTGAAATTGTTTTAAAATTTAAAATATTTGAAGTGAGTACAAATCTTAGTTCCTTTATATCAGTCTATAATATGAATATTTTTTAGACCAACTCATTCTTTATTCAATGTTTGTTATGTGATGCGTTCTGCCTGTGCAAAATTTGAATACTTATATGTGTATTTAACCCATGCCAGAAATTTCCTGAGACATCTAGAACAACAGTTTTACCATCTACCCGCACTGCTGCAAGGCACAGAGGAACTCCAAAAGTAGTTCGCAGACGTAAGTTTGGACCTGGATCACAAAATTCTACTGCTTCTCCTGCTCTGGAAGCTGGTGAGAAAATCTTGTCAATACTATCCAATGTATGTTAATGCCACAGAATGGGGAAATCTCCATTATTTGAAATTGTCAAGTTTTACTGTGACAAAATAGTTGTTATTGAAATGTCTGTCCCCTTTCTCGCAGATTTTAAATATGTTGGATTGGAGAAATATACAATGTTGGTGTTGATTTGGGAAAAAAAGACAAAAGAATTGGTGGCAAAGATGATTGGAGTGTGGGTGAATGGGGTGGGGGAAGTTGAATGGTTTCTAGAAATGAATATTAAAAAAAAGTATGTTAAACCAAAGTCATAATACATAAAAATTCAGCTTAGGTTTCAAAATATTCAACTTAGTTCCCAGTATCCACCATCAAAGAATTCTTATAGGCAAAGCAATAAATGCTCTAATATATACTTAAAACTGTAACTAGATAAAAGTCTGTACATTTACAGTAAATGTATGAATCCCCGTTCAACCAACCACATACAGATAGATAGACCTAATTATTGGAAAAAAAGTTGATTCCTTCTCTGCAGCTTATTAGTAGTCCCCCCAACTCATATTTTATTTTTTTAATCAGGACATGTTTCATTTCATGTCAAGAAAGCAGAAATTAAAAATAAATAGTTCCAGTTTTTCGTTGAATTTGATTGATGGAAAATCTACTGCTTGCATTATGATTGGGTTTCAATTAATGTGCAGCACTTGGTCCACATGGATAAAATAAAGTGTGAAAATTTGGGATGACTTTTCATTGAATGTGTTTTATGTGAAAACTACTGGTAGGAATTTTATGGTGGTTTTGATTGATGATTAATCTTTGGTCCCACAGGCAAAATAGGGCTTGTTTCAATTTGATGTAATACTGAAAAGTGATAAATTTAAGATAGTATTTAGCTGAATATGATTCATTTCAAAATTACTGTTTGGATTTTCATGGAGTTTTGATTAATGTATAGCCCTTGGTCCCATGGCTAAAACTGAGTGTGTTTCAACTCGATGTGATATCATAAAGTGATAAATTTAAAATGAATCTTCAATTAACCTACTGGTCGAATTTCTATGGGGTTTCGATTAATTCACAGCACATAGATAAAGTAGGGTTTAATGTAATAATTTTGGATGGTTAGCCAGATGGTGTTTTAGAAAGATTCAACAGCTGGCTCTGCTGTCATCATCAAGTGTCAAGTAGCTTCTGGATGTTATAAGCTTGTTGTGAGTGCCTAGACTGGCTTAGCCTCATATCATGTTTCCTTTTATATGTTAAGAAAAGACACACAAAACCATGGTTTCCTACGATGTCCACTCCAGACCTCCAGAAGCCACTTGACAGCTGACAAAGACAGCAGAGCCCATTGGTGAAATGTTGTACTTCTATGATAAAATTTGGTTGGAATCTGAGAGAATTAATTGCATTGTTACACAGGGAATGTATCCACTCAGGTGAAATAGGGTCTGTTTCATATTAATGTGACGTTGGAAAATTCTGAAATTTATCAGATTAGTATCATTTTGGTTGAAACTGAGACCCAAAAAAAACAACAAAAAAAAAAAAAAAAAAAAACAAAAAAAAAAACTGATTGGATTTTGATGCAGTTTTGATTAATGTACAGCTAGCTATTCCTTGTGTGGAAAAATCAGGGTACATTTCTTTTTAGTATGACATAAAAAATATGAGAAGCTTGGAATAATTTTTAGTTGAACAGAATTTATGATAAATACTGGTCGGATTTTGATGGAGTTTTGATTAATAAACAGTCCATGATGACTTTGGCAAAATAGGATATTTCATTTTGATGCAATTTTGGAATGCTGAGAAATTTACCATATTAATATCAATATTTAATTCAACGGTATTCATGCAAAAACTACTTGTTTGATTTTGATGGATTTTTTTTTTTTTTTTTTAAAATAATATATCACATGAGATTGGGCTGGTAAAATAATGTATGTTTCAAGTCGTAAATCTGATAAATTTGAGATAGTTTTTCTGTGAAAGCTAGTTCCAAAAAAATTATTGGTCATATTTTGGACAAGTTTTGATTAATATACAGTCTGTGTTTCCATGGGTAATATTTGCTGCCAAAAATCTGAGGAATTAAATTAAAAAAATTAAAAAAATTAGTATATACTTAAAGGTAATTTACTTCCTGCAGTCGAAACGTTTACCAAAATTTTAGCGGCATCATATTATTTGCAGTATATAAGTTACAGTTTGCCATGGAGACTGTTCATGCAAAACAATTTTGTGTTTTGTGAACTGCAGAGACTGCCTGCCATGTATAATGTGGTATCTGGGGCGTAGCTACTATGGGGTTAGGCGGTGCATTGCACCGGGGCCCCTACGATCCGGGGGTCCCCAAGCATACCTCTGGGGGCCCCAAAGCACACCTCTGGGGCCCCCAAGTGCAGTTGAGAGGGCTCACGAGCCTTCATGGCAAACTGGCGACCTCTTTTTTTTAGCTCTACAGTCGTCTAAGGGGGCCCCTGAGACACAGGAAGCCCCCCACCAAGAGCCCTCACTGCTCAGGGGCACCTAAGCACAACTCAAGGGCTCCCATTCTCAGCTCAAGGGGCCCCTATCAGCAACACAAAGCAAAATAAAGGTCGCCCTTCTTGCCTGAGGGCCCAAAATAAATTTTTTGCACTGGGTCCCTTGTTGACCTAGCTACGCCACTGTGTGGTATTAATGATGAGTGCTAGGAACCCACCATTGGAGTCCTTGAAACTTATAAAAAATGACTAAGATTAATTAAAAAAAAACCTGATAGTAATCTAGAATCAAATCTGAATTAATTACTCATTGAAGTAACAAACTGTTATGAAAAAAGTAATTGAAATTAAATTTTGGTATGACACATTTCATTACACTTAAAAAAAAAAAATTGTGCAGCAATAATTACATACAAATTATAAAAATAACACAATTTTTGATAAAAAAGTTTATAAAATTCCTTGCTACTCGGGGAGATGAGAAACTTAGTTGGCAAGATTAGACCACATTACTGCTGGAGAAATTAAACATTGCCACCTTTTCAATATAAACAATTTCTCTAACAGCAGATATGGAATTAATGAAACAAGTGTACTCCTCTCATTTTTATTTCATCGTGTCTTATGGAATAATTTTTTTGATAATCTCTTCACAAAGTGATAAAATTTTCCTAGTATAGAAAAGAGCTGTTAGAATGCTGTGTATGTAGACAACTCTTCATAAAAAGCTCAATATTTTTACAATGACTTCTCAGCTTATATATATTCTGTCCAGGGCTTTGTCATAGAATTGTATCTTAATTAGATCAAAGACCCAGGTACACAATTTAAAAAAAAAAATGCCACAAAGATTAAACATCATTAACATTAGCACAAACAAGAGTTACTTTGCGACACATCTGTTCAGTAAACTTTCTAATGTATTCATATGAAACAGGTGCATAACAAAGATGAATTTGAAGAAAAACTGAAAGATTATCTTATAGGTAACTCCTCCAAGAATTTCTACGAAAATCAGTTGTAAATTTTAATGTTTAAATTTTGTTTTATTTTTAATGTATATAAGTTTTTCCCACTATGATTATTAATATACTTTGTACAGAGATTGCCTCTGTCAATCTTAAATACTTCATTCAAACTGAACAGAATTTTTAAAAATTTTGCAGAGTGAACCCTTAATGTCAAGATCAGGCCAAATTCTTATTTCAACCAAATCAGGTCATGTGGTCATGATCTTTGATACAAAAAATTATTCTTTGTCCATAAAAATTCATTTTCTTTGTTGTTTAAACTCTGTATAATACATTTTTGGTTTAAATCGCTCTCAAGAGATCCTGCAATGATCTAAATCAAGAAACAGATCAGAGCAGTCACAAGGTCTTGACTTGTGATCATACCCAATACACAGTCATGGTTTACACTTTGTCCTGTATATTCATTTATTACTTACATGTTTCACATCCCTAAGGTCCTTCCTCAGCAGGAATATATTGAAAAAGAATAATTAATAAAGAAATCAACAGATGTTTCTGTTATTTCTGACAAGGTTTCCTATCCTCACTTCTTGCCACCCAAGTCCCTTCCACATTTTGCCAGTCTTTTCAGCCACTACACTGATATGATATAAACAGTCTGCTCACTGAAGAAGGGCCATGTCACAAAATTTTTGTATAATATTATGTGTCACACTTTCTGCCAACAGCAAACAGTGTACCATACAGTGAACTTAGTTATTTTCTTAAGCCGTTGCTTACCCAGCTGATCTGGTAGCCAGGAAGAAATAAGTGCTAAGATGATATTTACAAAAGGATTACATCTGTTTAAGAATCTGACAATTATTTTTGAGGACCCATCCATATAAATTTTCCTTAAACAGGGAAACTATATTCGTTACAAAATATCTTATTTTTACATACTGTAGGGACATTTTTGTTCAGTCAGATTATGTGGTGTTTCATCAGTCTCATGAAATAGTATAAGAAAATTAATTTTACTGTCCTGAATAAAGTGGCAGTTCATCATTGATTTTCTTCTTATATTTGTATTTCCAAATAACTATAAATTTAAAGAATGGCAGGACATGTCTGCCACATTAAATTTTAATTAAGAATACCTCCTCTGACAGAAAAATCCCAATGATACATTCGAGGTGAATACAGATATTTTAAAAGCAGAAAAATACAAGAACCTTTCTGGTGGAAATCTAAAAGGTGCAATGATTATAAAGCAGCGCCAGCTTAATTTTTATTGATACCTCTATGCAGTCAAAATCTTGAGACCCCCACCTTAATTATCTTCTAATACATTCTTAATTTACATGATTTTTTTTAGGAAACAAGTTTACTAAAGTAACGTTAAACGTTATTATTTTTTAAATAAATAAATCAATATATTAGGTTATTAAACAAAGTTAGTAAATATTAGTAAAGAATATTTCACAGTATTACCAATCAAAAGTCATTTTGATAATTTTATTTCCTATACATCATCATTCTACTATGTAGAGTGCAAAGTAGCCTCTAGATATGGATGAGCATCAGTACTACACTTTAAACTTGTGTATTCTGAACAAAAATCTTGTATAAACTGGTGTTTAATAAGGTATGAGTTTGTGAAATGCAAATCAAAAAGTGAAATTACATTAATACAGTATCTTCTCTTAATTGTAAATTTGTAATTTCTATATATTGATTTTTGTCTATCACTTTGGAAAAAAGAATTATTTTCTCATTAGTTTAGTCAAGCACTGAGATGATGTTGAATTATGGAAATGTTTTGCCAGATCGTTATGTTGTATTAAGATATAATTAATATTAATTGGATCAGTTGTCACTGGAACACATCAGTGACTGCCAATTCTTCCTGAATATTGATCTGGTGTTATTACAAAATGCAAGGTACTGTAATAATATATTCATACTGATCAGATGCACATTTGTATAAGTTGTACAAAATATGGTATAACTGTGCATTATTTTTTACAATTGCATACAGTATGAGGAAGAAAGAATTATATTGTTCACACAGATAAATTATAACTTCCATATTAAGTTTATTGCAACTACAAATCATGTGGACATTTTAATTTCACAGGCACAAGGTCCAGAAAATTCAACTTTCCACGAAAAAGAGTGCTGGTCAATTCTACTGTTGACAGAGATATGGATTTACTTGAATCAATGGACCATCTAGCCAGAGACAAACCTGGTCAGGATAATCTTCTTTTGTCAACTCAAGACAGTTTTGCACAGTCACAGTGTAAGTATATTTTACCAATCAAATTCGACTGTAGTCATACAATTTTACTCCATTGCATTTCTTTGATATGTCCTTTACAGTTTGACATTATCTATTCTGTGCCAATAATTCTTATTATTTTGCTATTTTGCTCTAACATTTCATTAAATAATGTTAGATCAATAGACCTTTAGGGTTAAAAGAAAGAACAGAAAATGTAAACAGCATTCTAAAATTAAAGCAGATTACTTTTCAGTTTTTTTTTTATTTAATTAAATGGAGGTTTTAAAGATATATCAACAACTTTGATTACATCATATCACAAACCCAAAACTTCTGTTACTCTTTCTCTCTTTCTAAAGCTCATTCACTTCTGCATGATTTCAATTTTTGGGCGTGACTAAACATTTGGAACAGTATTTCATGCCCATTCAATCCCATCAAATAAGTGATAGTGTATCCACTTGGTGGTAAAGTGGCCACAGTTGTGATCACCAACCACCTTCATTCTTTAGTGAGGTCATGGGGAAGAAATGTGAAGTGCTATTTCCACCAATCCTGTCCCACAGACCATTCAGCCTGGGCTGCGATACACTTTACATTTCAAGTTATATATATATTTCTGCAATAAGGGCAGATCACCAAATGTTGACATTATGAAATCATAATCTTTTTTTAATGAAGATGTGACATATACATGGTAAGTGAACTGTATGCTTCCTTCATTCTATATGGGTATCATGCACTCCATGATTAAATATCTATTCTATAATAGTAATAATGAAAATCTACATCTACATATATACTCTGCAATTCATAAAATTGTGGGTGGCAGAGGGTGCTCAGCACCAAAACTAATCTCTTTGTTGTGCATTCTGATCCCAAATGGTATGATGGAAAAAGTAATTAATATAAGAATCAGTGTGGTTCCTTGTTTCTCTAATCTTGTCTTTCCTGTCATTCCGACTCAAATAGGTTGGTGGAAAAAATATTTCACCACACTTGTAAGTGAAAGTGGGACTACACATGTTTACCAATAAGTTTAAACAAAACATGCATTGTCTATCTACTAGAGACTCCCAGCCCAGTCCAATAATCAATTCTGTGATGTTTTAATAAGGACTGTAGCAAGCAAATTGAGCAGCTCTTCTCTGTACTTTCTATATACTGTCAATCGATCTCCTACAAAACAGATCCCAAATGGCACAAAAGTAGTCCAAATGTGTACGCACAAGATATTTGTATCCTTTGTATCCTTTGTTTTCAGGATATCACATAGGAATTGCAGCCTAGAATTAGCTCTACTACTAACGAATTAATGTGTAAGTGCCTTTGTACTGTTACTCCCAAATATTTCACAGAATCGACCAGATCAACAACTGAGCTGCTTATCACATATTTCTGAACAATCGGATTCTTTTTGTTAGTTATGCACATTGTCTTGCACTTTTTACAATTTAGTGCAAGTTGCCATTCATCACACCATGTCAATATAACATAACATCCAGATCGCGCTGAATTTCTAAGCAATTAGCCAAATTCCTTACTTTCCTATAAATAACCGCATCATCAGCAAACAATCTAAAAATGCTTTTCTGTTTGTACCTGATGTAACATCTAGATTAGAAGCACTTTTTCCTTCAACGAAGACATACTGCAACCAATCGGTTAAAAAATCCTTTATCCATTCACAAAGCTGATCTGATATGCTGTACGCTTGTAGCTTTGCTAAAAGGGAGTCAAAGGCTTTCTGAAAATCTAAAAAAAAAAAAAATTCATCTACTTGTGAACCTACATCAATAATTTTCATTACATCATGTGTAAATAGGGCCAGCTGTGTTTTACATGATCTTTTCTTTCGAAATCCGTGTTGAGTTGTTGTAAGCAAATTATTTTCATCTCAAAAATTCATGTTCAAGCATATAAGATCCTCGAGTACTCTACTAGAAACAGATGTTATAGATATGGGATGGTAGTTTTGAGTATCACTTCA
This sequence comes from Vandiemenella viatica, assembly GCA_031002005.1. Classification (NCBI taxonomy): domain Eukaryota; kingdom Metazoa; phylum Arthropoda; class Insecta; order Orthoptera; family Morabidae; genus Vandiemenella; species Vandiemenella viatica. Next base: position 248,637,738 of record CM061921.1, read on the forward strand.
ATCACCTTCCTTGGAAATCAGAGTTACGGCACGATTTTCCAGTCAGAAGGTACTTTTCGCTCTTCTAAGGATTTACTGAATATATCAGACAGAAATAGTCCAATTTTCGCTGTGTACTCTGAAAATACTCTTTCTATCTGGGCCTGGGGCTTCCCTCACTTCAGGAGCTCTAATTGCTTTATGATACCTGCAGTATCTATTCTATGCTGTTCCAGAATGAAAATAAGAAAATTAAGAGAATATTAGGAGAGCCCATCACTTGCCACAGAATAAGGCAGGTGGTCCATGATGAATATGTAAACATGAACACACTTAACAATATTGAGGTGTGGGGGTTTTGAAGATGACCAAAGATAAGTTAAATATGGTAAATGTCTCTCTCATTCCCCCCATTGCCATTGCCACCCTTCCTGCCTGGTCCGTCTTTGGCTTAGTCTTGGTTTGTACAAATCTGAACCCCTTGTCACATAACCTCCTCTAATCATAATTACAGTTTACACCTAAAAATTGATAAGTGTGTTCATTGTGGCCTTCCTGACTTCATCTGTGGGAAATGACTGATTCACTTTCCCTATCCTCCTCTATTTTTAAAGATTTATTCTACATATTTTTAAAGATTTATTCTACACTATAACATTCTTGGTACATATTTACCTGCCATCAGTAGCAGATCTAGGAATTTTCTTAACTGGGGAAAAAACTGTGAGACTACTGCCCCTTCAAACATTATTTTGCTGCCCCAATTGTAGCCACCCTGAGTGTCACTGCTGCCCAATTATCACTCATTGTCACCCCCACCCCTCTCAAGCTGCCACCCAGGACAAGCACCGCAGTTTGCCCCCCCCCCCCCCTCCAGATCTGGCACTGCATGCCATTTGAAATTTGACTACTAAATGTCATGATTTCTTTCCCTGGCCCCAACCTAATTTCCAGACATCTGACTTCGTATTCTAATTTTCTCCAATAAATATGTATGTATAAAATTGAAAATTTGTCACTAAATCAAAAGTTTTCCACAGTTATGAAATATTCCGCCTCCAACTTACCCAGAAAAGTATTTCCATTTTTTTTAGAGGTTTTTGTCATATGAAAAGTTGAAGGATACTTTATGGAAGAATCTGTTGGATTTTGAATAGGCATTACAGTAAGAGAGTTAATATAATTCTTCAGGTTATGAAAGTTCATATACCTCTGACATGTACTTGATTGCCTTTTGCCATAACAATAATGTTTTAGTAACAACTAAACTACATCAACAGCTATAGTATGACACAATTATAACATAGGTCCAGTTATGAAATATTGCTATACATTTTCTATAATAATATCATGACTCTTGGTAAATTATTTATGAAGGTGGTCTGAAAACTGTCAAGCTTTGAACTGATTCCAGTTAATATATGTTATCATTATAAATAATTTTTTGACTATCGGTGGAAACTGGTATTTTTTTTTTAGAGAATGATGATTAACATATTTTCATGAAATTTCGTATTATATTGTTTTCCGGTAGCATTGCCATCTGTGGTCGAGGATGAGAACTTTTCACACATGCTCATAACAACCAATTTTACTCAGTGTTTCATTAATTTAAGCGAACCTACCAAAAAAAAAACTCAATTGGATTTTTCTCTTTGTTATACTACCCACAAATGCCATGTAATATCTGTTGTCTGTCATTGCTCTGTATATTGAGAATATCTTCAAATATGGTTAGTAAATATATTGTGTTAAACAGTTCACTCATTACATGAGTCCAATAATGACGGAAGTTTATTCTGAATCTTTTTATTTAGGTAGAGGATGCGCATCTTGGACTTGAAATCATCATAAATTATACGCCTAAAATAATAGTTCCTAAAAATCAAGAAATAATGCAAAAATTTATTTTAATACTTCAAATCTGTGTATAATATTGACTTATATGTTTCCTTGAATATGATTATCAATAGTTCTATGAAAAATCGCAGTGTCAGGAGTTTTTGATAACTAGTATGTGTGAAATGATAATTTTTCCTTATCTCCGATTTTTTTCCATTTTTGTATTCTACTAATAATACCAACAATATGAGTTGCTTTGGTTCCTTCATTTTGGGCTTGTTTTGCTGCCATATTAATCTATAGTTAGCTGTCAGTTTAAATCCATTGAAAAAATCAGATGTTTTAGAGAATATAGAAATCTGTTAAGAGATCACCACTGAATTATAAGTGTGGAATAAAAAACAACTCACAGTTAATTATTAACATATGCTTGATTGTTTCTGTGTAGTTGCTTATTTATTATTGGAAACGCTGATATGTTTACTTGTTATAAAATTATACAGCATATTTTTATGCTAAAAATATTCTTTCCTACTTACAATATTCCAGATATATCTTTGAGCTATTTGTTATACATTAAATTTTGAAGCTTAAAATAATGTTTAGAAATTAAATGTTTTTATTGTCTGGAGTAATTGAAACATATGTGAACTAATCTTATGGCTCTAATTTATTTTCATTTATATTCAGCCCTTCAAAAAGCAACAACAACTTCAGGGACTAGAAAAGGGACGAGGCTGCCAAATGAAAGACCAACTCTTCCATCTCGTCGAGGAACATTTTCAACATTACCTTCAACTCAACTACAACCTGGTTCTGTTACTGTTCATCCAGAAACTACAGATACAGACATAATCGATGGCTTACTAGACCATATTCCAGATCAAGTGTCTACAGTGCAACCATCATCTTCACCGTTCTTGGGAAGAACATCTGAGGACCAAAGATATCAAACATCTGTCTCAGGACCAACTGCAATTTTCCCACAGGAGAGTGGTATAATCTATCCCTCCACTGATCTTTCCTTCCCTCATCATAAAACAAGTGGTGGTGATTTGGAAGAAATATCTTTCGATACTTTTTCTGTAACACAAGAGGGAAGTTTGAAAGGAACCACAAAATCATTAGAAGCTGCAGATGTCACAGAAGGAACTCTTGGGGCTGGACGAATTCCTTCTACGACACAATCAAGTACTAATACAGCTCGCTCTGATGTCTCAGGGGAGAGAAAAAGAGTAACTCAACTTACACCAACTAAACCAAGGACTGATATTTTCCATAGGACAAGAAACAGGCTTCTAAATAAACAACCTATACAATCTGAAGAAAACATTAGCAGTGAGCCAAAACGAACAACAGTTATAGTTCCTAATAGAGGGTCAACTATTGAAGTGCCCACCATAGTTCACAATAGAAATTCTTCCAGATCTCGCGGAAAGCCATTTAGCAAGGTCAGCCGAACAAAAAGCCCTGTGACACAGAGAACTAGTACAAAAGCAGCATTTGACTATGAATATTATGATGATGATGAAAGTGCTATTTTAGATGTTGGCCCTCTTTCTGAGAAGGTAAAGATTCATAGTGATGGTTACATTGAATGTCTTGACCAAGGGAACTTCCCCCATCCCTTCTCTTGCAAAAAATTTATATCTTGTGCTAAAATGGAGAATGGTGACTTACTTGGTTGGGAGTATACATGTCCAAGGCAACTGTCATTTGATCCTATTGGTGGCATATGTAACTGGTCTGCTGGCCTTGGGTGCAAAGAATAGTCAAACCAAATTACTGAACTATAATAAAAAGTAACAGACATCTGTATACAACAAGATGTTATTAAAATTCTGTGTTGTGATATGTACAATTTAGTACTTTGTAGTTTTTATCACTATATACACAGAATTGGAACTTTACAAGCTTTCATGACAATCGAAGAGAAATGAATCTCTTTGATTTATGAATACTGGGAAGTGACTGAAACTGTACATACATTGTGATCTACTATAATATTTCTAGAGATGACATTTAGTTTTTGTCATTGGCATATTTTGAATTGTTATGGAAAGACAAATTATTGCCTGTAGTCTTCGTGAATAGTGTTGTGAGTTTGAATGAGAAAAGAGATGTATGAACTTCTAAATAGGGACTGAACTCTGAGGCATGTGTTGCACTATTTTAAAAAATGTTAAAATGTTTTTGCATAACATTTTAAACATTGTTTAGTGTTAACTGTTTGTGTATCTTACTGTGTGATGCTAAATATTGCCCTGTGATTTGATGTAGGTTTCTGATGTTGTATATGTTCAAATTATGTTTTTTTTGTGAACAAAATTTTCTAGGAATATTTTTAACTGCAGTGATATCCTTCAATCGACTGCAACCAATGCAAATTTTGCTCCTGCTATCAAATTTTATTAAAGCAGTCTATCAGAATTTCAAAATTTGACCTATATTTGTATCGAATAATTAAATGTTTTCTGAAGATAAAATGTAAAACAGATTTTAATAAATCTGTAATGCATTAAAACTTGTATAAAGTTTTTACTATATAACAGAATTCAAGAACTTTTTGAAAGTAATGAGCAAACATAAGATTATTTCTAGTTTGCTGTATGACATTTTTACTAGTGTTTTCCTCACTAATGGAATTACCACTAAGAATGGCTTTACACTTGTAGCTATCATGCTTTGGCCACACACCATTATACTTGGGCAAAGAACCATCCTGTTCAAACTTATATTGTAACATGCGATATTGTATTTACAGTGTAATGTGAATGTACAGAATTTATTTATGAAGAATGGCATTGTAAAAAGCTGTGAAACGAGTTTAAAATTGTATATATGTAAGCAAATAAATAAAATATTCAAACAAATTTGAACCATTAAAATGAAAGAAAGGGGAGGATATTTGAATCAAATTGTGTAATACTTTTAAAATGCAATATATTAACAAAATTACCATTAAGTTTATTTTATTACTACTATTATTATTATTTTTTACTTATAATGGATCAAAAGTCAGATAGATCGAAATTACCTTGATGACCCAGAAAAAATAAAAACATAATGATGAGATGATATAAGAGATGAAAAACGATGATTTTCTAACCACCCTAAAATGAATAAACACACATAAATATTTAATTATGGAATAACTGGAAAAACTGGCTACTTGATACTTTAAAACTGTGTGTTGTGGTATTTAGTACAATGATTCATAATTCTATCAACAATCAGAAGTATTATTATCGCTAATTGTGATAGAGCTTATCCAACTAGGTCTCATTACAACAAAAGCTTAATACATACTCACCATTCACTTTACCTGCCTACTGTGTTACAATGACTCACTATCCAGCAACAGGAATGCAGCAGACATACGGATCTTGATATATCTGAGGGCAATAATGTACTTGTAAAAATGGAAATATCTATAAACACTAAATTAAAGCAACCATAATCATCACTGAAATTGGATAGCTGAGTGAAACAAATTATGGAGGACATCTCAACAGAGTTGTAATGAAATTGTTTGACTGTGGTCTTTGTAATATAGCTAGTAAAATCTAAGTCAACTGAACTGATGGATAATATTCCTTCACCCTTTCTTAAGAGCTTGGAGAATTCATTATTTAGCTAGCTATGATTCTAAATAAAAGAAAAACTGATATTTGTACATTATTTAGACTTATCATTTGCTATATCTTTGGAATTGTGTATTGACGATTGTTCTATATGCATTGACTACCAAGGACCACCTTGTTTCACTTCTCATTGCCAATTTACTGCCTCATTTGTTTCTTCATGTTTTAAGCATACAGTTTACTTTTTTGTGTAATTTATAACTTTACCTATCTCCTTGTGCTTTAAGGGTAAAATTTGTTGGTACTTTTTATATTTAATTTAAACCTAAGTCATATTAGTCATCTTCTATATACTATTATTACTTTTTGATAAGAATGTTATAGAATTAACATGGCAAAAGCTTTAACCAGATTGCAGTAGTGCCTTAAGAAATTTAAAATCTTGTGCACTATTTGTAACATGCTGTCTATAAAACAGAAATAGAAATATAAAATCTTGTCCACTATGCTGTCTATAAAACAGAAATGGTCCCTCACAACACATCATGTCCAAAACCAAATTTAAATCTGCGTAGTTAATTCACCAGTTTGAAAGTTTTCAATAACATTTTTGAACATTACTTCTTAAAATATTTTAGAAAATGTTGACAGAAGTGATATTAATCCATAGTTTTAAATTTATGGGCTAGCAGTCTTTTTTCAAGAGTGGTATGAGGATAGCAGAGAAGTGGTCCAGAGAAGCCTTTTTTTCTTTGAAAATAGGCTCCAAAAGCAGATAGGCAGAAATGATCAACAACATGGGGATATAAAAGGCAACAGGAAGTTACTGCACTGAAGATCTCATAATCCCCTCAAATTATATATGGACTGGAGGCTTCTTGGGTAAAATATTCCAGAGGTTAAATAGTCCTCAAATGAGGGATCTGAGTGGGGACTGCTCAGAGATGAGTCATCAGATTGAATAGTGAAATTCTATGATTCAAAACATAAATTGTTAGAATGTGCAAGATTTCTCATCTGGGATAAATAGAATAATTAGCATACAATCTATCAGTGAAGTTACTAGTATAAAGGTTATATTGATCTTTAGGATTTTATGGAGAGAATTTAGGATTTTTTATGCAAATTAAGATTTTATGTAGTTGTATCAAGTATGGTTGGTGGACACAAGAATAATCTGTTTGTCACATTAACATTCTTATATGCTGACTGCTAAAGTCACGTTCAAGTGGATCAATCTGGCAATCAAAGATGTTAAACAGACATGACGTGGGGCCCTCGTGGCTGATACTCTTTTCTTATTTTATCAATAGCAGCCATTCAGGGAATATGGGGTAACCAGCAAATCAAACCATCTCATAGCCTCTGTTCAGTTATGCTATTTGCTCAATAGGCCATTCAGTATATTTATTTGGTTTTGTCAGATGCAGAAACTTATCACTCTATAGAAACCATATCAAGAGTATCCTTGCAGATAAATTGTATTAGCACAGTTTTCAGTGTTCAATAAATAGGATTCATTATCAGATAGTCATCTATATCATTTACATAGGATAGTGTCATCTCAGCTTGCATCCCATCCAGATCTAGCCTTTTGAAGTAAACTCCCTAATTTACCAAAAATAAAGAAGAGATCAAGCCAAAAGACAATAAAAGATACAAGACAGAAGTTATTCAAGATATTAGAGGAGCTGGTAAAATTCTAGAAGGTTACTATTCCACTTGAGAATCCACACCACACTAAACACCCACAAACTCATCCCCATCAATATGACACTGGCCTTGGATTTGAAATGAACAAAATATCTGAGAAACACATTAGTTATTATGAACAGTTTAGTGACAGGGTTATTTTGATGAGCTTGTAAACTGAGCTTATACCAATCACATTAGTACAGTTATATACATAAATGTAACAAGAAGAGAAAAATTATGAAGAAAATTAGGAATTAAACCAATAAGCAAGGGGGAAAGTAAATCTAATAATCATGGGTAACTGGATTGTGGTAGTGGGAGGAGAAACAGAGAAGAATTCTGTGGAAGTATTGTTCTGGGAGAATGATATTAGTGAAGAAGTAGAATGTTAGAATTTTGTGAAAAATATAAACTGATTATAGCATACACTGTATTTAAGATTAATATTTGAATGGTATATCCAAAGAAATGTTGAAGGGATATAGGTAAATTGCACAAGCTGACAAATATAAAAATTACTGTGCAATAAGTTTAACATTACTTGCATCAAAATTGGTGACTAGGGTTATATACAGAAGAATAGAAAGCACAGTAGATGAGATATCAGATAAAGATCAGGTAGGGTTTAGGAAAAACCACAATAATAGAAAATCAATAATGACTTTAAGATTGATACTGGAAGGTTGGGATAAAGTAAAATAAGGCTACTTTTATTGCATTTGTGAACCTAGAAAAAGATTCTGATGATGCTAGATGGTAAAAGATGTTCAAAATGACTAACATTTCAAGGTAGACAAATAGTTTATACTCTATAATAGTCAGATGGCTATAATATAAGTAGATAATCATGAGAGACAAGTACCAGTTAAAAATGATGTGTGACAAAGTTGTAGTCCACTAATGATTAACTTATATGTAGAATGAAGTAGGGCTACATTTAGGCATAGGCTACATAGGCTGTAGTCTAGGGGCCCACACCACATGCAAAAAAAAAAAAAAAAAAAAAAAAAAAAAAAAAAAAAAAAAAAAAAAAAAAATATGATAATAATCAATCATGTGCAAAGAAACTAACCCATTTCTGAAACGGTTTAGTCCTGAAACGCTTGTAAAAACTGAAAACAATCTTTGCGCATGTGCTGTTCAAACCTTTGAAGTACGGGTGTACTGTAAATTAACATTACATTTCATCTATGCTGAAAAGTAACAACTTATGACCCTTCAGACATAAGGTTGCAGTATACTGTGGTAGGGACATATGAATGTAGACTGTGGTGCACCTGCAACATGAACTATAATTCCCTAATCTTCATGTGCGGAAGGTTAAGTAAGATAAATTTATTTTGTATACAATGTAAAAAGCAAGTAGCGATGATAGGTCCCAGTTTTAAGGTTTTGTTTGAAAGTAAATTTATAAAAAATTACACTCATTTATAATTGAAATAGGTGTATTTATAATATTAAATTATATATTTTAATTAGTTCTTACTTAATTTGTTGTTATAAGTCACTTTTTATTTCTTTTAATACTTTATTTCAGCATTTAGGAAACTCGATCGCATGATGTGGCAGGGGAAGGCTCTGATTACTGGAGTGCAATATTGTGTTTTTAATCTTTCTCTATTGCATACTTTGGTGATCTTTTCATCATTTGTTTTATCTTAATATGTAGACCTACTATTTTATATTGTTATTAAAACTTTTGTATTTGTAATTCCGCGAGCGGTTGCTGAGGGTGTTTGTTTGCAAATACTTAACTACAATACACAGCACCTTATCTATCGCTCATGAATCTGAGAATGGAACTTGAGAACGTCACTCACTAACCTCGTTCACTTCAGTCTCGGATACAATACAGAAAGCACGTTTTGAACTTTCGATTCTTCAGTAAGTTATCATTGTATGTTTTTACTGTCATTATAGTATCCAATACTTTGTATTAAAAGGTTAATAAATTTAATAAAAATTTAACAATAAGTAATCGATACTGCTTTATATATGTATAAGGATCCGCACCACAGGTATAAGGATCTGTCCCACAGATCCTAAATGTGGGCCTGGAAGGACGTAAAAGAAAAATTTGAATGTGAAATAATTTATATAGTATAATATAATTATATAAAATAAATATGTTATTATACTTGTCACAAACGTAACAACCCAAATTAAAGTTTCTCCACCTTATAATATTTGACTTAATTAAAAGTGTCTGTAAATAAAATCTTACATAATATTCAAATAAAATATTAAATAAAAAAAATAACAAATGAGTTGCCTGAATAAAGGACTATCTTGATAGGATAAATAGTGTAGAAAACCACCCGCATTATATATTTAATAGATTTAAACTATTTCCTCAAGTTTCAAAAACTTATGTGCTTCATACACCTAAATATAAATAAAAAGATAAGCTAATAAAGCTAACAGGTTTATACCCCATCAATAGAGATATTAATTCTCTTCTTTCTAGTTCACAACAACACAAAAAAATCTTATTCTTATAATTTTTAGTGGTAGGATCTATAGTATCCATTTCCTCCAATTCTTGACTTGGAGTTTGAATAGGTTAGAAATTAACATAGTATCTATTATGCCCATGCTGTGAAGACCAAAAAATTCAGCTATGAATGAAACATCAATTAAATATTTTATTGTTCAGACTCTAGCATCAACAATACTGCTACTGGCAATTTTATTTATTCAAATAAACAATTTTTTTTTTTTTTAGAAAATAATATAATTATAGTTCTAATAATTTCATCAAGACTACTAATTAAAATTGTAGCAGCACCATTTCATTTCGGTATATGATTTCTGGAGGTCATAAGAAAAACCAATTGATTGAATTGCTCAATTTTAGTAACTTGACAAAAACTAGCCCCAGTATCAGTAATATAACATTGCTTAGAAATAAATATAATTATAGTAATAGTAACTATCACATCGGTGTTTGTGGGGGCACTTGCTGTATCAAATCAAACATCTTTACATAAATTAATAGCTCACACATCAATTAGTCATATTGGATGAATAATCGGGTCAATAATCATAAGAGAAACACTATGGGAACTTTACTTTGTTATTTATTCAATTCTTAGATTAACAGTTGTTATTTTGTTTAATCTAAACAATGTATTTTGATTAAATCATAAGATCTATAAATGATAATAAAACTATCAAATTTTCTTAAGATTATTATCTTTAGGGGGCTTACCTCATTTCTTGGGTTTATACCCAAATGAATCATTATCCAATATATAGTAAACATAAATCTTATATTGCTAGTATCAATAATTGTTATCATTACAACCATCACCCTATATTATTATATACGATTAAATTTCTTAGCATTTATACTTATAAATACCGAAAATAAATGGATTATTATGAAAAGCAACTTATCGAAATGAATTATTATATGTTATATTTTATCGTAACAAGAACTGTAGGTCTAATTTTGATTCCAGTAATAAGATTTATAATTTATGGACTTAAGTTAAATAAGCTAATAGCCTTCGAAGTTATAAATAAAAGATCAACTTTTAGGCATTAGTATTACTAGACCATTAGAATTGCAGTCTAATATCATTATTGAATATAAAGCCATGAGTGGTGAGAGAGTTTAACTTATAGATAGATTTACAGTCTATCTCCTTAATCTTCAGAAATCTCACCCCAAAAAAATAGCTATTTTCCACAAATCATAAAGATGTTGGAACATTATATTTTATTTTCGGGCTCATGAGCAGGTACAGTTGGAACCTTGTTAAAAATATTAATTTGTATAGAACTTGGTCAACCAGGTCATTTAATTGTAAATAATCAAATCTACAATGTGATTATTACAGCACACGCTTTGATAATAATCTTCTGTATAGTTATACCAATTATAGCTGGTGGATTTGGAAACTGATCAGTGCCCCTAATAATTGGGGCCCCAGATATAGCATTTCCACAAATAAATAGTATACAATTCTGACTATTACCACCCTCTTTAACCCTTCTACTGACATCAAGAATAGTTGAAGGGGCAATAGGTACAAGATGAACAGTATATCCCCCCCTTGCTGGAGCAATTGTGTATAGAGGAGGATCATCAGATCTGTCAATCTTCTCTCTACATTTTCCTGGTGTATCATCTATTTTAGGGGCAGTAAATTTTATTACCACAGCTATTAATATATGATCTCCTAATATAAATTTAGACCAAACACCACTTTTTGTATGATCAGTGGTTATTACCACTATTCTTTTATTGCTATCTTTGCCTGTACTTGCAGAAGCAATTACAATATTATTAACAGACCAAAATCTTAATACCTCATTCTTTGATCCTGTGGGTGGGGGAGACCCAATTCTGTACCAACACTTATTCTGGTTCTTTGGACACCCAGAAGTTTATATTTTATCCTGCCAGGATTTGGTATAATCTCCCATATTGTATGTCAAGAAAGAGGAAAATTGAAGCATTTTGTACACTACGAATAATTTATGCCATGGCTACTATTGGAATTTTAGGATTGGTGGTATGGGCCCACCATATATTTACAGTTGCAAAAGCTGTAGAAACACGAACATACTTTACATCAGCAACCATAATTATTGCAGTACCAACAGGTATTAAGGTTCATGATTAATTGACTTTCGGGTTTTGCCGCGTTGTTTATTTCATTACCTAAGCTTTCGGCTGGTATCCTCCAGCCTTCGTCAGAGATACTGTTTATGTTGGTATTAAGGTGTTCAGATGAGTAGGAACATTACAAGGAACAAAATTTAAAATTTCCCTGTCTATCCTAAGAGCATTAGGGTTCATGTTTTTATTTACAATTGGGGGGCTATCAGGATTTGCATTAGCAAATTCATCTATTGATATTGTTCTACATGATACATGTTATGTACTTGCACACTTCAATTATGTTCTGTCAATAGGGGCCATATTTGCAGTTATAGGGGGGATTAGTCAATGATACCCACTATTTACAGGTATAACAATAAACGAAAAATGATTAAAAATTCAATTTACAATTATATTCTCAGGAGTAAACTTAACATTTTTTCCACAACATTTCCTAGGATTGGCCGGAATACCTCGGCGATATTCAGACTGTCATGAAATGTATTACACATGCTTACACATCATGAAATGTATTATCCAGCATAGGATCAACTATTTCATTCATCAGAATTATTATATTTATTATAATAGATATTATTAATTATATTTATTATATTAGATATTAGAAATTAATCTGTTTTTTTAGGTACTTTATTAACTAAATATCAATGATGATGAGACGTAGTACGAGAAGGCACATACCAAGGTCTTCATACTATTCCTGTATCTATCAGGTTACGATGAAGAATAATTTTATTAATACCTCAGAAGTATTATTTTTCGTATCATTTTTTGAGCATATTTTAATAGAAGACTTGCCCCAGCAATTGAACTAGGTATAAATTGACCACCAAAGGGAGTTCTACCATTCAACCCCATACAAATCCCTCTACTAAATACAGTAGGTTTATTAACTTCAGGTATTACAGTTACACAGGCTCATCTTCGTCTAATAGAATCTAATCATTCTCAAAGACTTCAAGAATTAATCGTCACAGTAATCCTAGGACTATAGTTTACTATACTCAAAGCATATGAATATTGAGAAGCAAACTTTACTATGCTGATACAGTATATGGATCTTCATTTTTTGTAGCAACAGGATTTCACGGAATTTATGTCATCATTGGTTTAACATTCCTATTCATATGTTTAATGTGACATAAAATAAATCACTTTTCTATAACCCACCATTTTGTGTTTGAAGCAGCAGTGTGGTATTGACATTTCGTAGATGTTACTTGACTATTCTTATATATATATCAATTTATTGACAAAGTAGATATTTATCTAGTATAATTAGTACAATTAACTTCCAATTAAAAGTTTGAAATAATCAAGACAAATAATTATAATATTAACAATTAAAGCCTTAATTTCAATAATAATTGCGATAGTAGTATTAATCATTGCCACAATAATCTTCAAGAAATTAATAAATGACCGTGTGAAAAGATTCCCCTTTGAATGCGGGTTTGAGCCCAAAAGATCAGCACAAATACCATTTTCGCTTCAATTTTTCCTAATTGCAGTAATTTTTTTAAAAATTTTCGATGGAGAAATTGCATTAATTCTCCCTACTGTCATTATTATAAATATTTCTAGAATAATTACATGAACAACCACAACTTTATTTTTTATCCTAATCCTTCTTGGGGGGTTATACCATGAATGAAATCAAGGAGCTCTTAAATGAGTAGAATAGGATTATAGTTAACTATAACATTTGAGTTGCACTAAAAAAGTATTGATAAATCAATTAATCTTAATTAAGAAGCAATTATCGCATTCAGTTTCGACCTGAAAATTGTTTCAGTAACCCTTATTTAAGGTTAATTGAAGCCATAAAGAGGCATATTACTGTCAATAATATAACTGAATATTAATAATCCAATTAAGGAGAAATAATGACAGTATATAAGCTGCTAACTTATTATAATAGCAGTTAATTTCTGTTAATTTCTCTGGTTTATATAGTTTAAATAAAATATTATTCTTTCATTGTAAAAATAATATTTAATTATTTATAAATACTCAAAAGTAAATAAACTTCCCATACAGCTTCAATGTATTGCTCTAAAATAAGCTATTGAAGTTAAATAAATAAAACATACAAATTAATATTCATGTAGTAAATAGTATTAAATATGTTTTATAATTTAAATCATATCAACCTTGTATATAAGATAATAAGTAAACGTATAAATTATACAATCCCTGTCCACAAATTAACTCGTTTCACCCATAATCAAACCTTTTTAAAATAACATAACCATATGATAATGGGTACAATCTGTTAAAATTAGTAGATAAAAAAGGAAATAAATCACATAGAACCTATAAGCCGCTAATTATAGGAATAAACAGGTTTATAAAAATATAGATAAAAAGAGAAAAGTAAGTAACCTATACAAGAACCGATTATAATCACTTGAACTTAAGATAGTAAGGAAGCACAATACAGTAAGGAGTGGAGAATATAAATTATCTTATTATTGAACCCCCAAACATAGCAACCAACAATAAACCAATTATAGGAAATGATATATAATTAGATTTATTATCAATTGAACAACAACTAAGATGATTATAATAATTAATCATTGAATAATGAAACAAACGGAATGAATATATTCCTGTTAATCCAGTAGAAATATAAAATAAAATAATTTATATAACACATAGAGATAATTCAAGAATAAGATCCTTTGAATAAAATCCAGAAAAGAAAGGCATTCCACATAAAAATAAACTTGATACATTAAAAAAAATAGAAGTTAAAGGCATTCTGTAAACAAATGAGCCCATAAAATGTACATCCTGGAAATCACCTAACTTATGAATCTAAGAACCTGAACATATAAATAATGAAGCCTTGAATAAAGCATGAGGCAACAAATGAAAGAATGCCAAATTGTAATAACGCATTGACAAAATTCTTATTATTAATCCAAGTTGACTTGAAGTAGATAAATCAATAATTTTATTTAAGTCATATTCGAAATTAGCCACAATTCCTTCTATAAATATAGTTAAACAACAAATTAATAATAAAAAACATTTAAATTCTCCTGTATTAATAAAGAATTAAAACGAATTATTAAATAAACCCCGACCGTTACTAAAGTTGAAGAATGGACTAAAGGAAGAAACAGGTGTAGGAGCTGCTATAGCAGCTGGAAGCCAAGAAGAAAACGGAATCTGAGCTCTTTTAGTTATTGCAGCAATGATTTAAAAATAATAGGGCCTATAAGCAGAGCTTTTTCCCGTCTATTAAAATAAACATAATAAATATAATTTCAACTACCATAATTAAGTATTAAGGCAATACAAACCAAAATAGCAACATCACTGATTAGATAAGACAGTTAATATACCCGCGTTGTAAGACTTTACATTTTGATAATAAATAACTAAACAATAAGAAACCAACCCCAAACCATTCAACCATGTAAGATTCTAGGAATATTAGGTCTAATAATTAAAAAAATTATCGATAAAACAACCATTAATACAAATAAAATAAATCAGTTTAAATTCTTTTCTTTATGTATATAATTGACACTATAATAAATGACTAAAGAAAAAATTAACATAACAAAAGATATAAAAGTTATTAATATTCAATCAATAAGTAATGTTATAACCACTGTAGATCTATTAAATCTAAAAATATCTCATTCGATAAAAAACAACTGACTCATTCAAAATCAAATAAATACCAATAGAAAAAATAATAATCTTAAAAACAATAAAAAAATAAAACTAAAAACCCCAATTGATAATATATACATTGCTGACCCAATGACTTCAATGATACCACAAAACATTATTTTATATAAAATAAAACCAATAAATCGATCTTCAAATAAAGAATATTTAAAGGCAATCGGTGTAATATTATCAAAACATATTCACGCAAATACCTAGTAGAAAATCGATATAAACCAGAGAAGTATAAACCATGCTGGCTATAAGAATATGTATACATAATGTATAAGCAGTACTAAAACAAAGACAAAATAAACTAAATAGGTAATATATAGTAGATCGAGAAATAATTCTATTCATTAAATAAAATTCTTCAAGAAAAAGATTCAAAGAAGGTGGGAAAGCTATATTATTAGAACTTAACAAAAACCATCATAAACACATTGAAGGTATAAAATTAAGTGTTCCCCTGTTAATTAGTAAACTACGACTACCTAGACGCTCATATATTGAATTAGCCAAACATAATAAACCAGAAGAACATAAAAACCATGACCCACCATTAAATATAAAATATTAAATCCCAATTATTTATACTTATTTAACCGACAATAACCAACAATATGTCAACAATAAGCAATTAATAATTTTAAATCAACCTGATGTATACAAATTAATCCTACTAATAATCCCCCCATTAATCCCAAACCTATAATAAAATAATTATATATAAATCCAGATCCTATAATAAACTTCATAATATGAATTAAACCATAACTACTTAGTTTCAACATTACAGCAGTTAAAATCATTCTGCGAGAAATAGGAGCTTCAACATGAGCCTTAGGCAATCATAAACGAACTATATATATATAGGCATTTTGACCAAGAATGGCAAAACAGAAAAGATGTAAAAATATAAATTATAGTTAATTGAATAATAATAATCTACCTAACTCCCTATAAGTAATTAATAGAACCAGCAACAAAGGCAATCTAGCAACTAAAGTATAAAAAATTAAATAAATTCCCGCTTGTAATTGTTCTGGATGATAACCCAACCCAAAATTAACAAAAAAGTAGGGAAAAGTCATGATTCAAAATATAAATAAAAAAGGGATAATCTAGAAAAAGCCTTATGTAATATTAACAT
>CM061921.1:248655313-249056778 GCA_031002005.1 Vandiemenella viatica
TGCAAGTCCACAGAATAGCGGGCCTGAGCCTTATCCGCTCACGCGCTGGATTCAGTTTGTAGATGGCGTTCAAGTTGCAACTCAGTTGGTTAGTTATAAATATAATTATTATTTGCTTATCATATCTACGCGCTATGCAGCAAACCTCCGCCGACAATAAAAGATGGCTGTACCATTTCATGTCAGAATTGAACCGTGTGGAAGACATTCAGGGCTAGACCATCCAACAAGAAAGTGGAGGCAGTCACATTTGTTTACTGTTAAAATATCTTACTATCACGAAACATTGCTGCACCACATCTACGGAGTTCGTACATGAAAACTCAGGGCTATCACTATATTTTACTGGCCATGGGGGGGGGGGGGACTCTTGTGGTCGTAATAACCTGGTGACGGTTTTCACTGGGTGCGCAATCCGTCCCTATCGTAGTAACCTAGCCTAACCCAGTAATCCTACCGTTTCACGAGGAATACGAACCATGAAAGTGTACTGGCGTACTTTACATTGCACAACAAACTGTGCCAGAAGATCATGTCGGATTAAGGGCCTCTAAAATTCCCAGCCGAACGGATGACCTTTCGGTCTCCAATCAGACGCCTTAAGCACTGAGCTATCAGACCACTACAAATGATATTACCAGGCGGTATATCGTGCATTCGCAGCTTGTGCTGTCAACTTATATACCTTGTGTTTACTTTGTTTTTTTAACTGCTTAACGTCTCTTAACAGCGAGGTCTTTAGAGACGGGAAAGGATGGGGGCAAGGAATGGGAAGGAATTCGGCCATTGCCTTTTTGAAGGAATCATCCCGGCATTTGCCTGGAATGATTTGGGAAACCATGGAAAACCCAAATCTGGATGCCCGGACGGGGATTAAACCGCCGTCCTCCCGAATGCGAGGCCAGAACGCTAATCGTTACACCACCACGCTCGGTGTTTACTTTGTGATATATTTTGAAATTAATATTTGTTAATAATCTTCGCCACAGCGATACATTGTCGTGAGCGAGGAGCAAGTACTGACAAGCCTCCTGATCACAGTCACTGGCTATTTTCGAATCTGTAGAGCTTTATGTCAGGTTGAAAGCCTCGAAAGAGTCTATAGCAATATACAATGGAAGACTATGGTCAGTCAGACAGCAGTAACATTTGATACAACTGGAATAACTTAGCATAAATTAATGTTTGTTTGCAGTGACTGAGGAACAAATAGTTCATCTCTTAAATATTGAAACCATAATTTTGTTATTTTTCCTTGCCACAGTTTTCCTTTTTGTATAAACAGTATTCAGTGTATGATGATTATCATCATGCAGATTAAATATGAGAAATGTTTAACTCAGCAAGAAGCAATTGCCAAGTTCCTTAGGTGCACAGGCTACACGAAACATGGACCGGGCTGCGGCAGATGTGTTTCCCAGAAGGTCAAATCTCCGAGACGGTGCACGGCTCTGGTGATGCCTTCAGACAACAAGATAACAGGTGTCCGGTACCTTAGATGAATCAGCAGATACAAGCCCAGACACATAAATCTGATGGTGAAGCGTGAAGGTCGGTGATAAACGATGGTATCCCTACAAGCTGTGAAAGATTTGCATGTGACAAGCCACTAGGAAATTGTTACGGTAAACAACGTTCATGTTGGTTTTGGCTTTTCATATGTGGATGTCTCGGCAGCGACCCAAGTGGTGGAAA
Source organism: Vandiemenella viatica (assembly GCA_031002005.1). Classification (NCBI taxonomy): domain Eukaryota; kingdom Metazoa; phylum Arthropoda; class Insecta; order Orthoptera; family Morabidae; genus Vandiemenella; species Vandiemenella viatica. The sequence goes on from CM061921.1 coordinate 248,657,009, forward strand.
CTGCTTCTACAGTTGAGTCGTTTACCAATGCAGCTGGTGATGAAAGCGCCAGTGATCATCAGAAATAATAGTAATTAAATATCGTTGAACAGTTGTCTCTAAATGACCTCACACGATCCTGGTGATGAAAGTCACGCAGATAGAAGACCTGTTCTCGTTCCCACCTAAGAGCTGCCATCATTTATGTTACTCTCTAGGGTAACATGGATACACAGCAGAAACTTTCATGTCTCATGTAAATATAAAAGATTTTGTTGTTTTCGCAGCCATCATATTAATATAATGTAATTTGCTTACGGGATTAATGCTGCGTTGAAATACTCCTACTTCTTCCTCTTCCCGCCGGTTCGACCAGGGCTTAGGTCTTCATCAGGGGCCGTCAACCGAATCTGCTGGAGACTGGCGTGCTGGTTGTTTCCGTCCACTATCATATGCAAATAATTGTAATTTTACTGCCATAGAAATTATGAATAATTTATTGGGGTAAATTCATTGTCGATTCTAATTATTTATCAGTTGTTTTATGTATCGTCAGAGTTTCAATATCTGATTTTGTAATTACTTCCAATTGTTTAAATAAAAATTCATGTTGTATTTTCTTTAACTGTTTGTATCAGAATGGAAGGTATCACCTCTAGCTTCCAATAATGACAGTATAATTATTTAATTTAATTGCAATGGAGCGCACGTTCCTGTTTCAGTTTCCCTAGTCACCTATTTAAATTAATTTCAATGGCGGTGGAGCACACATGATTCAGTGGCAATGTCCCTGCACACCCACCTTCCCGCATCATGATTTGTTACAACCCACCGACCCCTTCCCTATACGAATTTCAAATTAAACTCCGTCAGTGTTTTAGGTTAACTGTCCATTATTTCCATTGCAAATTTATTCCGATCCCTGGCTTCCTGACCTCTAAAAGGAAATTTCCCCTCCTCCCTTTCACCTGAATACAAATTCCAGCTTATGATAATCGTCATCTCTTCCCTTCCATGAACAACTTCTAAACCTTCTACTAATATCCATCCATGCACTTTCGCTATTATAAGGAATTAGAAAGAACTTTTTAAAACTCTATTTGTGGAGCACAGCACTTTATCGTAGCGAGACATGGACTTCAGGAACACCGAAAAGGAAAGAAAATTGAAGCATTTGAAATGTGGTGCTACAGAAGAATGCTGAAACTTAAGTGGACAGGCAAAGTAAGAAATGAACGAGTTTTGTAAATGATGGATGAGGAAAGAGGTTTGTGGAGGCAGCTTACAGAAAGAAGAGACATGCTGGTAGGTCATATTTTGAGACATGCTGGATTAGTTAATTTGTTGGTGGAGGGAACAGTCGAAGGTAAGAACTGTAGAGGAAGACAGAGATTATAATATATGAAGCAGATAATTGAGGACGTTGGTTGTAACGGATATGTAGAGATGAAGAGGTTAGCACAAGATAGGCATGGATGGAGGATTGCACCAAACCAGTCGAAAGACTGACGACAGCAAAAAAAAAAAAAGCCTTGAACAATCCAAACTCTCTGTTCGCCCACCTTCTGTCTTCCTGAGACCACCAACCCAGCTACTTCATCATATGAGTATTTTTAAAAAAAAATTTTTTTTTTTTTAATGGCATTCGGCTACTGGGCCATACAGCCAGCTCAATGTGATTTGTTTCTATCAAGTATTGACACAAGGACACTACAACACGGACAAGACATTCACAGACACAACACTAAACACCCATGCCCTCGGCCGGACTCGAACCGGTGACCTTAGCCCTTACGCTACCGAGGCCGGCATCATATGAGTTGTTGATTGCATCCTGCGGTAATTTCCGTAAACAAATCTAGCTGCTTTCCTTTGTAACCCCTCCCTCTCCTGAATTTGATACCCATATTGTAAGTTTTTTACCACTCCACCGTATTCAAGCAGTGGTCTGACCAATGTTTTGTAACACAGTTCCCTTACTTCCCTGGTTCATCCCCTAATCATCCACTTCAATACATGAAGGATTTTAAAACCTAGTCCTACCTCCTTCCCAATGTGTGCTGCCCAATTGAGTTTACTATCAAAAGTTATGTCAAGATATTTACAGTTATGATCAGCAACAAGCAATTCCTTCCCTACCCTATAATTATAGAAGGTCTTTACGTTTTAATTTTAAGCTGACTCTTCTTGGCATTTATTTTCATTCCATGTTTAATTACTCAGCTAGATATCCTGTTCAGATCCCCTTGCAGCTGTTCACAGTCATTTCCTGTTTTAATCCTATTATGTAACATTACGTCATCTGCAAACAATCTGACTTCCGACTTGAAACCATTGAACCAATCATTAATTAAAACAATGAACAACAATGGTCCCAATACACTAATTTGTGGCACGCACTCCTGTATTAACTTTTACCTCTTTTGATATTGTATTTCCCGCCATAACTAGTTACTCTTTGTTGACTACCTTTTAAGAATTGCTCCACCCACTCCAATGATTTCTACCTTATTTACCGCCATTTTATGACTCACTCTGTCAATTTCTTTGGATAGATCCAGTGCTACGTTGTCAACCCGGTCTCCATTGTCAATTTCATCTGCAAGATCTTGCATATAGCACAATAACTGAAATTCACATGAGTGTCCTTTCCTAAATCCATGTTGTTGTTTTGCAAACCTGCTCCATCCCTTATATACCAATTGATCTGGTTGATCTCTCCGTCAACTTTCCCACCACTGATGTTAGGCTAATTGGCTAGTAATTTTAAACTCTATTTGTCTCACCTCCTTTATGGACCAGCACTACTATGGCACTTTTCCAGTCCTCTGGTAAGCATAACGTCTCCAATCTCAACCTAAATAATATTAGTGGATAAGGTACAATGTCGTTTCCCGCTATCTTCAATACATCAGTAGCAAAATTATTTACACCAGCCCCCTTATGATTTTTAGCTCTCGAAGTTCCCACATAATATCTTCAGGATTTATTTCCTGATTTTTAGCCAGTTCATTACTACTTACATAGAGAAGCTCCTCGTATGATTTCCCCCCTCCTGTACCAGACTGATATTTCATATTGGTTTCATGAAACCAATTACTTACTATCGCTGCCTTTTCCAAATCCACAGTACCATCTTCCCATCCTTACCAACAATGGTCAGTACACCTTCCCTTCACCTCTTTTTTTTTTTTTTAACATAGCCATAAGAATTCTTAGATACCATTCCGAGGCCCCATAAAAATATAATATTTTTCATAAACGCATCTTTCGCTTCGCTCTTAGCTGCTATTAATACTTTAATTAGAGCGGTCTGGTGGCTCAGTGGTTAAGGCGTCTGACTGGAGATCGAAAGGTCCCCGGTTCGAATCCCTGTCCAGTGCTGCCAGCCATTTGGCTTCGAATATCCGTAGATGGCCGCTAAAATTTCCGTAGATTGGATAAAAAAATCCGGAGACTCGCTAACTGAAGACTGAAACAATAATATTTGAAGAGAGAGTCAAAATTAAGAATATTTTTTCCAGGTCTTTAAAATTCGAAATACAAAATAATATTCTACAAAGTAAGAAATATCTCTGAACATATTTTATACTTCGTCACTTTTCATCACTGCTGCTGCTGTGCCTACTTTATTTTATTTATTAATTTGTTTGGGATCAAACATTTTTTTAGTTGACATTAAAGTCAGCATACCTTCTGTAACAGGAAATGTTAAAAACTGCCGGAATGCACTTGTTTGTAAGCCGTGCCAACGAGCGTGTCACCGTGCATAAAGATTGCGCCGATAGTTCTGTATTAAGGTCTTTTAAGATCTATAAAATCTATAATCAAACAAAATTTGAGTTTTATTTCAATCGTTAAATCGCACGAGCGGTTGCAAGGAAACGATTCACAATTATTGACAATTCTGTAATGCGTTAACACTATACGCTCAAAGTTTAACAAATCAGCAATATAAGGAAAAATCAACAAATAGTAAAAAGTTGCGAAAATCCGTAGATATTTTAACAAAATCCGAAAATCCAAACTTTTTACAAAGATCCGTAGATCTACGGTTAATCCGTAGAATTGGCAGCACTGTCCCTGTCTCGGTCGGGATTTTCATTGGCACTTAACCCGATCTTCACCTCTGGCACATCTTGCTGTGTAATGTGAAGTACACCAGAACCCTTCCGTGGTTCGGATTCCACGTTAAACTGTAGGTCCCCTGTACCCGGCAGGATTGCCGGGTTAGGTTAAGGCGGCTACGACAGGGGCGGAATGCGCAGCCAGTAGAAACCCTGTCACCAGGTCATTCAGACCACACGGAATTATTATTATAATATTTTAATTAGTTGTTTCAAGGCTTCCCTGCTTCCTAGATGTCTCTTAACTCTCTTGTGTTTTAAGTAAAGTAAGCATGTTCTATCCTTTTGTTTATTTTTTATTTTGAATTAAGTCTTTCCAGTCCCTTACCACTGTACTGACACTCTTTTGTCAGATACTGAATCTCTCTCTGAAATACTATCTTTTCAGTTCAGTGAAGTTTTTCTATAATTTTATCTATAACCACCTTCACTTATGGCCACTGGTTAACTAAGCCTTCTAATATCCATCATCACTTCCTTCTGTAACCTGAGACCCCACAAAATTTTCATCGAGCATTATTAAGAAGTTATCGGACAGGTTTTGTCCCTTCGTACTTGTGGAAAGCCTTCTTCACTAACTAACATAATTGCAAACCTCTGATTCTTTGTGATATTTATCTTAATTCCCTGCCAGTCGACACATGGTAAATTTAAGTCCCCACCAATAATAGCCATTCTGACGTAAAACAACTGTTTTCGAATTTCTTGGTATTTCTTTGAAATTCCTTATCAGCATCTAATGGTGTGAGCTTTTTCCTACTTCTTCTTCCTATTTTTCTGAATTCTCAGATGTTTTATTCTCAAACCCTGGTAAAGATTATATCACTACAGTCACGTTTTCATAGTTTTAATCTGAAAATACAATCAAATTGAAATTTTCTTTGGCTTTCAAGACACCCATCTGTCCATTTCAGTTTCCATCATCTGTTTTTACAAGTTCCAACTTGTTTCCTCTTTGATTTAATTTAATTTGTTTGATGTTATCTTGTATATTTAATTTTCATTAATTTTCTTTGTGCAGTCCATAAGTAATAATCTTTCCTTCTCAAACCTTATAGTCTTTTTCACTCTTAGCATTGGTTAGTGAGTTGATGGAGTGACAAAAATATGAATGAATTGATTTATTATTATTATTGACGAGATCTCAGAGGGCATAGTAGTTTTTGGCGCAACATAAAAATATTTGTACTTATCATCTTTGCATAAGATTTTTCACTTTATCTCATGTCTTATCGCAATATCAGATATCTGGAACAGAACATAGCATTCTTAACAAACTAATAATATTTCCAACTTCTTATTGCTACTTGGTTACTTAGCATCCCAAAACTATGCGTAATTTTTTGTTCCCGCTATTAGTACTACGCGGTATTTAGCACCAGAACATGGGTTTAATTTATTAGTTTTTTGTCACTTCGGGAACCGGTGAATTTGGTATCATTATGGCTACTATATGATAAGAAGAGTATAATTTTTCTCTTATCCAATCTGCCTAGGCAGTCACACAAATAAAACTTTTGTCTTTAAGTTTTGAATCACTGTCCCAACTCTATTTTTCCACGCAATTTCAAACATTTTTCTTAGTTCGGAGCTCGTTAAGTTGCATACCTCTGTCTGCGTTTAACACCGGAATCGTGATAAAAGTTTTATTTTCTGTTTCAATTTTTATTTTAGGAATAATTGTAGATGCAGCGCCTATCTTTAACCTTGATCCATTATAAGGTTTTGCTTTCACTACGTCAGAATATGTTATTGTTTTCATTTTCCATCTGATTTCACGTCATTCGTTTAGAAGAAATGTAATAATTTTGTATTTACTGCAAATGATCTTTAAATACTGAATGATTAGTACCGTTAAAACAAGTTTTGGCCAACATCATGTGCACACATTTTGTTCCACTTTAAACCTAATAATTTCATTGGAGATTTTTTTTTTTTTTTTTTCTCCCACGTTTCACATTTTTCTTATGCGCTTAAACTGCTTTTACTCCCAATGGATTGAATTTTCAACATTTTTTTTCATCTCCTACGCTTTACAAATGTTTAATGCATTGTTACTTTTTTCGCACTCAATGGATTGTTCTTTTCAGCTCTCTCTGGTTAGGAATAAGACTGTTAATCACTGGTTTCCGTTGTGTTTAAATAACGAACAGAACATATTATTCTTACGACACGCTTTACTACTTTATTTATGTTTTCCTTCATGCTACGTTTCTCCAAAATATTATTCCATAACGGATTAATAAGTTATGATATGTTAAAAGAACAAAATAATTAACTTTTAGGTAGCTTGTAACTGCTTGGATTGTGTGCACTACTAGACGCTTCACTGAAATAGTAGTGGATATTTTCTATCTCAAACTGTAATCTATTCGCAGTAGTATTAAAAACTGGATATCTTCTTATATTTCATTGTTTAAACAGGTTACTATCATAAGATTGTATGAGATTTGATTAAATGAATATAATGGGTTTATCAATATTTGATGACAAGCCAAACCAAATTCGACAGCTAAATGTTAGGGAATCCGTTCTTCATTCACTATGCATGGTTGTCTTGGCGTAGGAATTTGTCCCTCATCACAGGCAAGTGGACAGTCCTACGAATTCATGGGCTACCAACAAAATATCGTTTGTGAGTTATATATTTCCAAATTGGCCAAGGTGTGTCACTGGTCCGCAAAGTATGCTGGAAGGGGTGGGAGTGGGGTTCTCACTTCTTCGAGCAAGACATCAAGAACAGGTGCCATGGAAGAGTTTGGTGTGTGGAGTTCGGTGGAGCCCCCACCGAACCGCCTAAGATCAACACCACCTAAAGGAGAGATGGCGATGCCAAGATACGGCAGAGCTGGGTGCGACATTCATCAAGCGACCAGCGACTGCCTTCCGGATACTCTCACTATCAGACAGGGCCAGTCAACATTTTTGTCACCTTCAGGCTTCGCTGGAGCATGTCTTCAACAACAGAGCCTGTGTTCCGTTCCACACATCAAGCCAAAAGAAGGCGTGTGAACAGAGGATTTGGATTGTTCAACTATTTTTCCGCGATAATGCGTGAATGTATATTAGTAGAAGAACTAAGAGTAGTACATTGAGGGGAAGACATGACCATGATCATGAGCTGGCACTTGAATTCATTTGAAGTGTAGTGGTAAAATTTTCTTTTGTAGGTAAGGGAGTTAGGGACTGGAATCAATTAACAGGGAAATAATGGACAATTCACCAAAACCACTGAACAATTTGGAATTTGTAAAGGAAAGGGGTAGTTGGGTGGTGAAAAATCATTATATGGGAAGGCGGGGGTGTAGGGACATTGCCACCGAAGCATATGTGCTCCATCGCAGCTGAAAATAAATCTTCAGCCAGTAAATACGTCATGTAAAGAGAAGAGAAAGCCATAAGCGACCCTCTCAAAGTCTTCATTGCCATGCATCACTGCAAAGAAATTATGTTCAAATTTTAATAAATTTCAATAAATGATAAATTCCTGGCTGATTTTCAAGTGATTTAATAAAAGAAAAAACTATCTATTTGGTTTTAATTTCTATTTCTCCTTGCCATTGATAATTAATATCTAATCATTAGCTCCAGAACATTTGCACTTCCATAGGCCGTGTGCTGTATCCTCTTCCCAAGACTGTGCTTATTTTAAAAGCAGGATTAAATCTGCTACCGGCCTGCTAGGCCTGTCGTAGATTTAATACGGTGGATTCGAATGCGTTGTCATATGTCTGTGAAACGTGTATCTTGTACTCTATGTAATAAATGTAATTTTTTTGTGAAATGTGTATTTTTTGAGACGGAGACTGGGATCCATCCCGTCATTCGCCTTGATGCCTAATCGCCCAAAAACAGTAATCGGAACGGCTGGTACGCGATGGGCCTGCTGTACAGCCACTATTCGATGTGATTGTGGTTTAAGGCGCGCTGGCGGTGCGTAATTAAAATTTATAATTAATAAATGATAATAATAAAAACAATCTAACTATGGAAATTATGAGGTAATAAGAAAATATACCAGAACGTAGAAACTATAACAGAATGAATAATAAAAACGAGATTGCTGCTTCTTTTTGGCTTATCTATAGAAGAGATGATAAAAGATTCACAAAAATAAAGATATTCAATTACCTTTGGAAAAAAATCAACAACAAGCTAAATTCAAGAGGGCGAGAAAGATTTGGAAGAGAAGAGGAAACTATGAAATGAGAGCTCTTTAGAAAGGAGGTATTAAGTATGGAAAGATCCCAGGAGAGAAGAGGAAAGAAATCCTGTCTGAAGTGGTCTAAAGAGAGAAGGGAGAAACACATAATGAAGGAATATTTAATTGAATGGAAGGGGAAAAATACAACAACAACAAAGGATGAAGAGTTGAAATTGGAACTGATTGGAAAGAATTAAAAATGATAGTAATTAAGAAAATTAATGCAGTCTGGAAATAACTTTTACACTTCGCCTAAATTTTAGTTGTATTTTAAATTGCTTATTCACTAAGTCTTGCACGTGTTTTTTTTTTTTTGTAATAATAATAAAATTCTATCGCTGACGAGATCTGTCTGTAATTATTTGGTGTGGTTTAGTTGCGTTCTGTGACGACCCTTCATAACCGCATAATCAAGCTTGCCCGAAAAAAAAACACCACTAATTAGAGTTTTATTACAAATGTGGCTAAGTAGATTATATTGCCCAATGAGCAACTCTTAATTACTTTCCTCTGACCACTAGGGTATTTACTCTTAAATGAAGTAATAATTCGTTGGAAAAGGTGTTGGCAAAAATGCAAAACAAATCGGCAAAACAACATTCGTGAAGTCTTTTATGTTCTTCACAACTTCCATGTCTGTTAAAACAACGATAAATGATGATTATTGTTCATTTCCAGAGAAACATTAAACAATCAACACTCTAAGGGTTCTTCTGCTATCAACTCATCAACAACCAACTGATCAAAAACAGGGCCGACGCTAGGATTTTGGGGCCCGGGGTATGCGTTCTTAGCAGTCACGTAACCAGTTGGGAGCCCTTTGGCCAATTCATTCGGTTAGGGCCCTCCTCAGACCAAATGGGCTTCCTTTTCTTAGCTCCACAACTTATCGCCTCTACAGTCGGTGGTCGGTGGGCGTGCCCGGGTACATTTCACACGCTTACCCCCTCCTAACGCCGGCCCTGATCAAAAAACCTTTTTACCGAACGCTGATGTATGGTTTTAAATCTTGATATAATCTCCAGAAATTACCTATTTCTTTACCTAAAATTTGCAAACGCTATTGTTTCAATTGTGCCCATCTTTTGATGGTATACTAATATCTACGTGGATACGAAAGAAAACCACAAATGATGGCCGTTAAAAATGCGCTCATATTGTAATTGGTCTCTGTTCGGTCTCTCAGTACATCAAAAGTTCTCTAAGCCTCTGAGAAATTCACTTCTGAAAGATTTAATTTTTATTATTCCGAATTTTTTATTGATAACAGAAATGTATTCTCGAGAGTTCTTTCCGGTTTAAAGCAGAAGTTTTTGTCTAAATTAGAAAAACTCACAGCTTCACCAGAGTACGTTGCAAGTAAGTAAAGAAATTAGCAGATCACATATCAACATAAAAACCGTTTGGAATATTATTAAGAAAGAAAAAAGTTTATCCGCCCGTGAACATAATGCAACAGCTAAACAATTATCAGTGAACTTCTAAATGACCCAACATTTATTACAGCAGTTTTATCACAGCAGTTTTCTCTTTTAGTGCGGGTGGCTTCTCATTGGCATCAGAATCTGAAACTATTATTTCGTATTCCATCTGCCTTAATGAAAGATTACGACAAAATCGTCTTTTCGTGAAAGGAAAATTCCCAATGCGAGTCATCTCCAAGGAACAACTGTTTTTCAGAAAAATCCCACAGTCTGACGAGGAATATGACGGTGATTAAGTAACTCATGGAAAAAGAAAATTTTAAATCCAGAATAAGCGCAACATTTATTATTTGGTAAACGCAGTAACACATTGTATGAATATTTATTGAAGGGGAATTATCTGTTCAAGAAGTAATATGGGAATATCAGTTGACGGATAAGCTGAGTGGGCACATTGGGAAGATTGTAAGGAAAGGTTTCGGTCTACTTCATCTGTTGGAGAGGATAATGAGAGGATGTGCTAGAGATGTAAGGGAGCTGTGTTACAAAACTTTGTTCAAGCCCTGGATAGAGTAAGGTGAAATAATCTGGGACCCAGATTTCTGGCATCAATAATATGATCTTCGAAACAAAGACTTTAAATTCCTTGACATTTAAACAGATGAGAAACTAATTTTGGCAGGAACATGTCACATTGCTGCTGAGGAAGTTAAGCAGTATCTCCTTCGCAATAAGAACACTTTCTCTAACATCAGGTCTACAATTAATGAAACAGTTGTTCTCCTCTTGTTTTCATTCTGTCATGTCATATGGCATAAGTTTTTGGGGAAACTCTTAACAAAGAAAAAAAATCATAGCACAGAAGAAACTATTAGGATGCTGTGTAGGGAACTTCTTCTAGTCGATTCTTTAAAAAAAAACTCAATATTCTTGCAATGACTTCTCATTATGCAAATATATATATATTCTCATGTGCTTTTTCATAGAACATTTTAACTTGTTAACATCATATCACAGGTACACAGTTCACATACAGGAAACATAAATACCTTGTTGAAAGTACAAACATCACCATAATTAGCACAAAGTGGAGTTAATTATTCTGGGATGTATATATATATATATATATATATATATACAGTATATTAGTCATGACATGTTTCACATCCTATATGTCCTTACTCAGCAGGAATCTATAGAGTAATAAATAAGAGTAACAAAGAGACAGATAAATAAAATTTAAAAAAAAGTATTTTTGTAACAAACTTGAAACAGTTCTCATAAATTTATTATGAACTAAAATTGAAATTAATCTCAGTAGTGGATTCAAAATAAATTTTGTTCTATGATGGTACCAAACAGATTATCTTTTAAGAATGTATAAATCGTTTAATCTTTGTCCATCTGTTTTCCCCATCTAGAGTACAGAAAAATAGTCACACCTTTATTTATAATATTAATAGAAGAAATTAATTTAGAAAAATTCAGAATACTTCCAATGTAAAATATATGCTGTGGAAAAAGAAAGTAACACAGAGAAAAGATTTAAAGGTCATAAAATAATATTTCAACAGAAACATAAAATAATGATGTTTTGATTGAGGATCGGACCAATGAGTTTAAACGACAGGGGTAAACAATAAATTCAATTATTTTCGCCAAAAGTTTTTTTGGAAATTTGCGATTAATGTCTCCCTACAAGATTATTTCTACTCAGTCAAACACAAGCCAAATTTATTAACAAAAGAATTAAAACATATTATGGGTATAAATGACAACTTTATATAGAAGTTAGTAACACTGATAATGATACTTTTAGAATTAATTGCAGGACTTAATGTAGAATATCCACCAAAGTAATTAAAGAAGCAAACCATCTATCAACAGGGATTATAGCACACCAGATAATACAATAAATAATATTTGGATCATTATTAAAAAAGAAACCAGAGTATCATTCTCCGAACATAGACCAATAGCTCTGAATATTAATGATAAACTTGCACATTACAATTATTCCTCAGTAACTGATTTTAATAACCATTGCTTAATGGTAGTCCAAAAATTAAAGGATTTTTTTAATCTTGTAAAGAAAGTATCTTTCCTGATTCACTCAAAAGTCAAACCACTTGATAAGTAGGATGATACCTTGAAGCAGGGGCGGATCCAGGATTTTGGTTTGGGGGGGGGGGGGGGGGGCTTGAGCGGACTTTTGTTTGGAGGGGGCTTGGCTAGAGTGAATTTTGGTTTCTGGGGGGGGGGGGGCTTGAGTCGGCCATGGGGTAGTCTTTATAGCCTCCTCGGGCCCCGAATCCGCAGAGCTAAAATAAAAATAAAAAAAAAAGGTCTCCAAAATTACAATGTCGGGGGTGGACCCAAATACTTTTGGGGGGGGGGGGTCTTGAAGCTATAGACCTATATAACTTCTATTTGCATTTATAAAGATCTTCAAAAAATCAATATACACCCATATAATAATTAATTAATCAGTAAAGCTCAGTTCAGTTTTAGGCAAGGTGTTTTGAGAGAGTCTGCAATTTTTGCTTTTATAGACAGCATATTGAAACAAATGCATAAAAAAGTAAATTCCCTAAATATTTTCTGTGCCCTGTTGTCACTCATAAGATTCTCTTAGTTAACTTACAACACTGTGGTATTAGTGGCAGGTCACTGCATTTATTTAAATCACTTCAAGAAAATAGAAAGCAACATATATTGGTGAAAACTGAAAATGTAAGAGTATCTATAACCTAAAAACTGGGAATAGTTACACATGGTGTCCCTCAGCGTTCAATTCCTGGTCCTCTTCTCTTCTTGATATACATAAATAATCTACCACACATTTTAGGTGATTGTGAAGAAATTGTGCTATTTTAGTAGATATTAGGATGTCGTTAAAAGACCCATCAGTATAAGATCTTGGAAACACAACAGATGAAAAAGAAAATAAGTAAATGATTCAGTACAAATAAATTAATATTTAACATAGGAGAAAGACATTTATTTCAATTAATGCAACAAAAATAATATCTATAATGTAGCATTGGGAAAAAAGCAATCAATAAAAGAAATTTCAAAAAAATTCCGAGGTGTTTACTAAAACATCAGTTTTAACTGGAACCAACATATTTAGCAGCTTCTTTAAAAGAACTTTGATCTGCAAACCATCTCTTGGGGATAATAGTCAGAATAACTGACAAAGAAACAATGAAATTGATACAATTTCACTCCCTGCACAGTTATGGCATCTTCTGAGGAAGCTCTTAACATGCACAGAGGGTGTTTAAAAAACAAACATGAGCCCGCAGAATTATTTGCATGTTAAGCCCAAGGACTATTTATAGAAGAGTGTTTGCAATTCTAGGTTTATTTACATTGCCAGCATAATACGCATACCCCGTACTCTCTTTTATAATGGGGAGTCCTAAAAACTTCAGTCACAATTCTGATCTATATAGCTACAATATTGGGTACACATATGACATCCAGAAAGATTTTACAGATAGTGATAATGTTCTCTGGAGCTTCTTTATTCAATGTCCTATCACGACAAATAAAATATTGCCTACAAAAACTAAACTGCAAGATGATTTTGCTTCAGAACAAATTTTACCCTGTGAAAGAATTTTCTTCATGGAATTTGGTAACTGCTGACTGAGAAACTACCTTTATTTTTATGTGGTATGGAAGGGAAAGATCATAATACATTCATTTTCCATTGATCCCAAAATAAGAGACTGGCTCTGTGGGATGTGGAAAGTTGTCAATTTACAGATAAACAGTTGCATAACAAAATAATAAGTACACCAGTAGATGTACAGTCATAGCATACATGGTACATTAGACAATTCCATAACAAAATAATACTTACACCAGAAGGTGTACAGTCATAGTATACATGGAACATTAAAAAATTCCATAACAAAATAATAAATACACCACAAGATGTACAGTCACAGCATACATGGTACTGTAAACAATTGCATAATAAAATAAATACATACACCAGGAGATGTACAGTCATAGCATACATGGTAAATTAATTATGTAATCTACATTTACACAAGCTACTGGCAGTTATTTTTTAGATACCTTAGAAATAAATTCTTTGACAGAGTAGAAGGAGTTGTCAATTAAACATTCTTTCAATTTTTTTCCTGAATTTATTCTTATCATCTGCTAGACATTTGATATGTGTTGGCAGTTTATTGAAGATATGTATGCCTGAATATCGGACCCCTTTTTGAACAAATGACGACTTGTAATCCTTGTGAAGATCATTTTTATTTCTAGTGCCATAATTGTGTATTTTACTATTCGTTTAAAACAAAGTATAATTTGTGACTACAAAGGACATTAATGTGTATATATACTCAGACGCTAATGTTAAAATCCCTAACTTCTTGAACAGCTCTCTACATGAAGTTCAATTGCTAACCCCACACATAATTCTTATTACACACTTTTGGGCCCTGAACACTTTGTCTCTATGGGTAGAATAGAATTGCCCCAGAATATTATTCCATATGACAATACAGAGCGAAATTAATCAAAATAAACTAGCTGCCTCGTACGGAGATCACCTATAGCTGAAATTGTACGAATTGCAAATGTGGCTGCTCCCAATCGCATTAGTAGGTCAGAAACATGTACTTTCCAATTTAAATTATGATTAATATTCAAACCTAGAAATTTCACACTCTCTACCTCTTAAATCGACTGGCCTGCAAATTTTATGTCTATATCTGGTGTTAATCTGTGTGATGTACTGAATTGCATAAACTGAGTTTTATCAAAGTTTAAAGACAAACCATTAGCTGTAAACCATAACCATTTATTAATCAGTTCAAAGACATAATTTGAAATGTATTCTGTAGATAAATCTGGAGTGTTTTTAATCACTATGTTTGTGTCATCTGCAAATTGGACAAATTTTGAGTTTTTAGATGAAACACAGGGTAGATCATTTATATATATTAAAAACAATAGTGGCCCCATTATAGAGCCCTGTGGTACTCCACATCTGATTAATTTCCACTCAGAAAACAGTGGACCTCTTAAGGCAGATTTAAAATTCTCCATTGACACTTTCTGTTTTCTGTTCAGAAGGTAAGAACTAAGCCATTTATTAACAAAGTCATCTATACCTTAATACTCTAGTTTCTGTATCAGAATTTTATGCTCTACACAGTCAAATGCTTTAAATAAGTCACAAAAAATTCCCACAGGAATTAATTTGTCATTTATTCGTTCTAAAATATTGTCAGTGAATGCAAATATAGCTTGTTCTGTTGAATGACCCTTTTGAAAACCAAATTTTGATTTAGATTATAAAGTTATTAACAATAACTGATATGGGGTACGATTTTGGTTGCAACATTAACAAATGTATCAATTAATACGACAGTAGAAATTGCATTCATAAATAGTAACTAATTTCATTTGTACTTTTAGTTAACACTGAAAGTTAATTATACTTATGGGATGTTGAGTGACCAACCCATATTATCAGTAGTAGGTGATAGTGTTGCTTTATTACATGAATTCTTTCGCTACCCCGAGACTGTTCTTACATGGGATTGAAGTGAATGTGGCTAATCATTGAATTTCTCGAAAATAAAATGTGCTGGTTATTATGAGGTTTACTATTATAAATTATAAAGTTATTACACAGTTATTAGCACAGTTATCAATTGTATTTGTATCTCTGCTATTCAAAAAGTAATATTTTTTCACTTATTTAAGTTGTCAGTAACCACGATATTTTACAAAAGAAGGGGGACAGCTCAGTCTGAATGTTATCTATTAATATCACTTTTATTAGCAGTTATAGAGACATCAGAAAAATACAACAACAACAAAAATTGTTCGCATCTAGGGAACAATGAATTAATGAGTTAAATACATTTTGGCTTTAGACATAGTATTTCGAATTAGGCCTACTTCCTTGTAGAAAGCACATTTAAAGAAATAAACTAAAAAGTTAATTCCTTACAAACATTCTGTAAACGGCTACATCTTCTTATTGTGTTAATCTTAAAAATATCTAGGTTAAATTAAGTTACATTATGACTATGATTCATGTTGAGAATATTAATCGTTTAACTCTAGGTAATGCAAATTCATACGAGTTTAAAAATTCGGTATTGGGAATAGCTAATACCGTATCCCTCAGGTATCAATCGTTGATAACCTATTCATCTTCAGACGTAATTAAAATATGTTTCTTTCCGCGGATGACACTAGCAATATTCTAATGACCAATCGCTAAAAAAAATCGATTTCAGAGACATGCTAATATGAAGAAAAAATCATACAACTAAATTATTTATTAATGTCAAAAGACACATCTGCTTCAGTTTTTCTCTCGAAATAAATCAAAGGATAGTTATAATGTGATATTTGTAGGGAAAACAAGTAATGGAAGCATTTTAGTTAAGTTCCTGGAAGCAACAGCATTAATAAATTTTGATTGCGAATCAGCATTTGACCCGGTGGCAATTTCAATAATGAAAATGTTAATTTAGTTATTAAAGTCTAATATTCACTATTCAGTGTATCGGTACATTCGTCGCGTTCAGTACATTACATCAGCTTGGGAAGTATGATTAGGGGAAACCTTCAAAATGTGTGCTTGTTGCTGGGAAATTTCAATAGGGACATATATAATCAGTACAAAATCTGGAAAAAAAACGGAAGATTGGCAATATTTAAGGGGCATTTAACCCTCCCCCTCCCCAAAAAAAATCATGAATACCTAATGAAATTTGGTGCAGTGCACTAAGATATGGCTCAGGTTTAAATTCAATTTTTCCTGGGCAAAATGTATCATAACTAACGTTAACCAAACTTTGTTCTATTAAATGTACTGATAAAAATTGAAAATTTGAATACTTTTTACAATTATTATAAACCGACATTCATTTGTGGTACAACGTTGGTAAATTTAACTTAATCAAAAACCCGAAAATTGGCAGGATCCGGCAGAAAGAGACATCATGTGGGCCCAAGGTAGGACGTCCAGTACCTACTGTTTAACATTCCCAACGATCCAAGCCTACGTCTCAGACACAAAGCAAGCTGTGCCCAAGGTAAGGTTCGGTTTGTGGGCTCGTAAATATTCTGGTCCATGCCGAGAATCGATCCAGGGACCTTCAATTTTGAAAGTAGCAATTATACAATGTTGCTACTAGCAAAATAATTACGGATTCTTTATATGAAACCTGAAGTAAATTCCCCGGTGGATTCTTACTTCCCACCCGAGAACAGGTTTTATATAACTACGCGTTAAGAATAATTTCTATACGGTGTAGTAAATAGTAAACAGCTAAGTGCAGAAATTGTGCAATTCTGTGAAAGGATATGCTTGAACTGTCAAGAAATCCACTCATAACATATTATAATTTAAGTACACTGTTTACGATAAGCATATATAATGTATTTTATATTATTTTCTCATTAAGTTTCGAATTCCGAAACCTTGGAAAAAATTTCATCAGATATGTTCATCCCATTTGAAAACAGTCTCGGTAATGTGGATTAGACCTTATCATTCGCAACAAGCCAATATTATTACCAAATACTGGTTAAAGGTTAGTTACTTTGCATCCAAAAATCACACATAACTTCCAGCGTTAAATATCAACTCATGTTTGCTAATATATTTTAGTAACTTAGCTAGTATATTTTAATGCTCTTTCGAAAGACTATTTTTAATGTTAACATTTCCACAATGGATTACCGTCCACAACATCAGTAATAGTGAATAAATTTGTCACCTTCCCCTCTTTGCTGTTATTTCAGTACTTTTCAATTAACAAATTGCAAGAAGAAAAATGTTTCATAGGGAAGCAAAAACTCTATCAGGTTGTGTTTTAAGCTGACAAGTTTTATTTCCAGTGAGAGGACGCAGAATAAAGAAGCTGCGCGGAATATTTATTGTCCCTCTCCGTACACGGGCTGTGATTTATATTCTTTGTGAATGCTGCACACTGAAGTTCTAAAAGTCATGGGATACCTCCTAATATCGTATGGGACTCCTTTTTGACCAACTAAGCGCAAAAACCCGAGCGTGGTGGGTGAACTTTTAATGTTCTGTCTTCGCATTCGGGAGGACGCGGGTTCGAATCCCTGTCCGGGCATCCAGATTTCGGTTTTACATGGTTTCACAAAATCACTCCAGGCTTCCTTCAAAAAGGCCATGGCCAAATTCCTTCCCGTTCCTTGTCCCTAGTCCCATCTCGCCTCTAATGACCTTAGTCGTCGACGAGGCGTAAAGCAATAAGAAGAGAAGAAATCCGGCGTTCATTGATTCGTCAAGTGATCAGAAGTCCCCTGAAAAAAATATTCAGCCATGCTTTCTGTACACCCGTCCACAACTGCAAAATTATTGCCAGTGCAGGACACTGTGTACGAATTGGCCTTTCGATTATGTTCCTAATATATTCGAGTGAATTCATGTCAGGTGAGCTAGGTGACCAAATCATTCGCTGAAAACGCACAGAATGTTCCTCAAACCAATCGTGAACGACTTTGGCCCAGTGACATGGTGCATTGTCGTTCTAGAAAAATCCATCGTTGTTACGGGACATGAAGGCCATATCACCAGGCTAAAACCGTTCACAATTGATTTGTGGAACATTCCGAACAGTTTCAGTGAATTATTTGACCACCTAAATCGCCAGACATGAATCAAATCGAATATATCTGGGATATAATCGGAATATAAGATCAGTTTGTGCACTATCTCCTCCACTGGAAATACTTTCGCAATTGTGGACGGTTGTAGAGGAAGTATGGCTGAATATTTTTTTCATATGACTTCACACGACTTGTTGAGTCAATGCCACATAGGCATGCTGCGCTTCGCCGGGTAAAAGGGGGTTCCATGCGATATTAGGAGATATTCAGTATAAGAGGAAACTGCATACAATTCAAAGACCTCTGGTTTAATGTTTAAATACGGAATGCGATCGAGCTAAGAGCAGAATCCCACCACACAGATTTATCAGGGTGAGGCAAGTGTTTAGAGGGCTTCATCCCACTTGCAGATTATCAAAAGTAAAGACTACTGTTTTGCCGTGTCCAGTGCCTTAGCTGCTGGATGTAACTCTTGTAGTCGATGTTTACTCTATGAAACCAACGCACTGTTTTAAAGTATACTGTATTTCAAAACAGTACTCCGAATGAACCGATGAGCAGTATTTTCGGATTTCTTGATTGCCTAGTTCCTCCGAACTTATGGTAAGATTCGTTCCTTCCTTGGATTAGAACCCGTATCCTTACATTCTCTATAAGTTCAGTAGTTGAACTGCATGGGACAGCAGCAATGGGACTCCTGGTTCAAATCTTATAAGGCATGAATTACCGAATTTTACAACCAAAAACAAAAAGAAAAAAATAGGCTTTGGAGCCTGTTCCGTAAATTTTCTGTTCTGTCTTCGGAAGTTTAGAAATCGGGAGTCCCTACAAGAACGATAAAACTAAATACTTTATGTTACATTTTGCAGTTTTCGCAGCAGTCATAATGTTGTCAATTACGTTCCGCTGCGTTCAATCACTACACCCATCTCCCGACATTTCAATGGAAGCCTCCGGGCTTCCTCAGTGGTCAAGCCACCTGCTGAGTATGTTAGAGCCAGTCTGTGGTAGATTGAACAGGAGAAGAAGACTGTAGGCTTCTGTTGAAAGGTCAGGAAAAAGAGACGTGATTGAACGCAGCATAAATTTAATAAAATAATTGACAACATTACATGAACTTCTGGTGCAGAGATGATAAACGTGTCTGCATCCGTCGGACAAATCAGAGTTAGAGATCTCTTACTTTACTTTTTTGTAGGCAAATGAAATATTCATTCGACTACAGCCTTCCTATGTAATCAGGTGAGGGTGATGTCAAAACGGAGTTTGATAATTATAGAAGCATTAGTAAAACGATTCATTTCATGAATATGTAGGATAAACGGCCGATTAAAGTCCTCCTCAGTACAAGACCTACAAACTATGAATATCACATCTATAATACTCCATCATTGAATTACTTGCTAACAATATAATAATTAAAATGTCCAATGTAAATTACAAGGAAAGATAGTACAAAAAAGAAAAAGTAATAAAAACTACGTAACTATAATTTGGTTGTAATAGGTTCAGTATACGGCCATTAATTTCCTAATAAAACAATTGAATATAGAATATTCAATGCCAAATCTATATATATAAAGGTGGATGTATGTATGTATGTTTGTCTGTTTGTTTGTTTGTTTGTTGGTTGGTTGGTTTGTTCTTCATACAAATCCACAGTTTTCATCCGATCTCGATGAAACTTTGCACACTTATCCTTTGAAACAAGGAGAAAAATACTGTCTACATTTGGTTGAAAAATTATCTGTATAAATAATACACGATGTCTTATAATTTCGAAAAATTAATGAACGGTGATAGACGCGTTGGATGTGCAGGTCTCTGCACTGTTTTTCCGTGTAGCGGCCAGGAAGCTCAGTGATTAAAGCGCTTTCTTACTAATGTTTGCGTCGTGGTCTCCGGTTGAAATCTCCGTGGAGGCTAAGATTTTCAAAAATTGTTTTTGATCGTAAGAGTCACGACTGGGCCGTCAGTTATTCGGATTGAATGTTAAACTGTAGATATCACAAAGTTAGGGGTGCAATGCGAGGCAAATCGTAGGTAGTCTTGCAATGCTGTAGGTGTACACTTTTTTACGTTATATTGATCCCTCAGGGGTGATTCAGTTTGTGTGTGATCTGCAGTAATAATCCTATAAATGCGGAAGTAAGTCTCTGTCTTTTGTTACATTTTTACGACTAAATGCCTATACCGATATTGACGGAATTTGGCAAGAAAATCTGTGCGGAGGGCACAGGACATTTTTTTTTTCGGTTGATTAACAGTTGTAGTCACGAAATTTTGAGAACTTATCGAATGGTGACAGAGAGACGGATGTGTGTCATCGTCCGTGGTGGTGTAACGGTTAGCGTTCTGGCCTCGCATTCGGGAGGACGGTGGTTCGAAACCCCGTCAGGGTGTCTAGATTTGGGTTTGCCATGGTTTCCCAAATCACTCCAGGTGAATGCCGGGATGCTTCCTTCAAAAGGTCATGGCCGAATTCCTTCCCATTCCTTGCCCCCCCCATCCTTTCCCGTCTCTAATTACTTCGCTGTTAAGAGACGTTAAGCAATTTAAAAATCAAACGGAAGTGTGCGTTGGTCTGTAATGTTACGTCACTTGCTCAAGCTATGCTTCTCGCGCATGTTCATGTATAATTTGTTATTAAATTTCGTTTAGAAAAAAACGTATTATTTAGTAGAGATGTCGATTTTCTCTGTCCTATTACTTTTGTCTGCTTAAATGTTTCTAGCACCCGTTTTTTTTTTTTTTTTTTTTTTTTTTTTTTTTTTTTTTTTTTTTTTTTTTGACATGCCTCTCGGGCGTAAACTGGCCTAAGTGTTGTAGCTCATGCTGAAGAAAGAGTAAAATACCAAGCTGAAATAATGCTGTCCTTAGTTAACACCCCCCCCCCCCAAATCCTCTCACCTTCGTTTGTTTTTCTGTTTTTAAATATGTTGGAAATTGATTCTCTTCTAGAGGCAGGTTCTATGGTAGAATTATATAGTGATGGCTTTCCGGTCATTTTATGCCGAGTCGGTGTTATTTGAGACTAATCCTTCGCTTCCAACAACTTTCTATATTCAATTCTGGCAAAGAAATTCTTAATCCACTCGTACGAAATCGCGGGTATCAGCTAGTATCTGAAATAATGATCCAGATTTGTTTAAATAGGGGAAATTGTAGAGTTACATTACGACATCGTGAGGCCATGACAGATTTGTTGTAGGTCGATGATTACAGAGAATAACTATGCTTTATTTCAGTGAGTAAAAAGAACCGAAAACTATTCATCGGACGCACATATCATAGGTATTCTGCTCAAGCTTTGATAGGAACATACAACACTGAATTCGAATTGTCCAACACATAAGTAAGATACTTGAATAATACTGAAGTACGTGTGTGTAGAAACTTGTGGAGGATACATAAAACAGATAAGTAGCTAAATAAAAACTGTTAATTACGTTATACTTCAACCAAAATCAAAAGGCTCATATCTCGTAAGTACGTAACTAAATAAACCTATCCCCAAACAACATAGATTTTACTTTTGAGCATCTCTTCAACACACCATGGGGTACGTGGGAAATAAAATCTCTGTAACACATATGAGGATATACACTATTGTTTATTAAAATATTTGTCTGCCGATTTGTTTTGAGGTCAATACATTTTACTGTTAAATTTCGTCATAAACAATATATAGGTGATAGAACTATTAGATAGATTATTGGAAATGCAGCAGTGTAAAACTCTAAAAACCTTTCAACAAGTCTTATTCAAATCATTTTTCGTTGAATGTATGTAATTCTTCAAAATTTTCAAATTTATCTGTCATTTGGTTGGTTAATTACAGAGAAGGGGATAGGGAACACGTTAAAATCGATTTTGGTACTTCATATATCCCAAAATAAAACAAACATAATTTGTTACATTTTTGAAGACCTGCTCAATGATACCACATTAAATGGCGTACGTGCGGAGAAGAGAGAGAGAGAGAGAGAGAGAGAGAGATGGATGGAGAGGGATAGAGAGAGGGAGAATCTTCAAGCTTTATTTCCCAGCAGTATGATTATATTTTAGAGTGTATATACGAGATTGTATTGCGGTAAGTACAACGTATCTTCCCGTGAAATTGATGACAATCCATGCATAACCGGCACTATTGCGAGGATGTCATATACGAACGGCCATGATTAACTTGTAAAGGTTCCATTGAGCAGTAACGTTCAGGCCTGGGATTTGGGAGCATGCGGCTTGAAATCCCCGTCCCGCCATTTCGGTTTTCCATGGTTTCATAGGATAGTTCCTTCAGAAGCCACGACCGGTTTCCTTCCAGTTCTTCCGTGCCTAATAACCTGAGGCGTAAAGCTCAGAAAATATAACAATAGTGATTTCGTTTTTGCCTTCTTTGACAACAAAATCCTAATATTTCAGACGTTTCTCACATCACGTTTACGTCATCGAAAGTTTAAATGTAAAGGAAAGTAAAAAACGTTAAATGCATCGCGCATCTTCAATACTATTTGTAAAAAATGCATCACCGAGAAGGAATGGTCTGAATCACTTCAAAACCGGAAGTGGAACCATAATGAGTGATTAAGATTGCAGAGAGATGGCATGCACGTAGGCCTAGCAGCGCCCTCTGAATGTTACTGGACAGATCAATGTTACGCCACGCTCAGTAGGTGCTGATCCGCCAAACAAAGTGCAAACGTGTAAGTAGTGTCAGTATGCATCATGGACCTCAAAGAACGCAATGTCAGCACTTAGTGAGCTACAACGAGACAGAGTGGTTAGTCTCCGGGAAACCAGTTTCTCGTACCATGACATTGCAGCTCGTACTGGACATGCTGCAACGACAGTGATGTGTGTGTGGAACCAATGGATGGAAGAGGGTCGTAGAAAGGGACGAGCCGGTACTGGATCAGACAACGAGACCTCAGCGCAGGATGACCTTCATGGCCATTGCCCACATTGTTGGCTCCAAGTTGGAAAACTGCAACGGGTGTGGACATGTCTGCCGAGGACCGAACTGATGGCACGCATGCCATTGCTTCGGCTTCAGCTGATCAGAAACCATCAACTGAATGGGCACTTGAACGACGTAACTGTCCTGCTAAGCGGCAAAATGTAGTGTTTGTGGACGAGTCCCGCAACAACTTGTTTCACAGTGATTGCCACTAATGTTTTAGCACTGCTGTGGTGAACGCAATCGGGTGGAGTGCGTTGTTGAGCGGCATAGTGGGCAAACGCCAAGTATGATGGTTTGGGACGCCATTGAATATAACATGCGATCTCGCCTCCTAGGTATTGATGGCTACCTGGATAGCAACTGCTACATCAGGGAGATTTTGATTCTGAGACACTGCCCCTCCTGCAGGCAGCTCCGCATGATATACGAGTAGTTCAGCAGGACAATACCATGGAGGAAGGAAATATATGGAGACGACGCAAGAGACCTTCACCACCAGTGAAGTGAAGCAGGGCGGAGGAGGAGTGGGGGGAGGGGGGGCATGGCCGCTTCGATACAGACACGGGGAATATGTACAAAAACCTCGAGGGGACTCTAGGATAAACGTGACGCCGCAATCTGGCGATGGATTATTATGTAACTCGATGAGACAAACAAAAAATGAAGAATAAAATTTTTTAAAATCCTGCTTAGTTTTCGAGATATTCTGTCTCAAATGTGAAATGGTTATAGTTGAAATTCAGAAGAAAAAAATTGGTCAAACTCAAATTTGATGATGGATTCTTATTTTAAAAGACGAGACAAATGAAAAATAAAGAATAAACATTTTCGATATCTCACCTAGTTCTCGAGATATACTGTATCAAAAGTGAGGTGTCTTGAGTTGAAATGGAGAAGAAAAATTTCGCAAAAGTCAAATTTAATGATCGATTCTTATGTAACAAGACGAGACAAATCGAAAATAAAGAATAAAATTTTTCGATATCTTGCTTAATTTTCGGGATATTCTGGGATTGGGTTGATATGCGGCCTGGACCAGAAATTAATTCTGCCAAAGCTACAATGAATTACATGCAGAATGGATATTTCAGTTTTTTTACTACCACTTGTGGTTAGGTTGAAATGCGACCTAGACCAGAATAAAAATAGTTATCTTGTTAACATACATCGTAAGCTTAATTGGAAATGGCTGGAAGTAGTTTCCATCTCGATATACGTTTTGTCACTAACTTGGTTCTCATGAAATTACTAACAGTAATAGATAAATTATTTGTCCCTCATGGAACAACAAAACCATTCTGGTACAGACTGCATTTAGACCTAACCACAATCTCCATTAAATTGCCGCTATAGAATCAAACTATGTAGACATACCCACACACGCGTATTTGAATCGCAAACTGTATTTGCAGTAACAACATCGTTTGCTTCATCAAGATTCCTAGATTGCATAGCATAATTTAACACATTTAATTTCATCATACACTGTCAGCATAAACTGCAACGTGACGAAAGAAAGCGCAATGCTAAATTCACTGAATCGCGATGTAAAACGCACCCCTTTAAATCTCATTTTCAACACTCGTTAAAAAGTAATGCTAGTCTATTATGTGCAAAATAGTAAGGTATGTTGATTTTCTACACTACACCAACAAAAATTTGAGAACAAAGTAATCCCATTGAGATAACAACGATAATTAGAATTCAACTTACTTATGAAATGATATTCCAGGTTCTTTCCTCTCTGGCCTATTTGTGCAACCGTGCGCAACACAAGATGGCATTATAAAACACTTATACACATTACAAAATGAAATAATCACTGCATCTAACACAATGTGAACAACGCATTTATTTGGAAGCGCAATATTGCTGCTGCCGCCACTGCGCATGCGCGAGAGTTTAGAGCCTGCTTCACCGATTTAACGTCACTTCTCCTCCATATATTTCCTTCCTCCATGGACAATACCCGGTCACAGGTAGCGAGGAATGTGCAAGCCTTCTTTGATGAATGACGGGTACCAATGCTTCCCTGACCTGGACGTCCGCCTGAATTGTTGCCTCTCGAACTTATCTGACACATGGTCGGCCTTCAACTTGTTCGTTCTGATCCTTCAGCAACAACTGTCAATGCTTTGTGAACGCGTCCACAAACAGCGTGGCAGTGTATTCTCCAGAAGCATATCCAGGCTCACTTTGATTCCATAACACCACGCCCAGAGACTTTGATTGCAGCACGCGGTGGTTTCATACGGAACTGAATTCTCACGGTCAAAGTCCATGTACAATTGTGTAATTCTAATCATTTGTGTAAAGTCTCTAAACTTTGGAATAAATCTAATTATAATCAATATCCTTCTTGGTTTAAACAGTAGTTTATGTCGCGTAGTTAATTGCTAATAGTTGGTAAAAAGATCCATTGGAGATACACATACGAAGGCACTGAAAACAGTGAGAGGAAAGTCATACTGAATTATTGGATCGAAGGTACTAAACTTCTAAAAATTAAATAATAAAGATTAAAATGTTTATAAATGATGGAGACTGAAAAAGCAGACGTTCCTGGCTGAAACATACTTTGCTTTTAACGCAACCAAAATTTATAACAAAACTGCTTATACCTTATAGTAGTGCACAATGGTCTGGCTAAGGTGGAAGCTTACAAAATTCATGGTCTGAGGTTCATCTCCTGGAGGAGTCAGTAATTTTAAGTGCTTTACATCGTTCAATTGAATACCTCAAGAGGCGGCTCGGATTCCATTTTAAACTGCAGGTCCAGCCATGTCAGAGGCGTTATGCGAGGCAAATGGAAACTCTATGATAAGGGCGTAAGAAATATGAATTTACTTTATGTTAGAGCCATGTACTCCCCGGTAGTAACTTCCGAAGAAAATTTATGAACTTCAGTTGTTTAACGTGTCATACGTAAATGCCAATAAACTCACAGATCTTAGGTATGACAAAACGATGTGTTTAGTGCCTGTTTTGAGCAAAACTTATCAGTTTCGAAATTGATTTTTGAACTACGGACCAACAGAAAGAAATTAATTATTCTTTAATTTAAAAAAAAAAACAACAAAAAACCTCTGCAGCGAATCTGTTTCGCACAGTAACGATAAAAGTAAGTGTGTATGTAATTATTAGCAGACAAATCTCGAAGGGTGGTACATTAACAAGAGCAACTAATAAAATTTTGAGATGTTAGTAACAACTATAAAAATACACAATTCGTTTATTTTTATGGCAAGAATCTTGATGAGATTAAAATGATTCCAAGTCCCATCATCTTAACAAATGAGAAGCAGAAAGCGGGAAATGTTACTTCAAACAGTATTCAATATTCCGAACCCAGTCATGTTAGATAGACGTAAGGACTTAATTCGGGTATTAATTGATTAGGCAATTGATGCGTTACAGTATTACACGTTATCTTATTGTTTAGTTTGTTTGAAATAGAATCGCCCTTCTACCAGAAGGATCCACTTAAAACCCCCTTGAAAGTGATATATCTTTTTCCTGTTACTTAAAAGTGTAGTATTATATTTTATACCAGCTGCAGAAATGAGAAAAGGTAAGTTAACTGTTTTTACAAGTAGTCATGAATTTCATATGAACTGCAAACGATTGCGAAACTTGTTCCGAGATTGTATCTTTCATGGCAGGTTTTTAGTGTAGCGGAATAAACTAGCTATAAATCAAGTATCCATATGTGAAAAGATAGTGTAATAAGTAGCTGAAGAAATAACGAACGCGTATTGCTGACTTAGAGTAAAAAATATAAAATTACGGAAGAAAGTAAAAGTTATTGTCTGACAAACATGTTTCCAAAGTCGCTTGGGTTTTTTCTGCGTTTATGTCAAATCGTAGAACGATTACGAAGCAATGGAGAGGTTTACTTCACAAAAAAGTTCTCTAGACGTGTACTAAGGTCGATAAAAGAAGCAAATTAATTTCCGACAAATGTAGTCAGCCCGGAGTAGAACGCCTCTGACCAGCCCATCAAACGCTTGTTCAGTGTCCTGAGCGGAGAAAGAAATCACTTAAATGTCTGTTAGAGACCAAACGCCACTGTTCTTCCTCACCTGAATTTTAAAATTTGTGCGACAATGTTTATATTTCCCTTATTTGTAAGGCAGTCTACAATGAGTAAAGCGTTCTCACTGTGTGTTAAGAGGAGACGTATATAACAGTAAACAATCTCACGAATTAGCTTACATAAGTTTTTTTATAAATTTTAAGTCTTGTCCAGTAAAAAGCTAATCATTGAAGAAAGTAATACATTGTTAACGTAGGGGGCAGGCAGAAGCAACAAAAGTGCACGTTACTGTGAACTTTAGTTATTCATTTCCTTGGGAAAAGTGTAGAAAAACATTCAGATAAAAATAAGAATTCTAATATGTTGGAAATATTCTTTATTATTACTTTGCTAACAGTTCCGCAATCGATGAAAATCTTTAGACTTTTTCATTTTATCAATTTTAGTTACTTAAATTCAGAAGGATTTTAAACTAAATAAATTCCTGAAGGTGATATATGTATTTAATTTCTCTGGGTCCTAGTTGCTATACGTTTTGCTTAGACTTAAGTATTTCTTTATTCGTGGAATACTAATAAATATTTCATTTTCCTGCAGCATTAGTCGTGGACCAGATGTGTGGACGAATTTATACTGGGAACTTTCGAAATTAGAGACGGGAAAAACCAGAATGCCTTGATATACATGAAATATGACTTTTAGCTTAATTAATAAAAACTTTGGTTGTGATTTTATCTTTGGTATGTACTATAGCATCTTTGTAACGTTTAGTATGTTTTATTTTTGTGTTCTCTAGAACTTTCCCGCCGTTATTAACCCCGAGCTGCAAAATAATATAAATTAAAAATAATTTAAAAAATGAGTAATTTTCATGTAAGATGTTTCCTGGATACTAGCTGAATTTTTATAACGGCGGTTCCTCCAGCTATCTGAAAGACCTGATTTACATTTGTCGTGTAACACTGTTCATAAGAACTCCCTCAGTAACGTAGTTATTCCAGTCCCAGTAACCTCACGACTGTCCGGCGATACCCTGTGGACAGCCCAGATGGGATCACGCCCCTCGAAAGTTTTGTCCTCTTATTAGCAACACTTCCCTTGTAGCGTTTAAGAGTCATTGTCGGGGTCACTCTACCGCACATTTATACAAACTGACAAACATCCGTTTCCCAATACTTGGAATTAGGTACTTGCCAGTAGCTTTTAGGATAGACACCATGCGGTCTGCCGAGACTAGCTTCCGGCAGATCGCAAACTATCTAATCCTAAGCAATAGGAAACGGATGTTGGTCAGTATGCATTAGATGTAATTTGCCACGAATGTTTCAGTTACTGGTAGGATCATTAATCCGTTTCCGAACCAAACGTTTAATCGTATCTGTAAACTTCTTTTTTAATTGGACAAACTAAATTAAGGTAATAAGAAATTTAAGTAAGTTGAATTGTTTTTTAAAGTCGTTATTGTGCTCATTTAAGTTCTTACAGCTTCTGCTAAGCTACAATAAGAAACAGTAAGCTTCTTCGCGTAATTATTCAGGACTTTACCACGTTTTTTTAGGTATGCGTTACAGCATAATTTGGTGCAAAACTTTCGAGATTTGGCTTAGCTAGTAAAGAAAACAAAAAGGAAGGTGGGAGAAAGAAACCTAAACAAAATTAATTTAAAAGACAATAATTAGGTAAAAAAGCCATCAGCCTTTGAAAAAAAAATTATTACCAGTCGAATAGTAGTATCCATAAACCTATATCAATCATACACGAAGGTACAAAACTAGTATGCGGATTCTCAAAACAAGCGTGGTGGTGAGCGGTGGTTAGCGTAAGTGCTTGTCATTTGTAGGTTCGAATTCCCGCCCAGATATTCAGATATCGGTTTCTTTAGTTTACCTAAATAACGCCAGGCGAATGCCGGGATGGTTCCTTCGATCCTCTTCCAGTTCCTTGAAATCAATCATCTACCGGCTCTAATGACCGTGACATCGACGAACAATAAGTTCATAAACGCCGGATCATCAAATATCTTGTGTTGCCAAAACCGAAATTGTGTCTATAACGCGGAATTTGCAGAAGTAAAATACTTAGAAAACTTTAAAATGATTAAATAAAACATGATAAACAAAACTTCTTGAGCTTCAAGCTGCGACAATGTGTCGCAATCTTGGGACATTTCGAGAGTCCAATTCTCAGTCCTCTTTTCAAATGCGGGAGGGAGAGCTTTTGTATACCGATCGTGGTGGGTGAGTGGTTAACGCTCTGGCCTCGCATTCAGGCGGACGGAGGTTCGAATCCCGTTCCGGGCATCCAGATTTGGATTTTCCGTGGTTTCCCCAAATCATTCCAATGCCGGGATGCTTCCTTTAAAAGGCCATGACCGAATTCCTTACCATTCCTTGCCACCAGTCCTTTCCCGCCTTTGACCTCGACGTCGACGAGACGTAAAGCTATAAGAAAAAAAACTCTTCGTCACAATAGTGTGGTAAAGATCAACACATGCAAAGTGCGAATCGCAGATAATGTATTCCTGGCATATAAAGCCCAGTAACGCCCCGCGAGATATTTCTGTCGTGCTCTGCCGGTGCTGTCGCAGTCCAGAAATGTTTAAACTCATTTAAACTGTTCGTTTATATTTTCAGTTTATTGATAAATAAATGTCTACAAAAGTTAGATTTTACATTCAAGACACAAATAATTTTCCTTGAGTGATTTTTTTTCTTTTTTTTATGAATTTTAAAGTTTTGCCGCTTATATAAAGTTGTTATGCTCGCCATTCTGCCGATCAGCAATAAAATCCAGAAGGAAGTCTTGTTAAATTGCTTATTCCTTGATCTGCATATCTTTCATTACCTGTTTAAAGGGGCATTAGTAACAATAAAAACTGTGACACTATTAGGGCTTTCATCAGTGGTGTAGAAGTTGCAGCTTATTATTGGCTGCAGGAGAAGTGCAGCGGATCAGACGGAAAACATGTCGTACACTTTGCAAGTTCAGAATGCCAAAATCGAACATCAAGGAGCAAAGACGCGCACTATGAATACTGAAAAACCATAATAACGTTATGATTCTTCCAGCATAATAAGGAAACTGCATTCTGATGCTTAGCATGGTGGATTATCACAGAAAAATGGTACAATTTTTTCGAAGGTCAGCAGATCACCACCTGGGACAGTTCAGCCAGACTTACTAGTACGACTGTTAAGCTTCTCACAATTACCGGAAGATCTGACAAGGCGCCTGCATTCTGCTACTTTTGTGCCCCAATGGTTATAAGGACTTCTAAAGCCGCGTTCCCACGATCTCTTGTAACGGAGGCGGGACGGGATGGGACGAATACTCAACAACACGCCATAGGAACAGGGCCGCCTCTGCTAGCGTAGATGAGACGCAACTACCCACTCTGTGTCGGTAAACATCACAGGCGTGCGTAGTGGAGCGCTGTTGTCATCGGTTTGCAGCAGCGGTGCGAACCCCTTCTGTTGCTGTAAAGTGCTATGTGCCAAACGACAGTAGGCAACGTGGTGGGGAGGTGGCGGTGAGGTAAGCTAGGGCTAACATGCGGCGCGCAATCGTCCCTACACTTCGGCTAATGAGGTCCCGTCCCGTCCCGCCTCCGTTACAAGAGATCGTGGGAACGCGGCTTAAGAATTCACAAGGTGGGAATACCAATGAGGACTATTTCCAGTGTCTTAAATTGTTCTCCCTACCATCTGGCCAAATATCTCAAGGCCATTCATTCTAGGTCCATTAGTGTTGCCACCTTATGGAAAATTTCAGTGAATCTGTGTACATCTAGAATGCATGGCATTATATGAGGGCGATTTTTTTTTATTTTTTTTTTCCTTGGCTGTTAGCCTTGGGCTAATTACGCCATAAACATAGGGTTGTTATTGTTAGGGTTTATGTTTATTTGACTTATATACAAATTTTGGTATTATCTACATATTTGCATATGGTATTGACAACTTTGGTGCAATGAGTTGCTAAGTTGATCATTAGAGATATTATATCAGTAATTTTTAGCTGTTTTTCAATCAGCTCCTTTCTCATGTCTCTGTAAGTTTTGCATCTAAGTAAGACGTGATATATATCTTCCAGTTCACCACATCTATCACAATTTGGCGACTCTACAATGTTCATGATATGCTTCTTATCCTTTAAAAGGGAGTGTCCTGTACGTAACCTGTTGAATAATGTAATCTTTCTTCTGCTCAGTTCTTTGGTCTCGTACCATGGCGTTCTTTCGATTCTGTTGCAAATGGCCCGATGCCACAATCCCTTGGAATCCTTGTTGATTTGCCATTTCATTTCCCATTCTTTCAGTGTTATGGTCCACGCAGTGTGTCTAAGGTCAGTGAACGGTATTGCGACGTCCTCCTTTTGTGCTGCAACTAATTGTTCTTTGGCCTCCTTATCGGCTCTTTCATTTCCCTGTATACCCACGTGGCTTGGTACCCATTGTAATTGTAGGTATATCCCTTTAGCTATTGTCTTCGTTATTTCTCTAGCCACTTGATAGGCTATGTAGTTTTTTCCATTGCCTTTAGGGATTGCTAAGATTGCCTGCAAGGCGCTTCTCGAGTCTGAACAGATTACTGCTTTCTTTTTCTCTGTACTTTCGAACATATTGTATTCCTTTGAGAATGGCGAAAAGTTCTGCAGAAAAGGTCGAGAATTGGTTCGGCAGTCGAAATGCTTCTACGACGTCGCTTCTAGATTCCACATATGCTGCTGCACATGCCTCTTCCCCCGCCTTGGATCCGTCCGTGAAGATTTGACACCAGTCTTTCCACTTTGTATTGATTGTTTCAATCGTCCTTTGTTTCGCTTCTTCCTGATTCCAGTATTTTCTTTCGAGCTGCTCTGATGTGATGTACAGGTACACATGTGAAGCTAAATCCACTTTTTGCCAAGGTTGTTTTTCCGAGTAAAGGTCGTTGTTTTCTGTCGTATGGATATTCCACTTACTAGTTAGCTGTCTGTATGTTACTAGTCTTGGCATTCTGTGAGGGTCTGGAGGTTTGCTTCGAATCTCGTGGGCTAATATCTGTACTTTCCTCAACAGTGGGTGTTCTTTTTTGGAGCTTACCCTTAACCAGAAGTTCATCCCTATTTTCTTTCTGCGTATATGTAGCGGCGGGGTTATTGTCTCTGCTTCCATTGCCGCTATTGGAGTGGTCTTAATGAAGCCTCCTATTATCCTCAGTACCGCTGCCTGCAGTGAATCAAGTTTCGCCTGTAGGGTTTTGCAAGCATTATCGTACAGAAAGCTTCCATAGTCCAGTCTGCTTCTAACTACGCTGTAGTACACATTGCGCAATGGGCGAGGATCCGCTCCCCAGTTCATTGAAGCAACTACTTTCATTGTATTGATCCGCGTTAGAGATGACGCTCTCAGATCCATTATGTGTTTTCTCCACGTAAGCTTTGAGTCTAGCCATATTCCAAGAAATTTGATTTCCTTCACCAACTCCATCCCAATACCGTTTAGAGTTATTTTAAGCTCATTTTCTTGATAATGTCTATGAGTAAATATACATATTTTACTTTTTTGTATTGTCATGTCTAATCCTTTCTCTCTCAGCTTTTCAAGGATTGCTGTAACTGCGGCTTGTAGTATTACTCTTGCCTTTTCTTTGTCGGGATGGGAGACATATATCACAAAGTCGTCCGCATACTGAAGGAAGGTCACCATTCCTGGTAGCTCGGTGAACAGCTTAGCCGAGTATATATTGAAGAGGGTCGGACTCATTGGGTCACCCTGTGGAATTCCCTGGTAGACGTGTCGTTCAAATCTCTTTCCTTCTGCTGTGTGTATTATATTCACTCTGTGACCCAGGTAATTGCAACACCAAGATATGAGTTTATTATGTAGCTTCATCTCTTCCATGGCTTCCTGTAATATATTGATCTGTATGTTATTGTATGCGTCTTTTATGTCCAGGAACGCAGCTAGGAGATAGTTGTTTCTGACAAAATTTAATTGGATGTCCGTAACTAGTGTGCTAATGACATCCATTGTGCTGCACCCCTTCCGAAATCCCATGGTGCGGTGATCGAGGTTTCTATGGTGTTCTACATGCCATTCCATCCTGTTCTTTATCATTGTGCTCATTAATTTGGCCATGCACGGGATTAGTGATATAGGCCGATATGCCGATGCATCATTCTTGTCCCTATTGGGTTTCGGCACTGGGACAATTACTACATTTCTCCATTGTTCCGGCACGTAAGATCTGTTTATCATTTCGTTGAATAGGTTCAGAATTTTATGTTTGGCAATTTGTGGCATGTTGTCTATCATTGAATAAGTGATACTATCCATTCCTGGAGCTGTATCCCTCTTTTTAATGGCACTTTCAAGCTCAGACATGCTGAAGAATTCGTTATTTGAGATGTTGTAGTTTTCTTTAGGGTGCTGCTGAGCATTCCATACCGTATTCCCGGGAACAAATGCAGGTGCCGTTAATTCTAGAAATTGTTCCGCCAGCTTGTCGTCTGTGTAGATGATGTTTTGGGAAGATCTCTTGCCGTTGAACCATCGTAGCTTCTTCCACATTTCTTGCGTCGAAGTGCCATATTTGATGCTGGAGCAGAAGGTTTTCCATCCTTCTCTTTTGGTTTTTCTGATAGTGTTTCTGGCCTCTGCTGTTGTTTGTCTAAGTATCCTAAAATTCTGGAATGTCGAGTCTTTTCTATACATTTTGGTTGCAAGGCGTCGTCTCGCTACTGCTCTAGCGCATTCACTGGTCCACCAGGGTTTTCTATTAATCTTGCTTTCCTCGTTTACTTTATATTCCGGGATGCATTCTTCTGCCGTTTTAATTATTATCTCTTCCAATTCATTGTATCGTTGTTGAAGGTTGCCTGTGTTTGAGCTTAAGTGCTCTATTCTTGTACTGATTCTTTCTTGGTATAAGTTCCAGTTAGCTCTACTGCAGTTCCAGCGCCTCTTTGATGTGCTTAACTTCGTTTTCGCCACGGAATCCAACGTGATTTTCAGTATCAGATGATCGCTACCTAATGAGTCCTGTAGCATCTCCCATTTAGTCCTGGTCCTCAGGCATGCCGCAATTAGTGAGATGTCGGATGACGAGTTCCTTTGGAATGGCGTCCCTAGTCGCGTTCCGTGCTTGTTGTTCAGCACGGTAAGTGAGGACGAGGTTATCGCCGACGCCAGTTCTTCACCTTGCTGATCCCGCTGTCTTTCCTGCCACATCGGGTGGTGCGCATTAAAATCCCCTCCCACGAAGCTTTTGGGTGGTATCTGATCAAATAGAGCTTCCCAGTCCTCTTCCTTCATGTTAACTTGAGGAGGTTTGTAAACAACAGTAACATTTTCTATCGGATCTTTGTGTTTCAGGTCGACGGATAGCACTTCTAAATTAGCAGACGGCTCTACTATGTCTCTGATGTTGCTATTCACATCATTTCTGACTAGTATGGCTACTCCTCCAAATCCGTCACCCCTATCTTTCCTATAGATGTTATAGTTTTTATGCTTTATGTTAATATTATCATATAGCCAAGTTTCGGTGATCAATAGGGCGTGGGGAGCATGTTCCTCAATAACTCTCTGTAATTCATTCCATTTGGGTATCAGGCTTCTGGCATTCCATTGTAGAATTATAAGTTTAGCCCTTTTATCCATTATTATCTGCAGCATCACCTATCTCCATTGTGTTTTCACTGTCTCCCATTTGCTTTATTTCTTGCATGACCATCTTAGTGGATTCTTCCTGAATTTTTTCTATCACTTCCTTGGGGATGTTTCCATTTAATTGTTGCATAATGACTTTGGTCACAATTTTCACAATGATGCTAATGCTTTCGACATTCGTTTCCTTGTTTTCATGCTCCGCCATCTGATCTGTACTTGTTTCTCTTCTTACCGCAGGTAATCTTCTTTCATGTATCTCCTTATATTGGTTGGTCTTTTCTCCCATTGCAGCTGCACTAAAGGTTTTGGACTGTATGGGGGGAAATTCTTTTGGGTTGTGTTCATATCCTGCCCTGGCTGGTGTTTTACTGCCAAGTGCCTGTGTCTGCTTTCGCTCCTCTTCTCGTTTCCTTATTGGACATGCTCTGTCGTTTGCTTTGTGGTCTCCACCACAATTCGCGCACTTAACTTCTTCCTTGTTACAGCAGGTTGCATTGTGCTCCTCTCCGCATTTAGTGCACCTTTCTTTCCCTCTACAGTTGGAGGAGATGTGACCAAATCTTTGGCATTTAAAGCACTGCGTCACTGGATACACGTATGGAGTAACCTTGAATCTGAGATAGTAGATTTCTACTTCTTCCGGAAGAAACTGGCTTTCAAACGTGAGTAGAACCGTTTGTAATGGTTTTCTTTCTATTTTCCGTCCAAATGTATACTTTTCATGAATCTTCTTACGCCTACTATGGGAGCGGAAGCTTTAACGTTTCTTATCAGCTCTTCCTCATTCAAGTCTGTAGGGACGTACTTGATTACACCTTTGCACTCTACCCTGCTTGCAGGGATATAAGCCTTTAGTCTTAGTGACTGTAAGAAGACATCATTTCCAACGAAGTTGTTTGCCGCCTCAGCTTTAGTAAATTCCAGCATCATCCGATTTTTTCCCTGTTGGTTGATCCGCTGAAGACCATTAATC
Source organism: Vandiemenella viatica (assembly GCA_031002005.1). Taxonomy (NCBI): domain Eukaryota; kingdom Metazoa; phylum Arthropoda; class Insecta; order Orthoptera; family Morabidae; genus Vandiemenella; species Vandiemenella viatica. The sequence goes on from CM061921.1 coordinate 248,693,006, forward strand.
TTGTTATAGAGTATTTTGCCTAGTTGTATAGGGTGAGGCAGTTGGCTGTTCATCTCTGGTTCGATTGATACTAGATATGGTCCCTGTGAGTGCCGGTTATACAGTCTGAAACGTTTCAGTGGTGCTGTGTTATTTTCCTTTTGTCCTTCTTGACTTGATCGTGTTGGGTTCAGTTGGTCATTTGTTGATCTGCTCGCAGTCTCTGTGACGTGATATGTCAGCTGCTGCGAGGGTGTTGTCTGCTTTATAGTTTGATCCTTGTTCAACTTAGGCACTATTTCTGTTGTATCGAAGTCTTCTTTGTTGCTTATAGGTATACTTCTTTTCCCGGTAGCTCTTCTTTTCTTTCTAAGATTGTATTTAACTTCTTCTTCACTGTCCTCATTGTGTTCTTCTATTTTCTTATTTGTTGTCTCTGACATGTCTTGTTCTGCTTGATAAATGAATGGTTCATTCCTCTCCTCTGCTGCTTTGGCAGTAGCACCGCCACTCGCTTCCGCCATCCTGCCTCCTTCACGATCTTTAAAGTTTCGGATAGATTGATGTGTATCCGAGGTACACTCGCTTCCTTCGAATTAATTTAGCAGATACTTTGTATTCTAATGCTATGTCCACTACGTCTGGTTTTCACTAATATACACACTCGGCGCAAATGCCGCACACTGTTGTAGTCCCGCTTCACTAACAACCACACACGTAAACAGGAAAGGCTCACTCTCGGCTGTACACTAGTTCCGCATGCGCTCGTAGCTGAAGCTAAACTGTATGAGGGCGATATAGAGTTTGTAAGTTGTTAGTTTATCTTTTCGCCACCTGCAGTACTACCATGCAAAGTGTGGTATTCTTAACTTCCGGTTGAGCACTGTGCGTTTGTTTTTGTTTGCGATGCGGTCTGTGTATAACAATTTAACTGGGAAAGAACTGAAAGCCTTACTTTTTAAGAACGGATCACGTAATCTGCCGAAGTGCGCTAAGAAAGAATTGAATAATAGGTAAAAATTCACAATAGTAAAGCCAATTAAGCCTTGAAACTGCGATTCAATTTCGGCCTCTTGCTATCGTTATGTTCCTCGTTTTTTCAACCGCATGAAATAATTTTAAATCTTATCATTGTCTGATTTTAGGCCAAAGTGTTTTCACCACTGTTTTTAGAACAGTTTTTTGGGTTTATTTACAGGTTATATGGGAGTTTGAAGTTGAGATTGTTCTGCTGTCTGCTAATTTCCCGAAGATTGTATAAGATTGTTCGTGGTTTATTTAATACGATAATTAAGTAGTCGACGATGTGTTTCAATTTAAACTTGTTTATTTTCTTAAACACGTCGTCAAAGCTACTGGTTACATGCATTCATACAATCCAGAGGTTGCATACAACACTTCTTCCACAGATAAAACAGTTCCCGGCTGTCGCAAACTGAGTTGGTGAATAACTTTGCCGAAAAACTAACTGTTTCTCTGTCTCGGGTGTTTGCTTTAGATAAACTTCATCGAAATTTCTAGATCACTTCAAAAGCATCCGCCAGATATTTCTCGAAGATTAACAATAGATAAGCAATAGAAACATATAAAAAAACAATCATAATTAATACATAATCATTTGCAATCAATACAAAACGGTCAGAAATGGAAATTAATGATACTTAAACACAAAATTATTCACAGAAATCATTTTAAACTGTAGCAAATTATCCGTTAGACGTCGTAACTTGCATTATTACTTGGAATTACAAACATTTAAGCAATTCACTTGCATAATTCTGTTCTTAAACATGTTAAATGGCCTCTAAATATTTTCTTTCATATAACAAAGTCTATATACATTGATTTACAGGAAATTTCAAAACAAACATACCAGATCATATTCAACCAAACTCTAGCTTGCTATAAGTGCTTCATAAAATACAATTAGATTTAATTTTAGGTTTGAGGGTTTAACAAGTTGTGTTCCGACGCCAAAAATAAATTTTCGATCATTCACAAAAATAATAATAGTTACTAGTATTTTAATTATTTTCCTTTTATTCTTTTTGTTGTGTCTAAAAGATCGGTCCATGTTGCTCGTCGTACAGAAAGATGAGTCGATAGATGGCAAATTTAGACTTGAGACCATTTTAGGTTTTAATTGCGGTTCTTTTACCTTCCTGTAAAATGTTGCTCACATTATGAAGTGATTTTTCAGTCAATCTGAAGTATCTCAAATGTTAATTCTGTCACTGTACATAGCAGAAAAATGTAAACAAACCACAGCAAATCAAGGTTATTTTGCCATAATATAAGCACAACCTACAACAGCAGAGGTGCATACGAGGTTAATACAATCACTTCTTACTCTTATTTCAAAGCGTGAAAATCTAACAACCGCTTACCACAACTGCCAAGCGATGAATTAAAATCTGATTCAGCGAAATGACCACTACACGCTCGGGTCCACTTCGCAGGCGTTTTTCCATGCCGCAGTTGTATAATCCACCGCTTTCACCGGTCTTTATCTCTGGGAAAACGTGAGAACTGAGGCGCTTATTTTTCGCTGAAATCACGTAAGATCCGTAGACAATACAATTAACCGGCGTAATTCTGTATTTTATTAAGTATTGTAGTTACGATAGTACATGTAAACACAGTGCCAGCGCCCAATCGGAATCTGAACATACTACATTTCAATGCCCATGTTAAAGTTACAAAGTTTTATAATGGTTTGTTTTGGGGTGGTATCTGATACGTCGAAGATGCTTAAAGCCATAAGGGGAAAAAAAGGGGGGACAAGATGCCACAACACACCAGTTGTGCACTGTACACCAGTTGTGCACTGTACACTTAGGTTTCGTATCTCCTACCTGCAAGTTCAGTCCACTCACTTAAAATTCAGTGACTATACACAAAAAAATTACGCCAATTAAAGGTTTATAATGACCCCAACTTTTGTTTAACAAAACCATTATGTCGATAGACGAAATGGATTACGAAATATTATTGTTTCTATTTTTTGCTAATCTATTATAAGCGTTACAGATACACTATCATGCAGTTAAGTGAATATCAAATTGAGATTTACAATCGCGCATACATTTGTCTTCCAAAATCCTTAGAAACAACGATAAAACACAAAAAATAGTTGAGTGTTTCAATTAGTTGTAACTCCGTTCCTGATTGTTGTAGAAATTTTACTGACATTTGTAGTTACTGGTCGGTAATGGTGAACGTACGGAGCCTTTTTCTCCAGTGTAGTCATCAACTCTGATGTGGTAGTATCGGCTATGGCTTTATGGTTTGGTCATGGCAGTAGTTCCTCTAGGTAGTCATGTCTATCCCGAGGGATTTCCAAGTCTACCTCTAGAACAAAACTCCTTGGTGAATAGGCTGCGAATCTCATGATGTCCATACCTGAAATCTGTTCAGCTTTTAACATCTGAAACCGTCCAGGGAGTAAACACCCTGACATGCCCCAGCCATTACGTCGAAAAACATAATAAAATTTTCCAGTGGCTCGTTGTTGTAATCCGACATGTACCGGCTGTTTGCTTCGTATACCGACGAACACATTGGCACATACCGCCATGAATTTCGTATTCGACAAGATGTAGCATGACGACAATTGTCGGAGGGTCCATTCCAACACACGTTCCAAATTGTATGACGCCATTACATACGTACCGGCACTCTCCTTCCACATACAGAAACATTACACGAAATATCTCTTTAATTCTGATGCATGTTCCATTTTTAATCGTACTTATCACCACCTTCCACGTTGGCACTGGTTTACTGAACCCTCTAATAGCCATCACAACTGCTTCATGGCTACTTATGCGTTCTGGTACCTGGGACTCCACAAGGTTATCGTCTGGTTTTATTAGGAAAATGTCCAACATGTATGGTTCTCTTGTGCCCGTTTCTGCCACTGATGTAAAAGCTCCTTCACTCACTATGGTATTTGGAAGTCTGTGCTTCCTTTTATTGCTAATTTCCTTCCCAGTCGAACATGATAAATACAGGGCGTTCGCCGGGAAACGCTACCCTCCCAGTCTGTTGCCGTCGGCAACTTGCTGGGACAGTGGAGCAACCAACTCCCGCCACACGGCGCCGTGAATCACCGCACTGTTTAACACCTCCACTGCCCCAACAGTGTTGTGAATAAACGTTTCTTTGCGGTTTGGCTGGTTTGGGGCTTCATACTCTTACTAATCTGTACCGTGTTTGAGTGTGAGTAAAATTATGGTACGTTACAGTTTGCAACAAATAATATTTCTCTACGATACATATGTGAATAATAAGTCGTTTAAAAAGTATCGCAGTAACTTTCGTCGCGAATATCCTGGCGCTTTATTGCCAGCTAAATCAACAATTCTGCGTCTGGTTAAAAAAGTAAGAGAAACGGGTTCATTTTTTAACAAAAAGAGACTGTCAACCGTATTCTCACAGAGGAGAAAGTTGACGATATCGCTTTTCGACTACAACAGTCACCCAAAAAATCATTAAGTCAGTTAGGGCAGCAGCCAGGCGTATCTAAGACGTCAGCTTGGAAAGTAACAAAGCTAGTTCACTTAAAGCCGTACAAAACAATTGTGGTGCATAAAATTACAGAAATAGACCAGGGGCCTAGGATTAGATTTTGCAATTGGTACCTGCAGGGTGTCCACGATGGCACTGTTGATCCGCAACTGACGTCACATTTAAATGCTTAGCACATACAAGTTTATGAAGCGTAATTATTATGAAATAGTTCGCGGCCGACGGTCGAACAATGCCGGAAGCTGACCGCTCGCTCGCCGGGAGCAGTTTCTTTCTTGTAGCGCTAACAGCGGGTAGCATTTCCCAGCGAACGTCCTGTATAAGTCCATACCAATAATGACTATTCTAAGCTTACTACAAGAGTCATTTATTCTTCCACTACTGCAAGCGGCCAGGTTCCTGTTTCTAATGTATCACTCAAGAAATCTACCTCCTTAATTCATTACCAGCGAACTGTACTAATCTTTGATAACTAATACGAAAATTAAACCAGTTGTCGCTCTATCTCTGCGATACGCTCTGTATTTACATCATTATCTAGCACTAATTCCTGTTACCATGACCAGGTTATCAATAGGCTGTAACTGTTTTTGATTTGTGTATCTCTATTAAGTTACCAAATTGTTATACTCCTAAAGTTCACAGGTAATAGTCATATATGTACCGAGCGTTTTAGATAAGTGGAGGAGGGCGCTAGTTCGAATACCCGAGCAACCATCCTGATCTGGGGTGTCCATGATTTCCCAGGAGATGATTACTTCAACAGGCAATGGCCGAATCACTTCCTGTTCCTTACCCCTAGTCCTTTCCCACCTACAATAACGTCGACGAGGTGTGAAGACCTAAGCACGAAAAATCGAAACTGTTTTACTGTGGAGATCTTTCATATTGTATTTCCGTTAAAATGAACCGCGTCCAACGAACAATAAATTTAATTGAATTGGCAAAGGTCGTCTATACTAATATTATGGGTGCGAAAGTAACACTGCCTCTCGGTTGGTTGGTTTTCACGGCTGAACAGCTAAACCGGTTTAGATGATATTTTACAAGGAATTACTATTTGCCATTTGGAAGGACATGGGGCAGATTATCCTGTATAAATAATATATTTTGTAATGGAATTTTAAAAACTTACTGAACGGTGACAGAGAGATGTACACACTTTGACTTTAAATCTGACCGCCGTGAAAAATTCTATCACTCTTATTTTGCACAATCTGGCATCAATGTCATCCCAGGCAACAGTAACGCAATACTGGCTCCGCCTCCTCGCAATTTCATTGGTGGATATTTTATTCAGAGCCATCTATACTGCAGATTTTTCATTTCCTTAAGTCAATGCAGGAAACAATTGGCCAACAGGTAGGAATTAAGCTCCTCCCACTGACGATTCTTATTGGCTGATCAGTTCATCATCCTACCATTACATTTCTATAATACTTTACCAAAATTCAGATCTTGAAACGTTTCCCAAAAGTTCTAATTAACGGGATTGCATTAAAGTGAGGCAGGAAACAGGCTCAATGCTATATATTACTACGGTTGATTAGCATAAAACTATAACGATAAGATTGTTATACTTATTTTGATAATTCCTTCGGATAATAGTTCACTCATATATCTGGTCAGTCCACAAACCAAGGGATAATCATGTTCCATGAGGTAGAATTTTTAGTACTACGAAACTACAGAAACAAGAAATTATTTCGGAAGTGTCTCTCTCCAAGATGGATTGAATGAAACAGTCTTCCTTCGCTGAATTGTATACGCCTATTCGAGGAAAGTAGCGCCGAGCTTGCAGTGGTCCTAAGGTTACCGCTCTGGGTTGCTGAGCGAGCGGTTCCGAGTTCAAATCCAAGTAGTTCTTATTTTTTTTTATTTTTTTTTTTATTTAGAAATCTATCTTTACTTGTATTTTATTTTTAAGCGTACCGAAACTGCACATTGCTTATAAGTATAAGGTATCCATGATTCTTTCCTAACTGCGTCAGGAAAGAAGATAAACATCTGCGAAACTACCCAATGTTTCGTAACTAATAGCCGACGTAAGCATGAAAGATTTGCGGCAGCAGAACTGACGAAAATCTACACGGGTTTCAAGCCGCGCCGAAATCATATCATCTGCCCCTTTTCAAACGACACACATGTTTCCAATATATTTATTTCACAGTAGAACGATCATCGCGTTTCAGAAAGAAATAATTTACAAGAGGAATTATTGCTCTCTTTGTAGATGGACGATAATGATTATGCACTATATAAATAAATGAGAGGTAATCGCGCAGAACTAAATAATAGCACCGCAACAAATCAAACGACCATTGTCACTAAAAAATTTACAACCAGATTATTATTGTAGGACAAAAATAAATTCTTTTATAACTGGTGTAAGTAATTAAAGTTAATTGAGAATCGGGCTTAAAGACAGGGAGTTCTTAAATTACCGTTTTTCCCGTTTTCTGCAATGCTGTTAGTTGTTGACACTATTACTTCATGATCTTTAGAGCATTGGGATTTATTAAATACTGGGGCTAAATGCTCATTACTTAACAAGGCGTGAAATTACCTGCGTTATTCTTTGTTTGGAATAACATAAATAAATACAAGCATTTGGCGAATGAGGATGTCGCCGTTCGCGTGATTGTTCTTTAGTCTCCGGTATAAAGTGGAACGCTCAAGTTTTGTCACCCGTCATAATCGACTCCATAATCGCCTAGGTCTCAAGGATTCAAACAAACACAGTCTACCGGTAAAGTAAGGTTGATGATGTCTAAAGACCGGAAGACCGAGCGTGACGTGTGAGCGGTAACGTTCTGGCTCCAGGCAAATGCTGGGACGATTCTTATAGAAAGCCATGGCCGTTCCCCACTTTAATAACTTCAACATCGATGAAACGTAAAGCAATAAACAAAAAAATAAGGATAGGGAGAAGGTATTGTTAATCGATTTCAAGCCAGCTGCGACCTCCTCAACAAATTTAGCCAACTCTTCTTCTTATGATTTTACGCCTCGTCGACATAGAGGTGATTATTGGCTGGATAGGAGTAGTGGCAAGGAATTCGGCCATGCCCTTGTAAAGAACCTATTCCGGTATTCATATGGAGTGATTTGGGGAAACCTTGGAAACCACAAATATGCATGGCTTAACTTGGATTCGAACCATTGTCATTTACAGCAACGACCAACGTGTGTTCCGAAATGGTAATGATGTAGAAAAATAGATATTTGTTCAACCTCTAAAACTGTAAATAAATTAATTTGCTTCTTTATCTATGAATGCTTGGGAGACGTTACTTTTTGTATTGCCCTCATGCAGTTAACATGGATTCCCACCGTATTTTCAATTGCCAGCTGTTAGTTGGATAATTCTGAAACCACCAAAAACTTTTGCCAAATGTGCTGCTCGTGTTAAATTATTACGTGTATTATTTACGAGTTATAAAGGTATTCTTCCTTGCCGAAGGAAGTAGGAAAATTAAGACTTTATCCTTGTAAGCGTTGCCATATTTACTTTCTGCGATGTTGCCACGATGTTCTGCCTAGTAGTAGCGCTGTAGCAATTTCCCTATACCAGAAATAGTGTCTCATAGCTGGACACACACATAGGCGAAACGAAAATTATTTATGTTCCAGTCTCATCTAGAATATTTTCATTAACTGATTACTTCTCTTGCAACAGTTCGATTCTGTATACAGATTACTATTCAATCATGGAATGTTGTATCTATATGTATATTTTTTCTTTGGTCATATAATTTGTGAGGCACTAGATTCTGTGAGTCCAGGTGTCCTAGTGGTAACGCGCTGGGCTGTCAAAGTGCTGGTTCTCGGTTCAAGCCCAGTTGCCGTTATTTTTTTATTTTTTTCATTCTTTATCTCCTTTTCATTTGTTGCAAAATACATATCATATAAGTATGTTTATATATATTTCGTGGTCAATTGGAACAGTGGAAATGAATCATAAAATTAATGTTTGGCTGAAATGAGAAAATGTCAACGCATGATGCGTGAGTAGGAACTGAAAGCCAGTTTTCCAATAAATTTAATTTAACCATTACGATTTGTGCCACTCAACTTCACCAATTTTTTTCTAGTGCAAAGGCGGGAAATTGATAATTGGAGCAATGATGGCTGTTTTAAAAATAAACAAGGACCTAAATCAAACTAATGTGCAGTTTTGTAGCTAACGTTCCTATTGGACACAGTGGTATTAGCAAGCAAACCAGAATTGAAAATGTGAGTAGTTATTCTTACGAAACAAAAAAATCATCATTGACGAATAACATGCTAATCAGAGGTTCCGTATTTGACAAAATGCTGCTCCTACTAGTGATCAGTAACGATATAATTGATGTATATCCTCAATATAATGACATGATAACCTTGTTTCCGAAATCTGAAATTGCAAGAAAGAAACAGGAAATTTGAGGAAGGAGGAAAGTTAATGCCAGTCTGGTTATAAGTTGTTGTTACCTCTCTGATAATCCAGAAAGAATGTTACTGTAAGTGGCTCAGATTCGCGGGTGCCATGCTGATCCCGGAAGCTAGTGCGGTGTCTCGCGGTTCCACGGTTCGAGTCAGGCCAGCAGGCAAAAAGTGGTTTTATGAGCGTTTTTCTTGTGTTGCCTGTAAACTGGGGACAGTGAAAACATATTACACTTAATGAGAATCAAAAGCTACACATGTCTGCATGTATCTATTAAGCAATCCAAATTCGTTTTTGTTGTTATTCTTTAGTAAAGTCATTATTATTGCAATGGCTCGGAAAAGATTAGTTTTTAAGCAACGAAAAAAAAAAAAAAAAAAAAAAAAAAAAAAAAAAACGGCCACGGTCCTTGAGAAAGGGCAATTCCACATTCCTTTGAGCAATTTTGGATTTTGTTTTTTCTATTTAAACCCACATTTTGATGGCTGGATCGTGAATATGAATTGAGTACTGTCTAATGACACTGATGAACTTTACCCTTCATCCAATTCGTTCGGCTATGAATTAATGTAAACATATGATTTGTAATTGCATCTAAACATAACTGACAATCATTTTTAAAAGTGAGGTTCAAAATTTTTTGCTATTAATAGATCAGTCAAGCATCCGTACAATTCAATCAATGAAACAATACAGTTTCTGATCCATCATTCAACCAAAATATTATTGGATTAATTTCCTATTCGTTTGCTGAATAGTAACGCAATCAAGATTTAATTTAGAACTACTGGTATCTTTATGTATTGACATATTAACCTGTTGTACGCTAAAGTGATGCTAAAGTCAAACACAATCCGTTTCAGAATACTGAAATGAGTAAGAATCCAGTCTTACAGTACAAATCAGGATACTGGATTTAGCCAAAGTTTCAAGCAAGTAGTTTGTTTCCTCATAGTTGTAGAAGAACGATAGTCAGGATATGGACGTCGTAACATCCACGAGGAAGAGGAGTGGTTTTATAAATATCCTACGTTTCAGTTATTCTAAGCTATCAGTTTCTAAATTTCTGAAAGATTTTGTCCCAAGTTAAAAATCATAAAACAGCAGATAGAAATAGTGACACTTATTTTGCGTAACGTTTTGGTAACAGATAAACTACTATGTTGTTAAGTAAAAATTGCGTGTCAGCTGATAGATGAAGTTAGCACTATCTAGAGCCACACTGTTATTAATTATAAGGATTTATACTTTATCTCTGTTACACTCTGCAAGTGATGTGTAGTAGGATAATCACGAGGAAGTCGGGCTGTTTACACACAGCGTTAAGCGCGCAGCATTTCCTTGACCGGATTGTACGGAATATCCATTCGCAAGATATTCCGACTGCTTTAAGAATTCATAATGATTTAACTTCTATCAATACTCGTACGTTTTGTTATTATATTACTGTTGACAGTAACATCAAAATTAAAACACCCAGAGCTCGAATAAAATCCGCAGTAGCTTACTTCGGAGAAGTGAAAAGTTAAGTAACGGAAAAGAAGCGATTGCTTTAGTTATTAAAGCGTCAGCATAAATATAACAAGAAACTAAGTCAGTATGCTGTTATAATCTTTTACAGACGTATATATGTATATTTGTATTTGTGAAATATTCTAATTTTTTTATTGTATTTCGCTAAAATATGGGCGTAAAGTGATGTTGCACCATCAACTTGGACATCAATTCTGAAACACTGTATTTTCAACCTCACCACTTCAGAAGACTCGTTATTTGGTAGATCCTCCGATTTGTTTGAACTTCATTGGCTGGAGATCGCGGCCCACCCATATCACTGTAAACTAATAATTACAAGGATCTTTAACGCTTCGAATAATTAAATTCTGACGGTTCGGCTAAACTGCTATAGCTTTTATCAGTCCATCGTTCGCTCGGATTCACAGCAGAATTGACGCGTCTAGATTAAAAGAAATTTGGGTAAATTTTTATTTTCTCAAACACAATAAATGTTCGTATAGAATGAATGGAGGAATTTTATAAATAATCTAGACGACAGTCTTAAAAAATCTACGAGTGAGAGCATTACAGCACTTGTTTCTCATTTAAGAATATAGTTGAATATTGGAGTGAAATAAAGTGTATCTTAATGCTTGATAGCAGAGTATCAGGAAAGTGAAACACAGGTTATTTATAGAAGAAGGACGTTCATAATTTCCTGTTTCCGCATAAGAAGGCGGAAATTTTGGTAGGCACTCGCCTTTCTTTCGATCTTTCCTTCCAGTTTACTAAATGAATGGACTATTGGTCATTATTGTATATGCATGCTTTTGTATATCGCCATCAGTGTCGGTTTCAGTACTACCTTCTAGAAGTGTGTCTTCTTTATTTATCAAATGTAATGAGATATAATAATTCCTTTGTTCTAACAGTTATGGGCAGCAGTCTAGGTGCTTAATGGTTAAGGCAGATTGAAAGAAATGGCAGTATCATGGGTTCAAACCACTTGGTCTAAATGAATTTTTACTGAATTTACTTTGTTCATGTCAGTAGTCAAGGACGATCAGTTATTTGGATCCCACGGTATAGCCACGACTCAAGCGTAATACACAGCAAAGAGACTTTCACTAGGCTGCCGAAGTAATTAATAATTCAGATTTCATTTTACCTGAATGTATTATTATAGCATCGTGGTATGTGGAATGAAGAAACATAAAAACAAATATGAAAAGCATAACTGAAGAATCTCGTAATTACGAAATATGAAGTGACTTGTCGCAGAAATCAATCGTTCTGTATGTGGATATTAATGAAAATAAGGACTCTTAAAACTGTTATCCTGTATATCCAGTCTATTTCTGTGAATATATCTTCCTACAAATTCTGTCTTAGGCCACGATTTCCAAAACAAGGGATTTTTTTTTTATACTTCATCTGCCAGCATAAATGTGAATATCTTGTACAACGCCACGTTTGAAATGTTGTCACTGTTTTTATTTGAAGGTTCATTACTGTGAAGCCCTGGGCTCTATCCATGCAGTGTTAGAACCATGTTATGGATTTTTTGCTATCAGATAGGTTTTTTGCAGATTTGATCGTTTATACTTCTCTCATGTAAATAAATCTAGAGCAAAAGGAGTATATAACTTTCTTACCGACGTACAACCTTCCTTACGTTTCTACCATACAGTTTAATTATTTTTTCTTTCTTTCATCTGCGTCTATTCAATCTGATTGAGTCTTAGCAGTATATTTCATGTTAATGTAGTCGGATTTTGCATTTCTCAGTAAATAGTGTATAATCTCTGATGGGACACTATCAGTCTAAGCCGACAAAGCTGAGAATGAAAGGAAAATAGAAATGCAAAACAGACTACATTAACATCAAAGAAACTGCTGGGACTCAATCAGATTGGATAGACACCAGTGGCGGCTGGTGGGTTATCGAACTGGTGGTGCACTTTACTAAAATCTTAAAATTAGAAATTGCAACAAAACAAAAATTGACATAATATATGTTTATTTTTATACATTAAATCAATACGACGACTTTTTCTGAAGCGAAATGTTCAATCACCTTTTTATTAAAATCGGGTATTGTTTGTATGAATTTTTTTCAATACTAAGCACAGAAAGTGCATTTAGCCGATCCTGAGACATGGTATTTCGGAGAAAAGTTTTGATTCTTTTCAGTGTCGAAAAACATCGCTCGCTCTCTACTGAAGTCATTGGTATAGTGCACAGAATTCGCAATAGTTTCATTGACTCTGAAAATGATTCAGTCAGGTCATTATTATAGAACAACTGTAAAATTGCAATTGCACTATTTGCGTTGGTGAAATCGTCGCGACTGTATATTGCTGATAGTTCGTTTTTCAACTTGTACTTTTCCAAAGATGCATAGGTGGAAACTGTGATCGTGAAATCTTTGTCGGGAAAAGTAAAACGGTATGTGGTAAAGTTCTCGCAGTAAAATAATTTGGCTGCTATCTTTTTTTTTTTTTTTTTTTGTAACAGTTTAACGTCCCTTTTTAACAACGTGGTCTTTAGAGACGGGAAAGGATGGGGGCAAGGAATGGGAAGGAATTCGGCCATGGCCTTTTGAAGGAAGCATCCCGGCATTCACCTGGAGTGATTTGGGGAAACCATGGAAAACCCAAATCTGGATGCCCGGACGGGGATTCGAACCGCCGTCCTCCCGAATGCGAGGCCAGAACGCTATCCGTTACACCACCACGCTCGGTTGGCTGCTATCAAATGATTACAAAAATTGAATCTGTCTTTCACTTGAGTAATAATTATATCGCACACTTCTTTTGCTATAACAGAGCTAGACGATTTAAACCTTTTTTGAGGCGGTTCTTCAAGTTGATATGTGGTGTTACGTGCATTTTGTTTACTGATTCAAAATCATTAATACAGTTTTTTATATGAACCAAATCAATATTTCTTTTTGCATTTGTTTGAATAAAATTTCACTATGTGGCAGAATAGATTGAAAAAATCAAGCCAATATAAAAAAGTACTGTCGTTCAAATACCTTTGAAGCATATCAGCCTGATTTATAGAATCGGTATCATTTTCCGTTTCTATAACGGTGGTCATGCATTCTTTTAAAGGCTCCCTGTAGCGATGTACTGATGCAACGGTCCGCGAATTAAAGTTCCATCTCGTTTGCGGAGCAGCTGGAATCTTCTTTAAATCCAATAGTTTTCAAAACATCTGTACGCTTCGGTGATCGTGAAAAAAACTTTGGAAAAGCTTGAAGGTTAGCAAAAAATTTCTGTACGGTTTGTTTTGACTTACACTTTTTTCTATTATTAAATTTAGTTGGTGGGCGTAACAATGAACGAATGAAGCATTTGGATAGACGGTTTTTACTTTAGCCTGTACTCCACCAACATTCCCGCTCAATACAGCGGCGCCATCGTAACATTGTGCTATTAATATGTTGCGGAGTTATTTGAAGTTCCCGTAATTCTCTTATAATAACAGAACTAAGTCCTTCAGCAGTATGGGAATGCGCCGTAAGATATTTCCAAAACCGTTCGTGAACCTGTCCATTTTCTTCGTATCTTAAAATCATTACCATCTGCATAGTCGTCGATACATCGGTAGTTTCATCAGCTTGAACTGCTACGTATTCACATTTTGTTATAATATTGGACAATTCTTTGTGGTATACACATAAAATTGAGTCCAAAATATCGTTCTGAATAGTTTTTGACGTGCCTTTGAAAACTGTAGACGACGTGAGATGCTCCTTCATGACCGTATCCAACTCTGATACAAAGTCTATTAATCCACGAAACACCCCAGCATTACTAGACTCAATAGTTTCATCGTGACCTCGCAAAGCTAACTCAAATGCACCACAAAACTTGACACAATCGATAAGACGTGATAAAATATACCTGGTTTTATCAACTTGTTCATTATACTTTTGGATATGCATCTATACACAGAATCTAGCTGACTACGAATGTCGACCGTGCCTAACACAGACAAACTCATACATTTTGTAGGTGTACTTGTGAAGAATCAGTTTTTTTTTTCATTCAAATGCGTCAAATCCTTGATTCCTGTTTCTGTCCAAATCGATTCTCCGCCAAAAATAATGCAAGGAAAACAAAAGAATGCATTAAGACGCTCACATCCACACAACCATTTCTTCTATTATACATTTCACTTTTAAAAACTTCGTGTAAATGCTTTATTTTTCGATTTGCACTCTTGTTTTAAATTTAAAAAGGGCCGTGGCGGTCCGGCCAATTTTATGTTCACTTTATTTGAAAAGTTCTGTTATTTTCTTTAATATAATCAATGTTTATGCTCATTTCATTAACACCATACACAGTATAGAATAAAAGTTCTCGAAAAAATCGAAACAAAAACTAAAAAACAATTATTTACGGTAATATAAACAAACAATTATTAGCGCGTCACACTTACAGTGAAACTATACTGATAGTCTAATAACGAGATGTAAATCATGGCTGCCGTCGCCTCGCGCGCGCCCAGGCCGGCCGGCCAATTCGTCAAAATCGGGTGCTCTCGGCAATCCTCGGTTCGCACGTGCGGCGCTCGAAACCGACTCATTACTCGGTACGTTTCTATGAACTATCTTTTGTTTCACGCGTCAGGGTATTAACTCGTATCACCTACAAGTTGTATTAACAGTCCTCGTGCACTCGCCGAAGCGCACGAGAATTTGTCTTTACAGGAAAATAAGTCTTAATAGTTTAGTAAAGCGCTCAAACTGTTTCACCATAATTGGAGATTTAATTTTTTATACGTTTTGTTTTTGTATGTTAAAAATAAATATTAAAATGGTAATATAAAAAATAAAGATGGTACTTAATATTTTGTCATTTTTAAATCTTTTGGATGGTGGTTCAGCGCACGAGCGCACTTAAGGTACAGCCGCCACTGATAGACACAGATGAAAGAAAGAAAAAATAATTAAACTGTATGGTAGAAACGTAAGGAAGGTTGTACGTCGGTAAGAAAGTTATATACTCCTTTTGCTCTAGATTTATTTACATGAGAGAAGTATAAACGATCAAATCTGCAAAAAACCTATCTGATAGCAAAAAATCCATAACATGGTTCTAACACTGCATGGATAGAGCCCAGGGCTTCACAGTAATGAACCTTCAAATTAAAAACAGTGACAACATTTCAAACGTGGCGTTGTACAAGATATTCACATTTATGCTGGCAGATGAAGTATAAAAAAAAATCCCTTGTTTTGGAAATCGTGGCCTAAGACAGAATTTGTAGGAAGATATATTCACAGAAATAGACTGGATATACAGGATAACAGTTTTAAGAGTCCTTATTTTCATTAATATCCACATACAGAACGATTGATTTCTGCGACAAGTCACTTCATATTTCGTAATTACGAGATTCTTCAGTTATGCTTTTCATATTTGTTTTTATGTTTCTTCATTCCACATACCACGATGCTATAATAATACATTCAGGTAAAATGAAATCTGAATTATTAATTACTTCGGCAGCCTAGTGAAAGTCTCTTTGCTGTGTATTACGCTTGAGTCGTGGCTATACCGTGGGATCCAAATAACTGATCGTCCTTGACTACTGACATGAACAAAGTAAATTCAGTAAAAATTCATTTAGACCAAGTGGTTTGAACCCATGATACTGCCATTTCTTTCAATCTGCCTTAACCATTAAGCACCTAGACTGCTGCCCATAACTGTTAGAACAAAGGAATTATTATATCTCATTACATTTGATAAATAAAGAAGACACACTTCTAGAAGGTAGTACTGAAACCGACACTGATGGCGATATACAAAAGCATGCATATACAATAATGACCAATAGTCCATTCATTTAGTAAACTGGAAGGAAAGATCGAAAGAAAGGCGAGTGCCTACCAAAATTTCCGCCTTCTTATGCGGAAACAGGAAATTATGAACGTCCTTCTTCTATAAATAACCTGTGTTTCACTTTCCTGATACTCTGCTATCAAGCATTAAGATACACTTTATTTCACTCCAATATTCAACTATATTCTTAAATGAGAAACAAGTGCTGTAATGCTCTCACTCGTAGATTTTTTAAGACTGTCGTCTAGATTATTTATAAAATTCCTCCATTCATTCTATACGAACATTTATTGTGTTTGAGAAAATAAAAATTTACCCAAATTTCTTTTAATCTAGACGCGTCAATTCTGCTGTGAATCCGAGCGAACGATGGACTGATAAAAGCTATAGCAGTTTAGCCGAACCGTCAGAATTTAATTATTCGAAGCGTTAAAGATCCTTGTAATTATTAGTTTACAGTGATATGGGTGGGCCGCGATCTCCAGCCAATGAAGTTCAAACAAATCGGAGGATCTACCAAATAACGAGTCTTCTGAAGTGGTGAGGTTGAAAATACAGTGTTTCAGAAAAAAACAATTGATGTCCAAGTTGATGGTGCAACATCACTTTACGCCCATATTTTAGCGAAATACAATAAAAAAATTAGAATATTTCACAAATACAAATATACATATATACGTCTGTAAAAGATTATAACAGCATACTGACTTAGTTTCTTGTTATATTTATGCTGACGCTTTAATAACTAAAGCAATCGCTTCTTTTCCGTTACTTAACTTTTCACTTCTCCGAAGTAAGCTACTGCGGATTTTATTCGAGCTCTGGGTGTTTTAATTTTGATGTTACTGTCAACAGTAATATAATAACAAAACGTACGAGTATTGATAGAAGTTAAATCATTATGAATTCTTAAAGCAGTCGGAATATCTTGCGAATGGATATTCCGTACAATCCGGTCAAGGAAATGCTGCGCGCTTAACGCTGTGTGTAAACAGCCCGACTTCCTCGTGATTATCCTACTACACATCACTTGCAGAGTGTAACAGAGATAAAGTATAAATCCTTATAATTAATAACAGTGTGGCTCTAGATAGTGCTAACTTCATCTATCAGCTGACACGCAATTTTTACTTAACAACATAGTAGTTTATCTGTTACCAAAACGTTACGCAAAATAAGTGTCACTATTTCTATCTGCTGTTTTATGATTTTTAACTTGGGACAAAATCTTTCAGAAATTTAGAAACTGATAGCTTAGAATAACTGAAACGTAGGATATTTATAAAACCACTCCTCTTCCTCGTGGATGTTACGACGTCCATATCCTGACTATCGTTCTTCTACAACTATGAGGAAACAAACTACTTGCTTGAAACTTTGGCTAAATCCAGTATCCTGATTTGTACTGTAAGACTGGATTCTTACTCATTTCAGTATTCTGAAACGGATTGTGTTTGACTTTAGCATCACTTTAGCGTACAACAGGTTAATATGTCAATACATAAAGATACCAGTAGTTCTAAATTAAATCTTGATTGCGTTACTATTCAGCAAACGAATAGGAAATTAATCCAATAATATTTTGGTTGAATGATGGATCAGAAACTGTATTGTTTCATTGATTGAATTGTACGGATGCTTGACTGATCTATTAATAGCAAAAAATTTTGAACCTCACTTTTAAAAATGATTGTCAGTTATGTTTAGATGCAATTACAAATCATATGTTTACATTAATTCATAGCCGAACGAATTGGATGAAGGGTAAAGTTCATCAGTGTCATTAGACAGTACTCAATTCATATTCACGATCCAGCCATCAAAATGTGGGTTTAAATAGAAAAAACAAAATCCAAAATTGCTCAAAGGAATGTGGAATTGCCCTTTCTCAAGGACCGTGGCCGTTTTTTTTTTTTTTTTTTTTTTTTTTTTTTTTTTTTTTTTTTTTGTTGCTTAAAAACTAATCTTTTCCGAGCCATTGCAATAATAATGACTTTACTAAAGAATAACAACAAAAACGAATTTGGATTGCTTAATAGATACATGCAGACATGTGTAGCTTTTGATTCTCATTAAGTGTATAATATGTTTTCACTGTCCCAGTTTACAGGCAACACAAGAAAAACACTCATAAAACCACTTTTGCCTGCGGCCTGACTCGAACCGTGGAACCGCGAGACACCGCACTAGCTTCCGGGATCAGCATGGCACCCGCGAATCTGAGCCACTTACAGTAACATTCTTTCTGGATTACCAGAGAGGTAACAACAACTTATAACGAGACTGGCATTATCTTTCCTCCTTCCTCAAATTTCCTGTTTCTTTCTTGCAATTTCAGATTTCGGAAACAAGGTTATCATGTCGTTATATTGAGGATATACATCAATTATATCATTACTGATCACTAGTAGGAGCAGCATTTTGTCAAATACGGAACCTCTCATTAGCATGTTATTCGTCAATGATGATTTTTTGTTTTCGTAAGAATAACTACTCACATTTTCAATTCTGGTTTGCTTGCTAATACCAGGAACGTTAGCTACAAAAACCGCACATTAGTTTGATTTAGGTCCTTGTTTATTTTTAAACAGCCATCATTGCCCCAATTATCAATCTCCCGCCTTTGCACTAGAAAAAAATTGGTTAAGTTGAGTGGCACAAATCGTAATGGTTAAATTAAATTTATTGGAAAACTGGCTTTCAGTTCCTACTCACGCATCATGCGTTGACACTTTCTCATTTCAGCCAAACATTAATTTTATGATTCATTTCCACTGTTCCAATTGACCACGAAATATATATAAACTTACTTATATGATATGTATTTTGCAACAAGTGAAAAGGAGATAAAGAATGAAAAAAAAAATAACAGCACCTGGGCTTGAACCGAGAACCAGCACTTTGACAGCCCAGCGCGTTACCACTAGGACACCTGGACTCACAGAATCTAGTGCCTCATAAATTATATGACCAAAGAAAAAATATACATATAGATACAACAATCCGTGATTGAATAGTAATCTGTATACAGAATCGAACTGTTGCAAGAGAAGTAATCAGTTAAATGAAAATATTCTAGATGAGACTGGAACATAAATAATTTTTCATTTCGCCTATGTGTGTGTCCAGCTATGAGACACTATTTCTGGTATAGGGAAATTGCTACAGCGCTGCGACTACTAGGCAGAACATCGTGGCAACATCGCAGAAAGTAAATATGGCAACGCTTACCAGGAAAAAGTCTTAAGTTTCCTACTTCCTTCGGCAAGGAAGAATACCTTTATAACACGTAAATAATGCACGTAATAATTTAACACGAGCAGCACATTTGGCAAAAGTTTTTGTTGGTTTCAGAATTATCCAACTTACAGCTGGCAATTGAAAATACGGTGGGAATCCATGTTAACTGCATGAGGGCAATACAAAAAGTAACGTCTCCCAAGCATTCATAGATAAAGAATCAAATTAATTTATTTACAGTTTTAGAGGTTGAACAAATATCTATTTTTCTACATCATTACCATTTCGGAACACACGTTGGTCGTTGCTGTAAATGACAATGGTTCGAATCCAAGTTCGGCCATGCATATTTGTGGTTTCCAAGGTTTACCCAAATCACTCCATATGAATACCGGAATAGGTTCTTTACAAGGGCATGGCCGAAATCCTTGCCACTACTCCTATCCAGCCAATAATCACCTCTATGTCGACGAGGCGTAAAATCATAAGAATTAAATTTATTGAGGAGGTCGCAGCTGGCTTGAAATCGATTAACAATACCTTCTCCCTATCCTTATTTTTTTTTTATTGCTTTACGTTTCATCGATGTTGAAGTTATTACAGTAGGGAACGGCCATGGCCTTCTATAAGAATCGTCCCAGCATTTGCCTGGAGCCAGAACGTTACCGCTCACACGCCACGCTCGGTCTTCCGGTCTTTAGACATCATCAACCTTACTT
Source organism: Vandiemenella viatica (assembly GCA_031002005.1). NCBI lineage: Eukaryota > Metazoa > Arthropoda > Insecta > Orthoptera > Morabidae > Vandiemenella > Vandiemenella viatica. The sequence goes on from CM061921.1 coordinate 248,713,258, forward strand.
TACCGGTAGACTGTGTTTGTTTGAATCCTTGAGACCTAGGCGATTATGGAGTCAATTATGACGGGTGACAAAACTTGAGCGTTCCACTTTATACCGGAGACTAAAGAACAATCACGCGAACGGCGACATCCTCATTCGCCAAATGCTTGTATTTATTTATGTTATTCCAAACAAAGAATAACGCAGGTAATTTCACGCCTTGTTAGTAATGAGCATTTAGCCCCAGTATTTAATAAATCCCAATGCTCTAAAGATCATGAAGTAATAGTGTCAACAACTAACAGCATTGTAGAAAACGGGAAAAACGGTAATTTAAGACTCCCTGTCTTTAAGCCCGATTCTCAATTAACTTTAATTACTTACACCAGTTATAAAAGAATTTATTTTTGTCCTACGATAATAATCTGGTTGTAAATTTTTAGTGACAATGGTCGTTGATTTGTTGCGGTGCTATTATTTAGGTTCTGCGCGATTAACCTCTCATTTATTTATATAGTGCATAATCATTATCGTCCATCTACAAAGAGAGCAATAATTCCTCTTGTAAATTATTTCTTTCTGAAACGCGATGATCGTTCTACTGTGAAATAAATATATTGGAAACATGTGTGTCGTTTGAAAAGGGACAGATGATATGATTTCGGCGCGGCTTGAAACCCTTGTAGATTTTCGTCAGTTCTGCTGCCGCAAATCTTTCATGCTTACGTCGGCTATTAGTTACGAAACATTGGGTAGTTTCGCAGATGTTTATCTTCTTTCCTGACGCAGTTAGGAAAGAATCATGGATACCTTATACTTATAAGCAATGTGCAGTTTCGGTACGCTTAAAAATAAAATACAAGTAAAGATAGATTTCTAAATTTAAAAAAAAAAAAAAAAATTAGAACTACTTGGATTTGAACTCGGAACCGCTCGCTCAGCAACCCAGAGCGCTAACCATAGGACCACTGCAAGCTCGGTGCTACTTTCCTCGAATAGGCGTATACAATTCAGCGAAGGAAGACTGTTTCATTCAATCCATCTTGGAGAGAGACACTTCCGAAATAATTTCTTGTTTCTGTAGTTTCGTAGTACTAAAAATTCTACCTCATGGAACATGATTATCCCTTGGTTTGTGGACTGACCAGATATATGAGTGAAATATTATCCGAAGGAATTATCAAAATGAGTATAACAATCTTATCGTTATAGTTTTATGTTAATCAACCGTAGTAATATATAGCATTGAGCCTGTTTCCTGCCTCACTTTAATGCAATCCCGTTAATTAGAACTTTTGGGAAACGTTTCAAGATCTGAATTTTGGTAAAGTATTATAGAAATGTAATGGTAGGATGATGAACTGATCAGCCAATAAGAATCGTCAGTGGGAGGAGCTTAATTCCTACCTGTTGGCCAATTGGTTTCCTGCATTGACTTAAGGAAATGAGAAATCTGCAGTATAGATGGCTCTGAATAAATATCCACCAATGAAATTGCGAGGAGGCGGAACCAGTATTGCGTTACTGTTGCCTGGATGACATTGATGCCAGATTGTGCAAAATAAGAGTGATAGAATTTTTCACGGCGGTCAGATTTAAAGTCAAAGTGTGTACATCGATTTTTTTTTTAACTTATTGTTTTACGCCTTGTCGACGGCTATGGTCATTAGAGGCAGGAGGGACTGGAGAAATTCGGCCATGGCCTTTATGAAGGAAGCATCCCGGCATTCGCCTGGAGTGATTTGGGGAAAACCATGGAAAACCCAAATCTATATGCTCGGACGGGGATTAGAACCGCCGCCCTCCCGAATGCGAGGCCAGAACGTTAACCGTTCACCCACCACGAACGGTACGTACATCGTAACGCTACGCCGTGGGAGCTGATTGCTGGTTCAGTGGTTTAGGCGCTTGCTACTTACTACCAAAAATTCAGCCTCCGATCTTGAGCTCAAATCCCGGTGGGTTCAGGAATTATTTAGAGTTGTTTTTGATTATATCATCCATTCTTGAATGTTGTGTTGCTCGGATTCAACCTTAAACTGAAGGTCCAGACCAATGTGTGGCAATTCGAAACTCTGTCACTTAGACGGACCGAACATCCCGACCTACAAAGCCATACGCGTTTATTTTTTGCACGTTATTCCTGTCGCTCAGGCTTTTTTTCTCTCTGTCAGTTTGTGTATGATCTACACTAGTAATATTATAACTGCAAAAGTCTCTCTGTCCGTTACGTTTTTGACCCCTGAACGGCTATACCGATATTAATTATATACGACAAGGAAGTACTTTCTATCATTAGAAAGACAAAGGATACTTCTTTCGAGATAAATAAGATTTTTTAATGCGATTTTGATAACTAACCCCCCCCCCCCCCCCCGCCATCTTAGCTTTTTGCCATTTTTGAACATGTAACAAATTTATCCTCTCCATGAGACAGGTTCCACAGTAGGATGGCATGGTGATGGCATGCCCATCATATTTTCCCGACTCCGTGTTTTTGGGACACCTCTTACATAACTTAGAGCATTCTATTCAATTCTAGCAATAATATTCTAAGTCGACCCATACCAAGTGACGGGTAACAGCTAGTTCATTATATATTTATAATTTATTACCTGCATTTGAAGAAAATGGTCCACAAGATCCAGTTATAATATTCTTATTCCTACCTTTCACCTACATTATAGCTTGCAATCTTCTCTACAACATAACCTAGAACAACTAACTTTATTTACAGTTTCGGTCATTCTTATAAAAAATTTCTATTAATTACTAACCTTAAATTCACGTTTTTTACGTTTCTAAGCTCCGCGGCATAAAGGCCAAGATTATTTTTTAATAACCGGCCATCAACAACGAAAATAACTAAAACACTTGTCGCCGCAATATTTACTGATGTATGACGTCGCTGAAATGATCACCAATGATAGATTATGACGAAAGATACGAAAAAAAGTCAACTTCTTTTCATATTCAAAATTATATTAAAAAAATTCTCTTTAAGCATTAGTCTATTGAGTTAATCTATATATATAATCTGGAAAATATCTCTACATTTGTGGTATTTAAAAAACAATTGTGCATCCTTCTGCGGAACTGGCCATCTGCAGCTAAAATTCTATCTTTTTAAACTATTAAATTTAATCATACTTTGATTTATGATTCATGTGGGCTTAAAAAATAAAAAAATAAAAACATACAAATACTATGAAAATTACGGGATTTCTGTGCGTGAACCAACACCTAAAGTATTGCATCTCAAATTCGTACTAGCGACCGCCAGAAATGTCCCGTTCGTAACTCCTGTGAAGCCGTTACATTATTCAGATGGTTATTATCATATTAACAGCTGTTGTTCATATATAACGCAAGTATAAAATAGAAGATAATTTAATCAGTTTTTTTATTATGAAATTAATTTCACGCTGCCAAGGACTATTAAAAGTTGTGTTTGTATTAAAAGTGGTGTGTGGGGGTATGGTCTACAACAGTCTAAGGAGTGTTTCCCTTTGATTGACAGGAGGATCAGATACTCAGTCGCCGGCCAGGATAAATTGAGGTTAGGAAAGCACTAAGAAGCAATAAATGATCTCCTTCCTGGAGGAGCAGGTTTCCATCGAAGGTCTGGGTAAGGGGGCGGAAGCATTTAATAATCACCATCCTTGAGGTGCAGGAGTCACTTGCAGACCAGGTGTTGTTGAGGTTCAGGTGGCGGGGCCAGAAACCATTAATCACCTCTCAAAAATATTCCCACACTAGGGTTTCAATGCAACTTCTCCCTCTGTTGTCACACTTATATGAACATAGCAAAGCCCTTAAAAATTCGTGGTCTCATTGGGAATCGAACAAATTCAGAAAATTATTAGTAAGCTCTGAAGTGTTGAAAGCTATTCTTACTACCCTATTCAATATCAGATTGAGGTGTAAGCCTTTCCTTTCTCTTTCCGCAGTCATCTTCCTCGTGCTGTTTTCATCCAAATATTTTCTATGGTTCTTTTCAGTGTACCAGACCATCTGATAATCATCATCTGCGATCACCGCTGCTTTGTCCAGTTTTTTACACCTATCCTGCTGCATCACTGGCCTAGATCCACTTCTTAGAATACATCTCTGTTTGAATATAACGTATGCTCGTGTGCTACCTTTACATTCGTGTTACGGAAACTTTTTCTCAAATCTCCATGATAAATTAGGAATTGGTTAATCTATTCTTGTTTTAGTCGAAGATCATGTCTCAGATCTGAATACCAAGACTGTCAGAACATAAGTGTCCACCACTTTCCCCTTCCCGTCATCGTCAGGTGGAAAATCATTCTTCAAAATCAAACCGAATGACGAGGATTGCCTTCATGCATTTTCTGTTTACTGACTGACCTCATTAGCCCGTCTATTTAGGAAGTATAAAGTTTTTTTTTTTTTTAAATATATATATATCTATCCCGCAAACCAAACTCTAGTTTATCAAGACAGGATTTAAAACCAAATTCTGCAGGCGAGTTCAACGTCATAATTTCTGCGCAAAGTCACCAGCATTGCTTGATTCTGACGTATATGTTTCATAACTATGAACCTGTCTTGAGAAGCATGACATTATTACTTAAAAGAAAACAAGAAACCTGTTTCGCATTATTCAGTACCTGAAGTCTCCGTTCCTACCTCACTATTAAAACTATAAAACTGGTCATGTATCCGGTCGCTAGGGACTCAAGGTCGCACGGAACCCTGACCAACCTGTTTCTCTACAGTAATTCGTACTTACTGATGTTACTCACCTTCGCATTTTTCTGAATTCCCTCGTCTTGTAAAGAGTATGAGGTAATAGTATGACATATATTTTATTGAACACACACCAGTCATTGTCTACTCAGTACGCATGATGTTAAAACCATAAATGTATTTAAAGCTTCTCAAGTGATTCGCCCACCTTTCAGTTCCTCGTTAGAAAACGTAACACAGACTTAATACGGCCAATTAACGTGGTGTCTACTGTGCTAGCCGTGCACTGAAGTTTTAATTTAGTGTTGCCTCTGTCCATTACAGTTTTATTTGGGTAAACGTTCTTGAACTGTGTCTTTGTACTAAATTTATAATTGGCATAGAAGATACTATGTGAGCTGTTAATACGACCCAAAGTCGAAAGATTTTTCTTTAAAATAATTGAAAAATATTTGCTTTCTTATTAGTTAACGTACTCCAAAACCGGAAGGTTGGTTTGATTTTCCCAGGTGTCAGAGGTAGGACAGCCTGTCCCTTTCCCATTGGACCCACGTTTTCACATGGAATCCGAACCACGGAGCGACCTTGTCTGCCTCAAATGAACAAAACACAGCCCCGGCCACAGCGGGATTGGAACCCGAGAGCATCTTATCCACTGAGCTACCAGGCCACTCTGTTATTAGTTAACCATTATTAAATATGCAGGAATTAACGTAAAATGAACATACGAAATGTAACCAGGCGTATAAGTCAAATATAAATTAAAAGAAAATTGCCTTTTTCGTGTGAATTTGAACCTGTCGCAAGTTCACGTCGATATAATTTCTTAGATGAGGCGAAAAGCTTTAGGATATTAACAAGAAGGGCAAACATCTTCTGGACTTGGAACATATTAACCACAAAACTGCTTTTGTTCCTGCAATTCGGTTTTGCCTAATACTGTCATTCTAAAATAAACAAGTGATTTCGCTCTATTATTTTTTTTTCCAGACATACAGAAATTATTTTTGTTTATGATATGAGCCCGTATTTTGTCTTCCAAAATTAGTTTCGAATTATCCTTGGCCTAATTAAATAATTTATTTAACTGATACGTTGCAGTAGATGATACAGTAATTTCATTTCAACTGATGTAGTGTTAACCATCAGGAAACTCTTGCCTACACATTGCATAATATGTTCTCTTGTTAACGATAGAGCATGCTTACTTCGCTTGACAGTTTCAAGGTAAAAACCATATATTTACGAAGATCAGTGAACGGAATTTAAATCGACATGCAGTGTCGTAGATTTATGGCTGCTGCAAACTAATTATGTGTGTAAACACTTCTGTGTCAAATTTTAGGTTTTCCCAGATGAGAATGTTATTTACGATATTAATGAATCGTGGTAGGCATATTTTCTTCGTGATAGCAAATTTCGTTGCTAGGTCGAGATACAAGAATCAAACCTTCTCGGTATTGTATTTGAATAAAACTAGACAGTGGCAACAAAGGTAATGATCATCGAAACGATGTGTTTAATGGCCGAACACTTTGCTAGTCCCACAAGAATGTTTTATTCGAAGTCGTGATATTTTTACGATCTTTTTCCTAGAATTTTCCCACTTGTATAACAGAGGCCGCTTTGCCTATATAATTGCGACAATACTGATTGTCAGCTAGCTTGTCGTGAAGCCTGCCGCTGTGCGCAAGTGTCGTCATCTGTTTCTGAACGATGTTACTAGAGTTCTGTGTGAGTAGTGTCATTTTATCTGTGAACTAGCTGTGCCCGCGACTTAATCATTTGAGATTTGTGCTGTTAATTCACAAATAAACTATCAAAGAAATATTGGTTGGGAAGGTACAAGCGGAGGAACAGTCCTCTTTTTTTTTTCCTTTTCTTGGATCTCCTTGTCTCATTCTGAATTTACATTGTATGCAGTGCTTTAATCACGTTTCAGCCCATCATTTGTTTCTACCTCTGCTTGAAACTGATACAAATTGGGAAATTTATGTTTGTTGATGTCCCACACACACATGGTTTCTCTGCAAGTAATATTTGAACTGATGGATCCTCACGTGTGTACGAACAGATTTCTTTGTTTGTATGTATAATAACTCCATAATAGTATCGCGAAGTCTAACATATCATCACCGCATATACAACACTCCGCCAAACAATATTGAATGGATGGTGAAAAAATACAAAATTTACGGCCTTGCCCCCTGTACCGTGGGCAAAATATGGTATTAATCAGCATAAAAAGTATCCCTTATGTTAACTGGTGTCACAAGCTATCACTATGGTAAATTTCGTTGAAATTTAGCATTTGCGAGAAGCGCGAATAGATAGACAAAAAGTGAAAGTTTACGGTTTTGGACTCTGTATCGTGCGGAAGTATGTTCTAATCAGGGTAAAAAGATCCTAACCGGGAACATAAGCTATTACTATGTGAAGTTTCGTTGAAATACATTCATAAGGTTCTGTATGATGCGCGGAGAGCTGAAAAAAAATGTAAATTTACGGTTTTGGACTCTGTGAACTTGTAACGTATTGGGATGAAACTATCCTATAGTCTGACCGACGACATAAGCAGATTAGTGAAAATCCGTCGAATTGTTTCTGCGTCATGCGCTAACGTAGGTCTACACACAACTGGGTTGGATCGCGTTCCCATATTTTACTTTTCTTACGAGTGTCACTACACAGGATATCATGCAAAAAACAACACTTACAGATGGAATACAAAGCGTGCCGATTGAAGCTCCTACAGAGAAAAGGCAAACAACATAGCCTCAGATTACAAAAAATGGCTGAAACGTAACGTGACTATGAAAACATATTAAATGGCATTGAACAAGCGGCTTACACTACGATTCCCTAAAACCGTCTATTCCGATGACGTCAACGAAGATCTACAGTTTGATGGGGCTCAAAATGTACCGCAGCAGTACAAGAACGTAAACAAGTTTTAAAAATCTAATCATGCAACGGAGGGAGATTCATGCTATAGTTGAACGCTTTCTAAAAAGGGTGAAAACAGGATATCATCGTGCGAAAATCTCAAACGAAAGACATCTCGGTACACTATTTGAAACGAGATAAGAAAATTCCGCAATGCTTCGAGTAATCACCCATCTCATATGGCAACGCAAGATGTACTAGAGAAGATACTGAAGAGGATGATACCAACGTCCCATCAACGGGTACTACAGCCGCTGCGCCTGGAAGAGATCGAGGTGGCTTTTAGTAATATTCCGAACACGTCAGTCGCTTCACACAACATTTAATACGCTATGCTCAAGCTTCTTGCTTCGAAATACAAGTACTCTTAAAAGTGATGAACGACGCTTGGTTCAAACGCATTCATATTGAAGCTATGAAGAATATAAGAATAGTCCCTATCCTTAAACTAAGGATGCAAGCGACCCATCATCACATAGACCAATTTCTTGAAAGTGATGCGTTTACAATTAAAGAAGGAGCGTAGATAAAACTCAGATTAAAGAGGCATAAGGAACACTTCAGAACCCTTCCCAAGTTTTAGTATGGGTTTCGTAGAGGCCTTGGCAGACTCAACGCTCCCACCTTCTTAATCACTGAGCAGCAAGAACGTTTTACAGCCAACAGTAATACAACCTATGTGTTTATGGATATGATGGGTGCGTATGATAACGTAGTCCCATAAATTATGACATAAAAACTGTTATTATTGAATTTTTCATGCTAATTCGTATTAAATCTTTGGATTATATTGCAGGAAATAGTATTAATAATTACTACACTTGTATAGTTTGCCCACGGCACACATGCTTTGGTACCCCCCCCCCCCTTTTCCAAAGTTCCTTTCTGGAATAACTCTTTACTTCCATAATTTAGCTAGAAATGAACATTTCTTTTGGATTAAGGAACAAGTTTGGTTATCTGGCCAAGAAAGAGTTGACTCTTTAGCGAAATTAGCTGCCCAATCATACAATCCAGAAGAACTTTACTGGTACCTGACATTATTCCCCCTTTCGAAACGAAGCTATTGAGAATTGGAACGCGATGTGGCAATCCAGTGACATACAAAATGGAAGACACTATAAACTATTACACCCGCAAATACTAACACTACATTGGTATCTCAAAAACTTGTCACTGTGTCCATAATTTCTAGGTTAAAGTTCAACCACGGTAGATTCTGAAGTCACTTGCGTAAAAAAACAGAATAGAAGATTCCCCGCTGTGTCAGATTAATGGAGATTCTGAGGGCAATAGTAACCATCTCTCTTTGAATGCAAAAGATATGAAGATGCTGCAGACATCTTTGAAAATCTCTGAAACAATGGGGTATAAACTATACAGTTAAAGAAAGTCATCTCGTTGCTCCGGAACCTCTGCCACCCACAATGTTTGTGATTTGCAGAGTATGGATGTAGATGTAGAAAATACGAGAGGATGATACACTTTTTATCTAAGAAAAATATAGAAATATAACTTTGTGTGACCTCATTTTATCTCCCACCCGTTCATTGTTTATGGAAAGTTTTACCAAACTCTTAACTTTTGTTGTATACTGACTTCTATATGCTTAGAATTTTACTGTTAAGTTTGTAATAATGCTTTGTAAAGTTTTCATTTGTGTGATATAATTCTGTCACGCAAATATTATAAACTGAATCTGTAATATTACCTGCGACTTGTGAGAGAAAAAAATCACCATATGTAACGTGACTACTTTTGAAACAAATATATTTTTAAAAAACGTTCTGAAGATTACTAGTCTGTGTAGGTGGCTGTAAGAGCTAACTTGTGCCACCAACCTGATAGACGACTTCGACATGGGCAGGGTGACTGCAGACCAGAAAACACTTAATACTGGAAGCCGTTTACACGTGTTTCAACGTGTCGCAATTCATGTTTTACATACTAGACTCTGCAATCACTTCCCCAGTATGAATTCCTACACCTGGCTTCTAATTCTGTTGGTAAGTAACATTAACATGGACATCATAGAAAGCTAATTATTTGTGAACTTTATCAAATCGGATTTCAATATGGACCACAAACTTGCCGTCTACCTTTCAAGGCATACGTGAACACTCTTTTATCTTACTGGAAAGTACATTGCACAAACTTTAAAACATATATCATATGTCTCGTATCATAAAGCAGCACTTTATAGACTGATTACTATCATACAACGGGAAATGGGTTCATTGAATACCCAAAATTCATTATTTTGTTCACTTAAGACGCATTCATGGAAAATTTAGTGGTCATGACCCCAAACAGCTTCAATAATTCCTTCCTCTAGTACAAATCGGATGTCAGCAGTGATAGACTATAGCCTTCCTTCACTTCCTTTTTAAGTGATGCTTGTCTTTCTTGATTCTCTACTTTCATTAGATCCAACTGATCCTTATGGAGACTTTAAACACAACCTGATATCGAAAAGTTTAGAAACTTGGATAATTCCAAAAGATTTAAATAAAAGCGTTATCTGCTCCATCTCGAAAAAAGTGAAGATTGACGAATGAGATAACTATAATTCAATAAGTCTGAAGTTTTAAAATTAGTAATTAGTATGCAGAATAAAGGCAAGTGGAAGAAATAGCTGAAGAGTAGAAAGGGAAGTAAAAGGGACAGTTGAAAGGTTTGTTAATAGGCCATGGTGATTTTTTTATTTTTTTTTTTTTTTTTTTTTTTTTTTTTTTTTTTTTTTTACTGCTTTACATCTTTCAACAGCGAGGTCTTTAGAGACGGGAAAGGATGGGGGCAAGGAATGGGAAGGAATTCGGCCGTGGCCTTTTTTAGGAAGCATCCCAGCATTTGCCTGGAGTGATTTGGGAAACCATGGAAAACCCAAATCTGGATGCCCGGACGGGGATTCGGACCGCCGTCCTCCCGAATGCGAGGCCAGAACGCTATCCGTTACACCAACACGCTCGGTGGGGTGAAAGAGAAACAATATTGAGTTAATATTAATATTAAGAGGATACATTTATTGAGTTTGAAAAAATTTCTGCCAATGTTAGATGGGAGAGAATGTTTAAAGTTGAGATGATGTCGGCTCTAAAATATCGAGATGGATAAAATATTTATAACCCATTTATAAAATCAGCTGGCCATAGTAAAAGTATAGACAAGAGACAAGCATCAGCTGAAAAGAGTGTGAGGAAGTTGTAGTCTATCCCCACTAATATTCAACCCGTATGTAGAGGAAGTTACCAAAGAAGTCAAACAAATATTTAAATGTGGTACATGTGTTCATGAGAAACAGTCAACATCCTGAGATTTGCTGCTCATACTGTCCTGTTAGCAGATAAGAGTAGGGATAATGATAAGTTGTTGCATAGCATAAAAAAATACTGCACAAAATACAAACCAAAGCTCATGAAGGGTGGCAGAAATTTTAATAATAAACTTAGAGTAATATAATGTTCTCGGGTGACTAGCCAAGTTAACGAGATGTTTACACACAATATTTCGACCCTCGAAGTTATTGTCGCCATCTTCTGGTGACTCCGAAGCATCGTGTGTAAACATCTCGTTAACTTGGCTAATCACCGTAGAACATTATATAAATTCTCAACGCCGAGACAAACTTCGTTCTTAAGAACCTAAGACTAGCCATAAAAACAGGACCCAGTCTAGTAATTTTGAAGCATATGATGCGAGATGTGTTGCGCTGTTATTTCCTTAACTATTAGTTTGTGGCTTCGTCGAGTGTTTGAAGATGACTCATCAATAAAATATTTCAGAATCTCTCCTGTTTCCTAACTTTTTGATACCAGTTTATATAATATCTTAATTCTTGTTCCTCTTATAGAATTTACCAGTTTTGAAGAAATTTAGGACCTGCAAGAGGTTAAAGACTTCAAAGTTGTGTAAGATTATTCCCTTAAAACTCGATCGTTTACATCTTCAGTATCATCTTCCGTTTTACAGTCGACGGTCACAATGTTGGCAGCATATTTTCTTAATTTTTATAAAAGATCTCGGAGACAAAATGAAAAGCCTTTTTAGATTGTTTGCTGATGATGCTGTTATTTATAGGGAAGTAAGAAATTTGGCCGATTGCTTAGAAATTCAGCGCGATCTGGATGTTATTTTGGCTTGGTGCGCTGAGTGGCAACTTACTCTAAATTGTAAAAAGTGCAAGACAATGAGCATAACTAACAAAAAGAATCCGATTGTTCAGAAATACGAGGTAAACAGTTCAGTTATTGATATGGTCGATTCTATGAAATAGTTGGGAGTAACAGTACAAAGGAACATGAAATGGGACATACACATTAATTCGTTAGTAGGTAGAGCAAATTCTAGGCTGCGATTCATAGGTCGAATCTTGAAAAATTGTAATGAACAAACAAAGGAGATAGCGTACAAATCTCTTGTGCGTCCACATTTGGATTATTGTTGTGCCATTTGGGACCCGTTTCATAAGGGATTGATCGAAAGTATAGAGAAAGTACAGAGAAGAGCCGCTCGATTCGTGACCGCTTGCTACAGTCCTTATGAAAGCGTCACAGAACTGATTAGTAGATTAGGTTGGGAGTCTCTGGTAGATAGACGACACACGTTTCGTTTAAACTTATTGGAAAACATGCGTACTCCCACTTTCACTTTTGAGTGAAGTGAAATACTTCTTCCACCAACCTATTTGAGTCGGAAGGACAGGATAGATAAAATTAGAGAAATAAGGTGCCGGACTGATTCTTATATGAATTCTTTTTTCCCTCGTACCATTAGGGATTGGAATGCACAGCAAAGAGATTAGCTTAGGTGCTGAGCACCCTCTGCCACCCACAATTTTGTGAATTGCAGAGTATGTATGTAAATGTAGATGTAGATCCACACAAGGATTCTGAAAAGTAATAAAGGTTTACCCTAAAAGGAATGAATAACAGAGTTCACAGCACTTTATTACAATGTGTTATGTTGTGTTTATTAGTTCCTTCGAAAACCCAATAAATGGCCACAAAGCTGAATAAAATATTTATACACTTCATGAAATGCCCGAGAATTTCTGGTTCTTTAAGTGTAAACCAAGCTTATATTGATGCACAGTCATCCCAAGAGCTGCTTTAAACGTAAAGCAACTGATGATCTCATTTCAGATGTAATTACTGGTTTACAGATATTCCAAAATTGGGTTATGGTATTCAGAAAAAAATTCCAAACTTGCACTCCGCTGATGTACGGTTATTTATTATCGGACAAGTAATATCACAAACTTTTTCCGACGCGAGAGCCAAAACATGTACGTGACCTATACTGTTCCAGAAATTGCCGATCTGTTCGCCGAGCAATGGTACAAACTAAAGATACTAAAGGTGATGTGGATAAGGACTGTAGAGGCTAGCCCTCGTGGGTTTAGGGGCTACATTCACACATACATACCTTCCAAGCATGCTTACATAACTTGATAAGTGAAAAACACAATCAGACGATTGTTTTGAAACTTAAAATTATCGTGCGTTAGCCCCTCACTATAATACTTAACAAAATAGGTTTTTATAGTTTAGTTGCGGATTGGACCATCATTCAAACTACGTGAACCGACCCAGCCAATACCCTTATTTCCGGAATATTCAGAGCGGGAAATACACTCTCGTATAATACATTTTACTAATTATGTCTACAATACACTAAAAGTCTCAACAATTTCTCAGAAAAGTAACTGCTAACTGCGTCTTATATGCTACTGTCTAATGAAAAAATACTTAACCGTAAATTTCAAGAGCATATAAACACTTAAGCCTGTACTAGCTTTAAACATCTAAATGTGAACAGTACCAAGTATTGTTACGAACTCGAATAATTCGACCCATTTCAATTCCATTACACATAATTTTTGAAACTTATAATATGATCTATAGTTCTAGGTCAGTGAAACACACAGCATGAGCAACTTCTTACGCTGAAACGAATTCCGTTTAAGATCTACAGGCCTGAGACACAGTGCAATATGGCTTCGTTTCCCTTCTGATGCGATTTGTAAATGGCCAACACGGTCGCCTCTGAAAGTCACGTCTGGTGGTTTGTAGTTAAGTGTGAAATCGATCTTATAATGACTCACTTTAAGGCGTTGCATACTGACAAATCATTTAAAAACCGGAAAACTTCTAGTCGAGACACACTAATTACATTAATAGATATTGTACGTGGCTGGTCAGAAGGAAGTCAACTGGTACAAAAATCAATACCAAGGAATTGTCAGATTAGGCAGCAGATTCCAATCCATGGCTTCCAACACAGGGCCACATTGCCACTAGTGCAATCAATCCTTGTCTATTACATTTATTACAGGTATCTAGGTATCTTATAGTGCACTGAACCCTCAAATAATAGCACTTTTCAATACAATATAAGTAATATACCTCAAAATAATCTCAAAATAAATATTTATCCTTGTTTTGCACCTTTTTTTTTTAAGCCAAAAAAGTTTTAAAAAAAATTATCTTTGTTCTTTACATAACGATCTCTAAATGTCAATACCACATACGTTGGTGACAGAAAAAAAATCCCTCTTTATTTCTATTAAAATCCCCCCGAAAATAATTTTACAAAATTTTATATAGGACATTCGGTTTTGAGTTAGTGAATCACATTACGTGTACAAATTTGAAGTATTCTACTTAATCCTCACAGGTGCTAGTGGCCTGTGACAGCAACAGGACTCCGTTACCCATTCAATTTTTTTTATTTTTTTTATTTTTTTTTATTTGCTTATGGCTTAACGCCTGGTCGACGTTGATGTTATTACGGGCGGGAAAGGACTGGGGCAAGGAACTGGAAGGAATTTGGTCATGGCAGTCTGAAGGAACCATCCCTGCATCCGCCTGGAGTGATTTGAGGAAACCATGGTAAACGGAAATCTAGATGGGCGGACGGGGATTCGAACCTGTGTCCTCCCGACTGCGACATCAGAGCGTTACCGCTCACCAACCACGCTCGATTTACGGTTCGAAACGTGACCTAAAAGGTAACTCTTTTAACTCTATGCCAGGCAGTGTGACATCAGAAATCTACAAAAAGACAAAACAACCAGTAAACGCCGACCCTCGTTAGTGTTACTTAGCTACTCAGATCTACAGATTAAGGCCATGATTATAGGACTCTTCTGGTCGTTTTCAACATCAGCCTGATCACAAATCACTAGCGTATTCCAGAGCAGCAGCGATTCACAGAACGAAACGTTCCGAGGAGATGATGTTGTTGTTGTTGTTATTAGGATTTTAGGGCGCGCCGACGACGGGGTCATTAGCGCCCGAGGAGATGATGTGACGACGTTTTGTTGCACAATTTTGCTTAAAATCTCTTGTTCATTACGTTATCACTATTATACCCTATTATCTCGTAAAGCATCGTTTCCCACAGAAATAGGAGTCACATACTTTCCCCCCGCTCCTCAAACCAATAACTAGTAAGAAGTAGTGGGTAAGTCTCCTTATGTAACTACTCCGCGGTAAAGAAATTCAATACTTTTTATTCGACACTCCCTACGCATCAAGCGTTTTAAATGAACCAAGAGCGCTTCATAAGCAATAATTTTGTCGACATTTCGTTCTGCGCACTGCTCTGTTTTTCCAATAGAGTCATTAACTTTTTTTTTCAGGCATGCTCACGGTCATCCACTCAGTCAAATCAACTAAACGTTTCACACGCCTTATTAAGTACCTGATATAATCAAGGGCTACACTTGGCTACTGAGATATGTGTTTTTGCTTGGAAACTGGTTGTATTTTACGAGTTGAGTCATCAGTTACCCGAAGCCTGAACTACTTTTGTTATCTGTTACTTATCTATAACGAATCAGAAACATTCCAATAGTAAATTATAGACACACAGCACTAAATGCATTTTATAAAGTCCGACTGTGTCACACGACTTCTTTCAACATTCTTTTTATTTATTTTCGAGTCACAAACAACAAATACACAGCTGAAATTTGAACAAATTAACCGCTTGAAACCCATTTCGCGCAGTACTTCGTAATATCTGTTTGATTCAGTGTTACTCGAAACAAATCATCTTCGCTGCAGGAAGATGGGCACATAGGGCACTGGAACGTGTGTTTCATGATTAAGTCCTCAGCACATTCACGCTTGTTGTTGGTAGCATTAATGTAGCTCAATTTTGCCAGATTTGCCTTGGACCTGCCCACTCATGCCCGCAAGCGATTGAAGGACCTTCAGACATTCCATTCCTCTGCATGACCAGGTGCAAGCGCTCTGCAACTGTCAGTGGTCCCGAGATTTTGGAGACCTTGGTTTTCCACAGCAAAACTTTTGCCTTTTCAGGTGGCCCAATTAGTTCCCTCGATATTATCAGGAAGCTTTTTTTGGGACTTGAGTCTCTGGGCTGGCGGTGTATGGCCGTGTAGTGAAAGAACTTTTCCCAGTCTACTTTTGTCCTCTACATGAACGAAGGCCCTCCTCTTCGAATACTGGGTAGTGTAATCCCTGAAAGCTGATAAAGGCTGCCAAATGGGGTAGACTTTAGGCAGCCTGTCACCAGCCTGCAGGTATTACTGAACGCCCCATTCAACTGTTTGGTGTGGGATGAGGGTTTCCAAGCTGGGCATGCACATTCTGTAACAGAGTAACAACAGGCCATTGCTGATGCACGAATAATAGCATTCTTTCAATGTAAAAGAATTAAATTAGCCCAGTACCAGAAGGTTGTTCGAGTTCTTCTGCAGGAGACCTACTACACCAGAATGTTAGAGGCATGGTAATTATGACCTCTGCTCGGAGACCTACAGTTAAACGTGTAATAGGGTCCAATTCACATACCCAAAGAAACCCATCGATCAGATGAAGATCGAGTTAAGGGCTTGTTTCCAGTTGTGACTGGGATTTGAACGACAGACCTTCAAATGCCTTGCTACTGAGCTACCAGACAATTCCCTATCAGGAGAACAAACTTTTTATCGATAACACATAAGTAAATAATTCAATTATCCTCTTATTTTTTAACTGTATTTAAGTATCCCAAAAATAACGTTTCATAAAGAAATAATTTTGGAAAAATTATCTGCTTTGTCATCTTAACAGACTACTAGTAGAATAATAATGACTTCAGAAACACATACTGGAATCGAGACAATAGTCGATTCTTGATGCGCAAATCCCGTAGATTAATAGCTAGATAGATCAACTCCTGGCTTAACTTTTGAAACCTCGTAAATACTAAATAAAACATCATCAGGTGTTATTCCCAGTAGCAAGATTCTTGACGCCACAGTGATCTGCCTCCATTTCTGTCCCAGTCACACTCCTTGCTCATGGGATACTCTTCACACTTTATGGCATTAATCAAGCTTATCCTCCTCCTACCTCTTCAATTTTTACCCACTGCAGTTCCCTCCAGAGGTATCAATAAGAGCTCTTTACTTTTAGGCTTGCTTGAGGATGATGATGGTAATAAGCTATACAAGGAATAAGAAGTACGAGAAAAGATGGAAAATTATATGACCTGCATGAATAATACAAAAACATGAGACATAGAAAAAAGATGTAGAAAGAGCAGTAGAGATATGTGCAGCAAAACAAGCAATAAATGAAATCGGGAATGGTAAATCGGCACTAATGGATGGAATGCCTACAGAACTCTTCAGACATTTTTGAATAAGAAGACAAAGAGAAATATTATTCAATTCATAATACGAGAGCGGAAAATGCCAGGAGATAATTCCAGTCCCAAAGATAGAACATTCTGGTGGCTCTATGGTTAAGGTGCGTGACTGGGGATCGAAAGATTTCAGGTTCGAATCCCCGTCATGATGAATGTTTTCAAAGTCTTGACCTTCACGTCTGGCACAGCTAGCTGCGTAATGTGAAGTACACCAGAACGCTTCCGTGGTTCGTATTCCACGTTAAACTGTAGGTTCCCTATACCCGGTAAAATTTACAGATTAGATTAAGGCGGCTACGGTGGGGGCGCAATTCGAAGCCAACAAAAACTGCATCACCAGGTTATTACGAGCACACGATCCCGTCCCAGAGATACAAGAAACCATGAAATGTACAGAATACTGAACTATTAACCTGATATCGCACGTTTACAAACTTTTGCTAAGAATACTGAATCCTGAACGGTTACGCATAACTAAAAATCATCTAGATGTAAGAGAGGCTTTAGAGGTGAAAGAAAAAAAGATGCTCCATTTCTGCTTAGATTAATCGGAGATAGATACAGAGAAAATGAAAAAGCAATACCTCTGTGTTTAATAGATCGAGAAAAATCACTTGGCATAGTAAAGCGGAACAAGTTGTATTTTCCCAAATCTGTCAATTCTCCTAAATTTACGAGATGTTGTATAGTTTATCGTATCACAGCCTCAGGTTTGACCACAAAAAACTGTGACATCACACTTGTGAGATTATTATCTGGTGAAAGCGGGCGTGCAAGGCGTGCACCACACGCGGGCGGCACGCCCAGGGGGGCAGCAAATCGAGTAATCTACATATATAGGGGGCGGCAAATTTATGGAACGGCGACATTTTTATTTATATATATAAAAAGCTCAACTGCTGCTTCAGGGGTGGCGGCGAAACTCGGGGCGGCAAAGTAATTTCCGAAGGGGCGGAAATCTCACAGTTTCAGAAAATTCCTAGATCCACCACGGGCTGTAGTTAGACAGGGGCGGCATAATCGGTATTGCACAAGGACGTTCAAACAGGTAGCGTCGGGCCTGGTTATGGGAAGTTACTCAAAGTAGTGACTAAGTAATCTTAGTCTAGTTACTTGCAGCCCTATTGTTAGACATAATGGAAACCATATCTACAAATGGCAAATCATTAAAAATATTGAAAAATTATTCGCTCAAAGATTAGGGTTCTGAATGTCAAATCTTCAAGTTACAGAAAATGGTATTTATTATTTAAACAAATATTAATTTAAAAGGGACAATATATATTTACATATACACCGAAGTGCCAAAAGTCCTAAGATACCGCCTTACATCATGTGGGATCTCCTCTAGTCCGGCGAAGTACAGTAGCCTGATGTGGCACTGATTCAGCAAGTTGTCAGAGGTCCCCTGAAGAAATACTGAGCCGCACTTCCTCTACAGACATCCATGATTATAAAAGTGTTACCGGTGCAGGACTTTGTACACTAACTGACATTTCGACCGTGTCCCAGATATGTTCGATTGCATTCATGTCATTATCTAGATGGCCATATCATTCGCTGGAATTGTCCAGAATGATCCTCAAACCAATATTGAACGATATTGGCCCGGCGACATCTGAAAATTAACAGAAAGAATTCATCTGGTGTCAAAATAAGAGAACAAATAACTAAAAGCGAGGTGTTTGAAACTATAAAATTGCTCTCTAAGCTAGTAAAGCCCAGGTCATAATCAAGTGCAGCATACATATTAGGTGCCATCCACAAATTACATCACACTAATTTCGTGATTTTTGGACTCCTCCCCCCCCTCCATGTCACATGTTGTCACATTTGTGAGACTACCCCCCCTCCCTGGTGTGACGTCACATATTTTGAAATTTTAATTTTATAAATTAAAACAGTACTTCCATAAAGTATCGTAATCGTTTAATAAGCAAAGAATTTCCCTGTTTCGTCTAGCGGCAATGCTTTGTGGACGAATCTTCATGATGGGGAAAACCTCCAGTTGCCTCTTATGTAATTGCTTATGTTGGTTAGTGGCTTTGTATGATGAGTAGTCCACAGATGCCACATGATCGTTTAACTAAGTATGCCTCGACACTGGGGCAATAGCAATCGTACGGAACTTGCTTCAAATGCGATGACGCTTGGAGATTCAAAGAGAGCTGTACTAACAGCGGAGCGAATTTACCTTTGGAGTCATCGTTTCCTACGTGTACATACCCATCTGAAGTCTGGTTCATTAAAACAGGTGGTGGTAAAAATCCTTCTGGTAATAATCGCCAAAAGTTACAAGTTAGATTGTCGCATACCGCAACACGCCGCAACCTTGCATTTTACAAACAAGCCAAATCGTATCCCCCCCCCCCCCCCCCAAACCAAAATCCTGGATCCGCCACTGACTACAGGTACAGCCAGAGTGAATTCGCGTGGCCGCCACGAGCCAAAAAGTGATACAAATTATGCATGTGATGTCACAAAGTTTATGACACGTACCCCCCCTTGTCTTACGATGTCACACTTTGTTGACCCCCTCCCCTTTTCAAGGTGTGACGTAATTTATGGATGGCCCCTTAGTCCGGTATAATTAGCCTTAAAAATAGGGGTACCTTTGCATAAATTATTAACAAGCTGAAAATTTGCTTGAACGTTAGGGATACCATTATAATGAAATTATGAAAAGTCCCCATCGATCCCTAGTGTGCAAATATTTATACATGGTCAAAGTTCGTAAAAATGGGTTTTTCGTATTATTTTAGCCAAACGGTTAGTTTTATGATAAAAATAGCCCTGACAAAAACTGTGGATCAAGTAATTATCTACAAAAATTATTTTTATACTTTTTTCCCTAAGAATTACCATTTCTGGGAAAAATCCATTCTAAAATTCACTGAAGTTGTATTCTCCACAATATGCATGACTAAGCTGTATATGTACTGTACATCATTGGACGCATTATATAAGTATAAATATAAGTCTGCGTGACTAATTCATTTATATTGAATGGTAATTCTGAGAATATGAGCTGAAAAGAAACCCAGTCCCACATTTTACGTGACCACGTGGCTTTGAGCAACATCTGTCTGCTGTTCAATTGTCTACTTGGGAGTGCCAGTCTACTGCTCTTTTTTCGAAGGTCCCAATAAAATACCGTTAGTCTTGAACATTGAACGTGGTAAAAAAAAAATGTGGTACTGGGTTTCTTTTCAGCTCATATTCTCAGAATTATCATTCAATATAAATGTATTAGTCACGCAGACTTATATTTGCACTTATTTTATGCATCCAAAGATGCACGTGTACAGTGTAGTCATGCATATTATGGAGAATACAAATTCAGTGAATTTTAGAATGACTTTTTCTGAGAAATGGTAACTCTTAGGTAAAAAAGTATAAGAACTATTTTTGTAGATAATTATATGATATATAATTTTTGTCTCAGCTATTTTTATCATAAAACTAACCGTTTCGCAAAAAAAGAACGAAAAACCTATTTTTGCGAACTTTGACCTTGTATAAAAATTTTTACACACACGGGATCGATGGGGACTTCTCACAAATTCATTGTAATGGTATCCCTAACTTTCATGCAAATTTTCAGCGTTTTGGGAATTTATGCAAGGGTGAATGTCTATTTTGACCAGACTATATAGTACATACGTAAATCCCGGACGCATGTTTTTCTGTCTCCATAACTGCGCTAACCTCGAGAACATTCTCAGTTCTATAGTGTAGTTCTAAAGGAAGGTTTATTTATGTTAAATATTGATCTATTACCATTGTGAACTGAGCAATAATGCTTTTAGTGATTGAAGTCGGAGAAAAATTGGGTGTCAGAATGGTTTTTAGGAGCATGCTGCCTATATCGTTAAGGATACAACAATACAATTACTGGAACAATTGTAGAACGTAAATAGATCAATGAAAAACTCTATGCTACCATTATGGTTGCCTATAAAAGATACCTCGGAAAAGGGGTGAAGAAAAAACATAAACCGGGTGCAATTTCTTCCATTAACTACTTCATCCTCATGAAAATAAACTATTTAAATATCTCCATTGTTTAAGATAGATAAAAAATGTCCGTTAAAGCTTATAATTGAAGTCTGTTCATAAGAAGATATCAAAAGCTTTCTGGGATTAGCGCACGGGTTTCTATGCACAATGCGTGGGAGGAACCAGACGATCCACCATAGTGATATTGCATTCTGATGTGGCATTAACACATACCTCTGTAACAATCCCTAAATTTAGATTTTGAAATGTGCTTTAAAGCCTAACTTCTATTTAAGAGCAATATTTTTTATTTACTCACGCCTTCATCTCATTTTATTTATTTAATTAAGCAGGCTAATGGCTCGGTTGAAGAAGGCTTATAGCTTGGAAACGATTGTTTCCCGCTTCTAATCCGTCTTTATCGACATTTTTGCGGGCCTTAAAACTGATAGTCACCACCGACAAAACTTTGATTTCCTAATATGAAGTACAATAGGACTGTTCATGGTTCGGATTCCCCTGTAGGATAGCTCTGTTTTGTTCGGCAGCTGCGAAAGAGGCGAATTACACAGCCCGTAAGAAACTCTTATCACTAGGTTATTAATACCACATGAAATTATGGTTAAATAAAGCTACAGTTAATTGTTTTTGTAACTGGAAATTATTAATTTTTATTTACTGTGCAGTCTATATAATGAACTTTCACTTATATATATAGGCCTATATTTATTTTGCTGCCGTCAGTCTTTCGACTGGTTTGATACAATCCCTCCATCCTTTCCTATCTTGTGCTAACCTCTTCGTATCTACATACCCCTTACATCCCACGTCCTCAATTATCTGCTTCACATATTCTAATCTCTGTCTTCCTCTACAGTTCTTACCTTCAACTGCTCCCTCCACCAGCAAATTAAACAGTCCAGCATGTCTCTAAATACGACCTACCAGTCTGTCTCTTCTTTCTGTAAGCTTCTTCCATAAACTTCTTTCCTCACCCACTATTTCCAAAACTCGTTCATTTCTTACTTTGTTCAGCCACTTAAATTTTAGAATTATTCTGTAGCACCACATTTCAAATGCTTCAATTTTCTTTCTTTCAGATATTCCTAAAGTTCATGCTTCGTTACCTTAAAGTGCTGTTCTCCATACACAGAGTTTTAAAAAGTTCTTTCTAATACCTAAATCAATATTTGAAACTAAAAGATTTATCTTTTTCATGAAGGCTCTTTTTGCTATTACTATTCTGCTTTTAACATCATTCTTGCTTCGGCCATCGGTTGTAATTTTGCTTCCCAAGTAACAGAATTCACTTACTTCTCTTATTGCATCCGATCCTATTTTGATATTTAATCTACTGTGATTGGAATCATTTCTTTTACATTTCATCACTTTTGTCTTACTTTGATTTATGCTCAGTCCAAAATCTTCCTTCAGTATTTTGTTCATGCCATTCAGTAACTTCTCAATATCCTCAGCCCTTTCTGCTAACAAGACAATGTCATCAGCATATCGTAGCATACTGATTTTTTTCTCCCTGAACACTTGTACCACATGGAATTTTTTTTTTACTTTCTTTATTGCTTATTCTACATACAAGTTGAATATTAATGGGGATAGACTACAACCTTGTCTCACACCCTTTTTAACTGATGCATGTGTCTCATGATTCTCTACTTTTATTATAGCCACTTGATTCTACTTGTTAGTAAATATTTTACCACCAGTCACCAGGGGAGTAAGAACTGATTCGGTCCCTTCTTTAAAAGATATTACAATTGGCCGCACGTCGCAATATTGGAATTCAAAAGTAACATGAGCTAACGTTTACTTTCATAATTGTGTTTTGCTGACTGGAAATTTGGATTGCCGGATTGAATTCAGAAACTCACGCGTCGAAGGTGTTAAAACGTTCAGTGCCGGCGGAATGAATAAGCTCTTCAGTCATAGTTGTAACAGCTGCTGTTACGAGCCATTAAGATGATCGTAACAGCGTAAAGCAAATTATGAGTTTAGATACCGTAAGTCGGCACTGTAAACATCGATTCTTAATCATTGTTTAACTAGCTATGAAAACATTGCAGACGGATGCCTGCTTAATATTTTTATTTACTTGAGCTCCTTCTGTGCGCACGTATAGCTACAATGGGATTTAATTTGACGACGCTACACTGTACTCGTATTTTC
The DNA here is from genome assembly GCA_031002005.1 of Vandiemenella viatica. Classification (NCBI taxonomy): domain Eukaryota; kingdom Metazoa; phylum Arthropoda; class Insecta; order Orthoptera; family Morabidae; genus Vandiemenella; species Vandiemenella viatica. Next base: position 248,736,745 of record CM061921.1, read on the forward strand.
TTGTTGGAGCCTACTTATAGAACTATTTCAGGTTTGTTGATCAGTTTAAGAAATTCTGCTGTAATGCGACATTGCTGCGAGAAAACAAATTTCAGACTCATAATATTATTAGCATAGCAATATGCAGTATGGAGAGTCAGGACACGTTCACACTGATAAGCTATCTCATTAAACATCACATCTGTTCTTTTTCCTATTTTTTAAAGAAAAATTTGCCCAGTATCATATATTTTAATTCCTCTTGAGTTCTTCCTTTAACCGCTACATCCATATAAATCGAACTTTGGTAAATAAAAGTATTCAAGCAATATAAATACATACCAGTAGTAGAGCCATAGTGCATACTACATTCGAACCACCACAGATATAGGAAGAAAATAAAGTGTCAAACATAACTGGCTCTATACACTCACGACACAATGAAAGTTTGAGCACAAGTTGATGCCAGTATCTTGAATTTCCAGAGAGCATCTGAGATTTTTGAATGTATATTGGAATTCTCTAGTGGACCTCATGCCTCTGTGATTATATAGGGAGAATATTTTGTCCATGGTGGACTTGTGGAATCAGCGACTGTGATATCAAATTAGGTTGATAATTGAAAACAGCGACCAGTCACAGTTTATGGTATTGCTTTATTTTATTTTACCATTACCGGTTTCAAGCATACATTGCTCATCATCAGATGGTTTTAAAAATACAGATGCGAATTGCAGGCGTGTTTTTGTGTCCTAGAATAACAAAAATATGATGATTGACGAAAGAATTTAAATCCGAAGTGATGATAGTAAAATTTGGTATATAACTTACATAAGGCATCTGCTTATATCCAAGAACAAAGATTTGTATGGAACACAGTTGAGGAGGCACATTTTTGTGTAATACTATGCACTATCACCATTATATTGCGCAAATATATGTGGAATAAGAACATAAAATTTACTGTAGAACACCAAGAGAAAGATTACCTTAACTTTCTTGACCTAAAAATTACTCAGTTTGGACATAAACATAAATTTCAGATTTATAGAAAGCCCACCACCACTGATGTCACCATTAACAATAGCTCTTGCCACCCCACACAACACAAAATAGCATTTTTCAATTCCGTAATACACCGTGCATATGAAATACCCATGGACACTACTGATTTTCTTAAAGAAATGCAGATTATAAAAACTATCGCTCACAACAATGGTTTCAAGCCATCTTTAATTGAAAACCTATCACACATAATTAAAAATAAAAAAGCCCTCCTAAATTCAAAACACACAGCTTACCAATCCCCATTTTGCCAACCATATCTTTATATATATAAAAATCTCGTGTCACGATGTTCGTCCGGGATGAACTCCGAAACTACATAACCGATTTAGATGAAATTTGGCTTAATGTGTGTAATTTAGTCCAACTTAAAAGATAGGATAGTTTTTATTTGGATTATAGACCTCAATATTTATTATTTGCGAAATAAATGTTCATTAAATGTTTGTCATAGGACAATGGTTTGTAATTATTTGCAAATCACCAAGACTAAGCGGTCTGCTGGCTAAGTGGTTAGAGCGTCTGACTGGAGATGGAAAGGTCCCCGGTTCGAGTCCATGTCTCGGCTAGGATTTTTATAGACACTTAACCCGGTATTAACCCCCGGCGCAGCATGCTGTATGAGGTAAAATACGCCAGGACGGTACTGTGGTTCAGATTCGACGTTAAAATATAGGTCCCCTGTACCAGGCAGGATGGGCGGGCTAGGTAAAGACGGCTACGACAGGGGCAGAATGCCCAGCCAGTAGAAACCATGTCACCAGGTCATTACGACCACACGTAATTATTATTATAGTTCCATAAGTTTCTAACAGATGGCGATGTGTTAACTTATCAATACAACACTTCGTTAGCTTGGTTGGGTAATCATCCAGTAGATCACGTTCTGTTTCAATTTATTTATGCTACAGTTTATTCCTAACAGATGGCGGTGTGTTAATTTATCGAAACATCAAATAGATGGCGTTGTATTTCGATTTATTTATGCTACGGTCTATTCCACGCCATATGTGTGAGTTTCTTCAATTTTAATTGTGCTGTGTATTGTGTTATAATTATACTATATTGTTGTTCATCGTTTGTGTGTCTTTATACCTAGCGAAAAAGTAATTACACACATGAATATAACATTGAAGATAATATTACGATTAATTCGAATCGTGTAAGCATTTCTCGCTAGCTTATCATTTTTCTTCTTCTTTTTGTTATGGTCAGCTAGAGACCACGTGTCAATTTCAATGCCTCTCCTGTTGTTTTTTCTTTCTTCCTCCCCAGTACTCCTTCATAATTGCGCTCCTCTCTACCTTTGAATCCTGCCATATTCAAAGTCTGCCATCGAAAAAAATTTCTTTCCATACAGTTCACTGGTATTATTTCGTTTCAAATCTTTCTAAACCTCTTGAAAGCCTGGTGTCATCCATGCTATAAATGTATCAAAAAATATCATTCTTATTTTTCTGTTATTTTTTTCAATGTTATTTTATATTTCCTCATTAGTTCTTAACTTCCATTTTACTGTATTTTTCAATGGACCCACTGTATTATAGTGTCTTATTTTAAGGCTTTAAGAAAGGCACTTTTTGTTGTAATTCAAATATTTTTCAGTGAAATGTTGCCAAAGAATCTAATCTCGACAATGCGTGTAGCAGAGAGGCAAGACGCACGACGAGAGAGCTCATCAATCAGCAACACAAATCGCGGCAAGTAAGGAAGTTCAAAGAATCAGGACAGCTGAGCGTCGTATGCAAGAATCTCAAGAACAGCGTGATGAACGTCTGTGACAGAATATATCGAGAACAAGAGCGGCACGAGAACAGCACATAGCTACATTTAGTGAAAGAGAACGAGAGAGACAGTAAATCAGCCGTGCTTTAACACGTGTATCATTTGTTCGTCTTGCGTTCCAATATGCACCAGCCATTGAATACTCTGCACATTCTAAAACTGCAATCGGTGCAATGAGAAAAATATGCCATTATTATCAGGCGTTGAAATTCCGCAATGAAGCAGCTGGCATGTATTGTGCATCAGGAAAAGATGTACTATTACCACTACCCAATCCGCCAGAACATTTACAATCCTTCTTGCTGGCGAAACAAACAATTCGAAATTGTTTCTGCGCAAGACACGCAAATTCAATTCTTGCTCCAAGATGACGTCTTTTGGGGCAACAAAAATTTGCGATCTTACATCTGATGGACGTCATTTTGAGACTAAATTCAAAATACAAGGCCAGGTGTACCATAAGTTTGGGTTGTTGATACCGATGCCAAACGATGACCCGAAGTTTCTCCAAATCTATTGGAAATTGTGAGGAACGCTTGAAAACTAGGTGCCAGTATAATTTCATCGAACAAGCAGAAGAGAGAGCAATTGTGGTATTGTTGGAAAATTGTTTGGAAAATAATAATCAACTTATTCAATTGTGTCGCCACAATTAAAAAATGACAACTATCAAATTGTCATCAAAGCTGACAAATTACCATCAGGAGAACACGCTGGCAGATTCAACGCGCCAACCGTAGATGAAGTTGCAGTTTTTATGGTTGGTGACTCAGTTGATTTAAGTCACACGTCAAGATAGAACTGTTAGTATAATTTCGGATCTACACCGTTCGTATGACGCACTCCAGTATCCACTGATATTCTGGCAAGGGCAGAATGAATATCACATCAACATCAAACAGCGTGATCCAATTGCTGGTAAATTTAATATTCAACTATTGAATTCGTTATTTTATTAGTACAGTAGACCCGCGGTATTCCGACCAGGGGACGGATTATAGCGGGCCAACTATATTGATTTCTTATTCTTTTTTTACTATTTAATTTATTATTTTTTCAGGTAATAAAACAAATAAAAAAGTTACTTCAATGAAGTACTACGCCCCCCGATTGATGATTAGACGTAATTAGGATAACTATATCCTTCGATATCGTCAACTGTGCCTTCAATACGTCGTGGATATCTACGCCAAGGTTGAAAACAAGCATTTGCGATTTATTCGATACAACCAGGCTAAATAACGATCAGAGGAATGCATCCTCTTACGAGATACTGTTATCGGCAGTATTTATGAAAATTTAAACGCCAATGATATCGGTAATGCATTTATTTTACCTTCAAGCTACATCGGCAGTTCACGGAACATGCAGGAATATATACAAGATGCGATGACTTACGTCATTATGGTCGTCCAGATTTGTTTATTACATTTACATGTAATCCGAATTGGGAGGAAATACAAATTTTGCTATTACCAGGCCATCAATCAATACATCGTCATGATGTCACGGCACGTGTGTTCAAACAAAAATTAAAATCATTGATTGATTTCATCGTAAAACATTCAGTTTTCGGTAACACACGTTGCTCTCTGTATTTGATTGAGTGGCAAAAGCGAGGTTTGCCTCATTCTCACATTTTGATTTGGCTTGAAGTTAAAATCCGTCCAGAAGAAATTGATGAAATAATTTCAGCCGAAATTCCGGACCCATTAATTGATCAAGAATTGTTTGATATTGTTACCAGTCACTCGATCCACCGACCGTGCGGTGCTTTTAACATGACATCGCCATGCATGGAAGGTGGAAAATGTAAGAAGCGCTTTCCAAAGGAATATACGAATGATACTATTACGGATATCAATGGTTATCCGTTGTATCGCCGCAGAAACGCTGAGAATGGTGGCCAAATATTTACAATGCGAATGTCAAATTCTAGAAACCAAGTTGAAATTGACAATCAGTGGGTGGTATCATACTCACCATTTCTTTCAAAAACGTATAAGGCTCATATTAATGTCGAATTTTGCAGTTCTGTAAAATACATTAAGTACCTTTGCAAATATGTTAATAAAGTTAGTTATTTGGCCGTATTTTAAGTTCAAAATGTAAATAAAAATGACGAAATAACACGATTCCAAATAGATAGATACATCAGCAGCAACGAAGCTATCTGGCATATTTTTTGTTATTGCACCCATGAAAGAGACCCTTCCATCCACCATCTTGCAATACATCTTGAAAACGGTCAACGTGTATATTTCATCGAAGAAAATATTTTCCAAAGAATACTTGAGCCACCAAAAACGACAAACCACAAACTGAATTTTTCACATTGTGTCAAAAATCTGATGTGTTCCGCCAATTCGCAAAAACATTATTATATACCGATGTTCCAAGCTATTTTTCATGGAACAAATTAGGTAAAAAAATGGTAGCCACGTAAACAAGGAGAACCACATCCTTCGATCGATGGCATATTCAAAGCAAAGACTTTCCACAGTGCATCCAAAACAACGTGAATGTTTCTTTCAGCATTTGTTATTGGTGAATGTTCCCGGACCAGCTTCTTTCGAATGTTTACGAACAGTTAATGGTCGAGTGTTCAATACATGTCAAGTGTTCAATACATGTCAAGATGCATGTCGCGAGTTGCAGCTGCTGGTAGACAACAATTATTGGGACCTGACAGTTGCTGATGCAGCGTTGACAGCCACGCCGAACAGTGTTCGTCAAACTGTTTGCAATTATTTTGACAACATGTTATCCAACACAATCTTAGAGTTTGTGGGGAAAATATAATAACAGTATGTCTGAAGATATAACTGAAATTTCAGTTTATATAAAAAAATAAAAAATAATTTTTTATTTATTTTATAAATATCAATTTTTATATAATTTCAATTAAGTAATTTGTAATGAAATGTAAATTAAATTTTTTTATGATCGTTTGTCCTTAATTTCAACTCTCCGTAACTCTTTACGAATTACATTTGAATTTCCAAATCGACTACAATGTTTTTGTCTTTATTAGTGAATATTAATTTGAATACTTGAAGTTTAGAATAACATTAATCCAACGTACTATAATTAGTAAGTCACAGCAACGCGTGACCGGGTCAGCTAGTGAACCTATAAATATTAAACCAATTTACTCCAATATCCCTTATTTAGGAAAAATATCTTACAAGATTGCAAACCTATTTCGAAAAAATAATGTTAAAATTAGCTTTAACACAGATAACAAGCTGCAAAACAAACTTATTCACAACACTCAAATATCTAATTCACACTATAATAAATCTGGCATTTATAAAATAACATGCACAACATGCTCGCAGACCTATGTGGGTCAAACAGGTAGAAAATTTTCTGTACGTTTCAAAGAACACCTTGATGCCATTAGACTATGCAACACAGATAAGTCCACTTTTGCTGCCACATTTTAAATGAAAAACATTCCCCACCCACTATAGAAGAAAACTTACAGATCATTCATATTGCAGACAAAGGGAAGAAAATGGATATCCTTGAGGAACTTGAAATATACATACACGATAAGCTATTGCCATACCACCTTTTAAATGAACAAAAAGATCTTCCTAATAAAGCATTCCTGTACAATTTTATAGACCTATTCGCTAATAAATAACAGATTAAATAATACATGTCTCCCATATGCCCATATACATATTACTATATGCATATTAAAATTTCTAAAACTATTTATAATTTTTATTGTCATCCATTATTCCATTTTTCACCAATATAGTTATAGATTTAAGTTCAGTTTTTTTATCATGTCTAACTCTTTATAAATTACAAATTACTGTCTGTATAAACCTCTTTGTATAAACCCCTTTGTATAAACCACTTTGTAAATACTTCTTTGTATATAAACATCTCTGTCTTGTTTGTTTGTAAATACAGTAGCAAGTGTGCAGCGTGTTTATTCCACATATATTTGCGCAATATAATGGTGATAGTGCATAGTATTACACAAAAATGTGCCTCCTCAACTGTGTTCCATACAAATCTTTGTTCTTGGATATAAGCAGATGCCTTATGTAAGTTATATACCAAATTTTACTATCATCACTTCGGATTTAAATTCTTTCGTCAATCATCATATTTTTGTTATTCTAGGACACAAAAACACGCCTGCAATTCGCATCTGTATTTTTAAAACCATCTGATGATGAGCAATGTATGCTTGAAACCGGTAATGGTAAAATAAAATAAAGCAATACCATAAACTGTGACTGGTCGCTGTTTTCAATTATCAACCTAATATAGAGAGAACCTTTAATAACATAAATACAATGGAACGTAATATAGACATATAGACATTTCGTTCCTTTAACTCTTTATAAAAATGAAGTGTTTTAGGACGGTTTTTTTCTACTTCTGCCCGAGCGTTTAACACCAGAAAACACCGCAAAAAGAAAGAAAAACATCTGTAAATGATCAGTATATCAAAACGCAACAAACCGAGCGTGGTGGGAGAACGATTAACGTTATTGCCTCGCATTCGGGAGGACGCCGGTTCGAATCCCCGTCCGGGAATCCAGATTTGGGTTTTCCATGGTTTACCCAAATCACTCCAGGTGAATGCCGGGATGCTTCCATCAAATGGCCATGGCCAAATTTCTTCCCGTACCTACATTGTCCCAGTCCCATCCCACCTCTAATGACCTCGACGTCGACGAGGCGTGAAGCCATAAGTAAAAAAAAAAAAAAAAGTAAAAAAAAATCAACAATCGTTCATCTCGTTATACAAGACAATGTTAATTCAGGTAGATCAGTCTTTGTATGCACTACCCGCCAGTGTGGCTCACTGGGTGTGGGAGCCCATGTCCTCACATACCGACCATCTGACAGAATTTACGCAGCCATTAAGGCGTATCCCAGGACGGTCTCCAATCACTGCCTCATAAACTATATATCTCACAAACAAACAAATATATATATATATATATATATATATATATATATATATTTTTCTTGGCTGTTAGCCTTGGGCTAATTACGCCATAAACATAGGGTTGTTATTGTTAGGGTCTATGTTTATTTGACTTATATACAAATTTTGGTATTATCTATATATTTGCATATGGTATTGACAACTTTAGTGCAAGGAATTGCTAAGTTGATCATTAGAGATATTATATCAGTAATTTTTAGCTGTTTTTCAATCAGCTCCTTTCTCATGTCTCTGTAAGTTTTGCATCTAAGTAAGACGTGATATATATCTTCCAGTTCACCACATCTATCACAATTTGGCGACTCTACAATGTTCATGATATGCTTCTTATCCTTTAAAAGGGAGTGTCTTGTACGTAACCTGTTGAATAATGTAATCTTCCTTCTGCTCAGTTGTTTGGTCTCGTACCATGGCGTTCTTTCGATTCTGTTGCAAATGGCCCGATGCCACAATCCCTTGGAATCCTTGTTGATTTGCCATTTCGTTTCCCATTCTTTCAGTGTTATGGTCCACGCAGTGTATCTAAGGTCAGTGAACGGTATTGCGACGTCCTCCTTTTGTGTTGCAACTAATTGTTCTTTGGCTGCCTTATCGGCTCTTTCATTTCCCTGTATACCCACGTGGCTTGGTACCCATTGTAATTGTAGGTCTATCCCTTTAGCTATTGTCTTCGTTATTTCTCTAGCCACTTGATAGGCTATGTAGTTTTTTCCATTGCCTTTAGGGATTGCTAAGATTGCCTGCAAGGTGCTTCTCGAGTCTGAACAGATTACTGCTTTCTTTTTCTCTGTACTTTGAACATATTGTATTCCTTTGAGAATGGCGAAAAGTTCTGCATAAAATGTCGAGAATTGGTTCGGCAGTCGAAATGCTTCTACGACGTCGCTTCTAGGTTCCACATATGCTGCTGCACATGCCTCTTCCCCCGCCTTGGATCCGTCCGTGAAGATTTGACACCAGTCTTTCCAATTTGTATTGATTGTTTCAATCGTCCTTTGTTTCGCTTCTTCCTGATTCCAGTATTTTCTTTCGAGCTGCTCTGATGTGATGTACAGGTACACATGTGAAGCTAAATCCACATTTTGCCAAGGTTGTTTTTCCGAGTAAAGGTCGTTGTTTTCTGCCGTATGGATATTCCACTTACTAGTTAGCTGTCTGTATGTTACTAGTCTTGCCATTCTGTGAGGGTCTGGAGGTTTGCTTCGAATCTCGTGGGCTAATATCTGTACTTTCCTCAACAGTGGGTGTTCTTTTTTGGAGCTTACCCTTAACCAGAAGTTCATCCCTATTTTCTTTCTGCGTATATGTAGCGGCGGGGTTATTGTCTCTGCTTCCATTGCCGCTATTGGAGTGGTCTTAATGAAGCCTCCTATTATCCTCAGTACCGCTGCCTGCAGTGAATCAAGTTTCGCCTGTAGGGTTTTCCAAGCATTATCGTACAGAAAGCTTCCATAGTCCAGTCTGCTTCTAACTACGCTGTAGTACACATTGCGCAATGGGCGAGGATCCGCTCCCCAGTTCATTGAAGCAACTACTTTCATTATATTGATCCGCGTTAGAGATGACGCTCTCAGATCCATTATGTGTTTTCTCCACGTAAGCTTTGAGTCTAGCCATATTCCAAGAAATTTGATTTCCTTCACCAACTCCATCCCAATACCGTTTAGAGTTATTTTAAGCTCATTTTCTTGATAATATCTATGAGTAAATATACATATTTTACTTTTTTGTAATGTCATGTCTAATCCCTTCTCTCTCAGCTTTTCAAGGATTGCTGTAACTGCGGCTTGTAGTATTACTCTTGCCTTTTCTTTGTCGGGATGGGGGACATATATCACAAAGTCGTCCGCACACTGAAGGAAGGTCACCATTCCTGGTAGCTCGGTGAACAGCTTAGCCGAGTATATATTGAAGAGGATCGGACTCATTGGGTCACCCTGTGGAATTCCCTGGTAGACGTGTCGTTCAAATCTCTTTCCTTCTGCTGTGTGTATTATATTCACTCTGTGACCCAGGTAATTGCAACACCAAGATATGAGTTTATTATGTAGCTTCATCTCTTCCATTGCTTCCTGTAATATATTGATCTGTATGTTATTGTATGCGTCTTTTATGTCCAGGAACGCAGCTAGGAGATAGTTGTTTCTGACAAAATTTAATTGGATGTCCGTAACTAGTGTGCTAATGACATCCATTGTGCTGCACCCCTTCCGAAATCCCATGGTGCGGTGATCGAGGTTTCTATGGTGTTCTACATGCCATTCCATCCTGTTCTTTATCATTGTGCTCATTAATTTGGCCATGCACCGGATTAGAGATATAGGCCGATATGCCGATGCATCATTCTTGTCCCTATTGGGTTTCGGCACTGGGACAATTACTACATTTCTCCATTGTTCCGGCACGTAAGATCTGTTTATCATTTCGTTGAATAGGTTCAGAATTTTATGTTTGGCACTTTGTGGCATGTTGTCTATCATTGAATAAGTGATACTATCCATTCCTGGAGCTGTATCCCTCTTTTTAATGGCACTTTCAAGCTCAGACATGCTGAAGAATTCGTTATTTGAGATGTTGTAGTTTTCTTTAGGGTGCTGCTGAGCATTCCATACCGTATTCCCGGGGAACAAATGCAGGTGCCGTTAATTCTAGAAATTGTTCCGCCAGCTTGTCGTCTGTGTAGATGATGTTTTGGGAAGGTCTCTTGCCGTTGAACCATCGTAGCTTCTTCCACATTTCTTGCGTCGAAGTGCCATATTTTATGCTGGAGCAGAAGGTTTTCCATCCTTCTCTTTTGGTTTTTCTGATAGTGTTTCTGGCCTCTGCTGTTGTTTGTCTAAGTATCCTAAAATTCTGGAATGTCGAGTCTTTTCTATACATTTTGGTTGCAAGGCGTCGTCTCGCTACTGCTTTAGCGCATTCACTGGTCCACCAGGGTTTTCTATTAATCTTGGTTTCCTCGTTTACTTTATATTCCGGGATGCATTCTTCTGCCGTTTTAATTATTATCTCTTCCAATTCATTGTATCGTTGTTGAAGGTTGCCTGTGTTTGAGCTTAAGTGCTCTATTCTTGTACTGATTCTTTCTTGGTATAAGTTCCAGTTAGCTCTACTGCAGTTCCATCGCCTCTTTGATGTGCTTAACTTCGTTTTCGCCACGGAATCCAACGTGATTTGCAGTATCAGATGATCGCTACCTAATGAGTCCTGTAGCATCTCCCATTTAGTCCTGGTCCTCAGGCATGCCGCAATTAGTGAGATGTCGGGTGACGAGTTCCTTTGGAATGGCGTCCCTAGTCGCGTTCCGTGCTTGTTGTTCAGCACGGTAAGTGAGGACGAGGTTATCGCCGACGCCAGTTCTTCACCTTGCTGATCCCGCTGTCTTTCCTGCCACATCGGGTGGTGCGCATTAAAATCCCCTCCCACGAAGCTTTTGGGTGGTATCTGATCAAATAGAGCTTCCCAGTCCTCTTCCTTCATGTTAACTTGAGGAGGTTTGTAAACAACAGTAACATTTTCTATCGGATATTTGTGTTTCAGGTCGACGGATAGCACTTCTAAATTAGCAGACGGCTCTACTATGTCTCTGATGTTGCTATTCACATCATTTCTGATTAGTATGGCTACTCCTCCAAATCCGTCTTCCCTATCTTTCCTGTAGATGTTATAGTTTTTATGCTTTATGTTAATATTATCATATAGCCATTGTGTTTTCACTGTCTCCCATTTGCTTTATTTCTTGCATGACCATCTTAGTGGATTCTTCCTGAATTTTTTCTATCACTTCCTTGGGGATGTTTCCATTTAATTGTTGCATAATGACTTTGGTCACAATTTTCACAATGATGCTAATGCTTTCGACATTCGTTTCCTTGTTTTCATGCTCCGCCATCTGATCTGTACTTGTTTCTCTTCTTACCGCAGGTAATCTTCTTTCATGTATCTCCTTATATTGGTTGGTCTTTTCTCCCATTGCAGCTGCACTAAAGGTTTTGGACTGTATCGGGGGAAATTCTTTTGGGTTGTGTTCATATCCTGCCCTGGCTGGTGTTTTACTGCCAAGTGCCTGTGTCTGCTTTCGCTCCTCTTCTCGTTTCCTTATTGGACATGCTCTGTCGTTTGCTTTGTGGTCTCCACCACAATTCGCGCACTTAACTTCTTCCTTGTTACAGCAGGTTACATTGTGCTCCTCTCCGCATTTAGTGCACCTTTCTTTCCCTCTACAGTTGGAGGAGATGTGACCAAATCTTTGGCATTTAAAGCACTGCGTCGCTGAATACACGTATGGAGTAACCTTGAATCTGAGATAGTAGATTTCTACTTCTTCCGGAAGAAACTGGCTTTCAAACGTGAGTATAACCGTTTGTAATGGTTTTCTTTCTATTTTTCCGTCCAAATGTATACTTTTCATGAATCTTCTTACGCCTACTATGGGAGCGGAAGCTTTAACGTTTCTTATCAGCTCTTCCTCATTCAAGTCTGTAGGGACGTACTTGATTACACCTTTGCACTCTACCCTGCTTGCAGGGATATAAGCCTTTAGTCTTAGTGACTGTAAGAAGGCATCATTTCCAACGAAGTTGTTTGCCGCCTCAGCTTTAGTAAATTCCAGCATCATCCGATTTTTTCCCTGTTGGTTGATCCGCTGAAGACCATTAATCTTGTTATAGAGTATTTTGCCTAGTTGTATAGGGTGAGGCAGTTGGCTGTTCATTTCTGGTTCGATTGATACTAGATATGGTCCCTGTGAGTGCCGGTTATACAGTCTGACACGTTTCAGTGGTGCTATGTTATTTTCCTATTGTCCTTCTTGACTTGATCGTGTTGGGTTCAGTTGGTCATTTGTTGACCTGCTCGCAGTCTCTGTGACGTGATATGTCAGCTGCTGCGAGGGTGTTGTCTGCTTTATAGTTTGATCCTTGTTCAACTTAGGCACTATTTCTGTTGTATCAAAATCTTCTTTTTTGCTTATAGGTATACTTCTTTTCCCGGTAGCTCTTCTTTTCTTTCTAAGATTGTATTTAACTTCTTCTTCACTGTCCTCATTGTGTTCTTCTATTTTCTTTTTTGTTGTCTCTGACATGTCTTGTTCTGCTTGATAAATGAATGGTTCATTTCTCTCCTCTGCTGCTTTGGCAGTAGCACCGCCACTCGCTTCCGCCATCCTGCCTCCTTCACGATCTTTAAGGTTTCGGATAGATTGATGTGTATCCGAGGTACACTCGCTTCCTTCGAATTAATTTAGCAGATACTTTGTATTCTAATGCTGTGTCCACTACGTCTGGTTTTCACTAATATACACACTCGGCGCAAATGCCGCACACTGTTGTAGTCCCGCTTCACTAACAACCACACACGTAAACAGGAAAGGCTCACTCTCGGCTGTACACTAGTTCCGCATGCGCTCGTAGCTGAAGCTAAACTGCAAACAAATATACCTATCACACGCTCAGCATACTTACTCGTTTCACAGATAGAGGGCAACATTTCATTTCCTCCATTAGTACTTAGTACGACCTGGCTGTGAGTATAAAATGCTTGGCTTCAACAAGGGCAGGCGTCGGTAAAACCATAGCTCCGAATTAGACCATGCCAACGATGAGTAAAACTCAAAATGTTGTGAAAAGGTGGTGAAAAGAAGATGAAGTTTTTGTTTTCACTCAAAGTAACTTCATTCACACACTGCCTAACTGTATAATCAAAATTGTTTCACGGAAACACGCTAACACTGTATAATTGCTGCTAATTACCTATTACTTAGCAAGCTTTTGTTAAGCTGCAGCATCTAACACAAATATTGCTCGTCGTATTTAGTGCTTAAGAGCCTAAGAATACATCGTAAAGCTATTAATGTTTTTGACATCTGTATTTCGAGGTTGTGATGCGGGCGACATCGTCGGTTCAGTTGATGATGCGACCTAAATTCGGAAGTGATTGTTAAGCTCCCTTACAAAATCCTAAGAACAGAATTTCTTAAATTAGTGATAAGCGGAGTATATTTCAATTGCGCTTCTGTATTTGAACCCAGTTGGAAGGCCGCTGCAACATCTGTATAAATGGAATGTAAACTCCACATCTGGAGTGTATCAGCATGGCGCGACTGGAACAAGACTTCGAACTGGATTGGCGCACGCAAGACGAGATTGGAAGGGAGAATTCGAAATCGGAGCTGCCGAGGCCAGGAAAGAGTGGTCTACCTTGCTGGTCGGAATACTAAGCTGGAAGCTTAATATAAGCATCCAGATTTTGAGTTGAAAGAGTTTTTGTCAGACTAAGATATTTTGACTTTAGACTCTGAACTCATAGATTTTCAATTGGGAAGCATCAAGCAGGTAGCTTACTTAACATAACGCCTTCCATCATTCTATTCGTATTCGGAGACTCGAGTTTTAATCAGGGTACGGTCATAAAAGTTAGGTATTAGGTGGTTTACCCAATGGGATGCAGGCTCGTGGCTAATTTGTCAGCATGAGTTTAATACCATTGCATGAAAAATCTTGATTTATCCTCATATCCTGAACGTTTGGAAGTTATTAAACATTAGAATCTGGTTAAAATGCTGAGGTTATACACAGATCAGACAAAACATAATTACCACCTACTTACTAACAACTTGGTCCACCTTTCGAACGCAATACAGCACGATTCGGCGTAGCGTGGATTCTACAAGTCCTTCACTGGCTTTCAGAGGTATCTGATACCAGATTTATAAGCACAGGTCACGAAATTCCCCTAAATTATGGGCCAGCGTTTTGTGGGCGCGGCATCTGGGAACGAGCATCTCGGAAACTGAGAGGCTGGTGGGGCTGTTCGCGTGCTACTGTAGTGAGCATCTATGGAAAGTGCTTGAAGGACGGTGAAATCATGAGTAGGCAACAATGTGGTGGACACCCGCGCCACATCACGGAACGTGGAGGTCGGAGGCTTACCCGCCCTGTGAAGCAGGATAGGGGATGATCTGTGGCAGAATTGCGATTCTTGTGCTCTGAAACACAGCTGGAAACAGCAGAATTGTAATTTTTCACCAAATCTGTTCCAAACATTTAAAACAACTCTGTAGGTAAGAAGTAGGTAATTGCGTGTTGGTAGGTGTGGGCTACTGATCAGTTGCGGTCCTCTCGTTGACAACGTATGCACGTGTTTGGAGACATCCCGACGGGGAGCGGAGTGTGTTGTCTTACATATCACTCATTTCTCTCCCATAGGTGTGTTCTTTTGAGTGGATTTTCTTTATTTGTCATGAGTACTGCTGGCAAGAAAAAAACATGTTAGTGGTCATGCTTATCGAAAAGAAGCTTAACACAGAGTGGAAAAAAATGAGGTTATAGAACAAAGTAATAAAATAGATACATTTTTCATTAAAAATGACAAGTTGTTCATTCCCTAATGACAATGATGGGAATCAAAATCTCTTTTGAATATATATATATATACATATTAAACCCTTTTTGGCCTGCGTAAAACAGCACTTCGAGAAGCCATTGACTCAACAAATTTTCGGAAGGTCCTTGAAGAAATATTTAGCCAGGTTTCCTTTACAACGGTCCATAATTGCAAAAACGTTACCGTTGCAGAACGCTGTGACCTAACTGTCATTTCGCTTGAATTGTTCAGAATGTACCAATAACCATTCGTAAACGATTCTGGCCCGGTGACATGGTACATTATCATCGTGTAAAACTCCATCGTTGTTTGGGAACATGAGAGCCATGATTGATTGCAAATGTTCTTCCAGTCAGTGGTCAGTTTAATTCGACGAGAGGTCCCAGCACAAACCACGTTAACACAGCCCAAAATAGGATGGCGCCACCACCAAATTGCATAGTGCATCCCGACAACCTGGGCTCAGGGCTTCTTGGGGTCTGCTCCACACTCGTACCCTACCAACAGTTCTTAACAAATGGAATCGTGACTCATCTGACCACACAACCTATTTCCTGTCATCCGATAAGATCATGCGCCCAGGAAGGGCACTGCAGTTATTGGTGTTTTGTTAGCGTCGCTGTTCTGCTGCCACATCTGATCAATGCCAAATTTCGTTTCACTGTCCACACGAACACATCTGTCGTACGTCCTCCATTGAATGTTGCTTTCTTTGACGAAGTGATGCCTATCTGTCTACACATACCTCGACACAGACACCTCTGGTCCTGATTACTAAGTAGACGTGGTCGGCCACTGCGATGTCCGTGGAGGGAGGTAATGACCCAAATTACACACTCGACTCTGTGGATCAAGGAACGATGACTTCACGGACAATGTCCGGAATAGAAAATAACCATGAATAAAGGGCCAGCTACCGTTCTAAGTTAAAAGTATTGTAATTCATATCTTGCAGCCATAATCACGTCAGAAAACCTTTCACACGATTCAAGAGAGTACAAATGAAACCTCCGACACTGTACGGCACATTTAAATGTCTTTTCCACAGTACTACTGCAATCTGGATTTTTTAATGTTTCTATAATGTATATAGTCTATACTAATTTTCAATAAAAGTTAGAAGATGCATCGGCACCTATTACACAATTATTTTAAAAGGACAAATCGGGTAATAAGAATAGTTTCCTTTAAGTAATTACTTATATCATTCATAGCCACGTTAGTGTACCACAAATAGTAAACAATAATTGTGATTTTTATCCTGATCTAGGAAAAGAGTCAACCACCCAATTTTTATTACATTCAATTTATTGTGCACCAGCTATGCCCGGGACTTCGTTCTCGTTGCATTTCCTCATTTTCTAAGTTTAGGTTGAATGTAAATGTTGTTGCACGTTTTTGCGCATCATTTGCTTCTACCACCCATTGAAGCGCAATATTTTATTGTTATTGGTGACCCACAGGTACAGTTCAATGTTGTTCACATAGCTTCCATGCAAGCAAATATTTGGAGTGCTGCTGCCTAGAGAGTGTACGAACAGACTACTTCATTTGTATGTATGTAAATAAACTTTGATATGAAACCCGTAACTTAATGTAGAAGTTGACCTGTTATAGTTTGTAGGGCTAAGATTTCATTTGCGGGAAGCCTTGATCCAATCAATATGAAAAGGGTGCAGTAGAAGGCCGGAATAAATAGTTTTCAAGTTTGCCGGGCATTCAACACCAGGACGCGGTCAACTACAGTTAAATTAGCAACCTTTAAAAAAAAATAAAAAAAAATAAAAAAAATAAAAAAAAAAAAAAAATCTTGGCGTGTCAAATTTACGTCGAAAGTTAATTTAAGCTATCACTATCTTGATGTAAACTGTCACCGGATACAGTTTTCTTGAAATGGTTGATTTTTTCTTGATGTGTGCAATTCCAAAATTTGGCTTCAGCATTATAGACGAAATAGCTACTATAAAAAGTATACAGTTTATCAACTGATAATATAACCTATTACTATGTACAGTTTCACTGAAATCGATTCATTACTTCGTGCGTAAATGTGGGGATCCACCAAGCAAGTAAAACGTTTGCAAAGTTTTTTAATGTTTGCGAACTCAGGATTTGTTCGGTGGAGACGAGAATAGCGAGCACAGACAAAGATTTGCGGGTGTTTGCAGGTGTTCCGGCCGATGTCGGTACATCAAAGGAATTCGTTGTTCGTGCGCGGACAGTGCGCATTCATGGAGATGGTTTAGCGGCGAGGCGGCGTGTTCCGAACAGTTTCAGTTTTAATGAACGCAGTTTTTCTCGGTTTTGTTTATTTATGAATGTTTCTTGGGAAACAAACCGAGTAATATTATTATGTACACACATTATTTCGAAGACATAAAACTCCGCCGCCATCTTTAGGTGTATTCGTAAGACTTGAAGTTTGCCTACAGCACGTTGTTTCAGTTTTAAGTGCATTTTAAAATCTATAAATAGTATAACTATGAACTGAGATAGTGATTTTTTTGTCAATTTAATCATATAAATCAAAGCCGCAGATATGGTAGAGCAATTACAAATATTACCATAGAAAAAATAAAAAAGCACGATGTCTGGAGCGAAATTGCAACAGATATGGGAACCACTATTGATGTTCTGAAGTGCTCATTCAGATCAGAAAAAGTTAAACAACAGAACTCGACGGCGATAGGAAAAGGTGTGTAATTTTATGAATTATTTTGCTTTATGTATTCTAATTGAAGATTTTGAACTTTGTATCAACATCAACATCAAACTAATATATTATCGGCATAAAAAGTATCCTGTAGCGCTACCCGCTGATATAATCTATAACCATGTGGAGTTTGGTTAAAATTCGTTCATCAGTTTTTGCGTGTGTGACAGGCCAAAAAAAAAAAAAAAAACTGCTTTGGATCCTGTATCCTTTAACGTATCGAGGTAAAACGTATGTTATATCCTGAATGACAACATACGCTATCATTATGCCCAATTTGGTTATAATCCACCCATTAGTTTCTGTGTGAAGCGCGAACATACAGAGAGACAGATAGAAAAAAATTCCTAATTTTACGGTTTGTAATGTACGTTGTAATTAATCTTTTTGAAATAAATGTACACTTTTTCTACAGTTTTATTATGTGGTATGGATATTCAGCGCGTCACTCACCATGACAATCATTTTTCTCTGTGTTCACACATATTTTTTATCATGCAGCTCGCTCTATGTCATATTACACAAATTACAGATTTGCAATAAATATTTGATACAAAGATATTTGTAAATCTAAACATTTGATCGACGGCGGTGGCAAGCGATATTTACCAAGAGATTTGTTAAAAGGACATTTCTTAGATGATCTTCGAGTTTCGATGGTTTCAGAGAGTCGTTGCTCAAAACTTTGTTGCATAAAAGGCACATAGGCAATCGTTTGTCTGTCTGTGATGGAAGAAAACCAAATTTTAAATAATCAACACTGTACTGTCGACATTTCTTCTTAGATTCAGCCATGTTTTGTATAAGTTACCAACCTGTAAATAAAAAAACTTTGATTTAGTAATTTTAAGGCGGTCTTACATAACAGGATATAGCATTTTAACAAAATAGGATTAATTAATTATTGCAATAAAATATACAAAGTACCGGCCGCAAACTGATTCTAATTATTATTTAAAAAAATAATTAAAAATTAAAAAAAACACCCGATACAAAAAGATCATAAGGATTGATTCCTCATATTATGACGAGGTCGTCAACTTACCCCAAACGACAATGTTGGAAATTTTCCATTATTGCGGCAGTTTAAAAAAGAATAAGATACAAATACACAACCTTGATTAAAAGAACATTGCTCAAGCTACTCGTGTATGACAAATAATAAAACAATATCTTATCAGTTAGTCTGCGAATTCTTAATTGAGAGATGTACAAAATTACAGCATGTCACAGAGAAATCTCGATCAGCGTGTAGCGAGGAACAACATGGTACGAGCGGCGTCAGTGCGCTATATTTTAGTTCCTAGTCGTGTGGAGCGCTAGTAGTATGCGTACAGTGCTGCTACTTAGAAGGGGGAATTTGAACTAAATCATATTTCATCTTGCCCCGCTCGTCAACTTGCCCCGATCTCCCCTATGTTTAACAAATAAACAGGTGCGTACTTACTATTTCGGACTCTGGCAAACAGTAACATCGATTTTCTTTACTTTTCTTTTGGAAATTCCGGAAACAAATGAGTAAGGTTTATCCTTGGCATTCGTATTTATATTGGTAAAGAATCACACAAGTTCATACAAGATTGCTAGAAGGACACACGCACCGCAAGTCGTATTTCGTCCGTTTGCACGTCTAAAAAAACGTTCGCCCCCCGCCACCACCGCCACCGCGGCGTTTTGCAAGTCTCGACACGTTGTATTGAATATGAAATATACAAGTTTTTACAAGAACGCTTGTTTAGACGTGCAAACGGAATATACAAGTTTTTACAAGTAATAGTCGCTGAGCTTCTTAAAATATTATCTGCCTACATAGATAGGTGAAGTCAAACCTACATTTTTTTACTATCGAAGTTCTTTACTATCGAAACCAGATAAATTTTCGTGGACCCCCGCTATCGAATAGTGAACCTCCATTTTTTTTATCACGCCAACATAGACCCCCGTCGAGTCTCCCATGGACCCCTGGGGGTCCACCTGGACCACTTTGGGAATCAATGGACTAGATGCATGTCCTCCCGCAAGATATTCAGCCAGCGCTTCCTAGGTCTCCATCGTGGCCTTCGACCCTCTGGTCGAGTGCTGTTCTCGCCGTTGAGACGTCGTTGCTGCGTAGTACGTGGCCTTACCATCGCAGACGACGGTTAAGAATTTTCTCAGGGATTGGAGCCATACCAAATGCCGCCCGAACGTCCTCATTCCTGGTGCGGTCCAATATAGTGAGTCCCTGTGGCCAGCGAATCATATTCATTTCCATGACAAGAAACTGTTATTCATGTCTTTTCGTCAGAGCCGGATTAAAATAGCGCGAGGCCCGTAGTAAATGTGAAGAAGGGGACCTAGGTCAACCCATCTGGCCTGTCGGGGAGGCCCCCGAGAATCCTAGGCGGGGCCCCCAGAAGGTGCGGGGCTCCCAGAAGGCGCGGGGCCCGTAGCATTAGCTAACTCTTGCTACGTGGCTAATCCGGTACTGCTTTTCGTGACTGACCAACATTCGGTTCCATACAGTGCCACTGGTCGAACGATGGTGCTATAAATTTAAGGCACAGTGGCACCTTCTGGTCGAAAAGGACTCCTGCGACCTGACACCACTTCATCCGACCATATAATAATAATAATAACTGATACAATTGAGATGGAGCGCACGCTCCAGTATCAGTCTCCCTACACATCAGTCTTTCTCCTTTCATCTTGCCACCTACTTTGGCCTTCTGCTAATTTGAACTTTAAATTCTTTCAGTGTTTTTAGTAAATTATTCATCGTTTTGCCAAGGGAGCAAAATTTATAAATACGTTCCCGACGCTGAATAAGGACAAGTAAATGAAAAGTTATACAAAAAATCAGAATATTAATATCTGATAGAAAATAGGCTCCAATTCGCAATAAAAAATTATGTATTAAAAATGAGTTTCATTAGATTACCACTATCATTCATACCCAATTTTTTAGAACTTCAAAAAATACTGGTCACTCACTTCAAACTTTTCCAACTATGGATATATATTTTTATAACATAAAAAATAATGAGCTCTTGTTTGGAGTTTTCGTTGATGCGTTTTCACACTGAGTCACTACAACCACTTTTAAAATTTAGAACTCATTTCATCAAAGAAATTACCATTCTACTGGCTTGATAACAGCAATGCTTACTGAAGAATGACGTCACAAAATTCGAAATGTCAGCATGTGTGTTTAAACGATAGCATTTAAGTTAATAAACTGCGAAATTTTGAAGGGAATTTTGATAGGAGACACAGTTTTGGCGATTTTTCCAGGATTAATTTTGTTCCACATTACTCAAAGTCTCCTCGGTTTAACGCCACAAAAACATGACACGCTCTCAAAATATTGTACTGTGTAAACCCAAAGTCATTAGCAAATAAATCTAACTGTACGATTAACACTTTACTATTACACACGCTTTACACCTACAAAATCCCCATAT
This sequence comes from Vandiemenella viatica, assembly GCA_031002005.1. Taxonomy (NCBI): domain Eukaryota; kingdom Metazoa; phylum Arthropoda; class Insecta; order Orthoptera; family Morabidae; genus Vandiemenella; species Vandiemenella viatica. The sequence goes on from CM061921.1 coordinate 248,758,097, forward strand.
ATAAGCTTTTACAGCCGGAATTAAGTATGTATATAACTCATACATGTCTCTCTAGAGTCTTCTCGGTAGTGTGGATCAGATATAAGCCTATCCATGAACCGAAAGTCCCACGTTTCGAATCTTTACTTAGTTGGATATTTCACAAACCATTTAACTAATTTTCCCTACTTTGAGCTAGCAAAGCTTGCAGGAATATCGATTCTACACACTCCACCACTTCACCCGCAAGTAATAGCAAATTAGCTACAATGGTGAATAGATGGCTCAGCAAATAAACTCTGTTACTAGGCGACTAGATGCTTTAGTAAATTCGCTGTCAAGAATCCACGATCAATTATATTATTTAGATTATGCATATAGGAATTTACTACACATTCTATAACGTCATCGTAGCCTACAAGAATGAGTTTTCAGATAAAATTAAAGAAAATTTTCAAAAAGATATACAACTTCCTGTCTTTTGCATGTTAAAATTAAAAATACGTCTTCTCTTCATGGGGAAGAGCAAACTCACGAGTATTATGCCTATGAGAATTTTCAAAAGCACATAATTACCGTCAAACTTTGCACATGTTTCGGTAGTTTCTTTTTTTAACACTCAAGATTAATGATTTTTTTTGCTCCAACAGAACAATTTGTCCTTTGGCTATCAAACTCATACAAGTATCAAGCCATACCGGCCACCACAATTATATATATATATATATATATGGGCGGATCCAGGATTTCGGTTTGGGGGGGGCGGCTTGAGCGGACTTTGGTTTGGGGGGGCTTGGCTTGAATGGATTTTGGTTGGGAGGGCTTGCCTTCAGTGGATTTTGGTTTTGGGGGGGGGGGCTTGAGTCGGCCATAGGGTAGTCTTTATAGCCTCCTTGGGCCTCGAATCTGTAGAGTTAAAAAAGGTCTCCAAGATTACAATGTCGGGGGTGGACCTAGATACTTTTTGGGGGGGGGGGGCTTGAGCCCCCTAGACCCCCCCCACCTGGATCCGCCCCTGTATATATATATATATATATATATATATATATATATATGTATATATACCCCGAATGTGTGGTTTCTTTGACAAGGCATTAAAATGCAATTAATCTCAAAGATCTAAAGTGTAAGGGTTACTGTAACATCATTTTGATAAAAAAATATTAATATTATTATAGGGGAAATTTAATTAAAAACAGCGAGGTATAAAGATCAATCAGGCAACTTAAGTTACAAAATTATAGGCACTTAATCAGTCTTGTAATTATTATCTTTGGAATCAACAAATATTAACATCATTAGCATTACAACAATCAACTTTGGCAAAAAAACGTAACATATTTGAACAACTACAGAAAAAGCTAAAAATAATTATTAATCTGTATACTCGCACACCATACATTCATAGGATTGAATGGTTGGGCCTTTGTTACACATGCCACAAATCCATTTTTTTCAAGTGATGCCACAAATCCAGTCAGCAGGATGGTGGTAGAACTGGAAATCACATCTAAAAACGTTACAGAGGTTGTTGCCCTTCTTGTCCTTCTCCTTACTCTTCTGCTTGCTCCGTAATATCCTTTTGAGAGACAAATCACTTACCGTAAAGGAACATCATCATCGGAAGAAGTCTGGCCTGTCGTAGGCAGCAATAAAGAATTCAAAGTTACCCTTACTGTTAAAGTAACCCCGTTTTATGGTAGTAAGTTGAATAACACCACATGTAGGCAAGGAAGGATTGGAAACAATGCGAATATTGCGTATCTCTGAACGGCCTGCTGGCTCAGTGGTTAAGGCGTCTGACTGAGGATCGCAAAGTCCCCGACTCGAACCCATGTCTCGGAGGGGATTTTCAAAGCCTCTTAACCAAACCTTCATCTCTGGTACAGCTTCCCGTGTAAAGTGGAGTACGATAGATCGCTTCCGTGGTTTGGATTCCACGTTGAACTGTAGTTCCCCCTTAGCCGGTAAGATTACCGGGTTAGGTTAAGGTGTCTACGATAGGGGCGAATTGCGCAGCCAGTAAAAACCCCGTAACCTGGTTATTACAACCACACGAGCCTTTTTTTATTGCTTATATCTGTGACTCAAATAAAAATTATTACGTTTTTGTGAGTTCGTGGTAAAGGCAGTAGGCCTGCAGATAAAGCCTGTAGCATTTCAGTTTATTTTAAAGACGACCTTATTGAAATCACCAGTTTAGGACCTGAATTCTTCTCTTCTTACCCTCTGATATGTTCGTTCTTTCCCAGAGTATTTGCCGAATATAATTTTGTAAGCTATTAAATTCAAATAAAACTAGGAAAATAAATCATTACGCTTTCAAAAAACTGTTATTTATCTCGCCAGTTAATGTCTATAATTGTATGCAATTTAAAGTGTCGGTATAGCTTATTATAAGTGTTTTAATGTTTTTGAAAAAATCTGTTAAAGTAACTGTAATATCCTTAATTATATACGACCAGTCAAGAAAATTACACCTTATATTTCATTGTCAGGTAATGGCTCACACAAAAAACTCTTTCAGTGCTGAATTCGAAATAATCTTTAAAGCATAAATTTCTTTTAGCTGTTACAGAAGTTATTTCCGTTGCGACCACCATAAAATAACTTTCAGCTTCATTCTGTTGAAAGGATTACAACTCTGAAAATTTTCATCAATTATGTTTACTTTATTAGAAATCTCATATTAAAGTCAGACTTCAGTAAATGATTTTCTACAGTTTTTCTAGGCAGATTCCCACTGAAAACACGTTTTAAAATTGTGTTTTGAAAAATAGTTTGTTTTAAGCTAATGTTTTAACTATTAGGTGTAACAATGTAATAAGCGAGCTAATTCTTTAATTATTATTATTATTATTTTACAAAAAGCTGAATTGTGCTTGGGATTGTATGTTACTACTGCTCCGTGCAGTGTTTTTCTGTTAATGGCTAAAGTAAAATACTCGATCTTCAAGATCAACCTTACAATTGCAATTCAGAAATAAAATGACGTACGTAAGTTAACCTTCATACCCTGTGATTTTAGCGTTTACATATTGGTCGAGCACACCTTCCATTTAATGCTTTTCCATTGATTCATGTTAACAATGTAAATTTAACACACTGAATTCAAGTTGGAATTGTTTACTAGCAATGCATTGATATAACTTGACTTCTATGCTTTGGGAGTGGTCATGTCTTCACAATCCCATGACTCTCTTCACCCTCCTCCTGTCTTCCAATGAAACACATTCCAGCTCTTTTGTCATATCTGTTACTGATTGCATTCTGAGGTAATTTCCAGAAACAAATCTAGCAGCTCTTTTTTGCGCACTCTCCAACTCCTGTATTTGATACGTGAATTGTACAATATTCAAGCAATGGTCTGACCAAAGTTAGGTGACCCAATTCCTTTACTGCTCTCATACATCTTCTCATCACTCTCTGTAACAAATACAGAATTTTGAAACCTTTTCCTATTACCTGACCAATGTGTCCTGCCCAGTTAAGCTTTTTATTAAATGTAATGCCAAGATATTTACATTTCAAATCTTCAACAAGCAATTCTTTATCCACCTTATAATTGTAATCAACGTTTAGATTCTTATTTGTGTATCTAATAAGCTGACTCTTCTTAGCATTTATCTTCATCCCATGTTTACCAACCCAGCTAGATATCCTGTCTAGATAACCCTAGAGCTGTTTACAGTCCTCTACCATTTTGATCCTTTTATATAACATTATATCATCTGCAAACATTCAACACAGTTATTCATAAGAATAATGAATAGCAGTGGTCCCAATATGCTACCCTGTGCCACTCCCATTTTTACTCCCACTTCTTTTGATACTGCATTTGCTACCCTAACTTTCTGTTTTCTTCCTAATGATCGTCATTGGTTTAGCAATAAAAAATTGTAATGGTGTTACAGCTGTAAGCACACTTCACAGTGATATTATTAGCTCAAATGTTTCTTGCTTTGCACACAGATGGCTGCTTCCTACCTTGCTCCCTTAGGTTATGTCATCCTTAGTCACCTCTGAACTGCCTGGAGAACTTAAGCACCACTCGCTCCGCCAAAAAGATCTTTCGTTCAAATATGACCTATGAGTGTGCACTTTCTAAAATGAACATTGAATTCGATCCTTCACTTATTGCTAAATGTTACTACATGTATCATGATAAAATCTTAGGAAATCATTTTATCTTCAGATTTAATTTAAAAAATTTGTTGTAAGTTAGTGCCTCAATTACTACTTTTTACCACTAATGCAGAAAGAGATCTATTTCGAAGTTGATGGAGGATTTTAAATAAAACTGATTATTTTGTAATGTAAGAAACACCAAATTCTACAAACCCAAATATAGGTCTCCTATTAGGTATAAAGAAATGTCACATTTTTGTAACTCAAGGATGGTAAAGGGAGTGTACCAGAAAACAGTAAAAAAGTACTGAAACAAACAGGGATTTAAATGTTACAAAACATAAGTAGATTTAGTCCATAACAATTTTTTAGTATTAACAACTTATATAATTTTCACAAGATAGTTTGTGCATTCTGTAGCAAGCTTGGAAAAACATCAACTTATCCCTAAATTATCTGAACTCAGAAGTGAATGTTTGTAAGCTACACAGTTACTCTGAACAAATTTTTTTTGAAATTTATGAAAAATATGTCTATATTGTAGATGCAAGTAAATGACAAAAGATCAAAGGTAAAATTACTACAGACAAATATAAAAGTTTATTTTCTAACGTACAGTCTTTATAAATAAAATAAGCCAACAAACAGTCATACTTAGATTAACAGAACAATTAAATTGATTAAAAATGTAAATAGATCTCTTGATGTTTCATGAAAGGCTGGAAGTATGCTTTGTATCTAAAGACAAAAATAAAAATACAAACTCCCTCCTCAAACAGAATAATAATAATTACCTTGAAATCTCTTCATAGATGTTGTAAGATTGAAGCATTAACATAAGTAGAGCTTCCACCCACACATGAAATTATTCATTTATTGAAAAATTATATTTAATGTTTTATGACTTACTCAATATGATTTTTGTTACAATCGTCCATCGCCTCCTGCTTTGAGCACACCTCTTCAACTCAACATACCCCTTCTAAACCACATTCACATTTATTTGATTCATGCATTATAATTGCTGTCCAACTCTACTACAGTCATTTCGTTCAACTGTTCCCTTCTCTAGCAAAATAACCAGTCTCATATGCCACAAAATGTTACTAAACATTCTGTTTTTTTCCATCTCTGAGGCTCTTCAACAAACACCTTTCCTCACCTGTCATTTGCAAAACATGTGTCTTTTGTACTTTATCTGGTTGACCAAGTTCTATACGAATTAATATTCTTAGCAAGGTTCCAACTATACGTTCTCATGCCCTGAAAATGAAACATAATGTTCCAGTATATTTATGATTTGTGGAAAATAGCCATTTTTGCGGTGAGATGCTTGAAGATTAAGGTGATAGACTGTAAATCTATTTATGAGTTAAACTCATTCACCACTTATGGCTTTATATTCAATAATAATATTTGACTGCAATTCTAATATTGTAGTAATACTAAGGACTAAAAGTTAATCTTTTATTTATAACTTTGAAGGCTGTTAGTTTATTTAACTTAAGTCTTTAAATTATAAATATTATTATTGGAATCATAATTAGACCTATAGTTCTTGTTACGATAAAATATAATATATAATTATTCGTTTTTAATAGGAAGGTTTTTTATAATAATCCATTTATTTTCGGTATTTATAAATATAAACTCTTAGAAAATTAATGTTATTGTTTTTATTTTGATATTAAATATTTCATTAGAGGCAATTCTGGTAATATAGATAAATATTACTATTAATCGCCCAAGCAAGATTAAAAATAGAATATTTATAAGTATTGATATAGGTCTTCTGGATCTTAGAATATTATATTTACTAATAATGATAATGTAAATAATGTTATAATAATTTCAGAGATTAGTTTTATAAAATATTGGTTTTGGAGACCGGCGAAGAACTATCTATCTCTGACGTTTTTAAAAGTGTTCCTTTTTTCTCGTTTACAAGACCAGTGTTTTTGATATAAACTATTAAAACTTATGGTTTCACTGTCATTATCTTATTCTTTATTGATGTATTTTTGTGATATTTACATTTATACATCTAAGCGTAAACATTTACTAATGGTTTTTTTGAGTTTGTAATATATTGTTATTTGGTTGCATATTATTATATCTGTTTATTTAATTATATATGGTTTGGAATTTTTTTAGTTATTTTTATCTATAATTCGATCATATGGAAATGATTTTTTTAAATTCATTTAGATTTTCATTATGTATATATATATTGTATGTTTTCATTATATATGATACCTTTATGTTTATTTAAGAATTCATGATGGTTGGTTCATTCATTAATATTTTTATTGAGTTTTATTTACTTAATTAATTATCATGATTATATTGATTTTAATTCAATTAGTTATGTGTTGGCTTTTGACCCTATTTCTTTTATAATGATTTTATTGAGTTTATGAATTTGCACTTTAATACTTACTTCAAGAGCGGGAATTTATTTAACAGGTTCTTATCTGGTTTTATATTTGTTATTTTGTTTCTAACGTTAATATTATATACGGCTTTTTCTAGATTATCCCTTTTTTATTTACATTTTGAATCATGACTTTTCCCTATTTTTTTGTTAATTTTGGGTTGTGTTATGATCCAGAACAATTACAGGAGGGAATTTATTTAATTTTTTATACTTTAGTTGCTAGATTGCCTTTGTTGCTGGTTCTATTAATTACTTATAGGGAGTTAGGTAGATTATTATTATCAATTAACTTTAATTTATATTTTTACATCTTTTCTGTTTTGCCATTCTTGGTCAAAATGCCTATATATATATAGTTCGTTTATGATTGCCTAAGGCTCATGTTGAAGCTCCTATTTCTCGCAGAATGATTTTTAACTGCTGTAATGTTGAAACTAAGTAGTTATGGTTTAATTCATATTATGAAGTTTATTATAGGATCTGGATTTATATATAATTATTTTATTATAGGTTTGGGATTAATGGGGGGTTTATTAGTAGGATTAATTTGTATACATCAGGTTGATTTAAAATTATTAATTGCTTATTGTTGACATATTGTTGGTTATTGTCGGTTCAATAAGTATAAATAATTGGGATTTAATATTTTATATTTAATGGTGGGTCAGGTTGATTTAAAATTATTAATTGCTTATTGTTGGTTATTGTCTGTTCAATAAGTATAAATAATTGGGATTTAATATTTTATATTTAATGGTGGGTCATGGTTTTTATGTTCTTCTGGTTTATTATGTTTGGCTAATTCAATATATGAGCATCTAGGTAGTCGTAGTTTACTAATTAACAGGGCAACACTTAATTTTATACCTTCAATATGTTTATGATGGTTTTTTTAAGTTATAATAATATAGCTTTCCCGCCTTCTTTGAATCTTTTTTTTTTGGAGAATTTTATTTAATGAATAGAATTATTTCTCGATCTACTATCATATTACCTATTTAGTTTATTTTGTCTTTTTTTTAGTGCTGCTTATACATTATATACATATTCTTATAGCCAGCATGGTTTATATTTCTCTGGTTTATATCGATTTTCTACTAGGTATTTGCGTGAATATGTTTTGATAATATTACACCGATTGCCTTTGAATATTCTTTATTTGAAGATTGATTTATTGGTTTTATTTTATATAAAATAATGATTTGTGGTATCATTGAAGTCATTGGGTCAGCAATGTATATATTATCAATTGGGGTTTTTGGTTTTATTTTTTTATTGTTTTTAAGATTATTATTTTTTCTATTGGTATTTATTTGATTTTGAATGAGTCAGTTGTTTTTTATAGAATGAGATATTTTTAGATTTAATAGATCTACAGTGGTTATAACATTACTTATTGATTGAATATCAATAACTTTTATATCTTTTGTTATGTTAATTTTTTCTTTAGTCATTTATTATAGTGTCAATTATATACATAAAGAAAAGAATTTAAACTGATTTATTTTATTTGTATTAATTTTTGTTTTATCGATAATTTTTTTAATTATTAGACCTAATATTCCTAGAATCTTACATGGTTGAATGGTTTGGGGTTGGTTTCTTATTGTTTAGTTATTTATTATCAAAATGTAAAGTCTTACAACGTGCGTATATTAACTGTCTTATCTAATCAGTGATGTTGCTATTTGGGTTTGTATTGCCTTAATACTTAATTATGGTAGTTGAAATTATATTTATTATGTTTATTTTAATAGACGGGAAAAATCTCTGCTTATAGCCCCTATTATTTTTAATCATTGCTGCAATAACTAAAAGAGCTCAGATTCCGTTTTCTTCTTGGCTTCCAGCTGCTATAGCAGCTCCTACACCTGTTTCTCCTTTAGTCCATTCTTCAACTTTAGTAACGGTCGGGGTTTATTTAATAATTCGTTTTAATTCTTTATTAATACAATAGAATTTAAACGTTTTTTTATTATTAATTTGTTGTTTAACTATATTTATAGAAGGAATTAGGGCTAATTTCGAATATTACTTAAATAAAATTATTGATTTATCTACTTTAAGTCAACTTGGATTAATAATAAGAATTTTGTCAATGTGTTATTACAATTTGGCATTCTTTCATTTGTTGCCTCATTCTTTATTCAAGGCTTCGTTATTTTTATGTTCAGGTTCTTAGATTCATAATTTAGGTGATTTCCAGGATATACATTTAATGGGCTCATTTGTTTACAGAATGCCTTTAACTTCTATTTTTTTAATGTATCAAGTTTATTTTTATGTGGAATGCCTTTCTTTTCTGGATTTTATTCAAAGGATCTTATTCTTGAATTATCTTCTATGTGTTATATAAATTATTTTATTTTATATTTCTACTGGATTAACAGGAATATATTCATTCCGTTTGTTTCATTACTCAATGATTAATTATTATAATCATCTTAGTTGTTGTTCAATTGATAATAAATCTAATTATATATCATTTCTTATAATTGGTTTATTGTTGGTTGCTATGTTTGGGGGTTCAATAATAAGATAATTTATATTCCCCACTCCTTACTGTATTGTGCTTCCTTACTATCTTAAGTTCAAGTGATTATAATCGGTTCTTGTATAGGTTACTTACTTTTCTCTTTTTATCTATATTTTTATAAACCTGTTTATTCCTATAATTATAGGCTTATAGGTTCTATGTGATTTATTCCTTTTTTATCTACTAATTTTAACAGATTGTACCCATTAAAATATGGTTATGTTATTTTAAAAAGGTTTGATTATGGGTGAAATGAGTTAATTTGTGGACAGGGATTGTATAATTTATACGTTTACTTATTATCTTATATACAAGGTTGATATGATTTAAATTATAAAACATATTTAATACTATTTACTACATGAATATTAATTTTGTATGTTTTATTTATTTAACTTCAATAGCTTATTTTAGAGCAATACATTGAAGCTGTATGGGAAGTTTATTTACTTTTGAGTATTTATAAATAATTAAATATTATTTTTACAATGAAAGAATAATATTTTATTTAAACTATATAAACCAGAGAAATTAATGGAAATTAACTGCTATTATAATAAGTTAGCAGCTTATATACTGTCATTATTTCTCCTTAATTGGATTATTAATATTCAGTTATATTATTGACAGTAATATGCCTCTTTATGGCTTCAATTAACCTTAAATAAGGGTTACTGAAACAATTTTCAGGTCGAAACTGAATGCGATAATTGCTTCTTAATTAAGATTAATTGATTTATCAATACTTTTTTAGTGCAACTCAAATGTTATAGTTAACTATAATCCTATTCTACTCATTTAAGAGCTCCTTGATTTCATTCATGGTATAACCCCCCAAGAAGGATTAGGATAAAAAATAAAGTTGTGGTTGTTCATGTAATTATTCTAGAAATATTTATAATAATGACAGTAGGGAGAATTAATGCAATTTCTCCATCGAAAATTTTAAAAAAATTACTGCAATTAGGAAAAATTGAAGCTAAAATGGTATTTGTGCTGATCTTTTGGGCTCAAACCCGCATTCAAAGGGGAATCTTTTCACACGGTCATTTATTAATTTCTTGAAGATTATTGTGGCAATGATTAATACTACTATCGCAATTATTATTGAAATTAAGGCTTTAATTGTTAATATTATAATTATTTGTCTTGATTATTTCAAACTTTTAATTGGAAGTTAATTGTACTAATTATACTAGATAAATATCTACTTTGTCAATAAATTGATATATATATAAGAATAGTCAAGTAACATCTACGAAATGTCAATACCACACTGCTGCTTCAAACACAAAATGGTGGGTTATAGAAAAGTGATTTATTTTATATCACATTAAACATATGAATAGGAATGTTAAACCAATGATGACATAAATTCCGTGAAATCCTGTTGCTACAAAAAATGAAGATCCATATACTGTATCAGCATAGTAAAGTTTGCTTCTCAATATTCATATGCTTTGAGTATAGTAAACTATAGTCCTAGGATTACTGTGATGATTAATTCTTGAAGTCTTTGAGAATGATTAGATTCTATTAGACGAAGATGAGCCTGTGTAACTGTAATACCTGAAGTTAATAAACCTACTGTATTTAGTAGAGGGATTTGTATGGGGTTGAATGGTAGAACTCCCTTTGGTGGTCAATTTATACCTAGTTCAATTGCTGGGGCAAGTCTTCTATTAAAATATGCTCAAAAAATGATACGAAAAATAATACTTCTGAGGTATTAATAAAATTATTCTTCATCGTAACCTGATAGATACAGGAATAGTATGAAGACCTTGGTATGTGCCTTCTCGTACTACATCTCATCATCATTGATATTTAGTTAATAAAGTACCTAAAAAAACAGATTAATTTCTAATATCTAATATAATAAATATAATTAATAATATCTATTATAATAAATATAATAATTCTGATGAATGAAATAGTTGATCCTATGCTGGATAATACATTTCATGATGTGTAAGCATGTGTAATACATTTCATGACAGTCTGAATATCGCCGAGGTATTCCGGCCAATCCTAGGAAATGTTGTGGAAAAAATGTTAAGTTTACTCCTGAGAATATAATTGTAAATTGAATTTTTAATCATTTTTCGTTTATTGTTATACCTGTAAATAGTGGGTATCATTGACTAATCCCCCCTATAACTGCAAATATGGCCCCTATTGACAGAACATAATTGAAGTGTGCAAGTACATAACACTGTATCATGTAGAACAATATCAATAGATGAATTTGCTAATGCAAATCCTGATAGCCCCCCAATTGTAAATAAAAACATGAACCCTAATGCTCTTAGGATAGACAGGGAAATTTTAAATTTTGTTCCTTGTAATGTTCCTACTCATCTGAACACCTTAATACCAACATAAACAGTATCTCTGACGAAGGCTGGAGGATACCAGCCGAAAGCTTAGGTAATGAAATAAACAACGCGGCAAAACCCGAAAGTCAATTAATCATGAACCTTAATACCTGTTGGTACTGCAATAATTATGGTTGCTGATGTAAAGTATGTTCGTGTTTCTACAGCTTTTGCAACTGTAAATATATGGTGGGCCCATACCACCAATCCTAAAATTCCAATAGTAGCCATGGCATAAATTATTCCTAGTGTACAAAATGCTCAATTTTCCTCTTTCTTGACATACAATATGGGAGATTATACCAAATCCTGGCAGGATAAGTATATAAACTTCTGGGTGTCCAAAGAACCAGAATAAGTGTTGGTACAGAATTGGGTCTCCCCCACACAGGATCAAAGAATGAGGTATTAAGATTTTGGTCTGTTAATAATATTGTAATTGCTTCTGCAAGAATAGGCAAAGATAGCAATAAAAGAATAGTGGTAATAACCACTGATCATACAAAAAGTGGTGTTTGGTGGTCTAAATTTATATTAGGAGATCATATATTAATAGCTGTGGTAATAAAATTTACTGCCCATAAAATAGACGATACACCAGGAAAATGTAGAGAGAAGATTGACATATCTGCTGATCCTCCTCTATAAACAATTGCTCCAGCAAGGGGGGGATTTACTGTTCATCTTGTACCTATTGCCCCTTCAACTATTCTTGATGTCAGTAGAAGGGTTAAAGAGGGTGGTAATAGTCAGAATTGTATACTATTTATTTGTGGAAATGCTATATCTGGGGCCCCAATTATTAGAGGCACTGATCAGTTTCCAAATCCACCAGCTATAATTGGTATAACTATAAAGAAGATTATTATCAAAGCGTGTGCTGTAATAATCACATTGTAGATTTGATCATTTACAATTAAATGACCTGGTTGACCAAGTTCTATACAAATTAATATTCTTAACAAGGTTCCAACTATACCTGCTCATGAGCCCGAAAATAAAATATAATGTTCCAACATCTTTATGATTTGTGGAAAATAGCCATTTTTTGGGGTGAGATGTCTGAAGATTAAGGAGATAGACTGTAAATCTATCTATAAGTTAAACTCTCTCACCACTCATGGCTTTATATTCAATAATGATATTAGACTGCAATTCTAATGGTCTAGTAATACTAAGGCCTAAAAGTTGATCTTTTATTTATAACTTTGAAGGCTATTAGCTTATTTAACTTAAGTCCTTAAATTATAAATCTTATTACTGGAATCAAAATTAGACCTATAGTTCTTGTTATGATAAAATATAACTTATAATAATTCATTTCGATAAGTTGCTTTTCATAATAATCCATTTATTTTCGGTATTTATAAGTATAAACGCTAAGAAAGTTAATCGTATATAATAATATAGGGTGATGGTTGTAATGATAACAATTATTGATACTAGCAATATAAGATTTATGTTGGATAATGATTCATTTGGGTTTAAACCCAAGAAATGGGGTAAGCACCCTAAAGATAATAATCTTAAGAAAATAGAAAATTTGATAGTTTTATTATCATTTATAGATCTTATGATTTGATTTAATCAAAATACATTGTTTAGATTAAACAAAATAACACTTTTTAATCTAAGAATTGAATAAATAACAAAGTAAAGTTCCCATAGTGTTTCTCTTATGATTATTGACCCGATTATTCATCCAATATGACTAATTGATGTGTGAGCTATTAATTTATGTAAAGATGTTTGATTTGATACACCAAGTGCCCCCACAAACACCGATGTGATAGTTACTATTACTATAATTATATTTATTACTGATACTGGGGCTAGTTTTTGTCAAGTTACTAAAATTGAGCAATTCAATCAATTGGTTTTTCTTATGACCTCCAGAAATCATATATGAAATGGTGCTGCTACAATTTTAATTAGTAGTCTTGATGAAATTATTAGAACTATAATTATATTATTTTCTAAAAAAAAAAAAAAAAAAAAATTGTTTATTTGAATACATAAAATTGCCAGTAGCAGTATTGTTGATGCTAGAGTATAAACCTATTAGCTTTATTAGCATATCTTTTTATTTATATTTAGGTGTATGAAGCACATAAGTTTTTGAAATAGTTTAAATCTATTAAATATATAATGCGGGTGGTTTTCTACACTATTTATCCTATCAAGATAGTCCTTTATTCAGGCAACTCATTTGTTATTTTTTTTATTTAATATTTTATTTGAATATTATGTAAGATTTTATTTACAGACACTTTTAACTAGGTCAAATATTATAAGGTGGAGAAACTTTAATTTGGGTTGTTACGTTTGCGACATGTATAATAACATATTTATTTTATATAATCATATTATACTATATAAATTATTTCACATTCAAATTTTTCTTTTACGTACTTCCAGGCCCACATTTAGGACCTGTGGGACAGATCCTTATACCTGTGGTGCGGATCCTTATACATATATAAAGCAGTATCGATAACTTATTGTTAAATTTTTATTAAATTTATTAACCTTTTAATACAAAGTATTGGATAATATAATGACAGTAAAAATATACAAAGATAACTTACTGAAGAATCGAAAGTTCAAAACGTGCTTTCTGTATTGTATCCGAGACTGAAGTGAACGAGGTTAGTGAGTGACGTTCTCAAGTTCCATTCTCAGATTCATGAGCGATAGATAAGGTGCTGTGTATTTTAGTTAAGTATTTGCAAACAAACACTCTCAGCAACCGCTCGCGGAATTACAAATACAAAAGTTTTAATAACAATATAAAATAGTAGGTCTACATATTAAGATAAAACAAATGATAAAAGAGATTAAGATCACCAAAGTATGCAATAGAGAAAGATTAAAAACACAATATTGCACTCCAGTAATCAGAGCCTTCCCCTGCCACATCATGCGATCGAGTTTCCTAAATGCTGAAATAAAGTATTAAAAGAAATAAAAAGTGACTTATAACAACAAATTAAGTAAGAACTAATTAATAATATAGATAATATTAAATTATAAATACACCTATTTCAATTATAAATGAGTGTAATTTTTTATAAATTTACTTTCAAACAAAACCTTAAAACTGGGACCTATCATCGCTACTTGCTTTTTACATTGTATACAAAATAAATTTATCTTACTTAACCTTCCACACATGAAGATTAGGGAATTATAGTTCATGTTGCAGGTGCACCACAGTCTACATTCATATGCCCCTACCACAGTATACTGCAACCTTATGTTTGATGGGTCATAAGTTGTTACTTTTCAGCATAGATGAAACGTAATGTTAATTTACAGTACACCCGTACCCGTTTTTTTTTTTTTTTTTTGTTTTTTTGCATGTGGTGTGGGCCCCTAGACTACAGCCTATGTAGCCTATGCCTAAATGTAGCCCTACTTCTTTCTACATATAAGTTAATCATTAGTGGACTACAACTTTGTCACACATCATTTTTAACTGGTACTTGTCTCCCATGATTATCTACTTATATTATAACCATCTGACTATTATATAGAGTATAAACTATTCGTCTACCTTGAAATGTTAGTCATTTTGAACATCTTTTACCATCTAGCATCATCAAAATCTTTTTCTGGGTTCACAAATGCAATAAAAGTAGCCTTATTTTACTTTATCCCAACCTTCCAGTATCAATCTTAAAGTCATTATTGCTTTTCTTTTATTGTGGTTTTTCCTAAACCCTACCTGATCTTTATCTGATATCTCATCTACTGTGCTTTCTATTCTTCTGTATATAACCCTAGTCACCAATTTTGATGCAAGTAATGTTAAACTTATTGCACAGTAATTTTTATATTTGTCAGCTTGTGCAATTTACCTATATCCCTTCAACATTTCTTTGGATATACCATTCAAATAATTAATCTTAAATACAGTGTATGCTATAATCAGTTTATATTTTTCACAAAATTCTAACATTCTACTTCTTCACTAATATCATTCTCCCAGAACAATACTTCCACAGAATTCTTCTCTGTTTCTCCTCCCACTACCACATTCCAGTTACCCATGATTATTAGATTTACTTTCCCCCTTGCTTATTGGTTTAATTCCTAATTTTCTTCATAATTTTTCTCTTCTTGTTACATTTATGTATATAACTGTACTAATGTGATTGGTATAAGCTCAGTTTACAAGCTCATCAAAATAACCCTGTCACTAAACTGTTCATAATAACTAATGTGTTTCTCAGATATTTTGTTCATTACAAATCCAAGGCCAGTGTCATATTGATGGGGATGAGTTTGTGGGTGTTTAGTGTGGGTGTTTAGTGTGGTGTGGACTCTCAAGTGGAATAGTAACCTTCTAGAATTTTACCAGCTCCTCTAATATCTTGAATAACTTCTGTCTTGTATCTTTTATTGTCTTTTGGCTTAATCTCTTCCTTATTTTTGGTAAATTAGGGATTTTACTTCAAAAGGCTAGATCTGGATGGGATGCAAGCTGAGATGACACTATCCTATGTAAATGATATAGATGACTATCTGATAATGAATCCTATTTATTGAACACTGAAAACTGTGCTAATACAATTTATCTGCAAGGATACTCTTGCTATGGTTTCTATAGAGTGATAAGTTTCTGCATTTGACAAAACCAAATAAATATACTGAATGGCCTATTGAGCAAATAGCATACCTGAACAGAGGTTATGAGATGGTTTGAGCTGCTGGCTACCCCATATTCCCTGAATGGCTGCTATTGATAAAATGAGAAAAGAGTATCAGCCACGAGGGCCCCATGTCATGTCTGTTTAACATCTTTGATTGCCAGATTGATCCACTTGAACGTGACTTTAGCAGTCAGCATGTAAGAATGTTAATGTGACAAACAGATTATTCTTGTGTCCACCAACCATACTTCATACAACTACATAAAATCTTACATTTGCATAAAAAATCCTAAATTCTCTCCATAAAATCCTAAAGATCAATATAACCTTTATACTAGTAACTTCACTGATAGATTGTATGCTAATCATTCTATTTATCCCAGATGAGAAATCTTGCACATTCTAACATTCCATGTTTTGAATCATAGAATTTCACTATTCAATCTGATGACTCATCTCTGAGCAGTCCCCACTCAGATCCCTCATTTGGAGACTATTTAACCTCTGGAATATTTTACCCAAGAAGCCTCCAGTCCATATGCAATTTGAGGGGATTATAAGATCTTCAGTGCAGTAACTTCCTGTTGCCTTTTACATCCCCATGTTGTTGATCATTTCTGCCTATCTGCTTTTGGAGCCTATTTTCAAAGAAAAAAAGGCTGCTCTGGACCAACTCTCTGCTATCCTCATACCACTCTTGAAAAAAGACTGCTAGCCCATAAATTTAAAACTATGGATTAATATCACTTCTGTTAACATTTTCTAAAATATTTTAAGAAGTAATGTTCAAAAATGTTATTGAAAACTTTCAAACTGGTGAATTAACTACGCAGATTTAAATTTGGTTTTGGACATGATGTGTTGTGAGGGACCATTTCTGTTTTATAGACAGCATAGTGGACAAGATTTTATATTTCTATTTCTCTTTTATAGACAGCATGTTACAAATAGTGCACAAGATTTTAAATTTCTTAAGGCACTACTGCAATCTGGTTAAAGCTTTTGCCATGTTATTTCTATAACATTCTTATCAAAAAGTAATAATAGTGTATAGAAGATGACTAATATGACTTAGGTTTAAATTATATATAAAAAAGTACCAACAAATTTTACCCTTAAAGCACAAGGAGAAAGGTAAAGTTATAAATTACACAAAAAAGTAAACTGTATGCTTAAAACATGAAGAAACAAATGAGGCAGTAAATTGGCAATGAGAAGTGAAACAAGGTGGTCCTTGGTAGTCAATGCATGTAGAACAATCGTCAATACACAATTCCAAAGATATAGCAAATGATAAGTCTAAATAATGTACAAATATCAGTTTTTCTTTTATTTAGAATCATAGCTAGCTAAATAATGATTTCTCCAAGCTCTTAAGAAAGGGTGAAGAAATATTATCCATCAGTTCAGTTGACTTAGATTTTACTAGCTATATTACAAAGACCACAGTCAAACAATTTCATTACAACTCTGTTGAGATGTCCTCCATAATTTGTTTCACTCAGCTATCCAATTTCAGTGATGATTATGGTTGCTTTAATTTAGTGTTTATAGATATTTCCATTTTTACAAGTACATTCTTGCCCTCAGATATATCAAGATCCGTATGTCTGCTGCATTCCTGTTGCTGGATAGTGAGTCATTGTAACACAGTAGGCAGGTAAAGTGAATGGTGAGTATGTATTAAGCTTTTGTTGTAATGAGACCTAGTTGGATAAGCTCTATCACAATTAGTGATAATAATACTTCTGATTGTTGATAGAATTATGAATCATTGTACTAAATACCACAACACACAGTTTTAAAGTATCAAGTAGCCAGTTTTTCCAGTTATTCCATAATTAAATATTTATGTGTGTTTATTCATTTATAGGGTGGTTAGAAAATCATCGTTTTTCATCTCTTATATCATCTCATCATTATGTTTTTATTTTTTCTGGGTCATCAAGGTAATTTCCATCTATCTCACTTTTGATCCATTATAAGTAAAAAGTAATAATAATAGTAGTAATAAAATAAACTTAATGGTAATTTTGTTAATATATTGCGTTTTAAAAGTATTACACAATTTGATTCAAATATCCTCCCCTTTCTTTGATTTTAATGGTTCAAATTTGTTTGAATATTTTATTTATTTGCTTACATATATACAATTTTAAACTCGTTTCACAGCTTTTTACAATGCCATTCTTCATAAATAAATTCTGTACATTCACATTACACTGTAAATACAATATCGCATGTTACAATATAAGTTTGAACAGGATGGCTCTTTGCCCGAGTATAATGGTGTGTGGCCAAAGCATGATAGCTACAAGTGTAAAGCCATTCTTAGTGGTAATTCCATTAGTGAGGAAAACACTAGTAAAAATGTCATACAGCAAACTAGAAATGATCTTATGTTTGCTCATTACTTTCAGAAAGTTCTTGAATTCTGTTATATAGTAAAAACTTTATACAAGTTTTAACGCATTACAGATTTATTAAAATCTGTTTTACATTCTATCTTCAGAAAACATTTAATTATTTGATACAAATATAGGTCAAATTTTGAAATTCTGATAGACTGCTTTAATAAAATTTGATAGCAGGAGCAAAATTTGCATTGGTTGCAGTTAATTGAAGGATATCACTGCAGTTAAAAAATATTCCTAGAAAATTTTGTTCACAAAAAAAACATAATTTGAACATATACAACATCAGAAACCTACATTCAAATCACAGGGCAATATTTAGCATCACACAGTAAGATACACAAACAGTTAACACTAAACAATGTTTAAAATGTTATGCAAAAACATTTTAACATTTTTAAAATAGTGCAACACATGCCTCAGAGTTCAGTCCCTATTTAGAAGTTCATACATCTCTTTTCTCATTCAAACTCACAATACTATTCACAAAGACTACAAGCAATAATTTGTCTTTCCATAACAATTCAAAATATGCCAATGACAAAAACTAAATGTCATCTCTAGAAATATTATAGTAGATCACAATGTACGTACAGTTTCAGTCACTTCCCAGTATTCATAAATCAAAGAGATTCATTTCTCTTCGATTGTCATGAAAGCCTGTAAAGTTCCAATTCTGTGTATATAGTGATAAAAACTACAAAGTACTAAATTGTACATATCACAACACAGAATTTTAATAACATCTTGTTGTATACAGATGTCTGTTACTTTTTATTATAGTTCAGTAATTTGGTTTGACTATTCTTTGCACCCAAGGCCAGCAGACCAGTTACATATGCCACCAATAGGATCAAATGACAGTTGCCTTGGACACGTATACTCCCAACCAAGTAAGTCACCATTCTCCATTTTAGCACAAGATATAAATTTTTTGCAAGAGAAGGGATGGGGGAAGTTCCCTTGGTCAAGACATCAATGTAACCATCACTATGAATCTTTACCTTCTCAGAAAGAGGGCCAACATCTAAAATAGCACTTTCATCATCATCATAATATTCATAGTCAAATGCTGCTTTTGTACTTGTTCTCTGTGTCACAGGGCTTTTTGTTCGGCTGACCTTGCTAAATGGCTTTCCGCGAGATCTGGAAGAATTTCTATTGTGAACTGTGGTGGGCACTTCAATAGTTGACCCTCTATTAGGAACTATAACTGTTGTTCGTTTTGGCTCACTGCTAATATTTTCTTCAGATTGTATAGGTTGTTTATTTAGAAGCCTGTTTCTTGTCCTATGGAAAATATCAGTCCTTGGTTTAGTTGGTGTAAGTTGAGTTACTCTTTTTCTCTCCCCTGAGACATCAGAGCGAGCTGTATTAGTACTTGATTGTGTCGTAGAAGGAATTCGTCCAGCTCCAAGAGTTACTTCTGTGACATCTGCAGCTTCTAATGATTTTGTGGTTCCTTTCAAACTTCCCTCTTGTGTTACAGAAAAAGTATCGAAAGATATTTCTTCCAAATCACCACCACTTGTTTTATGATGAGGGAAGGAAAGATCAGTGGAGGGATAGATTATACCACTCTCCTGTGGGAAAATTGCAGTTGGTCCTGAGACAGATGTTTGATATCTTTGGTCCTCAGATGTTCTTCCCAAGAACGGTGAAGATGATGGTTGCACTGTAGACACTTGATCTGGAATATGGTCTAGTAAGCCATCGATTATGTCTGTATCTGCAGTTTCTGGATGAACAGTAACAGAACCAGGTTGTAGTTGAGTTGAAGGTAATGTTGAAAATGTCCCTCGACGAGATGGAAGAGTTGGTCTTTCATTTGGCAGCCTCGTCCCTTTTCTAGTCCCTGAAGTTGTTGTTGCTTTTTGAAGGGCTGAATATAAAGGAAAATAAATTAGAGCCATAAGATTAGTTCACATATGTTTCAATTACTCCAGACAATAAAAACATTTAATTTCTAAACATTATTTTAAGCTTCAAAATTTAATGTATAACAAATAGCTCAAAGATATATCTGGAATATTGTAAGTAGGAAAGAATATTTTTAGCATAAAAATATGCTGTGTAATTTTATAATAAGTAAACATATCAGCGTTTCCAATAATAAATAAGCAACTACACAGAAACAATCAAGCATATGTTAATAATTAACTGTGAGTTGTTTTTTATTCCACACTTATAATTTAGTGGTGATCTCTTAACTGATATCTATATTCTCTAAAACATCTGATTTTTTCAATGGATTTAAACTGACAGCTAACTATAGATTAATATGGCAGCAAAACAAGCCCAAAATGAAGGAACCAAAGCAACTCATATTGTTGGTATTACAAAACAAGCCCAAAATGAAGGAACCAAAGCAACTCATATTGTTGGTATTATTAGTAGAATACAAAAATGGAAAATAGTGGGAGATAAGGAAAAATTATCATTTCACACATACTAGTTATCAAAAACTCCTGACACTGCGATTTTTCATAGAACTATTGATAATCATATTCAAGGAAACATATAAGTCAATATTATACACAGATTTGAAGTATTAAAATAAATTTTTGCATTATTTCTTGATTTTTAGGAACTATTATTTTAGGCGTATAATTTATGATGATTTCAAGTCCAAGATGCGCATCCTATACCTAAATAAAAAGATTCAGAATAAACTTCCTTCATTATTGGACTATAGAGGCAGACTCATGTAATGAGTGAACTGTTTAACACAATATATTTACTAACCATATTTGAAGATATTCTCAATATACAGAGCAATGACAGACAACAGATATTATATGGCATTTGTGGGTAGTATAACAAAGAGAAAAATCCAATTGAGGTTTTTTTTTTGTAAGTTTGCTTAAATTAATGAATCACTGAGTGAAATTTGTTGTTATGAGCATGTGTGAAAAGTTCTCATCCTCGACCACAGATGGCAATGCTACCGGAAAACAATATAATACGAAATTTCATGAAAATATGTTAATCATCATTCTCTAAAAAAAAAATACCAGTTTCCACCGATAGTCAAAAAATTATTTATAATGATAACATATATTAACTGGAATCATTCAAAGCTTGACAGTTTTCAGACCACCTTCATAAATAATTTACCAAGAGTCATGATATTATTATAGAAAATGTATAGCAATAGTTCATAACTGGACCTATGTTATAATTGTGTCATACTATAGCTGTTGATGTAGTTTAGTTGTTACTAAAACATTATTGTTATGGCAAAAGGCAATCAAGTACATGTAAGAGGTATATGAACTTTCATAACCTGAAGAATTATATTAACTCTCTTACTGTAATGCCTATTCAAAATCCAACAGATTTTTCCATAAAGTATCCTTCAACTTTTCATATGACAAAAACCTCTAAAAAAAATGAAAATACTTTTCTGGGTAAGTTGGAGGCGGAATATTTCATAACTGTGGAAAACTTTTGATTTAGTGACAAATTTTCAATTTTATACATACATATTTATTGGAGAAAATTAGAATACGAAGTCAGATGTGTGGAAATTAGGTTGGGGCCAGGGAAAGAAATCATGACATTTAGTAGTCAAACTGCGGTGCTTGTCCTGGGTGGCAGGTTGAGAGGGGTGGGGGTGACAATGAGTGATAATTGGGGCAGCAAAATAATGTTTGAAGGGGCAGTAGTCTCACAGTTTTTTCCCCAGTTAAGAAAATTCCTAGATCTGCTACTGATGGCACGTAAATATGTACCAAGAATGTTCAAGTGTAGAATAAATCTTTAAAAATAGAGGAGGATAGGGAAAGTAAATCAGTCATTTCCCACAGATGAAGTCAGGAAGGCCACAATGAACACACTTATCAATTTTTAGGTGTAAACTGTAATTATGATTAGAGGAGGTTATGTGACAAGGGGTTCAGATTTGTACAAACCAAGACTAAGCCAAAGACGGACCAGGCAGGAAGGGTGGCAATGGCAATGGGGGGAATGAGAGAGACGTTACCAAATTTAACTTATCTTTGGTCATCTTCAAAAACCCCACACCTCAATATTGTTAAGTGTGTTCATGTTTACATATTCATCATGGACCACCTGCCTTATTCTGTGGCAAGTGATGGGCTCTCCTAATATTCTCTTAATTTTCTTATTTTCATTGTGGAACAGCATAGAATAGATACTGCAGGTATCATAAAGCAATTAGAGCTCCTGAAGTGAGGGAAGCCCCAGGGCCAGATAGAAAGAGTATTTTCAGAGTACACAGCGGAAATTGGACTACTTCTGTCTGATATATTCAGTAAATCCTTAGAAGAGTGAAAAGTACCTTCTGACTGGAAAATCGCGCCAGTAACTCTGATTTCCAAGGAAGGTGATTGAAGTGATACTCAAAACTACCATCCCATATCTATAACATCTGTTTGTAGTAGAGTACTCGAGCATCTTATATGCTTGAACATGAATTTTTGAGATGAAAATAATTTGCTTACAACAACTCAACACGGATTTCGAAAGAAAAGATCATGTAAAACACAGCTGGCCCTATTTAAACATGATGTAATGAAAATTATTGATGCAGGTTCACAAGTAGATGATATTTTTTTTTTAGATTTTCAGAAAGCCTTTGACTCCCTTTTAGCAAAGCTACAAGCGTACAGCATATCAGATCAGCTTTGTGAATGGATAAAGGATTTTTTAACCGATTGGTTGCAGTATGTCTTCATTGAAGGAGAAAGTTCTTCTAATCTAGATGTTACATCAGGTACAAACGGAAAAGCATTTGTAGATTGTTTGCTGATGATGCGGTTATTTATAGTAAAGTAAGGAATTTGGCTAATTGCTTAGAAATTCAGCGCGATCTGGATTTTATGTTATTTTGACATGGTGTGATGAATGGCAACTTGCACTAAATTGTAAAAAGTGCAAGACAATGTGCATAACTAACAAAAAGAATCCGATTGTTCAGAAATATGTGTTAAGCAGCTCAGTTGTTGATCTGGTCGATTCTGTGAAATATTTGGGAGTAACAGTACAAAGGAACTTACACATTAATTCGTTAGTAGTAGAGCTAATTCTAGGCTGCAATTCCTATGTGATATCCTGAAAACAAAGGAGATAGCATACAAATCTCTTGTGCGTACACATTTGGACTACTTTTGTGCCATTTGGGATCTGTTTTGTAGGGGGTCAATTGACAGTATATAGAAAGTACAGAGAAGAGCTGCTCGATTTGCTTGCTACAGTCCTTATTAAAACATCACAGAATTGATTACTGGGCTGGGAGTCTCTAGTAGATAGACAATGCATGTTTTGTTTAAACTTATTGGTAAACATGTGTAGTCCCACTTTCACTTACGAGTGTGGTGAAATATGTTTTCCACCAACCTATTTGAGTCGGAATGACAGGAAAGACAAGATTAGAGAAACAAGGAACCACACTGATTCTTATATTAATTCCTTTTTCCCATCATACCATTTGGGATTAGAATGCACAACAAAGAGATTAGTTTTGGTGCTGAGCACCTTCTGCCACCCACAATTTTCTGAATTGCAGAGTATGTATGTAGATGTAGATTTTCATTATTACTATTATAGAATAGATATTTAATCATGGTGGGCATGATACCCATATAGAATGAAGGAAGCATATAGTTCACTTACCATGCACATGTCACAGCTTCATTTAAAAAAAAAAAAAAAGATTATGATTTCATAATGTCAACATTTGGTAATCTGCCCTTATTGCAGAAATGTATATATAACTTGAAAGATAAAGTGTATCGCAGCCCAGGCTGAATGGTCTGTGGGACAGGATTGGTGGAAATAGCACTCCACATTTCTTCCCCATGACCTCCCAAAAGAATGAAGGTGGTTGGTGAGCACAACTGTGGCCACTTTACCACCAAGTGGATACACTATCACTTATTTGATAGGATTGAATGGGCATGAAATACTGTTCCAAATGTTCAGTCACACCCAAAAATTGAAATCATGCAGAAGTGAATTAGCAATAGAAAGAGAGAAACAGTAACAGAAGTTTTGGGTGTGTGATATGATGTAATCAAAGTTGTTGATATATCTTAAAAACCTCCATTTAATTAAAAAAAAAGAAACTGAAAAGTAATCTGCTTTAATTTTAGAATGCTGTTTACATTTTCTGTTCTTTCTTTTAACCCTAAAGGTCTATTGATCTAACATTATTTAATGAAATGTTAGAGCAAAATGGCAAAATAATAAGAATCATTGGCACAGAATAGATAATGTCAAACTGTAAAGGACATATCAAAGAAATGCTATGGAGTAAAATTGTATGACTACAGTCGAATTTGATTGGTAAAATATACTTACACTGTGACTGTGCAAAACTGTCTTGAGTTGACAAAAGAAGATTATCCTGACCAGGTTTGTCTCTGGCTAGATGGTCCATTGATTCAAGTAAATCCATATCTCTGTCAGCAGTAGAATTGACCAGCACTCTTTTTCGTGGAAAGTTAAATTTTCTGGACCTTGTGCCTGCAAAATTAAAATGTCTACATGATTTGTAGTTGCAATAAACTTAATATGGAAGTTATAATTTATCTGTGTGAACAATATAATTCTTTCTTACTCATACTGTATGCAATTGTAAAAAATAATGCACAGTTATACCATATTTTGTACAACTTATACAAATGTGCATCTGATCAGTATGAATATATTATTACAGTACTTTGCATTTTGTAATAACACCAGATCAATATTCAGGAAGAATTGGCAGTCACTGATGTGTTCCAGTGACAACTGATCCAAATAATATTAATTATATCTTAATAAAACATAACAATCTGGCAAAACATTTCCATAATTCAACATCATCTCAGTGCTTGACTAAACTAATGAGAAAATAATTGTTTTTTCCAAAGTGATAGACAAAAATCAATATATAGAAATTACAAAATTTACAATTAAGAGAAGATACTGTATTAATGTAATTTCACCTTTTTGATTTGCATTTCACAAACTCATACCTTATTAAAAACGCAGTTATACAAGATTTTTGTCAGAATACACAAGTTTAAAGTGTAGTACTGATGCTCATCCATATCTAGAGGCTAACTTTGCACTGTACATAATAGAATGATGATGTATAGGAAATAAAATTATCAAAACGACTTTTGATTGGTAATACTGTGAAATATTCTTTACTATATTACTAACTTTGTTTAATAACCTAATATATTGATTTATTTATTTAAAAAATAATAATGTTTAACGGTACTTTAGTAAACTTGTTTCCTAATAAAATCATGTGTTGTAAATTAAGAATGTGTTAGAAGATAATTAAGGTGGGGGTCTCAAGATTTTGACTGCATAGAGGTATCAATAAAAATTAAGCTGGCGCTGCTTTATAATCATTGCACCTTTTAGATTTCCACCAGAAAGGTTCTTGTATTTTTCTGCTCAAATGAATTAAGGAATTTTTTGTCAGAGGAGGTATTCTTAAATAAAATTTAATGTGGCAGACATGTCCTGCCATTCTTTAAATGTATAGTTATTTGGAAATACAAATATAAGAAGAAAATCAATGATGAACTGCTTGATTATTCAGGACAGTAAAATTAATTTTCTTATACTATTTGATGAGACTGATGAAACACTGCATAATCTGACTGAACAAAAATATCCCTACAGTATGTAAAAATAAGATATTTTGTAATGAATATAGTTTCCCTGTTTAAGGAAAATTTATATGGATGGGTCCTGAAAAATAATTGTCAGATTCTTAAACAGATGTAATCCTTTTGTAAATATCATCTTAGCACTTATTTCTTCCTGGCTACCAGATCAGCTGGGTAAGAACGGCCTAAGAAAATAACTAACCTCACTGTATGGTACACTGTTTGCTGTTGGCAGAAAGTGTGATACATAATATTATTATATTATACAAAAATTTTGTGACATGGCCCTTCTTCAGTGAGCAGACTGTTTATATCATATCAGTGTAGTGGCTGAAAAGACTGGCAAAATGTGGAAGGGACTTGGGTGGCAAGAAGTAAGGATAGGAAACCTTGTCAGAAATAACAGGAACATCTGTTTATTTCTTTATTAACTATTCTTGTTCAATATATTCCTGCTGAGGAAGGACCTTAGGGATGTGAAAATGTAGGTAATAAATGAACATACAGGACAAAGTGTAAACCATGACTGTGTATTGGGTATGATCACAGGTCAAGACCTGTGACTGCTCTGATCTGTTTCTAGATTTAGATCATTGCTGGATCTCAGAGAGCGATTTAAACCAAAAATGTATTGTACAGAGTTTAAACATCAAGAAAATGAATTTTTATGGACAAAGAATTTTTTTGTATCAAATATCATGACCACATGACCTGATTTGGTTGTAATAAGAATTTGGCCTGAACTTGCATTAAGGGTTCACTCTGCAAAATTTTTAAAAATTCTGTTCAGTTTGAATGAAGTATTTAAGATTGACGAGGCAATCTCTGTACAAAGTATATATATCATAGTGGGAAAAACTTATACATTAAAATAAACAAAATTTAAAATTACAACGATTTACAAATCTTGATATTTTATAACTCTTGGAGGATACTATAAGATAATCTTTCAGTTTTTCTTCAAATTCATCTTTGTTATGCACCTGTTTCATATGATACATTAGAAAGTTTACTGAACAGATGTGTCCAAAGTAACTCTTGTTTGTGCTAATGTTAATGATGTTTAATCTTTGTGGCATTTTTTTTTTTTTAATTGTGTACCTGGGACTTTGATCTAATTAAGATACAATTGTATGACAAAGCCCTAGACAGAATATATTTATGCTGAGAAGTCATTGTAAAAATACTGAGCTTTTTATGAAGAGTTGTCTGCAATAAGTTTTTGATTCTACATACACAGCATTCTAACAGCGCTTTTCTGTACTTGGAAAATTTTATCACTTTCTGAAGAGATTATCAAAAAAATTATTCCATAAGACATGACTAAATAAAATGAGAGGAGTACACTTGTTTCATTAATTCCATATCTGCTGTTAGAGAAATTGTTTAGATTGAAAAGGTGGCATGTTTAATTTCTCCAGCAGTAATGTGGTCTAATCTTGCCAACTAAGTTTCTCATCTCCCAGAGTAGCAAGGAATTTTATAAAAAAATTTATCAAAAATTGTGTTATTTTTATAATTTGTATGAAAATCTTGCTGGACAATTTTTTTTTAAGTGTAATGAAATGTGTTATACCAAAATTTAATTTCAATTACTTTTTTCATAACAGTTTGTTACTTCAATGAGTACTTCATTCAGATTTGATTCTAGATTACTATCAGGTTTTTTTTAATAATCTTAGTCATTTTTAATAAGTTTCAAGGACTCCAATGGTGGGTTCCTGGCACTCATCATTAATACCACATTATACGTGGCAGGCAGTCTCTACAGTTCACAACACACAAAATTGTTTGGCATGAACAGTCTCCATGGCAAACTGTAACTTTGTTCCTGCAAATAATATGATGCCGCTAGTGTGCTAAAATTTTGGTAAACGTTTTGACTGCAAGAAGTAAATTACCTTTAAGTATATACTAATTTTTTAAATTTAAATTTCTCAGATTTTTGGTAACAAATATTACCCATGGAAACACAGACTGTATATTAATCAAAACTTGTCCAAAATATGACCAATAATTTTTTTGGAACTAGCTTTCACAGAAAAACTATCTCAAGTTATTCAGCTTTACGACATGAAACATACATTATTTTACCAGCCCAATCTCATGCGATATATTATTTTAAAAAAAAAAAAAAAATCAAAAAAAATCAAACAAGTAGTTTTTGCATGAATACCGTTGAATTAAATATTGATATTAATATGGCAAATTTCTCAGCATTCCAAAATTGCATCAAAATGAAATATCCTATTTTGCCAAAGTCATCATGGACTGTTTATTAATCAAAACTCCATCAAAATCCGACCAGTATTTATCATAAATTCTGTTCAACTAAAAATTATTCCAAGCTTCTCATATTTTTTATGTCATACTAAAAAGAAATGTACCCTGATTTTTCCACACAAGGAATAGCTAGCTGTACATTAATCAAAACTGCATCAAAATCCAATCAGTATTTTTTTTTTTTTTTTTTTTTTTTTTTTTTTTTTTTTTTTTTTGTACTCAGTTTCAACCAAAATGATACTAATCTGATAAATTTCAGAATTTTCCAACATCACATTAATATGAAACAGACCCTATTTTACCTGAGTGGATACATTCCCTGTGTAACAATGCAATTTAATTCTCTCAGATTCCAACCAAATTTTATCATAGAAGTACAACATTTCACCAATGGGCTCTGCTGTCTTTGTCAGCTGTCAAGTGGCTTCTGGAGGTCTGGAGTGGACATCGTAGGAAACCATGGTTTTGTGTGTCTTTTCTTAACATATAAAAGGAAACATGATATGAGGCTAAGCCAGTCTAGGCACTCTCAACAAGCTTATAACATCCAGAAGCTACTTGACACTTGATGATGACAGCAGAGCCAGCTGTTGAATCTTTCTAAAACACCATCTGGCTAACCATCCAAAATTATTACATTAAACCCTACTTTATCTATGTGCTGTGAATTAATCGAAACCCCATAGAAATTCGACCAGTAGGTTAATTGAAGATTCATTTTAAATTTATCACTTTATGATATCACATTGAGTTGAAACACACTCAGTTTTAGCCATGGGACCAAGGGCTATACATTAATCAAAACTCCATGAAAATCCAAACAGTAATTTTGAAATGAATATTATTCAGCTAAATACTATCTTAAATTTATCACTTTTCAGTATTACATCGAATTGAAACAAGCCCTATTTTGCCTGTGGGACCAAAGATTAATCATCAATCAAAACCCCCATAAAATTCCTACCAGTAGTTTTCACATAAAACACATTCAACGAAAAGTCATCCCAAATTTTCACACTTTATTTTATCCATGTGGACCAAGTGCTGCACATTAATTGAAACCCAATCATAATGCAAGCAGTAGATTTTCCATCAATCAAGTTCAACGAAAAACTGGAACTATTTATTTTTAATTTCTGCTTTCTTGACATGAAATGAAACATGTCCTGATAAAAAAAAAAATATGAGTTGGGGGGACTACTAATAAGCTGCAGAGAAGGAATCAACTTTTTTCCAATAATTAGGTCTATCTATCTGTATGTGGTTGGTTGAACGGGGATTCATACATTTACTGTAAATGTACAGACTTTTATCTAGTTACAGTTTTAAGTATATATTAGAGCATTATTGCTTTGCCTATAAGAATTCTTTGATGGTGGATACTGGGAACTAAGTTGAATATTTTGAAACCTAAGCTGAATTTTTATGTATTATGACTTTGGTTTAACATACTTTTTTTTAATATTCATTTCTAGAAACCATTCAACTTCCTCCACCCCATTCACCCACACTCCAATCATCTTTGCCACCAATTTATTTTGTCTTTTTTTCCCAACTCAACACCAACATTGTATTTTTCTCCAATCCAACATATTTAAAATCTGCGAGAAAGGGGACAGACATTTCAATAACAACTATTTTGTCACAGTAAAACTTGACAATTTCAAATAATGGAGATTTCCCCATTCTGTGGCATTAACATACATTGGATAGTATTGACAAGATTTTCTCACCAGCTTCCAGAGCAGGAGAAGCAGTTGAATTTTGTGATCCAGGTCCAAACTTACGTCTGCGAACTACTTTTGGAGTTCCTCTGTGCCTTGCAGCAGTGCGGGTAGATGGTAAAACTGTTGTTCTAGATGTCTCAGGAAATTTCTGGCATGGTTTAAATACACATATAAGTATTCAAAATTTTGCACAGGCAGAACGCATCACATAACAAACATTGAATAAAGAATGAGTTGGTTTAAAAAATATTCATAATATAGACTGATATAAAGGAACTAAGATTTGTACTCACTTCAAATATTTTAAATTTTAAAACAATTTCACAAAGGTGTTAATTTTATTTATTTCACTACTCTTTTCATAAAATTCAGTTATTCTTCATTACAGACTTGAGTAGATAACAGTTGTTTAGTATTTTTCTCACAAAAATAAATGCTTCAACGAAACAAAAGAATTTAATTGAAAGCATTAAAGAAAAATGCCTGTGAAATTAAATGAATGAGAGGTAACCAGCCTAATTAAATATTGCTTTTAGTAACTCAAAATAACTTTGGACCAGGAAAGCTTATTAACTGTAAACTCCAAAAAATCATCAGATTTTGTAGGTATGTACATGTTTGAGATATATATAACTAAGGAAGGATAGGGAAATATGACTCAACACTTACCACAGGTGAAGGTGGTTGGGAACAATGAACACAAAAAAAACAAACACAAGAGAAGCACAATATTTTGGCATGTGACAGATGGAGTCAGACGTGTTCACTGAAATGGCCGTCTGGTGAATGGAGTAGCCGGCGCGGATGATAGTGTAGGAAAGGGGGGGGGGGGACTCAAATATTGGATCGATAGCGTTGATGGTATTTTATAATTAAAATTGGTAGAACAACATAATAACTGAGTGAGGATACATATATAAATCAAATTTTGAGAAACTATAAGTTAAAAATAAATTATAAGAAATATAAACAGTAGAGATAATATGTGCTGGGTCTGGTGGAAGGAGTTGATTGGGGCTAGGAGGATGTCTGGTTTCCAGGATATTCTAATAGGCTAGTTCCCATCTATGTAGTTCAGAGGAGGTTGTGTTATCAGGGAAAACTTGGATCGCCCTAACTCAGAAACAGATGATAAAATTATTGTTTGTGGGAAACTGGTATGTTTTGCAAACGGATGGGCCTCATTGTTATTATATACTGTCTGCCTGTGGCCATTCATTCTGATAGCAAATGGGTTAATAGTGAGGTCTATATATGAGCTGGAGCAATGGAGGCATGTAAGTTGATATATGACGTGTGTTCTCATGCATGTAGCATGACCAATGATGGGGAATGTTTCACCTGTGCTAGGTTTGGAGTAAGTGGTAGTAGCTGCATGTTTTACAGTGGGGTCTGTTGCACAGTTCCCACACACTGAATAATTTTGATATCTGTTTCACAGTTAGGGCGATCCAAGTTTTCCCTGATAACACAACCTCCTCTGTACTACATAGATGGGAACTAGCCTATCAGAATAACCTGGACACCAGACATCCTCCGGGCCTAAATCTCCAATACATTCCTCCCACCAGACCCACCACTTATTATCTCTACTATTTATATTTCTTACATTTTATTTTTCACTTTTTTTTCAGAATTCGATTTATATGTGTATCCTCACTCAGTTACTACATAGAATACAAAACACAGAGCATTATATCATACCACATATGACAAAAGCTAAGATTTGTCTGAATTGAAGGTTGGTTTCAAGGCCTTTAAAAATTCCAGCTTAGGACCAGTATTTGAACCAAGAATCTTCCATTCCCCACTCACATGCCTTAACCACATGAACCTACAGAACACTAGTAACAAAGAGCAGTGTACATGTGTCCAGCCTTTTCTTTGCTTGAGATTTGTGCTCTTTATAATGTAAGAACTAATAGCCTTTTTATACCCGCCAGCATAGCTCAGTGCACTGAGAAGCCACACAGTAGACTGCGGGAGTACAGGTCACCTTGTAATGCCTGTCCTGACTATAGTTTTTAGCTGCTTTTCTGCAGCTATCAAGGTGAATGCCAAGACGGAGCACAACCTCTGCCTTTTAAACTAAACATTTCACAAGGAAAAATACACTTACCACTCACAGAATATGGTTACACATTTCACAGACAGATGCAACACTTTACTTCCCCCATTACTGTGTAGTATGACCTTGCAGTAGGTATTAAATGCTTGGCGTCACCAAGGGCATGCGGCTATAAAATTGTCCAAATTTTACAATGCCAGTGATGAGTAAAAACTCATCAAAACAGCTGACCCCCAAATGTTTGCAAATTGTGGTAAAGAACAAGGACTGATAGACTTTTTATAATATAACTGTTTAATTTGCTTGTGCTGTGTTACATGCATAACAGCTTTGGAATATTCAGTATATTCACCATATAGTCACTCCTAATTTAAATAATGTAAACAAAAAGCCAACCTATTTGGGTGAATACATGAAATTTATCGAACACAACCTAGAAACTACTCCCCCCCACCCCCACCCCTAAAAAAAATTTTTTTTCTTTCATTTCCACAGTTTATGATGCCATTTTCATTGCATATTTAAATTTATTTACTAATTTACATTGTTTATCATTAACAATTAGAAGTATTATTTTTTTCTTTTAATTTCTGTTTTTCTTCTTCTGTGAAACATAAGTTTAAAACACTAATCAAAATTCATAATCTAACTGAAGATTAAAAACTAGTTTCTATGTGAAACCCCTTCAAAGGTTCAAAGAAGTGGATCAAAAATCTTAGTTGAGTGTATTTATCACAATTTTGATGATAATATCAAATTGGAATTGTTTCCATATTATATGATCTTCAAAGATGTGGTGAACTGGGCATCAACCTTAAAAATGTATATAAGTCAAAATGAAGACAATATAACTGCATGATGTTGCAAAATCATCTTAAACTTAGTGATTAAGTAAATTAGGGTAGTGTTGTGGCCTATTGACAGAGTTTCAATTTGCCACACATTTCACTGGTGTGATGGCTGGAGCTACTATTTAACAAGGAATCTGAAGCATAGAACATCCTGGCATAGCTCACATGTTCAAGAAGAAATCTTAAAAATTCTAAACCCATTGGGTTTTGAACCTGGGGCTCCACATTTTTGAAACAATGTATGATAACCTAAATTTTGAAATTTAATGAAAAAAATTGTTAATAGAGCATCAAGTTCAACCCAATAACATTACAGATCATGTTCAAAGTAGTTTTCGTAAGTAATTCAAGTGATATATTAAAGTGAATAAAGCCAGAACGTAATATCAACTTTGTCATATAGGGAAGTTCAGACTGTTTGATAAAAGAAAACATTACATTCATTTTAACAGCTACTCCAGGCCATGTATAGTCAAATGAGGTATGTACCTTATCAGCTAAAAATTTTTCCTGAAGAGTTATAAGACTTTATAAGTCGAGTTTGGTTTAATATAGAAAGTCATCATAAACCACTTTAAAAATTCCTGGAACCATAGTTTTAAGGATACATGAACGATTAATAGCTCAAAAGAACCATTATTTTTTTATTACTCCTCATATAAAAGATTCATAGACATAGCAAAAGATTAAGAATTGGTTTTGGTGGATCTAGTGAAAATTTTTCATAGTATCGGCAAATTTCAGCAAAAAAACTACGCATTTCCGGTTTAGATGAGTTATACTTCATCCTGAGGAAGGATCTTACAAAAATTAATAACAAATCAAGTAAGTTAGTTAGCGACTACACAACTACATTTTTTATGGGAATTTGGGTAAAGAATCATTTAAAGTAACTTTTAGATTGGTAACTTAGATATTTTGGAAAATAACATTTATTCAGTGATTTGTCCGATCTCACCATTTTCATCTTTTCCAAAATTGTAATCTGGCAGATTTATAGATTAAATGAAAGAGACAATCCTACAGAATAGTTTAGAATTTATTTCAACTCGATAACTCAAATACTTTAGACAGGAAAGATAATTCAAGATTAGTCATGAAAATAATTGTTTTACGGGGAAATTATGAAAGATACAGGAATTTTTACTAGGGTTCATTTTAATTTTAGGATACAAGCTATCTGGTGTAAAATCTGCAAGTTGTTTGGAATCAATTTTGTACCTGGAAATTTTGGGTGATTTCATGAGAATCGGAAATGTTCCTGGTTCTCATACCGCCTCTATAAATAAACCAATGGTGAGGCCCCTCATGTTCAGTTGGTAACAGTTGTTTGCGAAGTGTACATGTCCATTTGTCTGGTGGTTGGGACATGAGATGTAGCCAGAAGGCATTACACAATACTACGTAGGAACTTGGAATTTTTGGGCACGAGTATTATAGTTAAGCGATCCACATGTGACAAATTCAGTTAGGGGTTTATGTGGGATGACCTGGTTTCAGTTCACTTTTCAGTATCTGCAATCAATAAATTTTGGAAACAAAGTTCGATGCCAATTGTTTGTTTGTGACTTTGTGACAATACAGTGATGGTAAAATTAATTTGAAACAGCAGTGACTTCGATTTTAACATACCTTTCCTGATTGAGTTTATCCAGTCTGGTGGTGACTGATTTTCAGTAACGAACAATTTATTATCTAAAGGCAACTCATCACGGTTATAGATCAGACTAAATGTATCAACCCCAGCAAGCACTAGTTCCTGACAACAAACATCTTATCGACTAAGCTAGAAAACAGCTGTTTCTTACTCCAATTAGGTTTCTTAATCTCCTGGCATTTATTTAAATAACAAAAGCTTTATAACTTACCACAGTTGTTGTTGAGCCGTTGTCTGTAATAGCATCTGTGCTCACTGACTGTTGTTCCAGAGACTCTGTAGTACTCAGGATTTGGCTTGATGTCACTTCTGCTATGCCTGAATAAAGAAGCTGCTGGGATGTACTGAGAACAGGTTCTATTTCTAATGTGCTCAAGTCTTTTGCCTTAGTAGTTTCATCCGTTGTTCTTAAGGTGCTTTCAGGTAATGAGTCTTGCAAACGAAGTGTAACAGCTCCACCCGTAGGTATTACAGTCTGTGTTTTGTACTGAGTTATTTGGCTTGTGGTGACAAAGCTGTTCAGTTCAGTTTTTGCCTGGGACTCATTAATATTCACAGCTAAATTTTTTATATTTTGTTCATTAGAATTAACACTGAAAATTAATTTTGTTGTGCCACTGAGTGGAGTTGTGTTGAAAATTGAGGAGGTAATGGGTTCACTTTCTGACATTGGGCTATTTGTAACAGCACTTGAAGTAACTTCACGATCACGCTCTGTGAGCTCAGGAACAGGGAGTTGTGTCACTTCTAATGTAGCAGATTTCGATAATTTTGTTTCCGCTCTTTCTGGAAGTGTAGTTGCTTTACCTTCTGCGAGAGTCCTTAGTGATGAACTGGGTATTTCATCTTCATTTTGCTCTGTTATTTGCAGTTTTGATGTTTCACGCTGATTTGTAGTCTCAACTTTTGGACGGAATCTTCTTGATTTCTCTGTTACCTGTGTGTCCTTTTCAGTAGGAGTAGTTGTTAGACGCAATCTCCTTGGCTGCTCTGTAACATTTGATTCAGTTTCTGTATCTATTTTAATTCTAAATCTTCTTTTTGGTTCTGTTGATCCTGATTCAGTTGTTGTCCCAGCTTTGGGGCGAAACCGTCTAACTTTTTCTGTAACTTCACTTTCAGCTGGTACATCAGTATTTGGTCTGAACCTCCTCAATGAATCTGGCACTTCTGCTTCTTCAGATTCTGTAGTAGTGGCCTCAGTTTTTGGACGAAACCTTCTTCTTTCTGTATTAGGCCTTGTTTTTATTTTTATAGTTGTAGTATCAGCATAAATTTCTGGTGAGACACTAGTAGTTTCTAGCTTCTGCCGGAACTGCCTAAGAGACTTTGTAGTTGAATCTTGATTATAGTCCTCAGTAATACTAGATGCTGTGGCTGTGTTTGATTTCATTTGTTGGTTTTCTATGATGGCATCATCAATAGTTTCATAAATGGGAGAACTTGATACTGTTAATACATTTCCTTCTTTTGCTAAGAATCTATGACGTTCTTGTTTTTGTTTTGATGTGTAATCCTCTGTCTGGAGTGTAGAACTCAAAGTAGAAGGTGTAGTCCCTCTCAGACTTGGTTTTGTCTCATCTTCTGCATCTGTTATAGTTCTGTAATTAACATCTGAATGAAACTCTGTATTGGTATTGCTACCATCCCCAGCACTTATAATGTTTGGTTCTACTGTGGGTCTAACTCTGCTGATAGTGACATACCTGAAAATGAAATTGTTGAAATTTTTACGGAGTATGAATAATATAACTGTTCACCTTATGAATTTTAAATAGGACAGTTTTTAACTTGTGAAATAATGCTAGTGCAAGATCTGTCTGGAGTACAAAACAAAATTCTTGAGTAATGTTAATTATAAACTGCGTTGTAGTATATAATATATTTGAAAAGAAATAACTATGACAAAAACAATATTCATGTTAAAAATATAGCAACAATTAACATCAAAGAACAGAAAACAAAAAAACAAAACACTATTGTTAAAAAATAATTATGTTTCCCTTCATATTATTTGTGTTCTTTCTAATTATTTATTGTATAATTTGTTTATTTTTACATTACCAACCTTGGAGAGTTGCTTTCTTGATAAGATACAGTTGTTGATCTACTTTCTTGAGGAGGCAAAATCTCAGGAACTGTAGATGCAGATTCTTGAAAAACAGCCCTTCCAAGATCATCTTCTGAAGTGGTTATAGGTCGACTACGCTGAATAGTAATATATTCCTTGTAGGGTGTTTTGATTTCTACCTTTGGTTCTGGTATTTCATCTTCATCTACATATTCCTCTTCATCTGACAGTTCACCATCTTGCTCTAAACTGCTTGAAAGTATTTTTTTGCTGTCGTCTTCATTTGACTCCTCAAGAGGTGTTGCTCTTGTTGATGGTCTTGAGGAAACAAAAAACAATATTTATATAGTTTACTCATTCCTTTAAATATTAAATTAAATCTGAAGAGTAAAACATCCTTGCATTTTTGTGTCTTTTTTTTACAGAACCGTTACAGCAGTGACAGGTTCATATTAACTATCTTTGAATAGAAATAAAAAAATTCTATTGAGTTTTCTGTAGCTTTCACCCTTTACAAAATCTAGGTTGGAATTTTTTCTATTATTCCTAAAAGCTCAGACAATACATATTTATGGATATTCCACTGCCTGTTGCTGTGCCTAAGCCACAACTAAAACAATTTATTTAAAAATTCTTGTTACAAAAGCTATAAAATTATTTTACCCTTAAATTTATCAATGGAAAATCTAAACATGTAAGAATATGATAGTTGACAGTGTTTAACCTCAAGGACAATATGCTATACAAATTTAAGAGAGACTGGATTGGTATCAGTTATCATTTCAAAGAAATAACTCTTGAAATCTAAATGGTTTTGTCACTAATTAATGTATATTTCAAATGTAGACCTACATAGTATCTGATTTAAATTCTTATTAAATATTAGTATTCAAGAGGACACAACTGCTTCACTATAGTTCCTCAGAGGTGATGATCATACAATAGCCATTTCATATTAATCTTGATTGCTGAAGAATTTATTTAATTAATTTTATTATTTTTAAGCAATCGAATCATCAGAATCAAGTACATTGAAAGGTAACATCAATAAGAACTGAGAATTTCCTGCTGTAAAGATGCAATGAACTCTTCAAGTGTGTACCACCAGATTATGTTGTAAGAAAATGACATTTCAATGAGTGATTCAAACCGCTTCTTAATGTTCTTCTACAAGTTATGCTGCACCTGAAGAAGATGGCAGTGCTGACATTTGAAGTATTATGATTTACAACACAATTCAGTATCACACTTGTGAATATTTCATTGCAGATAACATCTGGTTTCACAAAGTTCTAAGTGTTGCATTTGGTACAACATATAGTAATAACCAACTTGAAAGTATTGTTTCATTAACAAATTAATGAACAAAATTTCTTTTGTTTTAATAGTATCTCTATCAAAAACATAAATCCATTTTTTATGGAGAAGATTTCTGACCAAATAATACAAAAACTACCCTAGCTCCCATTTAACACCCCTTACAAACCCACAGTTTAATCCAGTTTTGGTGGAACTTTACATGTGTATACTTTAAAACAAAGAGAATAAGAAAAATACTGTCCACATCACTTTTACAAAAACAGAAAACCCTATTCATCTTTCTACCCCTTTAATTACTGTCAATGTGCTACAGTTTGTATCTGATTTTGAGGGAAGTATGCATACTTCAAAACAAACAGAAAAATACTGTCTACATTTTGTTTAGAGAGGCCAAACCCTTTTCTCCCCTTTCCATCCCCTTAATCTACACAAAGTTACAGTTTCTATCCGATTCTGAAGGAAATTTTGCGCATGTATACTTTAAAATGTACGGAACTATTGTGTTTAAATTTGGTTGCAGGAGCCAAACACCTCTTTCCTTCTACTCCCACCCCTCCTAATTTCAAATTTTCTTTAATATACCCACAGTTTTTATCAGATTTCAATGGAACACTGCACATTTATACTTAAAAATAATGAGAAACTTAATATCTACATTCTGTTTACAAAACCCAACTGCTCACTCCCTTGCCCCATTTAATTTTTGCAAACGTTCTTTACACAAAACTACAGTTTTTATATGGTTTTGATGGAACTTTGCACATGTATACTTTAAAACAAAGAGAAAAATACTGTCCAACCTAACTTTACAAAAACCAAACTACTCTTCACCTCTACTTATTTTTTATACATACCTACAGTTTTTATCTGATATTGATAAACATTTACACATGTACACTTTAAATCAATCAGAAAAGCCCTTCTACATTTGGTATAGAAAAGCCCAATCTCTCTTCCCCTTTATTCACCCCTTTTAATTTCGAATGTACAAAAATCCCGTCAAAATCAATTAAGCTATTTTTAAGTCATGGCAGGATTTTCGTAAAATAAATGTGTCCTAATGTCTCAACATATACCTCAGATTTCATCTTGGACTCCAAGCTTTCACGTTGTGATAACTAATTAAAAATCTATATTTTCTGAGTGATGCCGGAACAAACAGATATATTTCAGAGACAGATTTGTGTATGTGGTATGTATTAATGCCCAGATGTTACACGTTTCGATTATTGAGCAGCAGCTTTAACAGTTGTTATGATTAGGTCGAAACACAGCCTGGACAAAAATGTAAACTGACATTCCTTAACACAGCATCTAATTCACCCAGTTCTGGAAGTTGTTGGGGTATATAAAGACAGTTTTTTTTTTTTTTTTTTTTTTTTTTTTTTTTTTTTTTTTTTTTAAGCAAGAGCTTTAAGCACTGCACTACCAGGAAGTTCACAAAATGAGTAAAAATAAAACGATTGTTTAAAAAAGAAAAAACTACCTTCAAAAAAGCGCTCTAAAAATTTTAAAATAATTTTATACTTTGCTTAGAAGAAAGTAAATCTTGATGGACAATATTTTACATTACTTTTATTGAATTTTTTACATTAATCAGTTATTTTTGGAGTCAGTGCCATGGAGGAAGGAAATATGACGCAAGAGACCTTCACCACGCATTGAAGTGAAGCAGGGCGGAGGAGGAGTGGGGGGGCATGGCCGGAGTGGAGGGGGCATGGCCGCTTCCATACAGACATGGGGAATTTGTACAAAAACCTCAAAGGCACTCTAGGATAAACGTGACGCCGCAATCTGGTGATGGATTATTATGTAACTCGATATGGCAAATAAAAAATGAAGAATAAAATTTTTTGATATCCTGCCTAGTTTTCGAGATATTCTGTCCCAAATGTGAAATGGTTTTGGTTGAAATTCAGAAGAAAAAATTGGTCAAATTCAAATTTGATGATGGATTCTTATTTAAAAAGACGAGACAAATGAAAAATAAAGAATAAAATTTTCGATATCTCACCTAGTTCTAGAGATATACTGTATCAAAAGTGAGGTGTCTTGAGTAGAAATGGAGAAGAAAAATTTCGCAAAAGTCAAATTTAATGATCGATTCTTATGTAACACGACGAGACAAATCGAAAATAAAGAATAAAATTTTTCGATATCTTGCTTAGTTTTCGGGATATACTGGGAACAACGCAATTGTTTGGAAGCGCAATATCGCCGCTGCCACCACTGCGCATGCGCGAGCCTGCTTCACCAATTTAACGTCACTTCTCCTCCATATATTTCCTTCCTCCATGGTCAGTGCCAGCCACAGCAAGAAAAACAAAAAGATAAAAAAAAAAAATAACAATAAACATAAAAAATCATGTTATTATTTACCTACTATTAATGCTGGAAACATGTTTCAACAAAACTGAAACATTCAGATGATACGCCGATATAATACTAACTGAAAAGCATTTACTGCATGATGCAGCCTACCAAGTGATACTGTAGCGCTAGTGATATGCCGGGATGACCAACGAGGTCAAGCCACAGATTAAAATACTTTCTAAGTTGTTTCAATAAACTGTCTTGTACAATGACAATATCTGCCTCACTACATGCTGTAAAATATTTGGAGTTTTTGTTTGTACTCCCTGTGTCACCTCGAACACCAAATAAACCTCAGTAATTTGTTCTTTGGGATGTGACAGCTGGCACCGACTCCAAAAATAACTGATTAATGTAAAAATTTCTATAACAGTAATGTAAAATGTTGTCCATTTAGATTTACTTTCTTCTAAGCAAGGTATAAAGTTATTTTAAAATTTTTAGTGTGCTTTAATTTGATGGTGGTTTTTATGTTTTTTAAAACAATTATTTTATATCAGTTATAAGTCTAAATGGCTCTATAAATGAAGGTAGTGTTTCCTTTTACAAAATATTCTGAATCCAAATACCCAATATTCTAATACTACTTTCTGACTTTCTATAACTGTTTTACTCTTATTTATGACTTGAATTATCAAAGCAAATGACTTTAAAACTGATGTGCCATGCTATTTAAGTGGAATTGCTGCTATGAAAACAATTTTTTTTATGAAGTTATCAAATTTTATGTTACAATACACATGGTCATTTAGCTATATGTCTTTCTTTGTATACATACATGCCATCAATGTGTACATAAATGATAACAGTTTCAATTCTCTGACAGGTAGAATAGCCACCAGAGTGTATTTGTATGATTCATTGTTTTATACTGTTGCTATGACTTATAGGATATAACAAGTGTGGTGAGCAAGTGGTAACATTCCGACCTTGCATTCGGGAGGACGCCGGTTTGATTACTTGCCCGGGCATCCAAACCTGGGTTTTCCATGGTTTCCCCAAATCACTCCAGACGAATACCAGGATGCTTCCTTTAAAAGGCCATGGCCGAAATCCTTCCTGTTCCTGTTCCTAGTCCTCAGCCTTCCCCTCTCTAATGATGCTGATGCTGATGCTGATGTTGATGAGGCATAAAGACACAAACAAAAAAAAAAAAATGGTAGGATATATTGGGGGCATGAATGGTGTTGAATGTTGATTCGTTGCTGTGAAGGACATCAACAAATAATGTGAGACAGTGTTACCAGCACCTGACAGACTTTGAAAGAGGAATCATTGTGGGTGACCATTTGCCCACCTGATTGTATTATTATTATTATTATTATTATTACTCCACGATTCACTGAAAGTGTATGATGGAGGGTGCTTTGCACCTATCTGAAAGGGTATTAGTTTGGAAGGGATATATGGGATATGGCAGGTGGCACCCATGGGCTATTGTGAGGACCCATCCCAGCATTTGTGTGGAGTGATCCAGGAAAACCATCGAAAACCCAGATCAGGATGGCCAGAGAGCTACTCCTGTCGGATTTTAAGTTTACACTCCCAGTAAATCCTTTCTATTCCATTCCCTATTTGTTCATGGAAAAAATGAGTACAGAAAAGAATCGGTTCAGGCCCTGATTTCTCTTATCTTATTTTCGCGGTCATTCCGAGATATGAATGTTGCGGGTAGAAATATTTATTTGCTGTCATTCCGAAATACATCAGTCGTGAATTTTTCAATTAGCTTCTGTTG
This sequence comes from Vandiemenella viatica, assembly GCA_031002005.1. Taxonomy (NCBI): domain Eukaryota; kingdom Metazoa; phylum Arthropoda; class Insecta; order Orthoptera; family Morabidae; genus Vandiemenella; species Vandiemenella viatica. Next base: position 248,800,346 of record CM061921.1, read on the forward strand.
AGGGCAACGCCTTCGGTTTTCCAGGTCTTCCCAACCTAACTCCTTCAATATTGCACTTATGCTTTTACTCCAACTATATATACCTGTCACGAATCGCAGCTCTTCTTTGGACCTTCTCTAATGCTTCCATTAACCCCTTTTGATGGGGACCCCATACAGAACAGCAATATTCTAAGTGAGGATGTACCAGCAACTTATATACAATCGATTTAACTTCCGGAGTGCATTGTTTTAAATTAGAACCTAGAAATATGAGCATACGATTTGCTTTCCCAATTACATTCTCGATATGTTAATTCCACCTCAAATTATTATGAATTGTTACCCCCAGGTATTTAGCGGAATCTATCGTTCTAAGGACAGAACTATTAACTGTATATTCAGAGCTAAATGGTGTCACCTTTTTAGTTACACACATGACTTGGCACTTTTTAGCATTTAACTCCAACTGTCAGTCTTTACAACACGCAATTATTTTCATAATATCATCTTGTAACAAAGCACAGTCTTCCTGCATTTCGATTTCATGATAAATAATAGCATCATTGGCAAATAATCTTTTCATCCCCCTTATGATGTCACACGGATCATTAATGTATATGAGAAATGATAAAGGCCCTATCACGCTTCCCTGGCGAATCCCAGACCACAACTCGGTAAGTGATGAACGCTCACCATCGAGAACTACACACTGTGTTCTGCCCTTCAGAAAGTCTGCAACCCAGTCACATATTTGTCTAGATATGAGGTAACCATGAAGTTTCCTAAGTAACCTAGTGTGGGGCACAATTTCAAAAGCATTTTTAAAATCAAACAGTATGAAATTAACCTGGGATTGCTGACATATAATACAGCACAAGTCATGAATTAAAAGTGTAAGTTGTGTTATGCAGCATCGGCATTTTCTGAATCCATGTTGATTTGGGTTTAAAAGCTCATCTTCATCCAAAAACTGCATGACATTTGAACAGATTATGTGTTCTAAAATCCTGCAAAATATTGAGGTTAACAAAATTGGCCTATAATTTTGAGGATTATTAACATTCCCATTTTAAAACACTGGACTTATGATGGTGGTCTTCCATTTGGCTAGTATTTTTCCTCAATCCAAGGAGGCGGTATATAATTTCATCAAATAGGGTGCAATTTCCTTTGCGTACCTAGAGTAGAATCTTGTAGGAATACAGTCTGGTCCAGGAGTCTTATTGGTTTTTAGATTCATAAGCAGTTTAGTTTTTCCCTCGACATCAAGAACAAGATCATTCAGTATCCAGATTTGTGGGTCATTTGGATATGACTATGATATGACTTTGAACCACATGGGAACTTGGGCAGGCATACTTGTTTTCAAGGTTCCAGAAGACCTTGTCTGACCATCACAAGGGAGAGTCGCCATATTGTACACCAAGCACATCATAACCCCTTCACATCTGAGCTAGCCATCTGAGAACAAGAAATGGACTCCTTGCAACATTCTGTGACAGCCGGCACCATTGGTCAGCGACTAGCAGCAACCGGACTAGGGAATTAACATACCACGTGTAGGCTATCATTAACTCCACAGCACAGATGTCTACATTTGGAGTGTTCCATGACTGGGAAGCATGGACTGCTGATGAATGGAATTGCATTATGTTCAGCTTCTGCACTACCATGAATGACCGTTGGCAAGTATGGTGGAAACATGGGAAGAGGTCCCATTCTTCCAATGTTTTAGAGAGGCACAGCAATTTTACTCTTGGAATTATAGTGTGGGGAGCCATCAGGTATGACTTCAGGTCATGGCTGGTAGTAATTGAGAGATTTTCAATGGTACATCACAGATATCCTGTGTACTCATGTGTTATCTCTCAAGTGACAATATCGTGGTGCTAATTTTCAACAAAACAATGCTCATTCACATATGGCATGTGTATGTGTGTTTTTTCTGTGTGATGTTGTGGTAGTCCTGTTGCCAACAAGATCACCAGATATGTCTGTGATAGAACTTGTGGGGCAATCGCAGAGGTCAACTCCATCCCAGTGCCAGTATCCAAGATATCAAGGACCAGTTACAACAGTTGCGGGTCAGCTTACCTCAGGGGGTGATACAATGGCTTTATGACAGCCTTCCCAACTGAATCAGTGCATTCATCCAGTCCAGAGAGGGTACATCATGATACTGATAAGTGGGCTTATACTGCCAACTTCTTTGTAAATTTGGTAAATGTATGTACAACATCTTTGTGACTCTCTCTATCTATCTGCCATATTTTTCATTGAGTGCAAAGTTTGTTCTGATATCAAAGAAACAATTTCTGATGAAGCATAGTTATGATAATCATAAATACCCAAATGTATTAAATAAAGTAACATTAACAAGCAGATTGCTGAACCAACACACATAACTTAATTCAGTATATTTTAGCTATGATGGTGCACAGAATGAATATACATAATTTAATTCAGTTTAATATAGTTGTAATCAAGCACGTTCTGGTGAGGAAATTTCCCTTAACACATAATTCCGCATAATTTTAATAAGGGAGGATATGAAACGTAAACTCATTGCTCGCTATAGGTGAAGACAGGAGGGTGGCAATGAACACGTAAACAAGAACAGACCTTGCAATATTTCTGTATAAATCTTAATCTTGATTAGATGAGCACATATGGCAAAGGAAACAGATGTGTAAATACTGAGACTCACCATACGATTATGCCCAAAGATGAATCATGTGGTGGTAATGTTGGAAAAAGAAGTTGAAGAAGGAGTTACAGAAAGAATATCCCTATTAATGCCAATCTTAGTAAAATAAAATACAAAATAATAGACTAAAATAAAGGCATAAAAAATCTGAATCAGTAAAAAGTGATAGTTTTATTTGTATTGTCCTAATGGAGGTAAACTAGTTCCCATCTAAAGAGTTCATAAGATGGAGTAGTATGAACAAAAAATCTGATTATTTCATGAACTAGCTTTTACTATTTGAAGTATCTATACTAATGTAGCTGCTGGTGTTCAGGTCAGATAAACTTGCTTCTTTCATTTTGGTGATCAAAGTAACATAAATTATTTAAATATACACCAGATGTGCCACATAACTACAGTATGAACACAATCTGATCAAATGTTAATTATCTCTCTTCAAAATGCAAACAAACAATAAATTCAATTAATGAAATACCAATTTGAAGTTATGAAATAATTATGAAAAAAGTAATTTTGATGTGTCCAATCTAAAATGTGCATCATATATTTAACAATGTTCTACTTAATTTTTTGTTGCAGTGTTTAATGTGAATTTTTTTTTGTTCTAGTTAATTGTTTGTTATATTGTTTTGTGTGATTTATTTATTCTTAAAGTTGAGAATTATTTTTAAATAAAGTTTTTGATAAATTTTGCACAAAAGAATTATATTTGCCATGTCAATTAAACATTGTATTGTATTTTCAGAGAAATCTGTGTTATTAATTTTTTGGGAGTGAATGTTGAGTGAAGTTTATAACTTTTTTACTTTGAATTAATAGTTTTTTTGTGGAGTTTATCATTGCTGGTTTTACATCGACATCCAAAATCTTATGTTAAACGTTTTTTGTGGTGGAGGAGGGGGATGTTTTGCAATGGAACTGTGTAATGTAGGCTACACTGTAATAATTTATTTTTATTAATTTTCTTTTGTATTATTTAATTTTAGTCAGTAATTAATTTGATTTATCAATAATATTTAATTCAATAGTATGTATCTGAGAAGTTTCATTGGTGTATCCAGTGTACTGATATTGAAACATTCCTATAGGTATTTCTAGAACTATGAATGACCTTTAGAGTGAATCTCTAATTCTGTTTAACCCAGTTTTTTGACATTTAATTTTTAAATTCTGGTCCCAGAAAAGCATATTTATATCGTGATAAACTTTTTAATTACTTAAAAGTATATTTGTTAAGGGGGTAGGTACACCTAACACATACAAATATTTGATAAAGTTGAGATGTCATTTTCTCCAAATCTATTTAAATTTGAGGGTTCAAATTTCATAGCTCCATAGAACTGTTATAGCTAGATATAAAATTTGATTTTTAAATAAAAATATTGTTTAACAATATGATAATGTACCATCCAAATTACAGTGAAAAATATATTGTTGTAAAGGGTTTTAAAGATAAAAGGCATAGTATTTGAAATTTTTCAGAAATGTTCTTTTAATATTGTAAACTAATATCAAGGCAACAAGTTGAACCTATAATATAACATATTTAACACTATATTTTTATTAATAAATTTTTTTGTCAAGAAATTAAATTTTTTGCTTTTTTTTGCTTAAATATAAAGGCATATTTTTCATTTGGGAAAAGCTGCATAAACAATAATGGTTCAGATTGTAGTACTTAGTATGTAGAACATGTCCAGCAAATTTCAAAAAGATCTATGCATATGGAAAAAAGTTATCTTTAAAACCATTTGATGAATTGCTGTTTTGAGATATTTAAGGTTAAAGATTTGGATTACCTTCAAGTGCAGTAGGATTTAAATGGCTATCAATGGTGCAGGGCATTGCTTAATCACACATAATTCCCACACTGTTAAAGATATTGAAATAATTTTTTCACTAAAATGAAGCCAAAACTATTTTAGTGAATAATAAAAAAAAATTTATTGAAACCTGATAAGTGTACCTACCCCCTTAAGTAATTTCATGTTGTAACTACTCTGAGACTGCAGCAAGTTATTTCCATTGTCAAGATTTTTTGCAAATCAAAACAAGGGCTCATAGAACTCTGTTAACAAGCAGTCCACCCAGAGGAGTTATAGCAATAAAACATGTTCAGGAGTGTACAGTTCATCCGTCCATTCATAACTTCAAGTGGGCTGTACATCGTTATAAGTGTTTTATTTTGCTTTATTTCATCTCTAAAAACATTTCAAAATTAATCCCACATCAGCATGACCCTTTAGGTCTAGTTCCAGTGGTAGACTTTAAATTAATATAATTGATGATCTCATACCTTTCTCTTCTAATATTAACATATGTTGGTTTTTCTCTTCTTAAAGCTTTGACTTCCTCATTATCCTCCAGGCCAGCATTTTGTGGCTTCTCTGGGCGGTTTTGAAATAGAGGTGTATACCTAGAAAAGAAATTCTGCCATTTATTGCAGTTGCTAATTATTATAAAGTAATTACCAAAAACAATTGAAGACTCTGAATACAAACAATCTTAACTTCTGGATAGAAAATCCAGGTTTAATTTAATTGTAAATAATAACAGATTGCCATAGGGCATTAAGATACAGCTAAAAAAATATGGAATTAAAACATTAAAGAAATGTGATTCTTCTTTTCTGTGATATTATTCATTGTTAAAACTATTTATCAAAATCTACATACTTTATTTTATACTGTCGAGAGTATGTTGACATCTATGATATCACACAATAGGCATAAAAATATACAGATTTAATGAAATGTTGTTACACTTTCAAAATGACAAAAATATTGAAAATAGGGCAAGTCATCAAGGGAACTTACTGAATGTTTGTTTTAAAAGGTTTGGTTATTTGATTTCTTCTAAATACAACATACACATTTTACATCTGTCCTACCTGAAATTTCAGGTGACATTTTCTACATGATTAGATGAATTTAGGTTATTCATGGCATTGTTTCCAGACATTTAGATTCTCTTAGTGAAGTTGGAATAAATAAGTGGTAACACTATTAGAAAATTCTGGATTAAGAAATTGAGCTAAAAAATGAAGATCTGATTCTTGAAAGATTCTATAAATTTGCTTATTGCTGCATTATACCATTTCTGAACATCTGAGGTGAAACATATTACTGTGAAGAAAGGATTTGTTAGTTAATTTATTTATTTATTTATTTATTTATTTATCAATCTTGTTCCATGGATCCCTGCTGAGGAAGTACCTCTGGGATGTGAAACATGTCATTGTTGATACATATACACATAATATGAGTCATATCATAGTAAATATATATATATATACATATTTTACAAATACAAGAAATAATAATAAACATACATTTTTGCAACTGAGTTTTGCTAACGTCATAATGAGTACAATTAATTATTTTCTTCAAATTCTTGAATGGAGTAGAAGGAGTTGCCAATAAGATAATCTCTAAGTTTTTGTTTGAATACATCTTTATTATCTGAAAGCTGTTTTATACGATTAGGTAGTTTATTAAACAGATGTATCCCAGAATAATTAACTCCTCTTTGTACTAATGACAGAGATGTTTGTGTTTTATGCAAGTTATTTCTGTTTCTTGTATTGAAACTGTGTACCTGTGAATTAGGTGTAAACAGGTTAAAATTTTCTATGACAAAGCTCATGAGAGAATATATATACTGAGAATACATTGTAAGAATATTGAGTTTCTTAAAGAGTTGTCTGCAAGAAGTTCTTGGTTTTACCCTACACAGAAACCTAATAGCTCTTTTCTGTGCTATGAAAACTTTTTTACTTTGTGAAGAGTTTCCCCAAAAAATTATGCCATATGACATTACTGAATGAAAATATGAGGAGTACACCTGTTTCATTAATTCTAGATCTGCTGTTAGAGAAAGTGTTCGTATTGCGAAGGTGGCACTACTTAACTTTGCCAGTAGTGTAATGATATGATCATGCCAACAGAGTTTCTGATCTATTTTAATACCAAGAAATTTTATACTCTCTGTTTCTAAGATTTTGTTGTTTTTATAGTTTATACATATATCTGGCTGTGCATAGTTTTTTGTTTTAAACCTAATATAATGTGTTTTTTCAAAATTTAATTTTAATGAATTTGCCTTAAACCAATTTGCTACTACTCTAAGTACTTCATTTACATTAAATTCTATAGTACTGTTTGGTGTTTTACGCACAGTCAGGTTAGTGTCATCTGCAAATAAAACACTCTTAACTTTGTCGGATAAATTTCCAGGAAGGTCATTGATGTATAACAGAAAGAGGAGGGGACCTAAGACAGAGCCTTGTGGAATTCCATGTTTTATTTTCTCCCAGTCTGATGAAGCATCTTTACTTATTTTAGAATCAAAAATTGAAACTTTTTGCATTCGGCTTTCAATGTATGATTTAAACCATTTACCTGCGGTCCCAAAAATACCATAGTATTCCATTTTTTTCAAAAGTAATTCATGATTTACACAGTCAAATGCTTTTGCAAGATCACAAAATATTCCTACAGGATTCATTTTATTATTCAGTTCCTCAAATGTGTTATTTAAAAATGAATATATAGCCATTTCTATGGATGATCCTTTTTTGAACCCAAATTGTGAATTAGTTAGGATATTATAGTGTGTAACATGTTTTATTACTCTACTATACATGACTTTTTCAAAAACCTTTGAGAATGTTGAAAGTAATGAAATGGGACGATAGTTGTCTACACATGTTACGTCTCCTTTTTTAAATAATGGTTTTACAACAGCATATTTTAGTCTATCGGGAAAAACACCTTGTATTAAGGATTCATTACAAATGTGAGCAAGTACATGACTGATACAGTCTGAACATCTTTTCAGTAATTTACTTGAAATATTGTCATAGCTGGAAGAATTTTTAGGTTTTAATTGTTTAATGAGTTTATTTATTTCTGAGACTGTTACTGGTGGCAATTTCATCTCCACAAAGCTATTTGGGAAAGCAGTCTCAAGAAGCCTTAGAGCACTATGTGGGGATTGCTTTTCTACGCCTAATTTATCTACTACTGACGTAAAATGTTTGTTAAATATTTCACAAACCTCCCCTACTTCGCTATACACATGTCCATTTTGTTCTATTTTTATGTCTTTAGAGTGATTTACAGTTTTTCCTGTTTCAGTCTTTATTATATTCCATATTGTTCTCATTTTATTGTCTGAATTTTCTATTTTCGCCGATATGTACTTGTTCTTGGCCTTCCTTATTACATTTCTTAGTATTTTAGAATAAAGTTTATAGTGAACTTTCAGCGCATAGTTATCTGATTCTCTCATTTTTAAATAAAGGTCCCTCTTTGTTTTACTAGAGATTCTAATACCCTTTGTTATCCATCCCATGCCCAGTTCATTGTTTGGAGTGTTGAGAATTTTCCTTTTTTGAAACTACCTTCAAAAAGTGTTAGAAATATATTCAGAAAGGAATCAAATTTCGCATTAACACCCTGCGCATTATATACTTCTAACCAGTTTTCATTGTTTAAGGTATCTATGAAGTGTTTTATATTATTTTCACTAATATTTCTTCTATAAACCCAGCTTTTCTTTATCTGTTTAACAGTGTTCCTGGACTCGATACATAATAGCTGGGCATCATGATCTGAGATACCATTTATTACTGGATGTATGCTGTAATTACTGCACTGAGAAATATCCATAAAAAAATTATCAATTGCAGTCCTGCTATTATTTTGTATTCTCGTAGGAAAATTTACAAGTGCTGTTAAGTTAAAAGACAACATCAAGGCTTCCATATCTAATCTATCATTGCTGTGATTTAGAAAGTCAACATTGAAATCTCCACATAATACTATTTGTTTGCTATTTGTAAAACTTAGTAGCAAAGACTCTAAATGAGATAAAAACAGTCTGAAATTACCTGAGGGGGGCCCTGTAAATTGCTATCACTATCAGCTCTTCCTTATCATATTCTAGTTTAGTAACACAACATTCAAAGTGTTGTTCTATACAATACTTACTTACAACTACACTACTGCATTCAATATTATTTTTAACAAAAATGGCAACTCCCCCTTTCTCCATTTTACATCTGCAGAAATGAGAGCTTAATTTATAATTTGGGATGGACAGCTGAGATATTCCTGTATCAGACAAATGATGCTCAGATATACACAAAACGTCTACATTAAAATTTCTGGAATTTTGAATCTCTTCTAGGCTTAAGGTAATGTCATCAGTTTTACTAAATATTCCTCTTATATTTTGGTGGAAAATACTGGTCTGAACAACTCAATGACTTTGAATTGTTTATTTTATTATTACATACTGGTATATCAGTTGGAATTTTTTAATTTCAACAAATTATGATCATCAGAGACATTAATTTCCTTAAGACATCTTAATAAATCTATTTTATTTACCCTAAAAAAAGGCCGCGACTTAACACCATTTATCACAGGAATACCTCTTTCCCTCACCTGGCATCCTCTGACCTCATCAGCAATAAGAAGCGAAAGCTTCCTCTTACCTCTGACATTCAGATGGAGTCCATGGCGAGTATAACTGTCCCTACCAATGCAGGCCACATCAATCAAAACCAATGTGTGAATTAGCCGGCTGCCAAGAGACCCTTTCCAAGGATGCATTGTACGCCTGATGTTAGCCACATCCAGGGTTTATCGTAACGCTCAAGCAAACCAACAAATCTCACACTTGTCTGACGTGTGTTCTTGGAAATGTGGGCAATGTCTCCCTCAATTGAATAATTGAGGTCTTTATCAAGGCTATTTCCTGGTCCCCCAACAATTACAACACAATCCTCATCTGAAAAATCTTAACTAGGTCTGTCACATTTGCTACCACACTTCCAAGATCTGCATTTGGTTTGAAAATACTGCAGACTTCATAATCTGGCCCCAAGTCAGACTGAACCATCTCACTGATTCCCCTCCCATGACTGCTCCCAAGTAACAGTACCTTCCTGCGTTTACTTTTAGATACACCCTGAAAACTTTTCCCTTTTACTTTGCAAGAACCCAGATCGTTCAGTCCAACCTGACGGTCCTCAGAGTCACCATCTAGATCCTCCAATGGCCGAAACACATTGGATGTCTCCAGCTGGAAACCATCAGACAGACAGCGTCTCCTACCTCTCCTGCCAGAGCTGACTTCCTTCCATTCACTGTTCCGCCTATGCCTAAGAACAGAGTTTTCTGCCTTCAGGGCCTTTAAATCCCTCTCTGCAGATGCCAAATCTGACTGGAGTTTCAGAATCCGCTGCTCCTGATCACTAATTCTGCAGGAGTGACAGTTCCAGGAAATACTGACACAAGAGTCACTGTTAGATACATCGCTGCACCCCCAGTGAAACCAGCGCCCGCAGTCCCGGCATGTCACTCCTTCTTTTACTATCCTTCGGCAGTTTCCACACTTTGTATCCATTGTGATACTTTCAAAACAACTTAAGAATTTACAAGCAAAGGAACTTTAAAAACTTTTACTTTTTAATAAACTACTTGTGTGTCAAATGCCAAAGAAATGCAAAAGTAGCCTTCTACAAAAAATGTTAAAAACCTATGTATATCACTCGAAACTTTTCCTAAAAGTGAATTACAACACCTGACAACTACAAGATTTACAATAAAACTGCACAAATGCAAACAAAAGAACTTTTTAAACAATTACTATGAAATTTGATACCCTAGAACTCTGAATCACAACTAACCTCAAATGTAAACAAGTAAAAAAAATGCGTTTACACTGTACTGATTATGTATTAAATAAAACGGTTCACTATCACTTGAGAACTTGCAATCTACTTTGAAACAAAACTAATGCTATTAAATCTTACTTACAATGAACTGCTGCTACGCTATAACAATAATATTAATAAGACCGGATGTAAACAAAGCACGAAACACTGAATTTACAATTGACGGATTTATACTGAATAAAACGTTCCACTAACACTCACACTACTAGAAAATGATATTATTCAACGAATTAACTACCTTACGAGACAAAATTTAACTTTTTAACTACAAAAACACAAATTATTAGCACTCGACACGCACTAAAGCGCGCGGCAGACGAATTCCAAAGATTATATATATATATATAATGAGCACTGTGCTGCATACTGAATAGAGCTCTTTATGTGGCTGTGCTTTTGTACTTTAGTAGACTTGATCAAATGTTTAAAACAATAACTGCATGAAACTAATTTCTAAAAACTAAAGTTCTTCTAGGCATAACCCCCAATATAGTCTGAGGTAACTGACACTAACAATGACCATGTGAAAGGTATAACTAGGAAAGAAGTATTGATTTTTCAAGGTAAAGGGGAAGGCAAAGATTGCTTCTTCAAGGGCTGGAACCCTTATTCCCTCATTAAAACCCCCTACCAGAGTGGAGGTGGTGCATTTGGCCCCAAGCTCCATCTGCTTTATGCCTCAAAGAGTACTCATTTGAAGTAAAACTGATTAGGCGGGTGGATCCATTCAAAAAATGCACCATTCAGGAAATTTCTGCTGCTTCATTTTGATTTCAGACAGATGTTATAACTAATAAAACTTCCCAAAATCAGAAGAAAATACCTGAAATGATTCAGATATAATAGGTGATTTCCAAACAATAAGATATGTCTTAAATCAGTTAGCATAGAAGAACTGGAGTTGCAGTTATTAAATTATATTGTACAACATTGATATGGTGTTATTATTTGTCATTCACTTGTTGTTATGTACTGGTACTGAGAAAGGATCTACTAAACATATATAATGAAGTAATAAGGCAGAAATTATAAATTTTCACAGTCAACAACAAGATGGATGAACTCAAAAATAAGTTTCTCAAACATGTTCTAAGTATAATTGATAAATGCCTTTCAAAGCTGCCCCTGTAGTAAAAGACTAGGTATATATATATATACTGGTGTGAAAAACTTAAGTACAAGATAGATAAAGTAAGATAACATATTAACTACTCTGTGGAAATCAATGAAAGTGCAGAAACATGTTGCCAGGGGTTTCCCACATCTGCACTGAAAGCTGGACATTACATGGTGTAACATCAGCACAACTATTCGGCCAAATGTGTCTAGCCTGCAAGACAAAGCAGTTGGTGGAATGGGACAAGACCATGTGTGAATCAGCAAGCAGTCATTGTGTACGTGATAGAGCTCATGGCCCATAAATAACATATGGATGACTTCACATGGGGGAGAATCATCAGGGAACTGAAAGACAGACAAAATGAGACAAGTGTAGCTCAGAGGATTGGTATTGCTCACAGCATTGTTTCATGTGCATGGGGAGAATTCCGAACCACAGGCACTGCTGCCTGAAGGAGAGGAGGTGGTCTACCATGGTTAACTACAGCAGCAGATGCTGCTACCTTGTGCAACAGGCAAGAATGGTTCCACATCAAATATTGGATGCAATTGGTACCACATTTAACATGACTGTAAGGCATGTGATCTAATCCTCCTCAGTGGCGCAGCAATGGGTGGGCTTGAACTCTTTTCTCAATGACAATTACATTGTGTTCAGTTGACACTCACCCATCAGTAGTACTGTTTGCAATGGTGTCAAGTGTATCAGGACTAGACCGATGAGGAATGTGGTTGTGTGCTTTTCTCAGATGAGAGTTAATTCAGTCTGAGTAATGATTCTGGACAAACCATCATTTAGTGAGAGATGTGAACATATAATGCACCTGAAAATTTCTCAAGCATGATTATTACAGTGGTCCAAGTGTTACGGTGTGGGGAGGCATAATGTTGCATTGACGTACCAATGTCTAAATCTTTGAACATGATACACTCACTGATCGATGTTATTGTGATACTGTACTCCTTCCCCATACGCACTATTTTATGAGTTTATTCAGACCTCACTTAATATTTGTGGATGACAATGTGCGACCTTATTAGACAGTGCAGATGGAGTAGCTCTTGGAGCCAGTGGTGTAGCTATTAAATGGCTAGACGGTGCCATACACCAGGGCCTCCAAGTTCAGGGGGCCCACAAGCTCAACTCAGGGGTACCCAAAGCTCAGGGTAGAGCTAAAAAAATGGGGGTCACCTATCTGGCCTTAATCTAGCTACACTACTGCTTGGAATGAGATGATATTCGGCAAATGAAATGGCCTGCCCATTCCCCTCACTTAAAACCCATCGAGCATGTGGGGGATGTGTTGGATAGATGTATTGCAGCTATTCCATATGGACCAATGTCTATCCAGCAGTTGTCACCATGATGGTGTAGAAATGGAACACCCTACCATCAGAACTCCTTACCATCCTTGTGGCCAGCATGGGGACACATTGCAGAGCATGCATCACTGTCCATTGTGATTGCAGACCATTTTAAGAATCATAGTCCTCTTTTTTGTAAAGTATAGTGGACTATCATGAGTTACAGTGACTTCACTGTAACTTATGGTCTTTGCATAAAAGTTTCGTTTCTGTTCATCTCATCGCGTATTTGTTACAGCTGCTTACTGCACCATATTTTAATAGTTCTTTCTATGAATGGTTCAAGTTTCATTGAGCTATGTAACATGGCAATGGCACAACATGTGAATATTGCTATTGTCCTTACATTTTGCACACCAGTGTATATATGTATGTGTACAATTTAGAAAGGAAAGAAAAAGAGACCCATCACTCATCCAAGCTGAAGGAGGCCCTCAGTGACAAAAAAACACTACACAAAATACTCAGTATTTGAGGCCGTGCATTACTTTTATAAATAGAAACATATGGATAAGCACCCACAGTCAATCCAACCATATTAATTCATACAGGGGAACATCAATTCTCAGAGTGCCATTATTATTATTTTTTTACAAAATGTTCATTATTTTGCAGAAACTTCAACTGTATTTCTATATGTTGGAAAGGTACATTCTTGCACTTTTTTTTATATAGGAATTACACTAAAAAAATAACTTGATACAAGAACTCCAATACTTATTCCTGGCATTTGTTATTGTATTATCACCACAGTATCCCTTTGAACAACTGGATAGTTGCTTTTATATTGAATGTTTGTTGTAACACAATGTGACAGTGTAATTATAACAGTCTTTCAGTGTGCAGTAGTTTTCAGTTTTATAGAAATCTGAAAGCCATTATGTTTGTCTTGTACATTTGGTATTTGAAAGCTTTCAACAGGAATGATTTTGAAAAAAAAAAAAAAAAATTAAAGTAAGCTACTTTTGGAGTAAGTAGCAACCCGCCTACAGACATAACAAGTGTATGTCAGTTGCATTATGCTGTATTGGTGATTTTTATATTTCAATTGACTAAGATGAGCCAGGAGGAAAGGATGGGGGGAGTAAATTGACTGATGATAATTGTGATATATATATATATTAACAGATCAAAAATATATTTTTAGAAAATTTATTTATTTTACTTTGACTGGTGGGCATTAAGTTTATACAGGGTGTTAACCAGGAAACACTTCCAGCCTACTGTCTTGTTGATGGCATCTCACTGCTAAAGGCTAGTGTGAATGACCAGCGAAATTATACGACAGCCCTTGACCAACGGTCAAATGACGTGGTATAATGTGAATTTTCCTTTGTTTCCATTGTTAAGACCATTTTATTTGTGGTTTGGCTGATTTTTTACTTCAGTCTCTTACTATTCAGTCTCCTGTTTGAATGTTTCTTTACGGTTTGGCTATTTTGTGACTTCACCCACCACTAATCAGTATTGTGTGTGAATTTGAGTTGAATTATGGTACATTATATTTTAAAACAAATATTCCCCTATTATACATATGTGAGGAAAAAGCCCTTTAAAAAGTGTCACAGTAAATTTCATCACGAATATCCTGCAGCTTTACTGCCAGTTATAACAATGATTCTGTGTTTAGTTAAAAAAGTAAAAGTAACGGGGTCATTTTTTAACAAAAAGAGACTGCCAGTCAATCGCATTCTCACAGAGGAGAAAATTGACAATGTGCCATTCCTCTAGAACAGTTGCCCAAAAAATCATTAAGTCAGTTATGGCAGCAGGCAGGTGTATCTAAGACATTAGTATGGAAAGCAATGAAGTTAATTACATTCAAGTTGAAGAAAAAAATATTGGTGCATAAAATTACAGAAATATACCAAGGAACTAGGGCTAGATTTTGCAACTGATGTCTGCAGGGTGTCTACAATGGTATTGTCAATCCACAACTGATGTTTTCTCTGATGAGGCCTGGTTTCACCTGAGTGGTTACATTAACCCTCAACATAGCCGACACTGGAGTTAAAAAAAAGCAGATACTTTACTTCAGTTGTCATTGTATGACTTGAAAGTGTGTGTTTGGTGTGCATTCAGTGCTTCAGGAATCATAGGGCCTGTTTTCTTCCATGAAACTGTTACTTCCATAAAATACATCAAAAATACTGTGAAAAATTGTACAGTTATTTTCAGCCTGATGGGGCAACAGCTCACACCACTAGAAATTCGCTTTCTTCACTGAATGAAGTGTTTCATGACCATGTAATCAGCCGTGGCTTGTGGTCCACCAGATCATCCAATTTAAACCCTTGTGACTTCTATCTTTGGGGTAAGCTTCAGGGAAAGGTGTATGAAGGAAATCCTCACATGTTGGGAGAACTTTAAAACTAAATCTGTGCAGTAATAATGTCAATTGACAGAGATGAAATCCAGTGTGTCTCAAAACATGTTTAAAAGATGTTGAATGTGCATTACACAAGAGGGTCAATACTTCCAGCATCTTTTGTATGGTAAGTTAACGAATATTGTTATATTTATATGCTTTACACAATCATGTCTATGAAGTGTAACTATTGGTTAGTAGTTCCGTGGTTGATGGCAGAACTATGTGGGAAGCTGGCCGCTTACTTGCCATGAGCAGTTTCTTCCTTGAAGTGCTAACAGCGGGTAGTGTTTTCCAGCGAACACCCTGTACTTTTTCACTATTATCTTTAATCAACTTTCTCTAACCCCAACCACTGCAACCCTCACCCTGCCCTCATGGTTCTTCTTTGGTTCATTCATGTGGTAGGTTATGGGTTATTGTGCTATCCTTTCTTAGTTTTTATGTACTGAGATATTATTATTGTTAGAACTTTATATTATTAATTGCTGTGTAAATATTTCACAACTACTACAAATGATTTTATTAGTAGATTTGTGACTGAAATATTAAATGATAATATGAGAATAGATGACAACAGTAGTTCATAATACTCTTGCCTTGTTGTGGTGGGTCCACTGGAACCAAGATTTCGAGCAGTATTATAGCTCACGAGGCGATTGTAAAGAGTGCGACTAACTGCAGGTGTTGTCACAGAGTCCTTAGAATTACTATTTTGTTCAGAACTCTGTAGATTTAGCTGCTTTTCTAGTTGCTCAACACCACCTTTAACAATGAAGAAAAAATTAAAATTATCAATGTTACAACTGTTCATTGTTCAAATAAGACTGGGTTGATTAAATAGCAGACTAGCAATTAATAATTTATACCTCTCATTATAGTACAGCACTGAATTCAGAAATCATTAGACTTTGCTAGATTAACTGTTAAATGAGAATGATTGCCACTATTCAGATTATTTGTAGGTGTACATATATTATCAGAGATCATACTATGAATTTGAGGTGAATATAGTTAAACCGATTTCATGGAAGACTTATATAATTTGATATACAAGCATTATATTAACAAATGTGTACAGAAATACAGAATTTAAAATCATATACAATTCTATACCCTCCAGTGCAGCTCGGTACATTAGGGTACCCCATAGTATCGAGAAAGTACAGCAAGGCAAAGACTTGTCCTGGTATCCACATACCAGCCAGCCTTATTGTGGCTTTTAGGTAAATTTCTGTACTCATCAAGGCAAATGCTAGGATAGTCCCCAAACTCTGCCTCAAAAACTAAACATTTCGAAAATAAAAAATACACTTAGAAAATACAGAACATAGTTACAGTTTCCATAGATAGATGGCAACACATTTGTTTCCTCCATCAAATTATGACATGGCTAGCAATTTGTAAATCTTTAGAAGAAAGAAAAGTACCTTCTGACTGGAAAATAGCGCAGGTGATTCCCGTTTTCAAGAAAGGTGATCGGAGAGATCCTAGGAATTATCGACCCATATCTCTAATATCTGTCTGCAGTAGAATTCTGGAGCATGTTATATGCTCTAACGTTATGAAGTTTCTGGATGAAAACGAGTTACTTACAGCAAGCCAACACGGATTTCGTAAGAACCGTTCATGTGAAATGCAACTGGCTCTATTTTCGCATGACGTAATGAAGGTTATCGATGCAGGATCACAAGTTGATGCTATTTTCTTGGATTTCCAGAAGGCTTTTGACTCTGTACCACATAACCGCCTATTGGCGAAGATTCGAGCGTACGGTATATCTGATCAGATCTGCGAATGGATACGCGATTTTCTAACTGGTCGGTCGCAGTATGTCGTTGTTGACGGGGAAGCCTCTTCAAAGCTAGATGTTACTTCGGGCGTTCCTCAAGGAAGTGTAATAGGACCACTTCTTTTCTTAATTTTTATAAACGATCTCGGTGACAACGTTAATTGCAGGATGCGATTTTTTACTAATGATGGACTTATATATAGGGAAGTGGGGTGCTCAGACGATTGCTTAGAAATACAGCGTGATCTGGATGTTATTTCGGAATGGTGCCGTAAATGGCAGCTTACACTTAACTGTAAAAAGTGCAAGGCAATGCAAATAAGTAATAAAAAAGACCCTGTTTGCTCATGAATACAAAGTTAAAAATTCAGTTGTTGACACGGTCGATTCCCTGAAGTATCTAGGCGTAACAGTACAAAGCAACATGAAATGGGACTTGCACATAACTTCCGTCGTAGGCAAAGCTAATTCTAAACTACGTTTTATAGGTCGTATTTTGAGAAGCTGCAATGCTCATACAAAGGAAATGGCGTACAAAACACTAGTGCGTCCGCATTTGGAATACTGTTGTGCAATTTGGGATCCATATTGCAAGGGATTGATTGACGCGTTGTAGAGGGTACAGAGGAGAGCCGCTCGATTCGTGACCGCTAGTTACAGTCCTTATGTAAGTGTCACAGATCTGATACGTGGGTTGGGCTGGGATTGTTTAGCGGACAGACGACGTCGTTTTCGTTTAAATTTGTTGGAGAATATGCGAAAATCTCTAATTTATGAGTGCAACGAAATACTTCTTCCGCCAACCTATTTGGGTCGCAATGACAGAAGGGATAAGATTCGAGAGATAAGATGCCGTACTGATACATTTATGTATTCTTTCTTTCCTTGTTCTGTTCGGGATTGGAATACTCTAAAATAGGATTGGTGCTTAGCACCCTCTGCCACCCACAGTAATTGTGAATTGCAGAGTATAGATGTAGATGTAGACAGTAGTTTGAGAAAGATGCATGCTTAAAAATACAATAGTAGGCCCGGCCTGTTCTTGGAAACTGCTCTAGAAGGGATAGATAGACAGACACATTTCTATGTCATTGTCACTTATTTTCAAATTCCTGGCTCTTAAATGTATTAGTAGTAGGAGCAACTCAAATGGACATTAATTACAATACTCCTCTTCCATTACAGTTCCTTCAAACATTAGAACTAGTTACCCTAAAGATATTAGTTATCCATAAGCAGGTGAGTGTAAAACATAGACTCCAAGGAACAAAACCGAAAATCCAGAAAGACTTATAAATTTGTAAATAAGCAGTGAGATGGCTCAGTGGTTAAGTTATCTGACTAGAAATGGAATGGTCCCCACTTCAAATCCCTTGCTTGGCAGGGCCCTTAAGCCAACCTTTATATCTGGCACAGTTTGATGTGTAGCGAGAAGTATGCCAGAAAGCTTCAATGGAACTGAGAATGGTGGGTGAGCAGTAACACTCTGGCCTTGCATTCAGGATGATGCCTGTTCGAATCCCCATCCTGACATCCAGATTTGGGTTTTCATGGTTTCCTCAAATCACTCCAGGTGTTCACGGAGTTAAGATAAACAGTATCACCTCAACTATAACCGTGTTTTGTGCCATGGATATTAGATTGTTCAAAGGTTTTGTCACCACCATCTTGATACCCTCAAAATTGAAAAGGTAGGATCATCAAATAAATAAAAATCGCTTCTGCTAATTTAAAGTTCAAAGCTTCACTGTATTCTTGAGAAAACATTTTACAAGTCTGAACAATCCAAAGGCAATTGAAATTCTTCAACAAAATATTTGAGTGCAGATTATGATAAGTAATCAGACCAGGCCAAACCTCGTTACTGAATGAAAGTCACATGAAAATCTGAACTGTTCTGCCATGCTCCCAAAATCTTAAGATGGGTGCCTATATTCTATTGCAGCATGCTTCCACTTCCCACCTTATAGCGCACAGCACTCCACAAATTACCAGACGGCGGTCTCTGTGTACACAGCTGGCTCCGCCTCGTGTCTCACTTCTGCATGTATAAGGCTGCTGTAGGCCGAAATATTGCGCTTCTCTTGTGTTTGTTTTTTTGTGTTTGTCATCCCAGCCGTCTTCATCTAAGGTAAGTGTTGGGTCATATTTCCTTATCCTTCCTTAGTTTTATATATATACATATATTGTTAGGAAAAAAAGGCACTATAAAGTGGGATAAATTAAATATTTGGATAGGATAATAACCACCACTTACCAAAGCTGAAGGCAGGAATGGCATTGAAATACGGAAAAGCATGTACACACATTGAGCAAACTAATTTTCAGGATTATGTCCCTTTGTCAACAGTAGAATGAGGTGTCTGCTGCATAATGATAGCTAGCAGCTAACTGGAGGCTTACCCTGTTTGTTGGTGCCTTGTGGTGGTGAAAAAATTAATATGACAGCGAGTATGAGTAGGGACTGAAAAGCATAAAACCAAGCATTGTAAAATTGGAAACTATATCACAGAAACACGAGAAATGGTAGCAAATTTTGTAACATAGGCTTTTGCACACAATAAATAAGATGAACTGTAAAGAAAATTGAGTTAAAGAACAGAAATTCAAAGGTATTATACACTAATTTATACAACAGCTCTGATGAGTGTTGGTTCAGATTTGGAAGAGAAGGTGGGGATGGTGATAGGGGGAAAATGGAAGATTGCTGGGAGCTATCTTAAGCTGAAACTGGTGGCTGCCTGTTTCCCAGCTTGTACTGGTAAGCCAGTTCCTAGTTTATTAGTTTATAGAAGCTTCTTTTGGGCGGACTTGGATAGCACAGGCCGTAAAGCAAGCATTAAAATTGTTGATATCATGCATTGTGGTATCAACATGTACTGTGTGGTTAAGATTTTAGGTGAATACCGTCTGTCTGTGGCCATTTGCTTTAATAGCCAGTAGATTCATGATCAGACCTATGTAGGAGGCCAGAAATTGTAGGTGATATATTTCATGAGAGGTTTCACAGGTGGCATGCCCTATGATGGGAAAACTTTTCCTGGCTACGGGGTTGGTGACGGTGGTGGCTGCATCGTGTATATTGCACATTTTGCAGTGGGATATGTTGTGTGGAAAGGAGTTTTGTGGCTGTCCAAATGAATGGGGAAGTTCATGTTTGTAGACTACAAATCAGCCGAGGTTAGGAGGTCTACGGAAGTATGTCCTGGGAGGGTCAGGGAGGATTTTGGAGAGGAAGGATTTCATTTCCAGTCAGGTTTGAAGAAAATCATAACCTTGCCAAAGTACTCTGTTAATTGATTCCAGGCCTGGAAAGCACACACTTCCCAGGACTGGAATGCGGTTGTTATATGGAAATAGTGTAGTTCCTTTTCTTTACCTCTGAATCAGCTACCAAGTACCACGTGGACATTAAATACATGTGCACAGGTGGCCAGTTAAAATCATAAGAGGGGAGGGGGGGAGGAACTAAGTTAATGTCAATTTTGCAATCTGATGTGTATTAAAATTGTTGATATCATGCATTGTGGTATGAACAGGTACTATATATAGTAAGTGTATTTTTTATTTAAAAATGTGTATTTTATGTAGCAGAGATTGCAAACCATCCCAGCATTTGCCTAGATAATTGCAGGAAAATGCATAAACACTGCAATCAGACTGGTCAGCACATGGGGGCCTTGTTTTGTGCCTGGTCCTGTTGTAACTCTTTGATCCAGTCTGCAGCATCTCAGCCCACTTACCACATCAACAGGTAGTGTTGTCCCTTTAAAGTTATTTTATTTTTATTTTTGCACCATTTCTTTCAAAAATATCAAGTTCTAGCACATTTTCTCTTTTTATGGTATGCTACCATATTACCGTAGTTTCATTTCTGTTCCAACATTAACATACAAGCCAGTAAATCAGGATGACATGAGAAAGATAGAACTTTGTATACTCACCAAGCTTCTTGATGAGATTGATAAGCTCTTTTAAAGCCTGTGGATCTTCCTGAGAGCCTTCTTCATCTTCATAATCATCATATTCTTCTTCATCTTCTTCTTCCTCTTTTACTGGAGCTTCAGTAGTTGTTGTGGTAGAAGTTGTACTTGAAGGAGTATTAAAACGTGTTGTACTGCTTGTTGCAGCTTTGATAGGCGGCAGTGTTGATGATCCCCCACTTGGAGCTTTTGCCTTTTTGTTACAAACCACATTCCTTGCATAATCACAGGAATCAGCAGCTTTGTTGAAAAACAGGCCTGCCAAAATAGTTGTGTGGTTAATAATGTCACAGTCAAGGCAAGTAATACTGAGTAAAATAAAATATATTACAGATAATTTAATGTCCATCACCCATACTCTAGTCCAAACATCTAGATTGGCTGAAGAGAAATATGATAGTCTGAAGTAATGTTTTTGTGAGTGCTGTAAACAGTGACACTTATACGAAGTCTTTTGGAAGACATAAAAATGAAATTATTGCATCTTACTGCAAAATGTATTCACTAACTACATAACAGAAATAAGATTTTTTCTGGTTTGAATTATCAGAGATAAAAAAATAGGGTGGATCAAAAGAAGATAACTGCAAAAATTTCTGGGGTTCCTTATCTATATTTACTGAAACAAGAGTAATACATTACTAACTTACCACTAGCCCATCAAATGACTTTTAAATTGTAACGTATGCGCATTTATGTTTACAATGGTTTAATTAAACACCATTAATTTACACAAATAATGTGTAGGAAAATGCTTTAAGTCAGTGAAAGGAAGGATAGAGAAATTTAACTTAACACTTACCATAGATGACAGCAAAATCCTTTAATGAAATTAAACAAAATTCACCCCAACACTTACCCACTCACTCAGTGGGTGTCTGTGTGATTACATCTGACTTGCTTGCTAGTGTCTCATCTACTTGTAAGATTAAGGTTTAATACCAAAATATTGTGTTGGATATATTCACCTTTTTTGTGTTATTCAATCCCAGATGCCATCATATATGCCAAGTGTTTTAATGCATTTCCCTATCCTTCTTAGTTTCATTAATTTACAGTTATATAAATGCATTTGGTCAGGAATATCCCATTTATGAAAACAGATGATAATACTCATGATTTCTGGTGTTATTTGTGGGTAAAATTGCTAGTTAGTTAATCAAATAAATTGTGTGAAAATAATCATTTACCAGATGGACATGTGAACTGGTGAGCAACAATCCCGAGGTTAGAAGGACCACTATCAAGGCACCAAAAGTACTTCTTACAGTCCCGTGGATGAGGGAAAAAGCCCTCATCAACACATTTAAAATCTGAAAAGAAATATTCCATGAGAACTTCCCTTTTTTATATACAAAAAGTGATTAAAAAATAAAACAGGCACAAATAATACTTTGTTACTAAGCACGGTTATTTACAAACTTCCAAGGCTTAGGATATGTGAAGTTTATTTATTCATATTGAGATATAAAATCATAATCCCATTGCACAAAAGACTGCTTTTTTTCTTCAGTAAGAAATAAAAAGTGCCAGCGACTAGCTGTATGCGGGGTTTGTACATAACAGCTGATCCTGAACTATGACTGTTAGTGTGGTCTAAGGGTAGAGTGTTATTCAGTCTAGAGGTCACCATCCAGCTGATAACCTCAGCAGAAGAAGGTAGGATTAAAACAATGTTATCTGAAGACTTCCAAAATAAATTTCAAACTATGTATTCTGAAAATAATTATATCACTTGGAGAACAATCTAAATCATCAATACTTCTTTTCCGAAATTAAATTGATTGTAGGTTTTAACCATGATGCAAGCCACAATCAACTTTTGGAAACCCCTAACTGTTGATGATTCAGTTACCTTGGGAGTGTAACTACTTCTGTTCTATCACTTTAAAAATTTAAGATGGAAGCCTAACCATTCCAAGCTTCTGGTCCAATTTCCACCTCAATTCTTCACCAAGTTTTGCACCCAACCTGCCACGCTCAGCCACAACCTGTCTCCTTGAGAGCTTTCCAAAGACTCACTCCACCACACTTCCCAGAGGTCTATTTATGGGCAACTTAGGGGAATTCACCACATTCCCGTGGGTATTTGGCACATTTAACCTTATTTTTTCTTTGATTGCCTTGAAATTTTTATGTGAGGTAGTCCCTTGCCTAAAAGTCAAAATCGACTTCATGAAAAATTTTCTAACCTTAGTAGGCTGTAAAAAAATTATTTTAGTGGTGATACCTAAAATCCTCTCTCACCATTAAAGTATTAGTGCTACAGTGCTGAATCATGTTTTAAAATGACCTGCTCCTCCTCTCCTATCTTTTGGTATATAAACTGGCTTGTTTATAATTTTCTATATAGGTGTATTCCAAAACATAAAACTTCAAAATTCTATATCTCCGAACATATTTAAGCTACGGAGCTAAAATATGTTTTAAATGTTTCTCCATTCATTTTCCTATGTGACAGTGATATTATCCGACTGCTATAACAGCTTTTCAGTCACCTACATATGATTCTGAAAATTCCCCCCAATTCATTGTAAATCTATCGTGCCTGATGTTATAC
Source organism: Vandiemenella viatica (assembly GCA_031002005.1). Taxonomy (NCBI): domain Eukaryota; kingdom Metazoa; phylum Arthropoda; class Insecta; order Orthoptera; family Morabidae; genus Vandiemenella; species Vandiemenella viatica. The sequence goes on from CM061921.1 coordinate 248,823,972, forward strand.
TTCCAGAATCCATTAAAGTTTACTTTTTTCTATTCTGGCCAAAGTACTGCATGGATTTTTACAAAAAGTCATGCATTATGCTTAGAAAAAAATTCTACTTTCTTTTAAATATACTCCTCCCTCTAAATTTAGACAAAATATACTATGTGAAAACAAATCATTTTTCCCATGAATAATAGTTTCTCATAATACCTACAAAAGCATTCCTTTTGAAATTTTTACATATCATGCTACAAAATTCAGTGCATCTTTTAAGCTATAAAACTTTTCTGTTGCTTGAAAATTGAGGGCTTAGGAATTATTTCACTGTTTATTCTAATCATTTCTGCCAAGTTTTAATTTGAACATCCAAATAAAATATCTCTTCAGTGCAATTTTGTATCTACAAAGTGTCATACCTTGTTTTGATACCTTATGACTTACTGAAAATGAAATGTAGTATTTTCTATTAGAGAATAAGACAACATTCTTTATAGCAGCAATGTTTACAAACTTTAAGAACATAGTTCTAAACTTACTTTACTGTTCTACTGAAGTTAGCTTGACACTCTTTAAACAAATTTTGATGATTTATTGACAAAATTTAAGTTATATAACAAATGTTCATGGTATCAGCTTTAAAAACATGTTGACTCTTTTGAATGATTTCTGCTTGGGTGACTTGAAACTTAAGAGAATATTGATGCATTACTGCTGCTAGGAACATTATCAATAGAAGCTGATGTGGGTTCATGCATTCAGTCACACAAAGGTTGAATAACAGTGACTGATACTCTCTAATTTCAGGTAAAAACTTATTGTGGGTAGAGAAGATTCTATACTCTTCCATACTGGAAGACTCCACTTTTGGTTCAGGATTTCTTTGAGAAAATTAAGTGCTGAAAGCTTTTAACAGATTTTGTAATTGAAATTTAAATAGAAATGTTCGTCAAATAAGAAAAAGTCGAATTCATAAATGGTTACATTAAGAGTATTAAACCAATGTGTGTTTATATTCAGTTCATATATATAAGATACAGTTCCTTCCACCAGTAGTTTCAAATATGATCATTTATAATAATGGTTTTATACTAACTGCATTAATGCAGAGGGTGTCAAAATGAATATTGGGTTTTGAGGCTTTGCAATATTCTTATTATTTGACTTACAAATATAAATGATACATCAAAGAAAGGAGTAAATCAAACAGTTTTTTTTAGCAACAAGTGTTCAATGTGAGCACCATTTATCACATGGCACACATCCAGTCAATAGGTGAGTACTTCCCATATCTTGATCAGTGTGTCCGGAGTAATTGATGCAAAAACTGCTTTAATCATGCTTCTTAATTTTGGTAGGTCAGCTGGTAGTTGAGGTACATACAAATGATAATTTATGAACCCCCAAAGATTAATAAAACACTGATTGGGTGGACATGGAGCCTATGTTAAACAAGCCCAATCATCTGGCCCGTGACGGCCAATCCAGTAGTATGGTACCATATTCTTTGAACAATCGCTGCCAATTGAAGCTCTCTGGTTCATCAACTTTCAGTTGAGTAAAGAGCCATTGTTGTAGTGCATCAATATCATAAACACCAGTTATAGTTGCTTCACCAAAAAAGATAGGCCCATAAACTTTCCGCTGAGATATGGCACAAAAAACATTCAATTTTGGGAAGTCTCATTCACATTTCAACTTAGGTTAAATAATGATTCATCACTGAAAATGACATGATGCAGCAACATTTCGTTTGTGAATTTGCCACGTAAACGGTAGTCTGTGGGCTTTAGAGTTGGTAACAGCTGTAAATGATAAGGATGTAGATGTAAGCATTTCCTTAAAACTGTCCACGCAGACATCACTGGAACTGTTAATTCACCACTAGCCTTCTTAACAGACTATGCATGAAAGAATTTCTCACTCGTTCAACACATTCTTCAGTCAGACATTGTCACCCATACTCTTCCCTTCACAATGACAGCCAATGTCTTCAAACTGATTATACCATATATGGATGTTATTATCATTTGGGTGATTGCAATGGAACTTCATATGGAATGCTTTTTGAAGTGTAATTAGAGATTCACACCTAAGCAAATCTAGAACAAGAAAGCTTTCACTTCATTTCAGCAGTCACCATCTATACTACAAGTGCTTTCTAGTGGAAGATAGAGTAGACACTGCATGTGCATGTACATAATGAAACTGTTTGAGTTGCTCTTTTATTTTATGTATAATTTATAATTGTTAATCAAATAATAAAAATACTATTAAGCCTCTAAACCCCAATGTTCATTATCGAATGACCTATATATTTGTCCAGTTTACAACAAATCATTAAATTTGACTGAATATGAAAAATAATAATGATCATCAATCAAAGCATAGAGGGATTCAAGCCATGAGCCATTTCCCCATATATGAAAAGACACCCAGTAATAATTACTCACTCTTCTTCCTTATTACTTGATCATTAGAGCATATATAAGCATTGTGCCAGAGTAGCTTCTTTACTTTAAAAGAATTGTTGCAATCAGCAATAAATATCATTAATACAAACAAAAATGTTTTCAAACAGAGATACAGTCATAATCCCAGCCTGATCATAATAGGTTTCAAAGTAAACACTGGTAATTAATTCTTAAGATGATACTAAAAGTACGGAAAACCTATTGTAGCAAGATTTCAGTGCTTAGATGAATACAGTGTTTCTCTTTCCAGCAAATTTGTGACATTTCTAGTACTCAGAGTAAACAGAAAGACTAAAAGTTGCAATAATTCTGAATAAATATTATTCATACTTATTTGTTTTCCATCATTTCATTTATCTCAGTTCCACACTGATTGCATTCCTTTCTGTAGCAAAATAAAAAGGCATGTTTGTTAACCTTAGGCAGAAACAAACACTGCTTTATTAGGAATCATTAAAGCTCATAGTTTTTGTATATATATTTTTGTGTTTGTTGTGTTCTGATTTTTACATATTTCTTTAAAAAATATATCTTATTGTTTCGCTGCATGGTTTCTGAATAAATAATGGTCAAGCACACATCTGATGACTAAGAATCTACTCATGGTGAGCAAACTACCAATATTAATATATCTAGCATAAGATGGCATGCTATATTTTGAGATATATGAGAGTTGTAAATGTTACATGAAGCTGGGAAAAAAACAAGGTAATAAGTTTGTGTCAGGTACAATACCAAGCTCATTTGATCATTGACCCAGCTAAACAATTCTGGAAACATATCAGTATTTCCCTGAAGAGTAGCAACTATCATCATCACCTTTGCATACTGCATAGCTGCAGGAAATTTATAAATTCACTATGTCATATTAATCAGCAAGTTTCTTTATTTGAAATAAGACAACTACCGCTGATTCTGAGTTTTAGTTTTGGCTTCATATTTTGATAATTTGCTGTAATAATTTAAGGTAAATATGCCATCATTTTACTCTAGAATGTACCGTTTTTGTTACTACATTTCTTGGTCAATCACTGAAAAATTTATGAGTCACTCAAAATTAGTTCCAGACCTGCAGTTAAAAATAAATAATAAAAAATGACATGTTCTGTAACCCAAAGAAAGTTTGGTATTCAAAATTTAAACAAACTGTAATGGCTAGCTGCTTATAGAGCTACCTGTGGAAAGCACTGCCTATTCTAAAAATAATTTTGCCAAATCACAGTCAAGTTTCTAAATTTTTTTATGGTTATGATATTATACAAATAAAACAGGTATAAATAAATTTAACTTATCCACATGACTTTCTGCTAGGACATGAAAATATTTTTTTACAGCTTCCTTTAACGGCAAAGAAATTAACGCGACTGTTACCTCATTGTAAGTTTTACACAGGACAAACTTAGCATTATAGTTGCATATAAATATATAATTGTTATAGTAGATTCCCTATTTGGTTACCTTTTAAAACTATAATTACTTTATATTAAAATATTTTGTACACATAACAACCGTACTGTTGTTATTTGATGTACCAATATCTAAAGAATGACAAGACACAGTAATATTTTAAAAATTTTTAGATAGTAGAAATAGTTGTTCAGATCATATGAGATAAAATTAATTTTCCCACACTCATATAAAGACTTACCACTTCCTGGGTCAGGGGTTGTTGGAGGTTCAGGAGTATTAAGAGGAGAAGCTGGGGTGGTAGTAGAAGTGGTGGTGGTGGTGGTAGTTGTTGTGGTGCTGGATGATGTTCTCCCACGTCCAGATCCACGTTTGTTTCCTGGTCGGTTACGCTTTCTAGAGGGTGGGGATTGATCACGTGGTGATGGTGCTCTTTCCACTTCATTACTTGATCTCCTGCAAGGAACCAATATTGTGAACTTATTCAAAGGAGTAATATAGGTGAAATAGAATTATATTTTTAGTAACTATTGCCTAAACTGACAGTTAGTATAGAGTAATATATGTGAATTTGAATTTCCTCATTTTGCCTGAATTAACTATTAGTAAGAAAAATGTAGTTAAAACTGTGGATAGAGGGAAGGAAATAAGTTTCAAAATAAGCCAGCTACTAAAAGTATACAGACTGCATAAAAATACAAGACATGGTAGTGATTTTCCAACTCTCCTGACCTCAGTAACTGCCTTTACTAAACGCATTTTCATCTGCACTCTGGTGGTGGAAAATGCCATACAGACACATTTTGGATGCCAATCACACCAAGGGCCTCATTTTCAGATAATACTGACCTTATTCGACCTGATATACTCATCACTTGCAAGTTTAATCAATTTATATTGATAGATTCTGTTTCAATTTTTTATACTATGCATTTCTTAAATAATTTTAACCTTGATTAGAAGTCCCTTTTTTATTTAGATAAATGCTTTTTAGTCGATAAAAGGCATGTGATGTTATTCTGTTACTTTATTCTTTTTTTCTGACAATGCAGATAAAAGGTTGGAAACAGCTTCTTCATTTCATTAGTATTACATGTGCTACCCAACATGTACAGTTGATGTTCTTAACTAGGACTTATTCCAAATTCAACAGCATGACTTGAACTAAAGCATGTGAAATTAAGTTTATTTATATATTTATAAATCTTGTTTCATGGATCCCTGCTGAGGAAGGACCTCTAGAATGTGAAACATGTCATCATTAATACACATAGGTATAATATGAGTCATAATCATAATGAAAACAATCATATCTTACAAAGACAAATAAAGAGAATAAAAATAAACATTAATTTTTACAACTGAGTTTTGCAAAAGGTTATATTGAATACAATTAATTATTTTGTTCAAATTCTTGAATGGAGTAGAAGGAGTTTCAAATAAGATAATTCCTCAGTTTTTCTTTAAATATTTTTTTATTATCTGCAAACTGTTTTAACCGCTCAGGAAGTTTATTAAACAAATGTATTCCACAATAATTAACTCATTTTTTTACTAATGACAAAAATGTTTGTGTTTTCTTCAAGTTATTTCTGATTCTTGTATTGAAATTGTGTACCTGTGAATTAGATGGAAACAGGTTAAAATGTTCTATGACAAAGCACATAAGAGAATATGTATACTGAGAAGTCATTGTAAGAATACTGAGTTATTTAAAAAGTTGTCTACAAGAAGTTCTTGGTTTTACCCTACACTGCATCCTAATAGCTCTTTTCTGTGCTATGAAAACTTTTATACTTTGTGAAGAGTTTCCCTAAAAAATTATGTCATATGACTGAATGGAAATATGAGGAGTACACCTGTTTTGTTAATTCTAGTTCTGCTGTTAAAGAAAGTGTTCGTATTGCAAAGGTGGCATTACTTAACTTCTTCAATAGTGACAGGGCCGCATTTAGGTCCTGTAGGTGCCTAGACTACACATGTGGTGCGGGCCCTTTAGCTTATGCAGGGCTGGTATAAGGCTACCGCAAGAACCGCAGTCACGGGGGGCCCCACCACGATCCACTTCAAAATTTGTCTTTACTAAACGAACACTTTTCCTGCTAAAATAAATAATCTACTAATTCATAATGTTAACAACCTGCGTTCACAATAGACGTTTCCGAAGCGTGGAGTTCCAGGAGAAGTCCTTAATCAGATTCGTTGAGAAAGTCGTATCTGATGTAATTACAATAGGCCTATATATTTAAAGACATGTATTGCTCTGAACCTGTTTCAGCAATTTATGTAATTTTGTTCGAATAAACTCATTCATCTTTTGACGTTTCATATAAAAAGTTATTGAATTAAAATGTGTATGCCTGCTCATGTGTCTCCAGCCCCCAAAACCTATATGTACTAGCAAAGAAAGGCAAGAAAAGAAATGTCAAATACAAAAAGTGTATAAAAATATAATAGCTATGAAATTGAATACAAAAACAATTTCATTTGACACAATGGGCAGCAGGGCCTAGCCAGAAATGAAAGTGACAGTAGTTGGGAAATCCATACGAGATGCATTGATAAAACACCAAAGACTCGGCGAAGTTGGTCCCGTTCACCTAATAATCAATAAACTGCTGGCCCATTTGTATACAGATTTAGAGAATCCTCAGTCCGTCTCTTTAATCGTTGTTTGAGCTTTACACACAGATTATATATTTGTGTGTGTGTGTGTGTGTATAAAGTCACGAAAGTTATCAAAAGTGTTGGAAAAAGTACATCTGGGAAAGAAGTAGGGGCCCCCGAAATCAAACTTCACAGGGGGCCCCAAAATTCCTTAAGCCGGTCCTGAGCGTATGTAGCCCCTAGGCTATAACTGTAGTGCAGGCTCTTATGTATGTATATATATATATATATATATAAGCAATATCGATTACTTTTTATTAAATTAACAAACATTTTAATGCAAAATATTTAATAATATAATGATAGTAAAAATGTACAAGGATATCTTCTTGAAGAATTATCAAATGCTCACGCATTCTATTTTTCGACTGATGGTGCTGCCTATTGCAGTTGCTGCAAGCAAACACTCTCAGCAAAAGCTGGCGGAATTAAAACTCAAAAGTTTTAAAAACAATATGAAACTGTAGGTATACATATTAAGATAAAATAAATGATAAAAATGATTCAGATCATCAAAGCATGCAATGGACAAAGATTAAAAACACAGTATTGATTATTAACACATGCATGTCAACAGAAAGGCAGCGACTAATATATATATATATTTGCTTGTGGTGTGGGCCCCTAGGCTACAGCCTATATAACCTATGCCTAAATGTGGCCCTGAGTAGTGAAGTGATATGTTTTTGCCAACTGAGTTTCTCACCTATTTTAATACCAAGGAATTTCATACTCTTTGTTTCTAAGATTGTGTTATTTTTATAGCTTACTTGTAAATCAAGCTGTGCATAATTTTTTGTTTTAAACCTAATAAAATGTGTGTTTTTTTTTCCAATTTAACTTTAATGAATTTGCCTTAAACCAATTTGCTACTTCACTAAGTACTTTATTTACATTAAATTCTAGATCACTGGTTGGTGTTTTTCTCACAGTCAGGTTAGTGTCATCTGCAAATAAAAGAGTCTTAACTTTGTCAGATAAGTTTCCAGGAAAGTCATTGATATATAACAAAAAGAGGATGGGTCCTAGGACAGAGCCTTGTGGAATTCCATGTTTTATTTACTCCCAGGCTGATGAAGCATCTTTACTTATTTTAGAATCAAAAATGGAAACTTTTTAATGTATGATTTAAACCATTTACCTGTGGTTCCATAAATACCATAGTATTCCTATTTTCTTTTTCAGTAGTAATTCATAATTTACACTTAAATGCTTTTGCAAGATCACAAAATATTCCTACAGGGCTCATTTTATTATTCAGTTCCTCAAATGTGTTATTTAAAAATGAATATATAGTCATTTCTTTGGATGATCCCTTTTTGAACCCAAATTGTGAATTAGTGAGAATATTATGTTCCTTACCATATTCCAGTTTTGTAACACAGCATTCTAAGTGTTGTTCTATACAATACTCACTTAAACATACACTGTTGCATTGAATATTATTTTAAAAAAAAAAAAAATGACAACTCTCAATTTTACATCTACAGAAATGAGAGCTTAGTTTATATTTTGGAATGGATAAGGGGCTGTATACATGTAACAATACTTTCATCTATGGAACTTTGTGATCTACTTGGTAACTTTAAAATGATTCATAATCACTGAATAGGATTTAAAAAAATAAAAATCCTTTGTTCATCAAGGGAAGATCACTTTTGCACCTAAAGGGTGGAGAAAGTATTGAACATTTATAAATATTAATGACCTGATTTCTATAATTTATGTGGAAAAGACAACATCAATCTACATTTCTGTTGCCAGAGTTTATCAAACATGCTTCTAATTTGATAGCTGTAGAATATTGATGTCATTAACATAGCCTTGAAGGCACCTTCCTTACAGATAAAGGGTCTCACCCAAAAATTTCAGTTTTTGTGTTGCTGTGTTTTAAGTTTTATATACAATGTTAAGTTTTACATACTTAACTTGGTTACAAACGCAAGATTCATCTCATTGCAGTGCAACTTAATGTCACCATAGGTATCAAATATAGGTGATAACATTGGTTTGATAATGTGATACAAGAAACTAAATTTTGACCTAGTGGTCAATACCTGCACTGTGGACAATGTAGATAAAACTTTGGAAAATCGCCCCAAGAGATACTTATTGTAGTGGTACTTACTTGACTCCCTTCAGCATTGCCTCCTTACCAGCTTCTATAAGTGGGTAAGGACGACCGTGGCACTTTCCTCTGAAGTCATCATTGTCAATTGCCCAAAACATTATACCTCCAAGCCCATTGTCATTAACATATAGTGCCTGCAAATTAAAATTATTAAAATTCTTCTTTGTGTTAGACTTTGTTTGTCTCATATTATTCCACATTTTTATACAGAATGAGCAAAAACAATAGAGATTGGCCTGACATTCATTTGAAATGTCAAGCATAAATAAATTAAAATTCTTATATTCCTTATGCTAAAACTATGTAGATAAATTATCAAATGTCTTTCAAACACATCACTCGGACTAATTTTGCAAATAACATTCTGCAGTATAAAAACTCATTTGTAAATCACCTATACAAACCTATCCACTTTCTACAGTTACTATAAATACATCAGAAAGACATGACTATTTATTCTGTTAAGACCCATTCTCCAAAATGTAAAGACTGTATCAGCAACACTTGGTTCATAAGGAATATCTTCCTTCCCTATGAAATATCTAATAGATCTTCTTTAATCTCTAATCACTAACATGATTATCATCTAAAGATTCATGTAAATAGCTTATAAGCATCATGGTCAGTTTCAACATAGTTTCATTGTTCACTGGAAATCCAATTAAGGAGATACCACAGTGTGAATATCTTCCATTTTGAATCTAATGTATCCAACCCTTGAAGAATTGTTCACATCCACTGCTTCATCAACAAAATCACTGTACTTATGGAGTAGAAGTAATATTCCTGCTTTAACCAGTCATGGCTAACCCCTACATAGAAAAATTTAAAGGTTAACCTCTTGGTTTCTATGACTTCTTCACTTTGTGGCCTCTATATTTGCATTGTGACCTGAATGAAACCCATTCAATTTATGCTATAAATCTGAAATAACACATGCCTCCAGTATAAGATCAACAAGGAATAAATCTGGTTTAGCATGATAACTAGAGTACCTAAAAGATTTAACACAAACTGTCGAATATTCACTGCCCAAGGATGAAAGTAATTTATATCATTCAATGCCAATATGTGAAACCCAGTTTTGATGTGTGCAAACAGTCTAATGACAGAAGCATACCAAGTTGATGTGTTCATGTAAATAGAACATCCCTAACTCATCATGTAAATGTGGGATGTATAGGGTTTAACAAATGTATACTTTCACAGGCCATTAAAATATTGTGTACATGCAACAGCATACAGTATCAAATCACAGAAAAATTTAATGAAATATTTTCTACCAAACTGTCTATTGAACAGTAACAATGAGGACTGTAAACAATAAAAGAATGTATGGCAGAGTATAAGGAAAATTATTTTAATAGAATAATTATATGTAAACAAAATATCATTTCCATATAAATATATACCCCTCACTGTACAGTAATTCTAAGAAAACAGATCCTTATCTGTTGAAGTGCCTGGGAAATAGAAATGATATAAAACAAATATTTCTTATTCAGAGTGTTCCAAAAATCATATTACAAATATCCAGGGCTTGCAGATGGGATTGAAAAGATAAAGTATTTTTTTTTTTTTTTAACCATTGTATAGAAACATGTCAAGTCCAAGCTATAAGCAAAAAAAATTAAAATCAATTGTTTAAACCATCCACTTCAAAACATGTTTTATGTTTACATGTATAATAGAACATTCTGGAGGATGCGAGTTCGAATCCCCGTTCGATAATCCATATTTTGGTTTTCAATTGTTTCACCAAAGTACTCCAGGCAAAAGCCGGGATGCTTTCTTCAATAGGGCCTTGGCTGAATTCCTTCCCGTTACTTGCCCCCAGTCATTGCTGGAGTCCTATTATTTAAAAATGTTTCACAATCAACCACAGTCAGTCAACAGTGTGCTTCAGTGTGGAAGAAGGGGCGTTATTTTGTGTTATTGCTATAGAATTGTGTGCCATAGCTTTTAGATGTAGTGGAATGACGAGTTGTGATCAAAATATTCGAGTATTACAAAACAATTCGGATCGAAGTAAGTGACAACAGCTGACTATTGTTATTTGGCGATTTTCTTTAACCCTTTCCTCCCTGACGGTACTTATAAGTACCACTGTATTTACCACCATATAATTCGACGATACCAGTGTCCACTGCATTGATAAGCCTGTTGATGTATTGTTGTATGATTAAGTCAGACAATGACAACATTTATTTTTAAATTTCTGCGTGAAATTGCCAAAAAATTAATTTTCTAAGTTTTCAGCATACAGACCAAAAAAACAAGTGGTACATTACAATGAATACAATGTAAGATTTGGAAACTGTCCCTAAATTGTAAAAATCTGATGAAGATGTGAAGTATGTAGAACGAAGAAAATACAGTAAAAACATCATTCCAAATGTTGCACTACAATATCTTTTGTGTCTGAATGAGCAAAAAGAATTGGTTTTTTTTTTTTTTTTTTTTTTTTTTTAAATATTGTGAGGCAAATATTTCATACCAATATGAACATAATTGATTTCAATTGCTATTTCTGTACATCATGTGATACACAAAGTCCCTGATGGTACTTATAAGTACCGGCTTAGTAATTAGCACTTAGAGTTCCAAAAAAAATTTGAAAAAAACATGTGTGTTTAATTTCAAGTACCTTTATACAAATATATAACTGAAATTATAAATTTCCCTTTTTTTCCAATAGCCGGTAGGAAAGGGTTAACAGGAGCAGTTTCTGTGTTATATGAGTGCAATATATTGGTAACTATTCAGTTTTCAGACAAGTCTACTGACTTTTTGTAATGCAAGCAGAGTGGCTTCCATATTTATCTGCCACTACTGCTCATAAATTTTTGAGTAATTGACGAACAAAATTTGTACCGTAGGAGCAGGAAGGCACATTTATATTTTCTGTACTAACCACACTTCAAGCAGTGACATCCAGAAACTTTAAAGCAAAAATTTAATTTGTCTACTGAAAACAGAACAATAATAGGCGTCCACAGTTAGTTCAGTTGATGTACTATTTCTGTATTTTTCCTACAAGAAATATTATAGATCATTCGGTAGGTAATTTCATTTTGCTAACAGTAAATATGCATTACAATAAGTTTACACATTCTGTATCTAGTGTACAATTGTTTGAAGGTAAAAGCAACTGAAAACCTTAGGAAATTTTTGAACAGAATTGAAGTTAATTTTTTTCAAGTACTTGAATTAGTGTGATGAAATTTCGGTCATCTGGTGCATTTTTCTTTGTGTTCGTGGTTCATATTACACACTTTCTATGATTCTCCACTTACATAGGACGCGGGTTGGATATGTAGTCCAGAATTCAATTATTTGATTCCACCCCCCTTCCCCCCAGGGCAAAAGTTCTCCATACTGTAATGAATATATGTAATCCTCCAGTAGTTAAAAGGTGTTTAAAATGGCTAACAATAATTTCACTGTCAGGTTTACATTTAAGTAAATAAAGATTTTTTTGAGAAATAAAAATTAATTCTTTTGATCAATCGAATTTTCCTTTAAGATGGAAGTAAGGTACAAAAATTTTGTTATGAAAATGAATACAGATTGTACTTAATTACCTTAAATATTAATTCAAACTTTCCTTTTCGGACCATAAAATCGAAGAAATATTTCTCACAATGAATTCATACTTAATGAAAGAGCGTTCTTTTATTACTATTCCTGTGCTGGAAAACTGATATAATATCATTCATCAATTATGTCCCATTAAAATTTTTCCAATCTGGACATATGTGTCCATATTCTTAGTAAGTCAGAATCTTTCACTGATCTTATTAGGGGGAGCGACGCTAACCGACAAATTTTAGATTTTTGTGGTAAATGTTTTGAAAAAACTACTGTACATCTGGACGTAAAATTGAACATAAATTAGCTCGCCCTAATTATTCAGAGTTATCTCTAGATGAGTCATTAATCTTTATTTTTGTAAAAAATTGTAACAATTTTTATTAGCATTATATATGTTATCCCACGAGTGATAATGGTTTGTTTTGAAAATTATTTTCACTCAACTTACGGAAATTGTAAAATATGGAATATAACTTGTACAAAAAAAAAAAAAAAAAAAATTACATTAAAACTAGCATTCGCAATCACAATACATAAAGCTCAAGATTTAACATTAAATAAAGGTACTGTAGAAACTTGGTTTAACATATGTTGGGTTAGAGAGTGTAAAAACTTCCGAAAGACTAGCATTAAATAGAAGATTTTCTTATGACAGAATTAGTAATATTAAAAATATTAAAATGTAGAAAACAAGAAGAAACTTGAATAAGAAATTTTGTATCTGATTAAAAACAAATTTAATAATGTGATATTTTAAATATTTAAAGATTGCATCTTATTATAAATGTGCCTAATTTTTTTTTCTACAAACTAAATCATGGATTTTTTGTTATAGTAATTTCTTTGATTGTATATAACATTTTTTATAACAAAACTTCGCGAGCCATTACAAAACCGTGCTTTTAGCTAGTATATATAAAAAACAATAGTTGCCCCAATACAGAACTATGAGGTGCTCCATATCTGATAATCCCCATTAAGAAAACAGTCAATCACATGACACAGCATTCAAATTATCCAGTGAAACTTTCTGTTTTCTGTTCAAAAGATGAGAACTAAGCCAATTATTAACAACACCATGTGTGTCATATTACTTTAACTTTTGTATCAGAATTTTTATCAACATAGTCAAATGCCTTAGAAATGTCGCACAAAATTCCTACAGGCATTAATTTATCATTTATTCCTTCTAAAACATTGTGAGTGAACGCAAACAGCGCTTGTTTTTTTGAATGGCCCTTTTGATAACCAAATTGTGATTTAGTTAGAATATTTTTATTTTTTAAAGTTTTTGTTAACTCTGTTGTACATTGCTTTCTCAAAAACTCTGGAGAAGGCTGTTAGTAATGAAATAAGATGGAATTCGATAAAACTGACTTTTTCAACTTTTTGTAGAGTGATTTAACTACAGAACACTTAAGCCTATCTACAAAGGTACCCTCAGTAAAGATATATTAAGGAGATAGCTTAGCATATTACTTAATTATGTGGAGTGCAGTTTAATTAATCTGCTGGAAATTCCATCATAATCGCTTGAGTAATAGCTCTTAAGAGAGATAACTTTTCTCTTATTTATTCTATAGTAGCTAAATTTACATAAATAGTGTCAAATTTAACTTGTAAGCCTATATTGACGTAGTCCATTCTGTGTGTCACTGAGCTAATGGTTGTTAACTACTCAACTTATTGGCAACAGATAAAAAATAGTTTATTAAATATATCATCAATTTAAAAATTGGATTCTACTGAATTTTGTTTGATTTAAGTGACACTACTGACCTGACTATTTTTTCCTGTTTCCTTTTTTATATGTCGCAGATTAGCTTAATTTTATTTTCAGTGTCATGAATCTTAAAATTCTAGTACATTCTTTTAGATTCTTTAATAAGATACTGCACTCAGAAAAATAAACTTCTTTGGCAAAATAGCCTCAATTAATATACATAAATATCATTAATAACATTTTCATTGAGACAAAAATATATAATTTTCTTAATCACAGCTGCAGCAATTAGTCTTACTGAATATATTCATAATGGAGATAGGGTACCAACTCTTGTCGCTTGGGCTTCAGGCAAGAGGGAGACTACAGATCCATCAAAATGGTTTTGTTACACACTCTGACAAACAACCGCCATGTCTATTCACACCTGACTGTTCCTCCCCCCTCTATCCCCCTCTCTGTCCGTCATGCAATTCTTCTCACTATCTCCAGATTTAAAGCCAAGAGACCCTTTCACTATCGACAATCAGTGACCGGCGTGCAGCATGGATGTATTTACAGGCAGTTTCTCCAGTGCCCGCGCTAGGGAGTTTCGAAATTTTTTTTTTTAGCTCTACTAACCAGGCGACAATGGGCGAATTCTAGGCTTCGCGCCCTGAGGGCCCCTACAGTCGGTGATCGGGGCCCCCTTCAGCCGGCAGGCCCGGGTACTTTTGACCCGCTTACCTCCTCCCCCCCCCCTAACGCTGGCCCTGAGTTTCTCCATGAACCCGGCACTTTGCTGGAAGATGAAGTCGGAGACCAGCTTCTTTCTAAATGTAATATCTACGTGACACGACTCACCAGCGGGAAGCCTAAGAACATTTTGTACAGTTTATACACCGGAAAATCGTCCAGCTAAGGTGTAATTATTTCGTCGAGTTTCATTTATGATGAAACAACATCTCATCATTAACAGTGAGTTATAACTGATGTTTGCAATATCGTCGTATAACTAGCAATATTTAATGACAGATGGTAGCAGACCATAATGATCAGTCGAAGTGTTGCGTTGATTCCACCTTCGCTCTAAGAGATAATCATGTCATTTGGTTATTTTGCCTGTTCTTGCATTTTAAGCAGTTCTCTGTTGGTTAGCAGAATTAAAATATGTGATACTTTCACATATATAATCTTATGAAGTACAGAAAAAATCAGCTCCTTCCTCTGTAGCTATAGCTTCATTAGAATAGCTTCCTTTGAAATGTACACACCACTATGTCTTTCAAAAATATTGACTCTCGCGAGCTCATTGCAGTCACTGATTCTGGTAAGTTTAATTAATTCCTTAGCACATTTTACCTTAGAGTGCAGTATTTTTAAACATCGACTCTAATTTCTAAATACATTTATGTGGTATTTTCATAGTGGTCACAATTTCATCATTAAGGATCTGGTGCGTTCCCCTACTGTTGTGATACAATCCTGGATAAGAACCAAATATGCTCTGATGATACATTGATAATTAATGAACCAAAACAGAGGAAAAAGAATGTAGAATATGTATAGTAGAAGATTTGTTTATCCAATTTTGTTTCATTTGTAAAACATTAAAGAATTTTTTTTTTTTGCTTATGGCTTTACACCTCATCGAGGTCATTAGAGGTGGGATGGGACTGGGGACAACGAACAGGAAGGAATTCGGCCATGGCATTTTTGAAGGAAGCATCCCGACATTTGCCTGGGGTGATTTGGGGAAATAATGGAAAACCCAAATATGGATGCCCGGACGGGAATTCCTCCCGAATGCGAGGCCAGAGGGTTAACCACTCACCCACCATGTTCGGTTTAGAAATTTTGTGTCAACACCCTGCTGAAGATAGATGCTTCATACTGCACACATTGACCATCGAGTTCGTAAGCAGAGTGCATCAATTTAACCAGCAGGGGCTAACCTGCCTCCACTGCCTTCTCTTACATCTGACCACAGTCAGCCAACTCTGCTCTGGAGACAACCGACAGACTATCCGTCACAGCATCCGTGCCAGCCGTCGCTCCCAGGTGCCAACCCAATGTTACATCACATTACGCAGTATGTAGACCATGGAAATTGCTTGGTCCTAGCCATCAACATATTGTTTCAAACAACCGACCGAGCGGGGCGGTGTAACGGTTAGCGTTCTCGCCTCGCATTCGGGAGGACGGCGGTTCGAATCCCCGTCCGGGCATCCAGATTTGGGTTTTCCATGGTTTCCCCAAATCACTCCAGGCAAATGCCGGGATGCTTCCTTCAAAAGGCCATTGCCGAATTCCTTCCCATTCCTTCCCCCATCCTTGCCCCCCATCCTTGCCCCCCATCCTTGCCCCCCATCCTTGCCCGTCTCTAAAGACCTCAATGTTAAAAAGAGACGTAAAGCAGTTAAAAAAAAAACCCGAAACAAACCTGCCTATTAGTGGGACTCGGCTGTTCCCATCTCAACATGGTGGCCGTGTATAATTTTAAGCCGTCGTTGGTGGAGCTTTAAATACAATGATTATGGATTACGCGGAAGGATATGAGATATTGTCACAAAAAACCTCTTCTGACACAGAAACCATATTATGAAAGACCATGGACAGAACAACGAATCTTCAATGGGTAAAGAAGGAAATGTGGCTTGGACAACACCAACCACCAATGGGCAGATATCGATCACACCACAGCAAACAAGCTCGGTAAGTGGCAAAGCAATGCTATGTGATGAAGGTCGTGGAAACAAATCACAAGTTTATTTCTATTGCGAAGCGGATTGTGATTAATTTTTTGTGTCCATGAAATCTGAGACAGCTTATGATGGAAAAAATAAAGAAATAAAATGAACCTAGGTCGCCTTCAACTGATGAGAATATTAAAATCTGTCAATGAAGCATTTCCTGGGATTGAAGTTACTGTCCCAAATAATAAAAATAAGGCAGAAATGGAGTACAGAGGGGACATAACTCATTGTAGTGGTCTAATATGTCGGTACTGTGTAAAAATCATCCTGAATACTTATTGTTTTATATTACTCAATATAACTTTTTTTTTCTTTTTTTTTTAAAAAATAAAAAATAAATAAAAAAGAGTATTCGGCTACATAGGCCATACAGCCAGCTCAATGTGATTGTAATTACTCTTCCAGTGTAATGTTGCAACTAAGTATCGACACATGGACACCAGGGACGGACACAACATTCACACTGACACAACATTCAAACGCCCATGCCATCGGATGGACTCGAACCGGCGACCTACGCTACAGAGGCCGGTTATAACTAAATTAGTAAAAACGCTGCCAACAGTGTCTCTGAAACAGAAGTACTTCAAAAAATAGAATCTTTGATGAATTTAATTGAAGTGTGCTGAATATAACATGGAGGAAGGAAATATTTGGAGGATAAATGACGTTAAATCTGTGACGCCGCCTCTAAACTCTCGGCTAATACTGCGCATGAGCGGTGGCGGCAGCGGCCATATTGCGAATCCATACAAATGCAAAGTTCACATTGTGTTTGATGCTGTGAATATTTCATTTTCTAATGTGTCTAAGTATTTTATAATGCCATCTTGTGCCATCTAGGAATCTTGATGAAGCAAACGATGTTGTTACCCCAAATGCAGTTTGCGATTTAAATACACGTGTGTGGATGTGTCTACATAGTTTGATTCTGTAGCGGCAATTTAGTGAAGATTGTGGTTAGGTCTAAATGCAGTCTGTACCAGAACGGTTTTGTTGTTGCATATAAAAGGGACAAATAATTTATCTATTATTGTTAGTAATTTCATGAGAACCATGTTAGTGACAAAACGTGTACCGCAATGTAAACTACTTCCAGCTATTCCCAATTAAGCTTACGATGTATGGTAACAAGATAACTATTTTTATTCTGATCAAGGCGCATTTCAACCTAACCACAAGTGGTAGTAATAAAACTGAAATATCCATTCCGCATGTCTACCATGTAATTCATTGTGGCTTTTCAGAATTAATTTTTGGTCCAGGCCGCATATCCACCCAATACCATAAATTTGGAGACAGTATATCCCGAAAACTAAGCAAGATATCGAAAATCTTTATTTTCGATTTTTCTCGTCGTGTTACATAAGAATCGATCATCAAATTTGATTTTGCGAAATTTTTCTTCTGCATTTCAACTCTAAGACACCTCACATTTGATACAGTATATCTCGAGAACTAGGCGAGATACCGAACATTTTTATTCTTTATTTTTTTATTTGTCTCGTCTTTTTAAATAATAATCCATCGTCAAATTTGACTTGACCAATTTTTTCTTCTGAATTTCAACCAAAAACATCTCACTTTTGAGACAGAATATCTCGGAAACTTGGCAGGATATCAAAAAAAAAATTTAGTCTTCATTTTTTATTTGTCTCATCGAGTTACATAATAATCCATCACCAGATTGCGGCGTTACGTTTATATGGATGCGTCCTAGCCCCCCCACTCCTCCTCCGACCGGCGTCACTTCAATGTGTGGTGAAGGTCTCTTGCGTCGTCTCCTTATATTTCTTCCCTCCATGGAATATAAAACTTTGTCTAGTTGATCTTCTCTGGAAATCAACTTCCAGATTTTATTTACGTTTTCAATACTATATCTGTTTTGGAATTTTACATATCTAGGATAATTGATCGTTTTAATTGCTTAAGATTTGTTCACATGAATAAACAGTGCTGTAGTATGTTGTACCATATCTACTGAAATGACATAACCTTTAAGTTACATTTACCAAGGATATGGTAGCTGCAGTCATATATAAGGCATGGAGGAAGGAATATATGGAGACGAGATAACGCGAAATCCGTGAAACCTCGTGAAAAAACTGTGCCTGCACGGCGGATATCGTAGGAGTACCAAAACATTGGGCTGTTTGCACTGTGTCAGCTGCTGAGAATATTTCATTTTCTATTATTCTAAAGTTTTCTATAATGCCAAGTTGTGATGCATATGGTTGCATATAGGAAAAAAACCTGGAATAGCGTTTCATAAGTAAGTCACATTGTAATTGTCGTTCTTGAAGTATCTGACAGGCAACCGCAACATTAGTGCCATTCGCTATAAATTTATTCATTGCTCTCAATAGGATCAAATTATTCTCAAATTTTTGTTGGTGTAGTGTAGAAAATTAGCATATGTTACTATTTTGCACCTGAAAAGCTAGCCTTATTGTAGACAAATGTTGGAAATTTAATTTAAACGGGTCATGTTTACATCGCGACACAGTGAATATGGTATTCTGTATGCATTACTCACGTTTAAGTTTACACTGAAATTGCACGATGAAATTAATCGTGATAATTTGTGCTGTGCGAACTACTAAACGTGATGAAATAAACTTTGTTGACGGAAATGTAGTTCGCGATGCATTTCTTGTGTTTAGATGTGTCTACATAGTTTGGTTTTGTAGCGGCAATATTAATGGAAATGTTGGCAGGTTGAAATGCGGTGTATACCAGAAGAGAACAAACAATTTATTTATTATTAGCTGTTAGCTTCTGATTTTTGAATGTACTGATTTTTCTAGCAAAATTATATAGGTCACTATGTAAGGTATCCCTCATTCTATTGTCAATAATTAGTAGGATTTCGACCGAATTTAGGGTTTGTTTTAGTACCCGGTACCACACTTAAAAGCGAGTTGACAACACTTTTGTATACACCGAAGTGAATAAATAACCCATAAACAATGTAAATAACACCTAAACTGCATTAAATCAACGATATTTCAGTAGGAAATAGGTTATTTCACATAAGAATAAACTTTCGATAACAGACACTAGCATTAGTTGGAGAGATATTGGGAACCGATGTAAATGAAGTAAACGTTAAATAATTGAAAATAATATGCATAAATAAACCTTTTATCATGGGTAATACACATTATTTCGGAGATAAATAAGTAATTTCAATAAAGGAAAAACCTAACCCATAAAAATTTTGGCATATTCCAGTTTTAGTATTTCTGAAGTGATTTCAGTACAGTAAAGACAATAAAGAACCTATAATACACAGGCCTAGACGCACCATAACCATAACTTCACATTTAAAGATAGTTTAGTAGAATTTTCAAAGAAATAAACTGGATGATAAAATAACAGTCTGAAGCAGAAATGAAAATAATTCATTGTAATGTAATGTGACCATGTTGAGGCCCCAAAAGCAGCAATAATAATTCCTGAGACAGCCTAGTAGATAAATTAACAGGTTTCTGATAATTTGAGAGCATTTAATAACTATAAGAAGTAATTATATGGGATTTTTAATACTCATTTTTCTTAAACAGTTCACATACATAATTTTGGTCTTTTAAGTAGGTTCAGGACTTTAAAAGTAGAAAAACAAGCAGTAAATAAAATAATCTTTCAATTTTAATAGGTTTTAAATAGTTTCAGTCTGTAGAATATGAAATATCAGTGAGTAAATAGACGCCAGTAAATCGATCAATTTGTCCAACTTTTAGGAATAAATTCCAGCACTTTAAAGCCATTTCAAGAGCACTAATGACATTTAAATACTAGCTAACACACATAATTAATTTTCTAGACACATTTAAAGACATTTCACTAACCTGTTTTATGTTAATCCAATCGTAAAGTAACTGGCTATGATCACTGCACATAGAAAATGCTACTACACCAATTGTAAACACTGCCACACAATATAAAGTTGAGAATAAATTAAAACAGACAGGAAGCGAAGTAAATTCACATAAATCTGATAGTTTCCAACACTTTAAGTAATTTTAAACTTGAAAAGAACACGTAAAAGTGATCACCTAGCTTAGACATTTTATTATTTAAAAGCCTACTTTGATTCCGGGATAAAAATTAGTTTATCATAAAAATCCATTCTTTTAGCTTCCTACATAATTATTTCAAGTCATTTAAGGCCATAGCACCGACGTTATAGGTTTCGTAAGTTCACGCTGCAGAAAACACACGTGTAAATCACTAAATAATTTATGGTATCTCAGGTATAGCAGCTACGAGGATAAAATAAGCACTAAAAGATGCAGTTTAAGGCAGGCTTCACGGTGATAATTTTTCCGGCTCGCTAATCCATAAACTTTCGGAGCTATAAATAAAAACATGAATAATAGCCACATTTGACTGTTAGATTTTTTCGGTTTCCCATAACTCAATAAATTTAAACGAAGTTCACTTTGAGAGACAGTCTAAAATCAGGAATAATATTTTAAACATAATTTCGAGAGAATTACTAAAGCCGATTTTAAATAAGAATATAATTGAACACTGACTTAAGTGGTAGGCAAACTAACACATCCATATTTGGTAATTTGTTGAAGACCAATGTACCACGTGATCTCAAGTTAATATAAGGCAACTAAGAGGCGGGAATTTGGTCGGCAGTCTTCAGTGTCATGTGTAACGCGGTGGTGAAAACACGCGTCGGGTGAGCTCCGTTCGGTCTGGCGGAACGGGCTGGTCCATGAACCAACCAAGGATGAAGGAACGCGAGAAACAGCAGCCATGTTGTAGTTTTGTGGTGAACATTTACTAACCAAGCAACTAGTCAGTTACATTCAGTTTTTGGGGGTTTTAAAGTCGCGTTGCTCTGGAATCGCAACTTGTAATTTTTGGAGACGATTTCAATCCGATTGCCTGTGCTAACAGTGTTTTATAACATTCATGTGAAAATTTGGAAGAATATATGATGTTGAGTCCTACTTGTGACTTTCATTTATTAAGAGAACACCTCTCTTCATTCATTTCAACCTGACGTGGCGACTATCGCCAATTTTCTCAGTCAACATGTTTTCGCCGATGGACTTCGAATATTTTTTTCCCACCAACATGACTGAACTTTAGTAGTATGCATACGGCGAATTTGGATCCTGACATGGGGATCGTAGTGACGCGTGTTCGAGTAGAACAGTGATTCCAGAGTAAACCGAACAGTGCAATCTTTCATCCAGTGCCACTTTGGATTATTTTTCATCGACGTTCCTGACCGCCCACGACACCGACACCAGCGAGACGACACAACAGCAACGAGTGAGGGACTGCCTGTGCCCAAGGAAGTCGCTGCACCGCTACCGCTGTTGCAGAGAAGAAACGCCACCCTCCCTTTCGCTATCGCAGCGCTGACGTTTCGTCCAGGGAGCCGCTCGCAGTGCCCACTACACTGGCCGAGCCTCATCAGACACTCCGGGTCTGCACTTCGCCACGGCGACGTAATTAAGATAAGTAACAGTGAATCATCTACACATTTCGTTTAATGGCCCCTTCAACCAGAGTGTTGTGAACTCTGTGCTTGCCGAAGGATTCTTTTCTATTAGTACAGTGGTTTCTTCCGGGCGCTTTCGCCGCTGTGCATCAACAATTTTTCTTCTAGCCATAGTTGATCTAAACATCCGCGGATGTCTACCACGTTACAATCACAGTAACGGACATTTTTTCTACTTTTTTTAGCTGTTACGACAGCAAACTAGTGATTTCGAATCACAAACCCAATTTTACCGGGTCCATCTTTGTATTTTATTCCTTCATTCGACGGTATATTGGTGCATTTTTCACATTTGTGTATTGGGGAAAACATTCTTTTTCAATCCATGTTTGTTATTGCCCGTCAGCTGTAAACAAGTCAAAGAGGTTCATGTAACAGATATACCACATGGCCTAGTCAAAGATTCTCTACCGAATGCCAGCTGACTTCTACCCGGTGTGTTAGCATCGCTGTTTTGTTTACATTCGGACTTGGAATTTTTTTTTTCTTTTCACTTTGTAATTTCTTTTTCAGGTTTGCGTGTGCTTATTTTTATATTATTTTAGTTTATTTTGTGTGTGCATTTTGGGGGAATTTGGAATTTTTATGTATTGTTTACCAACATTTTCGAAATATTTTGTGAACAGCTGTTCTGGCTGTGAGGTTCTGTTTATGCATTTTTGTTTTGGGTTTGTGCTTTTTGTGTTTTCCTGGGTATATCTCCATATATTTTTGCCGATTTTGAAAGATAGTAGGGTTATAATAACATTAAGCTTCAGTATTGGGTTTTTAGCTCTCCTATTTAGAAAAGTTTTTTGCTGTTTTCATTTTATTAAGATTATTATGGCTTCCAATCAAGTTTCTTCTGAAGTCATTGCTAGTACTAGTGAAGCAACTAATACACATGCGATGATCACCAGATCTCACAGTTTCAGCAACCTTAATCAACATGTTGAAGACAATATGCCTCAATCTGCTTCCCGGCAACTTGGTTCTACCAACCCTCCCGATAATACTTCTAATGATAGTAATGATACCATACCAGTTCAGGAAGACTTGCAAACTGAACAACATCAAACTAGCCAATTTCAGCTGGCCCATATGGCAGAAAACATTCCATTACTTAGTGATACTGACTCTGACATTGAACTTGAAGGAGAGGTACAGGGAGTACAAAGATTAGATTTACCATTCGCCAATGGGGAGCGCAGTAATGCGGAGGACAATTCAGTCAGTAGCTCTAATAGCAGTTTACTACAGGGTTTTGATAACCATGGGAACCCTGTTACAGTAGCCAGGTCCCAGGCACCTTTAGAACAAGACACTACACAGCCAGAGGCACCCACACTAGTTCCAGTTCAGGTGGAACCACCCATACCTACGTTACCTCAAAATGATATACAGTCACTGTTCAGCATATTAACTACTCTTAGACAAGAATCAAATCAGAATTTTGCCAGACAACAGCAACAAAATCAGAATCTTGATGCCAAGTTAGATACTAAACTAGAACAACTAGATCAGAATTTCACTAAGAAGCTAGATCAGCATAGGAAGGAAATCGATATTAACTTGAAACAAACACTTGACAAGGGATTAAAGGAACACTCCCAGGAATTTGATAGGAAATTGCAGCACCTCAGAGGGGAATTACAGACAACAGTTGCCAATTCAGCACAAGCATTCATACACAGGGTTGATAAACAATTACAAGATTTGAACAAGAAATGCGCCGACAACCATTGGCAGTTAATGGACCTAATTTCTCATGATGCAACTACTAAAGTAACACAAAGTAATGAACCTATACTCCCACTCCCTGTTAATACCTTTCACCCAGGAGCAGCTGCGATAGAGATTTTGAAAACCAAAGCATATTTACCACTCACTACTAGTATACCTCAGCCATCTGAGGAACAACCTGTACATGTTTTGCCCTCATTGCAACCTATTGTAACTGACCAGATGATAAAAGGTACAACTGACCTTGCCATTCCTAAAGTACCTACCCTTACAGGGGCACAACTTATTCCAACCACTGAACAGCTGGTAGATGAATCACTTGAGCTTGTCATACCCACCCCACCCCTGCCATCAGATGAGCAAAACATAATACCCCCTGCAACTTCACTGACTGATGTTTGTTCTGATTCAGTACTTGACCCTCCAGACCAGCTGATTCCAGATATTCAGTTGGTAGATCCTACGTTTAATACTGTTCGTTCACCTACCCCAACTAAGGCTATTTGTAAGAAACTGAGATTAAGGAAACCCTCTTTTGTGGACAAACTAAAATTGCAAATCCATGAACAGATGTTCCCTACCTTTTCCACCAGTAATTGGCCATTGGTTTCCAGACAACCAGCAGATATTTTGCATATTCAAAAACAGACAGTGGCCACTATTCTCTTCCAAGAGTTTTCAAGTCAGCAACAGACTGACATTTTGCTTTCCTTTCATATTTTGGAAACTATACACTGCTGGGATGCCAGATTTTCCAGGGGCAGGACACCCAGCAAACACAATTTTGACCATGTCATGCACTGTTCTGCAGCTACAGCTGTTATTGAAATAAGTTCCCACTTCACTTCTATAATTGGCTCTCAACACAGGAAGGTTGGGAGGAAAAGATTTATTCTGAATGCAGTTTGTTTTGGGAGGGGCACTAAAATGAAGAGTAGGTTGAACCCCTTACCCCCACATGATAAGAGCAGTATTTTGAAGGCTGTTTGTTTTGGGAGGGGACCCAAGTTTAAATGCAACTTCAACCCTTTCCCACCTAATGAGAATGCATTATTTGATGATTGGAGGAATGTCCTCAAACTAAAAATATTCGCCTTTGATATACAGGGCCCCACACAAATATTCCAACATGTTATGGTGTATATGTTAGTTGATGTTTTTTCAGATTTTGCACTAATAGGTAACCATTTTCATAGTAATAAGACAGTCGATTTTGCCAGAGATTTTGTTTACTTCTTCCCTTTTCCCATTTTTAATATATGTTTTGTTGACTTCTTCATGAAGCTGAAAGTAATTTTTAAGGTTATATGGGAGCTTGAACTTTTGCTCAACCTTGTTTTTTCTTTGGTGTACATCCATATGTTATTTTGTGACCAGCTACCTAGGGAAGTTGTTTACCAGGCTGGGTTTGATGTGATATTTGATACAGTAGAGATGAAGCTGAGAGATGCTGAGAATGACTGTCAAGGAGGGGAAGTTGTTTGTGATGATGAAGGAGTAGATGTGCTTGTTGAATAAGGGATGGAGATTATACTTGTGTTTCTATGTTTACAAAAAGAGGGGGGGAGGCTGGAAGAGAAGAAGTACCAAAAGGGGGGAATGCTACATTATTATTACCCCTGGACCAGGACATGAAGCTGGACTTGCCTGTGATCCATCCCCATTATTATTATTGGCATTCCTACCCATTCATATTATATTATTACCCTTGGGCCAGGAAGCGTAGACTTGCCTGCGAATCCCTATTATTATCCCACAATATTATTATGTGCTAAGGCATTTTAGGCATCGGCCCACAGAGGAGATGACCTCACTTATATATTACATTGCTTTTGGAACACGCAGGGCGACCTCATTTTGTGCGTGACCATAGAGGGGGTGCAGTAGGATAGTCAGGACTCTGTTCCTGTGTTGATTAAGTTCCGCAGGCTTGGCAGAGCTCTAGGATTTTCCTGTTAAATGACATACCTGGTACATCCCATAGATGGGCGTGACACATTTCCCCATTCCCCACAGTTTGAGAGTGACTGTACAGGAACAGCACAAGCCCACCACATTTCCCCTATAGGCGCCACTGTCGTTGTTCATTCACACATACATTTAGGATTAAGAAAAACATAGAACACAGTACATCAACATACTCTAACGAGATTAGCGCTGACACAACTGAGTTGTTTACGGATAATATACTTTCTGAGATGAGATTTCGAGGTGGATGTTAGTTTTGTTTTTCATTGTGGAAGATTGACCTGAGAACTTGTTTGCGTAGATATATTTACCCTGGTGTTTTTATAAGATGTAACATTGGAGAAGACTTGGAGAAGGCGAGATGATTTTTCCTTGCACCGAGAGAATTATTTGAAGGTTATTATGATAGGAGGCATACATACACTCCACACTTTTTGTTACAATGCTACCCATCATTTTGTATAGATATATATATACCCCTCACACCTTTATAGGGTTTTGAACTTTGTGACCCCCTTTGCATACTTCATGACATGATACTATTCTTCATACACTACATGGCATCCCTTCATATACACATACATGGGTCTACAGTGGTACCCAGTCATATCGCACAGTGCGATTCAATATTTACCTATGTATAGCATATATGTCCCTAGACAATTGTCACTACGAACCAGTGTACTGGTTCCTCGCAACTTTGTTGCCACTATTACCCTGATTTTGTCACAGCAGTATACTGCTGCAAGGAAACTGCGTTTCCATTAGCCTATAAGGTTTCTTTTATTTTAGTTTGTAAGGGTCAATTTCTATATTGTTTCTTGGAATCTTCTTACTTTTAAGGTCGACCTTTGTAATACTAAATTTTTCCTAGTAACAGTAGTCCTATTTTTGTAAAACTAGTCCAGGGACTGATAGTTTCTTTTCAACTTTGTATTTTGTTTGTGTACTGCCTATTATGTAGAATCTTGGTATTTTTCTTATAACCTACCTATCTTCGGATATGGGCAATGAGTATTAATTTTCGCATTGCATATCTAATTGTTCATTTTCTAGTATAACTATCCTATTTTTGTTTAGTTTCTAAGTTTCTGTGTGTATGTTTAGGTTAAGTTTCAGAATAAGATATTACTCACACACGATGTTTGTTTTGTTTTGGATTGTTCGCAGACTGACTGACCGAGGTCCTAGGGGCCACTGCTGTGACAGGAACCCGGGACACAAATACTTCTCGGCAGTTGTAGGGACCTTTTGGTTTATATAAAGTTTTAGCACTACGATCTGCGACCGTGAAAGGACTTGGGCATTTACCCCATTTGTGAGCAAAAGTATAAAGGACTTGGGTATGAATCCATGTTTAATAAGTGTGTGAGAAAGTAGGAATAAGAACGTTCAAGTAACGAAGGACAGAGAGAGGCAAAGCCTTAAGATTTTCTGTGAAAAACACTATTTTTTGTAAAACACAGAATTTTTCTTTTGGGCAACACATGTAACTTTTGTAAATTTTAGGTTTAAGATGTCTTCATTTGTAATTTTGTAACAATTTAGGTTTAAGAGCCATTATTTTCTGAATATTTTGTGTGAAAATTCAACTTGATATGATACATTTTGTGTTACACTTTGAACTAAAGTTCTATTCCATATGTGGAATTTTTGATAATATTTGCATGTATATGATTTTAATATGTTGACTTTTTCAATGTTTGATATTGACAATAATTTCAAGGTGTGAGTGAGGAAACATTTCAGTATTTTTGTAGTAATTTTGGTATGAATGGAGACCAGAGCAACCGCACAGGTTTGGGATAGGATTAGTTTTGGGAATTTTTCTAAATTTTTGGGAGTTTCTTAGTAATTTTTGGGATTTTTAAATTTCTTTTTTGGGTTTTCTTTCTTTTAAGATGTTCAGCCAGTTTTTGTTCCAAAAATGACTTCAATCTTCAGGGGGCATGTAAGGTATCCCTCATTCTATTGTCAATAATTAGTAGGATTTCGACCGAATTTAGGGTTTGTTTTAGTACCCGGTACCACACTTAAAAGCGAGTTGACAACACTTTTGTATACACCGAAGTGAATAAATAACCCATAAACAATGTAAATAACACCTAAACTGCATTAAATCAACGATATTTCAGTAGGAAATAGGTTATTTCACATAAGAATAAACTTTCGATAACAGACACTAGCATTAGTTGGAGAGATATTGGGAACCGATGTAAATGAAGTAAACGTTAAATAATTGAAAATAATATGCATAAATAAACCTTTTATCATGGGTAATACACATTATTTCGGAGATAAATAAGTAATTTCAATAAAGGAAAAACCTAACCCATAAATTTTGGCATATTCCAGTTTTAGTATTTCTGAAGTGATTTCAGTACAGTAAAGACAATAAAGAACCTATAATACACAGGCCTAGACGCACCATAACCATAACTTCACATTTAAAGATAGTTTAGTAGAATTTTCAAAGAAATAAACTGGATGATAAAATAACAGTCTGAAGCAGAAATGAAAATAATTCATTGTAATGTAATGTGACCATGTTGAGGCCCCAAAAGCAGCAATAATAATTCCTGAGACAGCCTAGTAGATAAATTAACAGGTTTCTGATAATTTGAGAGCATTTAATAACTATAAGAAGTAATTATATGGGATTTTTAATACTCATTTTTCTTAAACAGTTCACATACATAATTTTGGTCTTTTAAGTAGGTTCAGGACTTTAAAAGTAGAAAAACAAGCAGTAAATAAAATAATCTTTCAATTTTAATAGGTTTTAAATAGTTTCAGTCTGTAGAATATGAAATATCAGTGAGTAAATAGACGCCAGTAAATCGATCAATTTGTCCAACTTTTAGGAATAAATTCCAGCACTTTAAAGCCATTTCAAGAGCACTAATGACATTTAAATACTAGCTAACACACATAATTAATTTTCTAGACACATTTAAAGACATTTCACTAACCTGTTTTATGTTAATCCAATCGTAAAGTAACTGGCTATAATCACTGCACATAGAAAATGCTACTACACCAATTGTAAACACTGCCACACAATATAAAGTTGAGAATAAATTAAAACAGACAGGAAGCGAAGTAAATTCACATAAATCTGATAGTTTCCAACACTTTAAGTAATTTTAAACTTGAAAAGAACACGTAAAAGTGATCACCTAGCTTAGACATTTTATTATTTAAAAGCCTACTTTGATTCCGGGATAAAAAATTAGTTTATCATAAAAATCCATTCTTTTAGCTTCCTACATAATTATTTCAAGTCATTTAAGGCCATAGCACCGACGTTATAGGTTTCGTAAGTTCACGCTGCAGAAAACACACGTGTAAATCACTAAATAATTTATGGTATCTCAGGTATAGCAGCTACGAGGATAAAATAAGCACTAAAAGATGCAGTTTAAGGCAGGCTTCACGGTGATAATTTTTCCGGCTCGCTAATCCATAAACTTTCGGAGCTATAAATAAAAACATGAATAATAGCCACATTTGACTGTTAGATTTTTTCGGTTTCCCATAACTCAATAAATTTAAACGAAGTTCACATTGAGAGACAGTCTAAAATCAGGAATAATATTTTAAACATAATTTCGAGAGAATTACTAAAGCCGATTTTAAATAAGAATATAATTGAACACTGACTTAAGTGGTAGGCAAACTAACACATCCATATTTGGTAATTTGTTGAAGACCAATGTACCACGTGATCTCAAGTTAATATAAGGCAACTAAGAGGCGGGAATTTGGTCGGCAGTCTTCAGTGTCATGTGTAACGCGGTGGTGAAAACACGCGTCGGGTGAGCTCCGTTCGGTCTGGCGGAACGGGCTGGTCCATGAACCAACCAAGGATGAAGGAACGCGAGAAACAGCAGCCATGTTGTAGTTTTGTGGTGAACATTTACTAACCAAGCAACTAGTCAGTTACATTCAGTTTTTGGGGGTTTTAAAGTCGCGTTGCTCTGGAATCGCAACTTGTAATTTTTTGGAGACGATTTCAATCCGATTGCCTGTGCTAACAGTGTTTTATAACATTCATGTGAAAATTTGGAAGAATATATGACTTTTGATTTCGACTTGAGGTTTTTATTTCGTAGCATACTACCTTTCTTGCAGAAGGTGAAGCCTGCAAGTGGCGACTGTGGTCATTTGAACTGTTAGCAATATTAATTCTACACGGTTTCAGAACTTTAGAAAATCTTGGACAACATTCTGGCTCAGGTGACTTAGGCGATACCTCAACCCCAGTACTCGGCTTGTCCCTGACAACTACCTCTACAATATCTTCTAAGTAAGCTCAGAAACTATGAGGTTTTATGAAGTATTAATTTTATTTAAAGCTCTAAACACTGACTTATGCTTTTTTTTAAATTTCAGATATGATTTGTTTCTGTTTGTAAATATGTCTACAAGTATATTTCTAGATTTTGAAATCTTCCTTGTCAATTACTGAAATAGAATGTGAAAATATAACCTATTTTAACATCAACTAAAATTTAAGGACTAGTTAAAAAGAATTACCTGTTCATTAAGTTACGTCCGAATTCATCATCAAATATGGATATGGCGATAGTTTTTTTCTGGTCCAGGCCACATTTCAACCTAACCACGTCAATTTTAAGGTACAATATCTCGAGAACTAAGCGAGATATCAAAAAAATTTATTCTTTACTTTCAGTTTCCCTCATCGAGTTACATAAGAATTCGTCATCAAATTGCGGCGCCACGGTTATCGTTGAATCCCCTCATAACCTAACAACCTCACTTTTGAGACAGTATATCTCGCGAACTAAGCGAGATATCGAAAAATTTTATTCTTTATTTTCGATTTGTATCGTCGTGTTACATAATAATTCATCACAAAATTGCGGTGCCACGGTTGTCTTATTATTCCCTTGAGGTTTTTGTGCATATTTCCGTGTTTCTCTGGTCAAGCCATATGGCGGCCTCCCCTCCCCACTTGTCTCCACCCGGTTTCACTCCAGTATGTGGCGAAGGTCCCTTGCGTCGTCTCCATATATTCCTTCCTCCATGATATAAGGCGACCATTGGTTGCAAAGATATAGCGTTCGGAATTTCAAAAACAGGAGCGAATAAAACATAAAATTGACCGCAACTATATAACAATGGCGCAATATATATATAAAGCTCACAGTTCTGCCACCCTCACCGAATAATAAGAATTTATCTTCACCCTTGTCATTACATGAGACCGTTGACGACGTATCAGTATTATCACTAGGCCAGAATTGCCTTCGCCTCCCTTTAGTCCTGCTAGAAACAAAAATTTGACATGACCCGCCCTCTAGTGCTGCAACATAGCTTTGTCATGAAGTAAATTAACCCTGCACCATAAAAATATCTCATCCATAGGAAATAATGCTGGGATACCATCTATTTTACTCCATTAACCAGAGAGTTAGGGTATCAGTCCAAATTTCTTTCACTGGACTTGTATTATGGTGCATAAGCTTTTAACAGTGGCCCGTTTATGCTCCTCGTACATCACAATCATTACGCTGAAAGTAATTTTTCAGTGAATGACTAACTACATGACAGATCATGTAGATTGTTTCTTTCTCCTTTCATTCAGCACAGGCATTTCCGCATGATCTAAAGTGCCACGTGGCTCATCCCGAGCGTATTGCACAGGGCAGGGAAAGGACCGTCGTGTATCATTCATGAAAACGGAGAAAAGTAAGGAACTATTCTAATGGATTATTAGGTCGATCAGGCAAAACAAACAAAGAATGCTGTTACGGAGCATACAATGTAATATTAACATTGCAGCATTTGCCAAAACATGATTGTTTGCCATCATAAAGCATCGCGATTCCTCGGTACGACATTATATGTTCAGATAAGGATATACGTTTTAATGAATTACCTCTGAGCCTGCGAGGCTTATGTTTTAATGTTGCCTGACTTTCAATTCGGACAAACCTTAACGATGAAAAAAATCTATCAGTGTTAGAGAGTGGCTTTGAAATATAGACAAATCTGCAATTTACATCTTCACTGGTCTCAGGCTTCTAGGTAATAAATCAACTTACATTGGTCTAAATTTAATCCAAGAAGATGATCCGGTACCTGGGTTCGTATATTGACAATACACTTCGTGGTCTAATTTCCAAGTACTGGAAAAACAAAAAAGGCAATCAATGTGCTCGATACTGTAGCTGCTTATTCTCGGGAAGAAGATCCAAACACTAGTTGCCAGCATATATCGTGCTCTTATCCGCTCTCAGTTTCATTATTCTACAGTTGTTGTAGGTCAGTGGCAGTTCGAACCATAGAGAAATTGGTGAACATATAGCTTTGAGGAGCCATGCTTTCTAGTCCACTCGTCCCAGTTCCGGATCTTCTCGCAGTTTACAGGACGGTAGTTAGAGAAATGAGGAATATACAATGGCAACAAACTGCAGAGGGAGGGAGGACTACAAAATGGTTCATCCCAACATTCCAGAGATATATAATCACCTCTAAATCGCAGAAATACAAAGGGTGGGAGTTCGTAGGTAGTAGAGAAGTAGAACCCAATCGACGCAGCGGCACTGGAGCGTGCCCGCTCCACGAAGAAAGGTAACAACTATCACAGCTCGCCAAAAGCTCAATAATGGGTGGTTTCCCATTTATTCACAAAGACTCATCTGCTGCGGACCCTGCTCCGCAGTACAGCGCGGTCGACTCAGATCACTTACTTCTGGGCTCCAGAAAGACAAACAATTTGTTAACTGTTTATTGGCAGAATTACTATCATTAAAACGTTCCTTACATGGTACGTCTCGGCAACTAATAGTACATTTACGCGTGAAAACAGTATTAGGGACACCAGTAAATTAACAAACACAATTTACTGCCACACAAGAAATTAAAGAAGCGCATCAGGTTCAGTTAAAACATACGTTTTAGCCTTCTGCTGCTTGATCCAGTGTAGGTAGATGGTGGTCACTAAAAAAAAAAACTAAATAAGAAACGTCCACCTAAGGTTAAGTTGAAGAAAATATCTACGTTTCTAATTCGTATATGTCGTCAGTTACCTTTTTGGGGCATCGACGCTTAGGTAGTACCCACCTTGGTGACTTTCAACCGCGTTCTATACATAATACAACAACTTTATGATTATTATTTTTTTTTTCCCTACGGTGTGAAATGATATTCCCACATAAAATGAAAAATTTATCGATTCTGTCTTCTTGGCAATTTTTGTAGGAATCCAAAGAGGCAGTAGCTGTAGGAAATAAGCAACAATTTAATTCAATTCGTCTTGAACGCCCGAAACGTTAATATTGTATAGCATCTACGGAATTTGACTAACGTTCAACTTGGCGACGAAAGAGTTATCTTAAAAATTAACCAAACCTTTTTCTTGACGATGTCCATATCATCATAACTGACCCACTGGTTGCCTTTATAGGCATATGGTCCCATAGCTTTTGGATTTGGTTTCTCCACCTTCCAATCGTCGGAATGAAGGTTTTCACAGATCTAGAGAAAAAAAAAGAATGAAATAATTAATTCGTGGAATGTTTGCTGATATGTAAATATAAATCTAAAATAATGTTACAAATCGTTGCTTATGACGAAACTAAACATCGTAATAATTATTCCTGATACAACTGGCAAGTTTTCCACTCCTTAATTTTTGTTTGAGTGCCCACTCTTCCAAACGGTTTTCAAAAATGGCGATAGAAAATTCTAGGTACACCATAGAATGTTCCCTTCACAGTCGAAATACTATCCAGGAACGCATACTCAACTTTAACTTTACTGTTATTAATTTATGTTTTTGGTTTTATCGTGGGTTACCCACTGCCTTGCCGTTTGCTTAACCCGTAAAACTCCTTCGTTAGTAACATCTTCGGTATCTATAACGCCTTATTATAGTGAATGTGTGCCAAACTTATATTTACTTTTGTTTAGGAGTAAAAATTTCTTCTTCCGTTTCTATCATCTCTTTGACCTGTTCCGATAACTTTCTAACTGCACGATTACCAGCACCCTCATTCAAGATATTGATTATTATAATTGTATTTACACCCTACCTTTTTTTGCGATCAGTTTAATGTTACCTCAAACCATAACGACTGGCTCATGAACTCTTATTTCTTCTGTCACTTGAGATCCTATATAGTTCACCTGGATCTCTATGAAGAAGGCAACCAACATTTATGTTCACCCATCATTATTTGTTCTACAATTTGTAAAGTCCCCCTTCCGTCACTAACGTCCTTAGCAATCTGATTTACCCTGTAATTAAGGATTGCAATCCCGCAGTGTTTTCAATCCCGCGGGATCCGCGCGGGATTTGCGCCAATCCCGCGGGATCCCGCGGGATCCGTGCGGGATTGGTACAAACAGTTTTTCAACGCATATATTTAAAACATAGTTACTTAAAACGTTAATAAATTAAATAATAATTAAATTAATAAATAATTTTTAATGTTAAATGATAAAAATTAACAGTTAACAATATTTTGATTGGCAAAATAACTTTTTAGCTTGTCTTAAGTGTATTTCGAGGTGTAAATTTTTGTTTTTTAATCTAAAACAACTTTTAAATAAATAATAAAAATGGAAAATATTGAGTCTTAGGTCATATTATGTGCCTTACAATAAATACATCACATAAGTTTATAAATATGGTTTGCTTAGTGGCCAAGTTACCAGAGATTCTTTATTTTTTTTATTCTAAATAAACGTTCCTTAACATCTAGAAAAGGATTTCATTTCACAAAGTGAAGTGAATTTACTCTGTAAAGTGTAGATTTTGCTCAGAACAAGATCTCATAACTTTTTGTCACTGCACAAGCACGAGACTTGGCCTTTTTTTGCGTGATTCATTATTATATCTCCTGATTCCTTGATTGATATTACAGTTGATTCAGTGTTATTAAAAGAAACTACTCACCAACTCGTAAACTGTCAAGTATTTCAGATTTACTTATGTGGCGTAACGACGTTTTTAGAGTGGAAATTATTATTTTTTAGTAAGAAAAGTGACTTTCTCGGCGAATGATTGCAGTGAAGTCCTCATAGGTTGTATCTCCGGATTTCATTGCAAACACACGAAATTACACACGTGAGGAAAACGGCGGAGACAGCCGCCGAAGTATGGTGTTCCTACAACACAATTCGTCGATACAACCGTGAAAATTTCATAATAACTTTTTTTACCTTTAGTCGAAATAATAACAAGGAGAAGAGGGATTCATCGAAAGCCTGAGCGGCACATGTAAGCAAGTGGCTTTCGTCAAAGAAACGCATTGATGCAGCGGCCAAAACAACAATAAGTCAAAGGATATAGGCCTACAATTTCCTTATGATAGCTGTTAAATAAGTAGGTACGCGATGGTTAAAATTACTATAACCTTAGTTTCATATCAACGAATAATCAAATTTTCAGCCGCAAATTAGGAAATTGTCACAATTACTTTATCTGCAAATACAGAAAATGGGAATAATGAAACCGTGAATAAAAAGCTGTAACTGTTCGACACTTAAAAAATAATTATATAGTTAGAAAATCGTACTAAATACGCACCATAACTCAAATTACAGAAAAGTGTACTGGAAACAAACGTAAGTTTTGATGAATACGTAAAAGAGTATTTATTTACTTACGAATGACGAAGGTTGACAAAAACAAACGCATGTTATAAATGAGTCAAATGCCAACTGGAAGGGTACAGGCAAACAGTGCAATACATCCGATAGAGACCGAGTGGGTCAGCGAGTCACGCAGACTGACATGCGTTTCCGGTGGATTTTGCGGATTGCGGATCCGCTTAATTTTGTGCGGGATCCGCCAGACTGTCCAATGATGCGGGATCCCGCGGGATTGCGGGATCCTGCTTTGCTGGATTACAATCCCTACCTGTAATTCCAATTATTTCTTCCTAATCCATTACTGGTATATTTAAATTAGACCTTTAATCAAATGCTTTATAGGATTTCAAATGAAGCAGTTTAACGCTGCCATGCCTGAATGAACTTCCTCAGGAATAAAACTTGGCAGCAAGATTAAACTCAAATTCCAAGTCATTTTCAACAAAATCGACATGTAAATATTAAATTAACACGCTTATAGCAAAGTGTAAACAATTAACTAATTAACGGCACAAAATCACCATACAACTGGTTCTCAGTAGAAACAACTCTATCTGTCTGCAACTACAAAATTTCTACGTTGTGTACCACTACTGCTTATGAAGCGTATAAGCGTATTTTTTTCTCAAATCTTCTTGAACTAATCCTCTGATAACTGAAATATACTTTCTCGGCATTTCTTTTATCCCTTTACGGATTCAAGCATTTTTTGTCTATAATGATGTTTTTCTTAAAATCTCTAATAGGCCCTTATTCTCATTTATCAGACAAAAGCTTACACTTCTCATTTATTTTTACTGATAACTACACAGCATATTTAAATCTTAAAATGATGTTGGTTAATCGTACTTTACAGCAAGTTTATTAACCCAAATCATTTCACACTGTTTTTAATGTTTATTATTATTATTAGTTATTATTACCCTTGAGGACAGTGTTCAAATTCGAATTATTCATGATTATTCAGTTTTTTCTTCACTTTACTTTTCATATTTGTTTAATCATTTTACATATGAAAAGTTATTATTTATTTTCAGAATATAGTTAACAGTCCCCATAAAGTCTTTGATACAAATTACATTCTTTACTTAATGTTATTAATTAATTTATTATTCCTGTAGTAGGTGGAAATCGTCTAATATTTTGTTGCATGTGTAATAACAGATTGAGTTTACACATTTAGAAGCCACATCAATTACATAAAGGTTTGTGAACTCACCTCGTAGTATGCGAGGTATCCCTTTTCCCTCGTCGAGTCTCCTTGTTCTCCGGGCCCGTCAGCTGGTGCACCCAGTTCCGTCGCCAGAGGGTTGAATAGAGTATACGAGCGGCCGTATGTAGGAATACCCAACACCAACTTGCTCCGGTCCGCTCCCAGCTTCATGTAGTGGTTCACCGTGTGGTCCTGTCCAATATATTCACATTATAGCATATTTTTGTTGTATTGTAGTCTATTAAACTTCTTAAAATTTATTTTAATTTCTTTTTTCCTACATTTATAGGACATATTGACGAAATTTTGCCTCCTGAAGCATTTAATTGGAAACTAGTTACAATGGGAATTATCATAGAGAATTATGTTAAAAAAAACAAGCAGGTTATGACATAAAACATAAGTATGTATTAAGCAGCTATATGAATCCCATCGTGGCCTTTGACGCCCCAGAATCCTAAATATAATTGTCTGAATGTATTGTCCTACCAGAAACCGCAATGTATTTTAATTATTACTTTTCTTGTGGCATTAAGTATTGGTGTGATTGTATATTTAAGTTTTAATTAGTTTACACGCCTGTATGAATTGAGAGGAAAAATATTTAAACAAAAAAACACGAATTATTCGCTAAATTTTATTTTTATTTATGACTGATCTATTTAACGCTACCACAATTTACAAATTTAGGAGGTATCCTCAGATTGCTGGAACTAAGAATATAAGAAATAAAACACACCCACAAACACTCCACCAGATTCAAAGAGAAACTAAAGTTTAACACAATAATATAAATTAACTAAACTCTCTCTTTTTAGATTCATCACGAAATTAAATGTTCATCTTTTTCAGTAATATTAGAAGTTAGTTTTTTTTTATCTGTTTAACGTTTCTCTAACAGCGAGGTCCTTAGAGACAGGAAAGGATGTGGGGCAAGGATTGGGAAGGAATTCGGACATGGCCTTTTGAAGGAAGCATCCCGGCATTTGCCTGGAGTGATTTGAGAAACCATGGAAAACCCAAATCTGGATTCCCGGACAGGGATTCGAACCGCCGTCCTCCCGAATGCGAGGCCAGAACGCTAGCCGTTACACCACCACGCTCGGTAGAAGTTTTTTTTTTTTTTTTATAAAAATGGCATTCGGCCATGTTAGCCATTCAGCCAGCTCAATGTGTTTTTTGTTTTGTTTTTACAGTGTATAGATTTCATCCAAGTGTGATTGTTTTCTCTCTTTTGTATGGACGACACAAGACGAACACAACACTTCATTAAAACCACCCATGCCCTCGGCCGGACTCGAACCGGCGACCCCTGCAACGCGAAGCAAGCACGCTACCCCTACGCTGCCGGGGTCGGCCTCGGTAGAAGTTAGTTCTTTAGTGACTGTCTCGACTGGTGCGGATGAAATACTGTTATATCTTTACGCTTTATAGCCTTACCTCCCGTCAACATCGAGGTCGTTAGAGAGGGAAAACGACTGGGGGAATGGAATAGTAAGAAATTTGGCTATGGCCTTTTGGAGGAACCATCTCGGCATTCGCGTGGAATTATTTTGGGAAACCATGAAAAACCGAAATCTGGATGGTCGGAGGGGAATTCGAACTAGAATCCTCCCGAATGCGAGGCCAGAGTGTTACCACTCAACCACCACACTTGGTAAACGAGATAGAAAATGTTTTTGAGTTCGGCAGAATAGTCCAATATAACTTCCACAATTTTTCAGCAAATGAATCCATTAAGTGGCTGAAAACGATAGGCTTATATTAATCAATGACTTAAGACTCTCAATATCTGGTCCATATCACGACAGACTATCGTCAGTGGATCATATCATACTTTTGAACAATGTTATATTGATGGAGTTCAGCTAATGAAGATTCTTTCCAAACGAACCAGTCAGAACCAATGCTACAAGGTATGATAATCTGAAATAATATCTCCAGCCTGCCAACACTGAAAAAAAAAAACAAGAATATCACCCCGTTAAATTGATATTACTATAGAAACGAGGAAAAGAAAAGAAACAGATACAACAAATAATTTAAAAACTACAGAAAACGGACTATTTCTTTACAAATTGAATAAATGAAGTTTTGGTTATGACAGAATTTAAAACAGGAAATACGAAAGCCGGAATAGTTCAGAACATAATAAAGAGCTCAGTCTTGTAAATTGCGGTTGTTGTCTGTAATGAATTACGTGTAATTTACTCCTTCCATGAAGTCTGTCCTCGTTAGTGTAAAATACGAAGTACGAGTATACCTTCAATATTATTGGCATCAGTCTGTGCAATTGAAAGACTTTATTCTAGACTTTGTTAAATTTATAGCATCAGGATTAAATTGATTTATAGTTTCATGGCGTTCATTTTCATAAAATTACATCTAATTTAAACACCTTATAAAACAGATTGGATTAGGAAAATAAATAAACCACAGTTTTTTTTAACGCGATGATGTGTTCAGATTAACACAAATATCTGAGCCAGATATTTAGCCATGCAGAAGCTTAAACAGTTTTGCAACCAGCTATTGTAAATGAACAGAAAGTACTACACGTACAGTCAATCTTATACTCCCCTCCACCCGAAATCTATCCCCCCCCCCCCCCCCCCCCGTTATAGTGTTAAAGTATAGAACTTTCAGACAATGACCGAGCAGTATTAATCACTAATTGATATATTTTGAATTGGGAAAAGTTTAGAGATCTTTCTGCAATGTTTCTAGCCACAGAGGAAATGCGAGGATAATGAGTTCAGTCTGAAAGAGATTACTTTGAAGCAGATTATATAATTGAATTTCCCGCGGCCAAAGAACCCATGTTTACTCAGCAAACCTTGTGTGCGAACAAAACTTTTCTAAAAACTTCGAATGAAATAAAAAATTTCGATAAGTTAAGAGCACATTCGTGAAGTTTTTAAAGCAGCTCCTTTTTCCGTAAGTGAACTTTTTAAGCGTTTCAAGCCTGCATTTTCTGCCTGACAATTGGTCTTTATTTTTAGCTGTTCCCTTGACATATATTGAAAAGTAATCCTAAACTTCGTATGAATGGGCATCAGCAACTTATAAAGAATTAAACAGAATACAACTGCGAATATTAACATTTAAATAAACAGGAATAGTTTGTTTATTAAACGTGGAGAGCCAGATGTTTGTCAAACAGCACAGAATATTAGACAATTGAGTGAAAGGTTTCGATGACTTTGTGAACCATTAGAAGAAAAGCTAATGCATCTTCTTTTCGCAATGAAATATTGAAAATAAATGGTAAGCTGAATAATTTTAGCATACTTCTGCATTTACTTAATGACTTCCAGACTGCACCTTGCTGTGGCATCACAAACCACAGCCTGTCCAGTTCCTCGCCGACTAGAATTCTTCTGCGAGATCTGTCTTTCCGTTCATGATCCTGATGCTTTCTCTGACTGTATCAAGCAATCTGACGGTCTTCCCAGGGGTCTATTCCAATATACCACATCTTGGTTGAGATTCTCATTGTATGACCACACCACCTTAAACTTCGTCCTTATCAGTAAACTCTTAATTCTATATTTTTATTTCTTCTTTGTTTCAGAATCCAATTATAAAATTTCATTAATTTAGCCTTCATATTTTTAAGTCTAAAATTCGCCATATACTGAATTTTTTAATAAAATGAATTGGGCTTTCAACAATAGGCCCGGAAAGCAATTTTTGAGGTATCTCAGTTGGATGTGAATAACCAAAATCAAAATGAATTGATCTGAAATTGATAGCTTTTTGCACTTATGACTTGTTCCTATACACGATAACATTCGGCCAATAACTGTGTAGAGAAGTGATACTAATTGTAAAATTGTTAGGACAACAGTTTAAAATCATAACTATCCCTGACAATGTTTGCACTGATTATAGGTATGAGCTGCAGTTCAAAACTGTTATGAGTGTTTAATTCTGAATGGGTGCTGTCAATAAAGGAAGGAAATACATGCAAATCTTCAAGACGATGAAAGATACAAGACTTTTATATCTTACTCAACTCATCTGAAATTTGACGACAATGTTTGTTGCAACTGATAAAATTGTGTTCTATGCAAAATTTCATAGACAATGCTGTTCATAAACTCACTGCACACTTAAATTCGTCAGTGATACGAACAGATAGATTTACGAACACCTTATCTGAAGGATGCTAAATTTCTGCTAATTGTGCATCGGTATACCATAAGTCAATATTTTTTCCTTGTTTCCAAATTTCGCGTTTTATGTGAGGATATGTTTATTTGTTTCAATATTTCAAAGTGCAAGTACCATTCTCATTGCCACTGCCCTTTAATTGTTTGAACGAAAAGCTATTTTCGTCAGGAGACTATAGAGCTGCCCAAAACAGCCGGATAGCCGGCCTCGGTAGCGTAGGGGCTAGACTGCTAGCTCCACGTGCCGAAGGTCGCCGGTTCGAATCCGGCCGTGGGCATGGATGTTAAGTGTTGTGTGTCTGTGTGTGTGTCCTGTCCGTCCTGTGGCGTCCGCACTTTGAAGGCTATATAAACACTGGACTTAACTGATTCACCGGAAGCTTAAATATATAACACATTGAGCTGGCTGTATGGCCTCAGCTGCCAAAAGCCATTAAAAAAAAAACAAAAAAAAACAGCCGGATATCTCTAGCCGAGTTGACTTGGGTATGGCTGTATTAGATTAACTGCTGTGGTTGTCTTAGCTCTTTAAATCATTGTGTGTAAAGCAGTAGCGCACAATTGGAATAAGTGAACGACAAAACTCACATTGAGGCTGCCTGAAACTAGATCACTTTTTTAAAACTCAGTTTGTCGGCCTTGTAGATAGAGCACCTAGCCGCTTACATAGGTTGTTCACGTATTAATGCTGTGAATCTGATTTTTCTTTAGTCAAACAAACGCTAATATGAGAAAAACAAAGGAATCATTCTAATTAATTTAATTTTAATTTAGTTGCAATGGAGCATTTTCCCTGATGGCAATCTCCGTACATACGTATTTTTCCATTTCATTATTACTATTTTTATTTTTAATCTTAAATTCTTTGAGTGCAGTACCACCAACCACCTACCTTTGCTCGTTACAAGTTTTAATTTTAAAGTCTTTCAAGTATTTCTATTAAATTGTTCATAATTTCCTTTGGTAATTTATTCCAGTCCCTGATTCCTTTACCCACGACAGAAAATTTTAATTCCCCCTTACGCCTGAAGTCAAGTGCCAGATTGTGGTCATGGTAATTTGTTCAGTACTTCTACCAGTGTCCATAGCTCTCAATCCAGCGGGGTAACTCAGAAAGATGAAAGGTGCCGGTATAATTTATTCCATGATTAAATTTTGGAAAGAGTTCCAGATCTCTTTTAAACTGTTTAAGGATCGAGAATTATTCGTCCGGTTATAGTACGAAAGTTCAACTTATGTCTTTCTGGAAGTAAATAACCTTTGCGGCTACGATCCATTGAGCTGTATTTTTGCAGTCGTACAAGTAGTGGCCTGGTGCATCGGGTCTGTTCTCTTGGTGCTGTGACAATAAGTGCACCGACTATGATGTGCGAGGCATTAATCACTTTTTGCAGCCGTGAAGTGTAACACTGGAGGCTTCTTGCGGTTTATGAACGTAGCTAGTGTGCGGAGATAGTATGTTAACTCGTTAAACTGGAGACCAGATAGTAATGGCATGTAGAGCTCAGGAATACCTTCTGTTGTCACGACGTCCTTAACTTGAAAACGTGCATTTTTTTTTTTTTTTTTTTTTTTTGAAAAAGTTATGTAGTTATGCCGATTCATCTTTTCAGCTAAATTAAGTCAGAAATAATGCAATTTTTAATGTTTTGAGCAGAGATTCTCAACCTGTGATCCGCGGACCATCTGTGATCTGCGAAATGGGTCACATCGTATGCAAGCAGAATATTAAATAATTAATCCTAATTGAATTAAAGAGACCATACCAAAAATTAATTAATAGTGAGTAATAACTTCTTTCTTTTCAGTAGTTTACTATATTCTTTTGTAGATCCGTAATGTTATTATTCATTTGCCTAATAAATATTAAGAGTGTTCAGTATATAATTCACTTTCAATTTCATAACTGTGATCCTGTATAGGAATTAAAAACATGGGTTTATAAATATTATGTTATAATGATACAATACAGGATGTCCAAAATGTTAATAATATACACATAGGTAATAAATTAGGCTCCTAAAAGTTACTGGTCTATAGAATTATTTTTGACATTTTAATGGTTCTCGGATTGAGGAAAGGTTGAGAAATGTTAGTTTAGGGAATATCCAAAGAAGATCTAAAGACTAAATGTAGTCAACGGGAGTCTGAAAGCTGCTGACTAGATCAGCATTCAACCTCAAGCCCATCAAACCTCATCTAAAATGATTGCTTTACAGAAAATGTGTTCCCCGTATATTGAACAGTCAAAGAAATCCTAAGTGTTACTCGGCTTGTGGTTGGCACCATAAACACACATATCGTCAGTAAACCACGATGTTCTTGATGCCTTAATTACTAGGCTTCTTTCTCAGCAAGCAGACAGTAGGAGATACCCCTTCATCCAGAAACGAAGTGCAGGGGCTCAAATCAATGTCGCTTTGTAAATAAAATAAACTTTCTTTACATGCGCGACATTGTTGGATCACCTGCTTACCATTCAACTAGCAGTCCAAAAACAAAACGTCCGCAGTACTCCATTCAGTTGAGGCAACAAGTTCTATGATTATTTGCGGTAGTTGCAGGTACCCGTGGGTGAGTCACATGGTTCGACCGTTGTCATCATCTAGGAGGAGGATTCGGCAGTAGGAGCCGTAGCTTCTTCATTAGGGTGGAGAGTATGTTATTCGCCACAAAATTCGTATAGCAGTGTAGAAGCTGTAATGGTACAGGGCATGAATCCACCTCCCGAAAGAGGGTTAATCTTTTATAATGGATAAAATTACAATCGCTTGTTTTGATGATTTCGTATGGACATAACGTTTATGACAAATTTAAATACAAGTAATATGAGGTATTCAGCCTACGATTATGGATATATTCAATGATCCTGACGGTACATCTTTTCCTATAGAACCAGTTTTTGTCAATCATCACTAGCTGTTGGTATACTTACTATTGTGAGTTGAGCGTCGAAGTTGTACTCGTCGTCCTCCTCAAGAGAGTACAGGGGGGAGTGGTGGTTGACAGCAGGCTCGAAAGCGGAGTGGTAGTCATAGCTCAGGATGTTCATAAAGTCCAGGTACCTGTCAACATTAATGTTGAAAAACAACGTGTTGGTAATTACTAACTACACTACATTCAAAGTAATAACGCCCACAAAAGTGATGAAAAAGTGTGGGGGTGCTATCGAATCAACACACTTGTTATGCCACAGTATGGAAAATTTCAATATGAGATTTTCTATTCTTTAATGCTTTTATTAAGACGGAAAAGTCCCTGACTGGAAATCATGCAATCTTAGTCCGCTGCAACAGTGTACCATTAAAGGAGAAGAATGTATTTGTTGGAAATCTAGTATTCAGAATGATACTAGCAAAATTTGGTCCAGTGTTGGAGCAGGGGGCAGGATGGAACATGAGACGATACAGCAATATCTTTTTATTGTTTTATTTCCCGCTAGTTTGGTTCAGGTC
The DNA here is from genome assembly GCA_031002005.1 of Vandiemenella viatica. Classification (NCBI taxonomy): domain Eukaryota; kingdom Metazoa; phylum Arthropoda; class Insecta; order Orthoptera; family Morabidae; genus Vandiemenella; species Vandiemenella viatica. Next base: position 248,868,372 of record CM061921.1, read on the forward strand.
ATTTCGGCGCCATGATGGTGTCTGGCACCTGAGACAGGGTAAATTGGTGGTAGAAGAAATTTTCATCATTAGGAACTAGTCAACGGGGCAGTGGAGGAAACGGTGCACGATTTCTAATTACCAGGTTAAATCACAAGCTTTTCTGCGTTACGTTTGGAATGAGAGCACTCGACATCGTTCGAAATAAGTCGTACCGAATGGGTACTTTAAGCTTGGAAGCCTCTTATTGTCTTTCGGAGGAACAGGTCCCTCCCTGCTTTCAGTCCTCATCCACTACACAAACATCATATTATACTCAATACACAAAGAAAATAGTCACCCACACATAACAGTAACCATTACGAATACTTCCACACCAGGGAAAGAAACAATAAGCCCACTTTTTAGCAGTTCCCCTGGAGAGTGCTATAGGAAGGTAACACCCTCAATAGTAACAGGCTACGTTCGGATATCGGTATAGCAGGAGTCTGTCTTTTATTATTATTATTATTATTACAGTAGTGGTTACGTAAGCCTGTAGGTGGACTAACTAAAACTAAAGTACCGGGGTTGGAATACCAATTTACTAGAGTACTTTTCTTTGGATATGGACTTTAGGAATGGCAATCCATGCTAACTCTTGCAGTTATGAGATCACTGTAGGAAGAAAAGCGACCAGAGCATCGTGGAAACGTACACTGTAATGTTTGATGATGAAAGGGAATACCTCTTCAGTCCTACCCTGAGGAACTCAGAGACCTGTTTGGGAGCCAGCTCTACCTAACATGTTTAATCAGCTAGTATGAATATGGACGTTAAGTGCCCCTGGCAGCTCGGTAACCGCCAATACTTCCTTGCTTTATAAGCAGCCAGTACAGGCGCTTCTCAAATACACAATAATCAGGACTCGATAACTTTGTGAGAAGGCGCCTTAGTACAGTCTGTGATCTCATGATATGGTGTGGCATTATAAGCGGTGCACGTGAGCTAAGGAAAACATTAATGTTTATGGCTGCATCCTGACCAGAGTTCTTGTTGTTAATGACAGGATTAGACAGAACAGTGATGGTACATAAATACTTTGAAGCATGATGTAACATAATATACTTGTCACTATCCTGATTTAACCCTCATCCACACCTTCCATATCTGTTGAAAAGCTATGGATAGCATTTGTTTAAAAGTAAAATTGTCATTTGACATCTCGTCTCCATGATGTGTGCTTCTATAGCACCAGGAACCGATAATGTAGTAGGAGGTGTTAATTTCAAAGTCACTCTAATTATTAACCTAACTTATAAGAGTGCGGTCTGGTAGCTTATTGGTTCAGGGGTTTACATTAGGAAGTTTCTGGGTCCGGCCCCGGGGACATGAATGTTTAAAAGTTGTGTTTGATCATTTGAACTACGCCAGGTCATTCCGTGGTTCTATTCCACTTTAAACTATAGTCCCAAAGGAAATTAACTGGCTGTCTTACCTCTGACACAATGGCTTGATATTCCTCCTTCAGGACGATCCAACCAACCTTTGTTTATGGATTAAATTAGTATTTAGTTGTTTATATACGATTACGGCCGATTCTATGAAAAATTGTAATGTGATTTTATAAGTGAATATAATAGCTTGGTGTCGCTTATGTAGAAAAATTGTTATCAAACGTATATTGTCTTTTATTTTCTGCACCAGTATAGGTTATATGCATTAAACTGAAGTGTACCATAGAGTACATGAACAAATCGATTGTTGATTATGGAAAAATATACTTATTTTAATGGATTTTTTTCTTGATTAGGTTAATCTGTTGGAATTTATCTGATGTTAAAACACTGTAATATAATTAATAGATATCAAACACTATTATTATTATTTTAAGTAAAACTGCAACCTGACAAATTCACCCTCTGTATTCCGTCGAGTCGTAAAGATAAAAACCAAAAATGAAAATTTTGTCACTGAAATTATTCCTCATAAATATTAATTATTGCCTGGTATTTCCACCAGACACAAAGTGGTTAATAACCAGTATCTAACTGTCATCAAATGTGCTTTCACTCCGACGGATGATAAAAATACTGGAACTTTTGTTGATCGTATATGACAGCAAACTTTTGCATGTTATTGTGTCAGCTTGTCATATATCCTTTTTGACGTAAATGCGTTTGGCTTATTGATTTCGCATAACCATTGGGTTAGCTTAAAGTTACTTAACGGTTGACATACAGATTAGTGGTTTCATTATCATAATGAATGCTTCACCGCTGTGTTTGTAGGCATAACCAAAATGTAATGCATCTGAGATTTTCCCTCGTCTTGTGCTAACTCCACTCGTGTTTCATTATACTATCAAAATAGTGAAATTCCATTTTCTCTTAGCCCTTAGATGCGGCATGAAGCACCTGACGAACTGAATGATCCAGAGCCATATATTCTCGGGTAATGTGAACAAAATAAAAAATAAGTTTGCCTGGTAGAGATCCACACTTAGGGCTAGTTCTACTACACCACACCCTCCTTAGTACGTGACTGAAGTACCTTCATGAAAATGATTAATTTCTTGTTGCACAGGTATCATTCACATTGAAACATACTGGAAATAAATTTATTTTCATAACTGATTAATCATGAAACTAGCAAAATTTGTTAATTGGAAAAAAATTGTTGATACCCCGCATGAATTTAAATATAAAAGAACTGCTTGGATCTAGTAACAGATTTTTTGTTCGATTTTCAATTGGAGTTGATTAAAATTGTGTTGTGTGATTGTTAATATATCTGTCAACACTAAATATACTATGAAGTAGATGGATTGTGATGAAAAATCATTTTAAAGATTTACAGAATTGTCGAGATTTTATGGAACTCATGAAAATTGACGAAAGTCAAGATGAAGGTTGAGAGGTAGCACTTTGTGTATTCTGAATGAATAAAAAGCAGTATTTCATGTTGATGAATAATTTGACAAGAGAAATCCAAAAATAACTTTTATTTTGGAACAAACCACTAAGCAATATTCCGGGTTTTTTTTTTTTTTTTTTTGTCACTAAGCCTCGCCGATTTTGAGAACATTAGTGGCTGGACGGAACCGGAAGGAGCTTGGCATTGGTCGTTTTGAAGGAAACATCCCGCCATTCGCTTGGGGTGATTACGAGACACCATGGGAAACCGAAATCTGGATGCCCGGGCAGGCATTCGAACCTGTGTCCTCCTGAATGCGAGGCCAGGGCGTTACCGCCCACCCAGTCTTCTTTGAAATGAGAACTTTTCTGAATGCCTATAGCAAAAAATGTGACTGCCCAAAGCTGTTTCTGATTCTCCTGGTCGTAATGATTCTTTGAATCAGTTAGAGATGAGGAGCCAAGTCAATGAACTTAGCTACTCCATTGCGTAAAGTAGAATGTCTCTGGCGGTGCAGAGAAAGCAGAATTTACTCATTGAACCTGCGTCCGTTAGTGTTGGACTTAAATAGCATTAAATTTCAATGTTCTACTCTCGGGTTTCACAATTAATGAATAAAGCGATACTAAAGGAATGAGCGTTACAGATAAAACGTTGATTTTTTTAACGAGAGACATCTCCAGGGAGATACGTAAGTTAGTAATCTTGCTTTCGGTGTGATTTAGATTTTAAAATGTGTAATCATGTTAGTGGGAAAGATGGAGCCACCAGAGGCTTGATTATTGCACGAAACGAATTACGAACCGCAATCAGAAGGTTGGAAAGTAGAAGACAGGATTAAAATTCGTCCACGTTCATTAAAGCATTGAGCCACACTGCTAAATAATTTTCCAGTCGTACGCTACAAGTGACTATTTCATTACATGATAAAAGTTTGTTTCTGGGAAGGTTACAAAAAGAGTAATAGCCAGAAATTCATTCCAGTTAAATAAAGATTTCCCAGTACTATTGGCTCATGTTTTTGTGGATTTCTCGTACAAACACTTCTTGGTTTTCTCCCATGTTTTGAATCAAATAATTAATTCTACTAGTCGTGCAATTTTAAATACTATTTGAAGCAACTCCAATTCTGTTTAAAGCAGAAAACGGTATGAATAAGAACTACTTTCCCATTAGGAATTTTTTAATTTTTCCTTGAGTTTTTTAAACGTGATTCATTCTATTACGATAGTTAAAGTGAACTTGATAACAGATGGAATTTTCACTTCAATTAAGATGGAAGGCTGACACTTTCGTTCCCATTACATAATTTTTGTTTGTTTGGAAGTGTAACTAAGTTAGCATACTAGCAGCCTACCTCTCCAATGATTTTTAAGGGTGCGTTCAGATTATAATGTATTCATGAGCATATAATGAAATTGATATTTGTAGTGAATCAGATAGTGTATATTACTAACAGCAAAAAAGTGGTGGGCTGTATCATCTACACATCCTTGACAGTCAATGGGTGCTGAGAGTGAAAAAAATGATAAATTATGAAATTGTTTATATCAATTTTTATGTAATTAACATACAACGGGACTGAAGTGGAGGTATTCAAACCATCGAGTTTTGGGCAATGGTATGTGAAGTACGATATGAAACGCAGGCTCTCGGCGGTGATGTATCTGATGTTTGTGAGATCCAGGCAAGTACCTCCCAAAGCCTTTAAGGTTATAGCGTTGGAGGCACAGTCTAGGTTGAAGGTGTAAATTCTGCTTTGGTGATGATATCCGTGTTGAAGTCATCGTAGATTTTTTTCCTCTCACCGACGTAGAGGTTATTAGGGGTGGAAAAAAGACTGGGAGAGATAGGAACGGAATGGAATTTGCCCATGACCTTTTGAAGAAACAATCCCAACATTCACCTCGAGTTATGTCGGGAAACCATGGAAATCCGCAGAGCATAAGGGCTAGATGCTAGATGGAGCAGAAAGTGAAGGGGATTATGGTTGAACCCGAAGAAGGCCGGGTACATAATGAAGCTTCAGCGATTTCGTATGCTCTGGTCACAGATGTTGTGACCCAGCGTGGTGGGTGAACAGTTAACGTTCTGGCCTCGCATTCTGGAGGACGTGGGTTTGAATCAACGTCCAGGCATCCAGATTTGTATCGTTTCCCCAAATCACTCCAGGCGAATGCCGGGATGCTTCTTTTAAAAGTTCGTCCATGGCCGAAGTCCTTCCCGTCCCTGCCCCCAGTCCTTTGTCGCCTCTAATGACCTCGACGTCTACGAGGCGAAAAGCTATACTTAAAAAAAAGAAGAAAGAAACCGATGTTGCTGCACTCTGTGTTGGTGCTTCCTTGCATTTGCGCAAATTGTGTCGTAGTTTTTTTTTTGTTAGTCTTAGATTAGTTACATGATGTGGCAAGTGATTATGACGCAATCACCAAGTACGCATTGCGCTGTTCTGTAGAATGATCACTACATATAGCTCTAGATTGGACTGAGATAGCTGAGCCATCCTTTCAGTAATAGATTTGTCTCGTTGAGAAATAGTCATGTTATTAATATCATTAGTGTCTTTTTCGTCTAGCACGTAAGTTTCACCACTTTGATTTGTCTTCTGTAAAGAAAACATTTATTTGATTAGAAAGTCACTACGTGTGTTTATTGTAATTCTTAGTTACATTTTTGGTTACTTCGTTTTATACGTACAAATTGACACCAGAATTTCTCCGATCAGATGTGCAGTTCGGTCGGTCTCTACAGCATGCGAAACTGCTAAAAATCAGAGGTTCCGAGGCAAGCTTCCACAACAGTAAGTTTGCTTGTGAAGCATGAACCAATAGACAAACTTGTACTACCGAACATTTACTTTTAACGTACTGCAAGTAAGTGCTACGGATTCGAGAGAAAAATTTCATGACGCTTACCTTCAGAACGTATGGGGGCCTAATTGTAAGACGTTATACGACAAAAGTAAAGTAATACATACTTGTCAGGGGATACAAATGACTAGGGCACGGGGTACACTCCTGTAGCCGACCGTCTCCTTGAGTACTCTCAGTAATTCCTTCTCACCAAACACTTGGCAATATTTCGTTATTATTGACTGATTAGAAAAGCTTCTTACAAAAAAGTGTAGAAAAAAGCCTTAGAACTCACATTTTCGATATCTACAATGATACAGTAATAAGAATTTTGGTTTGTCTTACTGTCTAAAACAACTCTCTGATTAGCATTTAGGCCAAATCTATAGCTTTCATTGGAAGTGAAACATATGAAAAATAAAATATCCCCGTCCATAAGGGCGTGATTCCAGCTCTGTTTCACTACTTGCATCCTAAACCATGAAACAGCTCCTTGGAATCATGTGAGCCATTTTCTTGTTTCTGAGTTCCGTCGTCATTTGTTACTAATTACCAATCTCTGTAGTAAGAAATGAAGAGTGGAAAAGTATTGCTGTGACAGGTGTTTTCGGCGCTTCTGGATTCAAGGAATATCTTTTCACCTTCAAAAAGTGTCAGAATAAGAGACGCCATTCCTCATTAAATTCTTTACGTTTCTTTCTGCTTTTTTTTACCACCGTCCAGTGAAGGGAGTCATGGAAGTAATAAATTAAGAATTTAATGACAAATGGAGCCCTTTGTTTAAACATTTTTTTGAAGATTACTTATTTTCAGTGGAACAATATTTACAATGAACAGTATGACTGGGTAGCTACGAGTACTCCTCTCTCTCCAGTTGTAGCAAATTTTATTTGTGGAAGGATTAGAACACACAACCATAGCAACAGCTAAACAAACCGTCAACAATTTGGAACAGATAGACGACAATTTTGTGGAAAGGCCACACGGAGAGGCCAAGCTGAAGATTTTCTTGGTTTACTTCAGTAGTATCTGTCCGAAGATAGAGTTCACTATGGAACTGGAAACAAATGGCCAACTTGTTTTCTTCGATGTGTTGATTAAGAGAGATTAGGGAAGAAAATTAACACGCACTGTTTAGAAAAGCTTCACACACCTATTGTTATTTAACCGCTGCTTCCCAACACCACCCTGTTCTGAAAAGTACTTTGATCAAGACATTATTTTGTAGAGAGGGTAGGAGATATCAATCGTATAACCGAAGAGAGAAAACATCTCAATCGGGCTCTATGACAAAATGGATAAACCAGCACTCTGACCACAAGAAGGCAGAACAAGAATTGAGACAAATATAACGTACACGGGGCAAAGGCCATTCTACCTTCTATAATCGGAGTCACTGAGAGGACGGGTAGAGTGCTGACCAAAGCTAATATTCAACCAGAGTGCAGCAGCAATAATAGGATTAGCAGGAGTTTAAGATCGCAGAACGCCGTAATGAGCAAGTGGAGTATATAGGGTTCCTTCCGAACGGGGAGGCATCTCGGGTTGTCACCGTTAGATTTAAAGAACACAAAACTCAAACAGAGAGTAGTGGTTCCAAAACTTAGTATGCCAATAAACCCGTTCTCATATCAAAAACCTGACCTGAACCCTTAAGTGAAATAATTCTGATATATAGAATTCTAAATGATGACGTAAAACCAAACATGAATAAAACATTGATATTTAAAGCAGTATTAATAGAAAATATATTTTTTAAAAAAACTTAGGTACCAAGGGGACAACTTGTTACTGGATCCCGTTTAATTTATGATCCACTTAGGAATTAATTAGAAGGGTATATACAATTTTGCCACGTATAGACTCCAACTATGAGATTACTGTAGCTCTGCAACTAAATAAGCCTTTCTAACTAAGTAAATTTGGCAATAATTTTCTTTGTGGTAGTTAGAAGTATAATATGTTTTCAGTTGACCTAATTATGGGTTTTTTTCCATGAGAGCAAATTTCCTAACCTAAAGACTTGTTTATTTTTTCCTATTAGAAGAAAATGTTTATGGCTATTTTGGGTTTACCTATAAATATAATAAAACTATAACCACGAAAATATTTTCATATTCGAGATAAAAAAAAAAAAACAAAAAAAAAACAACAAAAAACAAAAAAACAAAAAAAAAACAACAAAAAACAGGTGTTGGGGGCACTATTAATAAGCTACAAAAAGGACTCAACTGTTTTGCTTTTAATGTGTCTGTCTGTCTGCCTGCCTTTCGATGAAAGGGATTTATGCAAAAGGAAGTGGTCAGACTTTGATGATATTTCAGTTATTGTATTGCATGTGATCCCGTGGGCAAATCAGCGTATATTTCATTTTGATGTGTCGTCGAAAATATGAGGAGTAAAAATTAAAGTATCCACTAATAAGTATCGATTTAAGGGTAAGTAACGTCTTGCAGTCAAAACTTTTGTGTTCATTACAGCTTGCAGGCGGCATCACATTACTCAGAGGAATGTAGTTACGGTTTGTCGCGGACAGTGTTCAGACAGCCACAGAGTTATTGACTATGTTGGTTTAAGACTCTTACAGTTTACGTGAACGAAGCTGAGGGCATGTGCTAAACATTAGTAAAGTTTTAAATTATAAACAATTATAAATTTGTTTTCACACCTTCACTTCCATTTAACACTCCCTTCCGCGAAGGTTGATCACTAAACCTCCGATCGACAGTGGTGGGTGAGCAGTAACACTCTGGCCTCACATTCGGGAGGACGCGGATTTGAATCCCCGTCCAGCCATTCAGATTAGGGTTTCCCAAGGTTTCCCCATATCACTCCAGGTGCATGACTGGATGATTCCTTCAAAAGTCTACTGCCGAATTCCTTCTATTCCTTCTTGTTCCTTGTCCCAAGTCCTTCCCCGCCTCTAAAGACCTTAACGTCTACTAGGCGTAAATCCATAAAAAAAAACCTGAACCTCCGCATATGCAGTGGAATTCTCAAAGATGATATTCGTTACTACCCTAGCATCTAATGGCCAAATTATGTTTGTAATTAAACCTGCATATGTACGAACGGCCGAGATTGGGTCGTCACTTGCATTTTATGTATCTATTAATTCTGATATAATTAACTTAAGACGTAAAAACCGCTACTAATTTAATCATTACTATTAATTTTAACTCTCATAATAATAAAAATGGGTCACTATTATTTTACTTTATGTTAAATCTTTCAACGACACTTGTCAGTCTGTTAGATACACATACAAAAAACAATTAAGGATATTTATGATTATAGAGTGTGGGGGAAATTGCTTTTTGAAAACGTAAAGTGTAAATATCATGGCATAAGATTTGATAATAAACTCAAATAGTCAGAACAAATTGGGCAGGTGCTAGGAAAAGGTTTGCAAATCGTTCATTTATTGGAGAGGGTAATGAGATGGTGTACCAGAGAAGTTACGGAACTGGGTTGCAAAACTTTGGTCAGACCATTGCTTGAATATGGTGAGGTAGTGTTGAAAACTACATTTTGAGTATCAAGTGAACAGGGTTTGGAGGGGATGCTAAATAGGGCAGCTAGATTTTATTGCGTACATTACCAAACAACACAATCGGTAACTGGTATGATAAAGATGCTGGATTGGGATTCATTGGAAGACAGGAGGAAGGTGAAGAGAATGTTGGGAGTTTAAAAGGCGTATGTTGTTGATGAGGATTGGAAAGATATTGGTGGAAGAATTTAGTGTGGTACATGGAAGGCAGAAGGTGACCATAACTAGAAGCTGACATGCGATTTCAGCCTTAAGGAACAGGAAAAATTTATTTTATAGGTGAGGGTGCCAGGGATTGAATTACCAAGAGAAGTAATGAATAATTTACAAAAATAATACAAAATAAAAATTGTAAAGGGCGAAAGTAGATGGGTGAATAAATTGACGCTCAAAGGATTTGAGATACAAAAATAATCAGAAAAACGGGTAAATAGTTGACTAGGGAAATTTCCATCGGTGCAATGTCTCCATCGCAATTACAAATTAAATTAAAAATGTGCGCTTGTGGATAAAGAAGGCCGCTTTGTCATAAAGGAAAAAACAAATTCGTGCCATCATTGGAGTGGCTTAAGCTCTCAGCTGAAAAAAAGACAGTCAATCATAGGTTGTCGACAAACTACGAATGCAATTTAATCAGTCATTTGCAGCATATTCAGAATGTGCGGATTTGAATGTCGGAAACAAAAGGGAAAGACGCTGCAAAAATCCAGAAAAGTGATTACACCTGAATAACATGATTGGTGCAAAAAGTATATCGTACACCAGAGCGCAATCCCCAAAACATCAATATTAACCTATCACTTCGACATTGAACCAATGGAATTCAGTTCTTTTTTATAATACCGGAGATTGTCCCCTCTAAACTTATCTTGACTACAAGATACGTGCAATTCAACATCTCTGCCAATAACGGGAATGTATGAAGACGGCCAATATTCTAATCTAAGAGTTGTAAATATAACTTACAATGTGGAATTCATTGCATCTCACAGCAGTAGATACCCATACACGTTTTGGATAATTCATCTTAGAACACTTATGAAAGTTTATCTACTACGGAAACAGCAGTTTCGAAACGATAGATCCAACATGCATTGAAATGTAGCTCTCAATAATCAGAATTCCCCATCTCCCCATCTGCCTATCTCCAACTTCATTGGCTCAAGACGCTTTCGGCAGATTTTCTCCGGCCCACCTTACATAACAACTAAGCAACTGCTATTTTCGACTCTCTCTACGCACCTATTATTTCTCCGTTTTCCTCTCCTCACTAAGTCTTAGTTACACTACAACAATATGGGTACTGGAAGAAGTAATCGAGGCACATGTGTTCATTTGAACTCCGTTATGTTATAAGCATAACATTCCGCAAATGCATTCATTATGAAAATATCAGAAATCTATATAATTAAATTTTAGAAAAGTTGTGTCTGCACTTTAAATTTATTTCAAAAAGAGTACTTGCAATGTAAACTACTGATCAGGGAAATACCAAATCTGTAAAATTTATATATTTTTTTTCTGTCTGTATGAAATTAGTGGACGGATTTTAACTGAATTATTCGTAGTGATAGATTATTTTGTCGATCAGGATATAGGATTATTTTTAACCCAACACGCTACAAATTACCGATAATGCAGAGTCCGAAACCGTAAGTTTAAGCAGATTTCTGCATATACGGGCATCACCCAGGAACTAATAATGAATGGATTACAACAAAATTTCACATAGTAACAGTTTATGTTACCAGTTAGGATATAGAATACTTTTTCTCCTGATTAGAACATACTTCCCCTGACACAGAGGGCAAAACAGTAAATGTTCCATTTTCGTGTTCCTGTGCGCCCTTCTCGCATAAACCAATGAACGAATTTCAATTAAATTTGGCTTAGTGATAGCTTATGTCATTAGTTAACATTTAGGATACTCTTTATCCTGATTAGTGCCATATTTCATCCTTGATACAGAGCGTAAAATCAGTAATTTTTGAATATCCATTTAATATTATCAGCCAGTGAACTGGTGGTACAGTTGGTTAAGAAACGCGAACGGGACGTGGACGGTATTTGGTTCGAATACCGCTCTCGGCTGGAACTCTTAGCAGCCTTAAAACTGACCTTCTCCTCTGACAAAGCTTTGCGTTGCTAATGTGAAGATGCTAGAACGGTTTTTTTTTTTTAACTGCTTTACGTGTCTCAACAGCGAGGTCTTTAGAGACGGGAAAGGATGAGGGGCAAGGATGGGGGCAAGGAATGGGAAGGAATTTGGCCATGGCCTTTTGAAGGAAGCATCCCGGCATTTGCCTGGAGTGATTTGGGAAACCATGGAAAACCCAAATCTGGATGCCCGGACGGGGATTCGAACCGCCGTCCTCCCGAATGCGAGGCGAGAACGCTAACCGTTACACCGCCACGCTCGGTGCTAGAACGGTCTGTGGTTCAGATTCTAAGCTAAGATGGAGATCCTATCAGGTTAGGTTAGGCGGCTAAGTTAAAGCCGCATTGAGCAGCCGGTAAGAAACTTTGTCACCTGGTCTCTAAGACCACATGAAATTATATACTGTCTGGCGGAGCTTTCTCGGAGTCGAAATACCTATCACAGTAAGTGTTAATCTATATATATATATAAAGATGAATGTATGTATGTTTGTTTGTTTGTTTGTTTGTTTGTTTGTTCATACAGATCCACAGTTTCCATCCGATCTCCATGAAACTTTGCACACTTATCCTTTGAAACAAGGAGAAAAATACTGTCTACATTCGGTTGAAAAATTATCTGTATAAATAACACATGCTGTCTCATAATTTAGAAATACTACTGGACGGCGATTGACAGACGCGTTGGATATCGACGTCTCTGTACTGTTTTTCCGTGTAGTGGTCAGGCAGCTCAGTGGTTAAAGCGCTTGCTTACAAATGTCGTGGTCTCCGGTCAAACCTCTGTGGAGGCTAAGATTTTAAAAATTGTTTTTGATCGTAAGAATCACGCCTGGGCCGTAGGTTATTCGGATTAAATGTTAAACTGTAGATATTAGAAAGTTAGGGGTGCAATGCGAAGCAAATCATAGGTAGTCTTGCAATGCTGTAGATGTACACTTTTTTACGTTATAATGATCCGTCAGGTGTTGTTCGCAGTCAGTGTGTGTGTGAATCGCAGTAACAGTATTATAAATACGGACGTAAGTCTCTGTCTTTTTGTTACGTTTTGACGACTAAATGGCTATATTGGTATTGATGGAATTTGATAAAAAAATCTGTATGAAGGGCACAGGATATTTTTTGCAGTATGATTAACAATTGTAGTTTCGAAATTTTGAGACCTTATCGAAGGGTGACAGAAATATGTTGGTTCGACGGTAGAATTATATAATGATAGCTTTCCTGTCATATTATTCCGACTCGATATTGTTTGGGACCAATCCTTCGTTACCAACAACTTTCTATATTTAATTCTGGCAAAAAATTCTTAATCCACGCGTACGAAGTCGCGGGTATGAGCTAGTAGACCTATATATGGTGATGCTGTGTTCGACTTAGATATTCTATCTTGGAGATTGTATCAAAGTCTATACATATAAACAAATAAATCAATCTGTTCGTACACATGCAAGGAACTGCGATTTCAAATACTACTTACACAGACGATATGTGAACAGTACTGAAGTGTGCCTGTGGGTCATTAACAAAGATAAACTTTTCTAATTAGTGGTAGTTTCAAGGAAAAGTGGAAACACATGATGCGCTCAAAAGTAATTAAATAATTGCATACAATATAAATACACAGACGGAAAAAAAAATCCCAACACCAAGAAAAAATTATTGTAGAGTAATGAAATTTGGACAATGCATTTGTCAAGTTAACATGTTTAATTGATTAAATTTTCAAGATCACAGGTTAATTTAAGCTCAAGAAAATGCATTTCAAATGTGAAATACTGTTAAATTAATAGCCGGTGTAACCTCCAGAATTTTGAATGCAAGCCTGCAAACGTGAATGCATTGTGTCATACAGGTTTCGAATGTCACTTTGTGGTATGGAGTTCCATGCTTGTTGTACTTGTGCTGTCAATACTGGGACGGTCAGTGCTGGCTGTGGATGATGCTGGAGTTGTCGTCCAATGATATCCCATACGTGTTCAATTGGAGACAGATCTGGTGATCTCGCAGGCCAAGGTAACATGTCGACACTCTGTAGAGCACGTTGCGAGACAACAGCGGTATGAGGGCGAGCGTTATCCTGTTGAAAAACTCCCCCTTGAATGCTGTTCATGAATGGCAGCACTACAGGTTGAATTACCAGACTGACGTACAAATTTGCAGTCAGTGTGTTTGGTATAACCACAAGAGTGCTCCTGCTGTCATAGGAAATCGGTTACTTCAAGGACAGCTCCGAGCCAGGCGCCCTGTAGCGTGCATTCCACTGACTACAAGCCATCGCCGTTTGCGACTCCAGTGGTGTCAAGCCAGAGCTCATTGGAGGACGGAGTGGAGATCTGTTGTGTTTTCTGATGAAAGCAGGTTCTGCCTTGGTGCCAGTGATGGCCGCGTGTTGGTCAGAAGGAGGCCAGGGGAACGCCTGCAATCAAACTGTCTGCGGCCAAGACACACTGGACCTACACTTGGAGTCATGGTCTGGGGAGCAATTTCCTATGACAGCAGGAGCACTCTTGTGGTTATACCAAACACACTGACTGCAAATTTGTACGTCAGTCTGGTAATTCAACCTGTAGTGCTGCCATTCATGAACAGCATTCAAGGGGGAGTTTTTCAACAGGATAACGCTCGCCCTCATACCGCTGTTGTCTCGCAACGTGCTCTACAGAGTGTCGACATGTTACCTTGGCCTGCGAGATCACCAGATCTGTCTCCAATTGAACACGTATGGGATATCATTGGACGACAACTCCAGCATCATCCACAGCCAGCACTGACCGTCCCATTATTGACAGCACAAGTACAACAAGCATGGAACTCCATACCACAAAGTGACATTCGAAACCTGTATGACACAATGCATTCACGTTTGCAGGCTTGCATTCAAAATTCTGGAGGTTACACCGGCTATTAATTTAACAGTATTTCACATTTGAAATGCATTTTCTTGAGCTTAAATTAACCTGTGATCTTGAAAATTTAATCAATTAAACATGTTAACTTGACAAATGCATTGTCCAAATTTCATTACTCTACAATAATTTTTTCTTGGTGTTGGGATTTTTTTTCCGTCTGTGTAAATAAATAAATAAAATGAAAAAAACTATCAAATAATGCTTTGAAATTTGTCTGTGAATTATCAGCAGAAATCTTAAATCCCGCGTGATGAAAGCACGAACTCTGCTAGTGTTCCAATAAAGTGTTTATTTTGGGGCTTTTTTTAGCACAATAATTTAATAAGAATCATAATTTTTTATTAATTCTTAAGTAACTCGTCTTTATTTTGTTAGGTTAGCTGTGATATGAAGATAATTTTTCATTTGATGTACTAGCCTTAAAGAACTCTACTTACGAAAATATACTAGTAAATTCCAAATGGATGTAATAAAAGATACGGAACAAAGAGCAAATATCCAACTTTTTTTTATTTATATAAAAAGAATTTTGGTTCGATAAATGTATCGACGTACTTGTTAAGAGTGGGTATATCGAATCCTTTATCGATATACTCGATGCCTGCTGGTACCGCCATTGTAAGCAGCAGTCTCGGACGTCCAGTTTTCTCCGATTCACGGTCGAACTCTTCTCGCAGTTCCTGAAACAGTAGAAGCCACAATTATAGGCGAACGTAAACGCAAACTTTCGTACCATGCTCGCTTCCCATATCCAGGCAACGTCCGGCGAAAATTTGAGTGTGGTTCTTCGTTGTCTTCTCCAACGTGTACAGTATTATTCGTTATTATTGTGCATTTAGATGGGTATGTGTTATGTGTAGTGTAATTTCGTGCATGTACGGGATAGAGTTGAACTCGGTGCCGATCTAATTGTGCCTACTTTTCCGAAAGGCACTGAGCTCAACCAAGTTTATCATTCCCATACGGTGCATTATTCCCCAACACTCTCCTTCCATACACATACGCAGAGAAATTTGAAGTCTTCTCCTAGTACATTTGTAAACTACCAAGTGTTAATCACCAAGCGTGGTGGTGTAATTGTTAGCGTTCTGACCTCACATTCGAGAGGACGCCGGTTCGAATCCGCGTCCGGGCATCCAGATTTGTGTTTTCCATGGTTTCCCAAATCACTCCAGGCAAATAACGGGATGCTTTCTTCAAAAGACCATGGCCGAATTCCTTCCATTCTTTGCCCCCATCCTTTCCCATCTCTAAAGACCTCGCTGTTATGAGACGTTAAGCAGTTTTTAAAAAAAAAAGTGTTAAGGAACTGAGCACTATCATCTCAAATTAGTGCAGTTAATGAATATAGTTATAGTTTCAATAAGATATGTATCAGAAGCCACAGGTGGTCTTCCTGAGTGTTTTACGTAGCTGACATCCTAGGCTTTGGTCAAATCCTTTTCTTAATTTTTATAAACGATCTCGGAGACAAAGTGAAAAGCCTTTTTAGATTGTTTGCTGATGATGCGGTTATTTATAGGGAAGTAAGAAATTTGGCCGATTGCTTAGAAATTCAGCGCGATCTGGATGTTATTTTGGCTTGGTGCGCTGAGTGGCAACTTACTCTAAATTGTAAAAAGTGCAAGACAATGAGCATAACTAACAAAAAGAATCCGATTGTTCAGAAATACGAGGTAAACAGTTCAGTTATTGATATGGTCGATTCTATGAAATATTTGGGAGTAACAGTACAAAGGAACATGAAATGGGACATACACATTAATTCGTTAGTAGGTAGAGCAAATTCTAGGATGCGATTCATAGGTCGAATCTTGAAAAATTGTAATGAGCAAACAAAGGAGATAGCGTACAAATCTCTTGTGCGTCCGCATTTGGATTATTGTTGTGCCATTTGGGACCCGTTTCGTAAGGGATTGATCGAAAGTATAGAGAAAGTACAGAGAAGAGCCGCTCGATTCGTGACCGCTTGCTACAGTCCATATGAAAGCGTCACAGAACTGATTAGTAGATTAGGTTGGGAGTTTCTGGTAGATAGACGACACACGTTTCGTTTAAACTTATTGGAAAACATGCGTACTCCCACTTTCACTTTTGAGTGTAGTGAAATACTTCTTCCACCAACCTATTTGAATCGGAAGGACAGGAAAGATAAAATTAGAGAAATAAGGTGCCGGACTGATTCTTATATGAATTCTTTTTTCCCTCGTACCATTAGGGATTGGAATGCACAGCAAAGAGATTAGCTTTGGTTCTGAGCACCCTCTACGACCCACAATTTTGTGAATTGCAGAGTATATATGTAGATGTAGATGTAGATCCTACCGTATGCGTTCCGGAAATTCTAACTACTTCGGCCATAAGAGCAAACACTGGATGATCCAAAATTTGCAGTTCAAAAAATACGCTTTTCAAAAAACCATAGGGTAAAAAATATGCCGTTCTCAGACCGATTACCATTAGAAAATAACTACTTTATTAATGATATCTCATGAGTAGAGGACTTGAGTAGCTTAGAAATGTATTAGCAGGATATTAGTAATTACCTCGTAAAAGTATTATTATTATTATTATTTTGCTTTGGGGTTTACCGCTCGTTGACATCGAGATCATTAGAGCCGGGAGAGGAAGGAATTCGGCCATTACATTTTCATCCAGAACTAACGTCTCTGTTAATTTTAGAGGCCCAAACTAACCCAAAAGCTCATCATTGATGTGGGAGATTACTAAAAATCCTTTAGATATTTCAAGGCTCGCTGTAACCCGTAACTCACTCATACTGTAGAAATCTTTTTTCGCTGATACTATCAGCGATTATTAAGAATCGATAAATAGCAACCTAACACCGCTAATGACTCAACACAATATTCATACCAAAGAAGAAGATACTGGTAGTTACCAAAAAACAACAGCGTCACAACTATATTAGTGCATTCCACCAAACCATCAGTAGATCTAGCGGTTAGGGAAGGACGCGGTACCAGTAGTTATATTTGCAGCACCTTGAGCGTTCAGTACTAAAATGCGTGACTGGAGAGCGACTGTTCACAGCTGTACTTTTTACAGGCGCTGAAGCTATGTGGCTAAACTTCCATGTAAGCATTAGATCCAGTAACAACAAATGCTGAATTCGAGGCAACTTAAAACTGTCACCGGGTCTTTAAGACCAAATTAGTATTTTTATTCTTTTTGCTTCGGGATTAACGATTTTCGACGTCGGGGTAATTAAAGGAGGGAGAGGATGGGGGGGGGGGGCAAGAAATGGGAAGGAATTCGGCCATGGCCTTTCGAAGGAACTATCCAGATATTCACCTAGAGTGATTTCGAGAAACTGAAATCTACATGGGCGGACAGGGATATGAACTCACGTCCTCCCGAATGCGAGGCCAGAGCGTTAGCATTCACCCTGGGAAGAAAATATCATACAGTATTCCTTTGACTAAAGAAGCGTTCAGCAAGCAAAAAGACTGCTTTGCAGTCCACTGGTGAAAGGATTAAGTACAAAAATGATTAAATTTTTCGTTCGGATCGTAGCTCTATGTACGGATTTCTAGACAACACGAAAAAAGAAGACAGACGGTTCATTAGATGTGACGGAGCATGGAAAAGTTCAGTTAGATGAATAGAGTAAATAATTAAGAGGATCTGGTGAGAGTTGGTGAAATGAAAACATGAAGAAGGGCATTTGATAAGACAATCACACATTATTATGAATGGTATGCAAGGTAACAGAAATAGAAAACGTCGAAGATTCCAAATTTTCCAGCTCAATCTACCCCAAGATGTAAATGGCGGAGAGCAGGAAGTAGTGGAGAAGATGTAGAGAATACCTGCCATGGAGCAAAATAATTATTATTTACAGTAACAGAAATGAAAAATACAGTGGGAAAATATTCCGATAATTACACAGAAGGACATTAAAGATGATGTGAGAATTGAGTCTTTCCCGGCGTACAGATGACAGAAATTCTTCCAGGGTGTTCTGTCAGATCAGTTCTTCCATTTGTGACGTTTCGTCAGCAGCCTCTGTTGTCCTCATCAGGCAGCCTTTTAGCCTGATGAAGACAACAAAGGCTGCAGTCGAAACGTCGCAAGAAGAACTGATCCGGCAGAACACCCGAGAAGAATTTCTGACATTAAGGATGATTTACACCAAGGGAGGGAAAACTAGTGCATAAGCTTTATTTTTTTTTTTATTTTTTTTTAAGGACTACCTCAGCATTCGCCTAGATGGTTACCGTAAACTGCCTGTAAACGAAATCCGGTACCGCAGAGACACAATTTTACATGCTCTAGCCTACCTAGTGACATTGCTGTGATCGATTTTTAGTCAATCAACAAGTACTGAAACACTATAAACAAAGTGAGATGGATGCATAGTTTTAAATGGAAAATGCCAAATTGAGAAGAAACATAGCAGGGGCAATGTTGATCGTTTTATCCTGCAGCGCATACCTTGTAGCCAGACAGTAGATTCTCCTGCTCGGGAATGTCGCACAGACCACGAGTGACTGGTGTCCAGTATAGAATTCGAGACGCTTTTTCGTAACTTCAGTTTTGTGTCATAAGGATATAATTTTTGTTCCTATTCCCAAAGAAGATTTACATGAATAGCTCCATGAATCATTTGGAATGACGGACAAAGATTTTTAAACTTATTTATGTGGTAGTTACATAAGCTTTACTATTTGACTGCCTCGAATTATCTGGATATTTTCTTTGAAGAAGTTACCCAAACAACTTCCGTACAACTTGGACTGTGAAATCCTAATCTTGGTTAGCTATATTCGGCTGTTGTTTTGTGCATTCATACAGTCTTTCGAGATTCAGCAAACTATGGTATCAAATATTCCTACCATGAATATGATAAGTGTCCTCAGGTTCTTCAAATACAGTAAATCAATGTTTAAATTACTGAAACACATATATAACACTTATGGATGAATGATTGTTCGTCATTTGCCTCACACTGCTTACAATTGTAGTGCCCATTTTCATATCGTATTGAATACTTTTCAGTTCTGGTAGCTAGCTAGTGTTCAAACTCGTTTCAAATTTGACTTTGCATACATACATAAATGATTTTCGAATAACTATGACCTGTCGTTCATTAGTTCGGTTATAAAAATTAAGAAAAGCAATGGTTCTCTGCGCCTCATTTTTGGAAAATCCATATAAATTGCAAGACTATTGTTTCATTCACTAACTTGTTCTTGTGGCGTCGGAATTTCTTAGTTCAGTTCAGTACTTCCGGGTAGCAGTAATTACTTGCCGATGACTTGCTATGTTTTGTGTCTGAAGGTCTATCTCCACAAAACGACTTTTAAACGTCTCGAGATAAGGAATTTCCAAGAGACGTGTGAGACCGTGCCTGAGATATTGACCAGTGACCCACATGTGGCGAAAGTGGCCGCCCAGAATGCCGTCACACTTTCACCTGCTGCACGGTGATGTAATGCCCACATCTTCTATAACCCGGACATCGGAAGCTGCGCGCTCCGCCGTCGTTGCTCAGATGATAATTTGCATAAAATGTAACGACTCTACCCATGCAAGTATCACGATTCCGTCAACTGGATGGGCTGACTGTGCTTGTGTCTGCTACCGAATGGAAACTCAGGGCTAGAAAGTAAAATACAAGTTGGTGTTGCGAAACACTGTTACGAATACCATGCTGTCTTTATTTTTGATGTTCATACCCTCTCTGTTACCTTAACTTGTTGCGCCACCGTGATAGTGTCCAGCGTCTGACATGGGGTTAGTGGGTTCCAGTCCTGTTTATGGAAAAAATGATCATTATCAGTACTTGATCGGGCGAGTAGGAGATGTGCTGGTGCACAATTCCTACACCAAAGCCCTGAGTTAAATCCAAATCACACCGCTGTGCGTATTGCGTATTGCGTATTGACTGTGTTGTTGGTGATCAGTCCACCGGAGGATGACGTTAAGTCCGGTGGCCCCCTTGGCATCACTAAGCCTCGTTCCCACGACGTCTTGTAACGAAGGCGGGACGGGACGGGACCTCTTTAGCCGAAGTGTAGGGACGAGCGCGCGCCACAGGTTAGCCCTCGCTTACCTCACCGCCACCTCCCCACCACGTTGCCTAGTGTCGTTTGGCACAGAGCACTATACAGCAACAGAAGGGGTGCGCACCACTGCTGCAAACCGATGGCAACAGCACACCGCTACACACGCCCGTGATGTTTACCGACATAGAGTGGGTAGCTGCGTCTCGTCCCCGCTAGTAGAGGCGGCCCCGTTCCCATGGCGTGTTGTTGAGTATTCATCCCGTTCCGTCCCGCCTTCGTTACAAGACGTAGTGGGAACGCGGCTTTAGGATGAGTAGACCTGAGTGGGCCGGCAGCGGGTTTCATTCACCTTGTTTAGTTCATTCAGAAAACAAACAACACGCTACACTGAACATACCCACATCACAGTGATCCATACAAAACAATAAACATGTAAATAACCCTCCATCAGTGGGGAAGGCAAGGGAATACCAGTCCAGTTCAAATTCCCCAAGGAAAGTAGCCACAAACCTAACGGTTGAGGAGAGAAAGAAGATCATTTCTAATACGAGGAACTTCTGAACCAAACTTCTGTGTTAGTTAAATTTCGTTCTTTTATCTGCATTAGATCACAGAGAACACAGATGATCTGTAAAAGTCAGTGCATACATTAGATAAAATTATGGCCGAGTTAAACAAGAAAATATGGTCAAAAAATTTGAAGTTTAAAACAAATGAATCAGAAACTAAATATATTTTACGAAGAAGGAAAATATTAGCGCAAAAATAACAGTAACAAGTATTACCAAACAATCATTTGTTAACATGTCCAACTGTATTGTCGTGAAGCCTGGACTGTCCGGAAACTTGGTGGGAAGAAGTTTACAGCGACAGAAGTAAGGATTATGGCGGAATTAGCTGGATATGTCCTATGTTACAAGGAAAGTAATGAGGATATCCTAAAAGATTTCAGGGTAGAAACAATACTTACCAAAGTACACAAACAAATGGCAACAACACTTGAAAGAATGGACGCCTCCCGACATCTAAGGGTTAATGCTAAATTATGTGCATCTAGGAGGACAATCTTTTGTACGGCAGTGCAAAATTTTACCTGAAATCTTATCAGGCCAAAACTAGGCCTACTACGTGAATGGACGAATAATAAAATGACAACGAATTATGGCCTGGCACTGTATAGCCTGAATGCTTTCTACAATCTTCGTAGTTCAAACAGGCGTCCAGCAGTTTACTCAAATGTGAAGTCTAGGCAATTTCCAATATGGTTCGCAGTTTCCATCTCACAGGAATAGAGACTTAATACACAATTTAACACGAAAAACACTAACACAAACTAACTTGACTGTTTGATAGTTGATAACACTTTCTTTCATCCCTTACAATTGTCTCTTCAACGATAACGTTGCTGTCAATATCAGTAATAATAATAATTTCGTATGGTCTTTATGACCAGGTGACAGAGTTTCTTACTAGGTACGCAATGCACCTCCATCATAGCCACCTATACTGAGCCGGTAATCGTACCAGATATAGAGGACCAACAGTCTAACTAAGAATCAGAACCCAATAATGTTTCCAGTGTATTTCGGATATACAAAACAATTTTTGCCAGAGGTGAAAGACGATTAAGGAGCTTTGAAAATTTCATGTGAGGCCAGAATTTCTATTAAAGAACTTTTAATTCCGAGTCAGACACCTCAACCACTCCGATAAGCGTGAAGTCTTGAGAAGTATTCAAACTGCTGTTTTTTTTTTTTTTTTCTTGGCCCGTAATCTGATTATCATTTCCAAGATTTATAATCATTTAATATTCAAGTATCCTGAAGTTCATCACGATTGTCCATTACAATAAAATAGTTTATGGTGTTACAGTTCTAACATAAGACTGAAGCATCATTTTTAATGTCTACACTAGTACATAGTTTAAAAATGTTCATGCGACACATCATTAATTTTAATGAATTTTCCCTATCTGATAACAAAGAATATATTATTCTTTCATTCCTATTTGGTGTCCTCCCACCAATTTTTTTACTTGGGTATATGCCATACGTTTTACACTAATGGTGTTGAAGTGTATGTATATTGCACCATTTAAGTATAAGCGGTATTGAATGTTCTTATATGATTTAGGCTCCATTGCTACCTTTCCCATTTGTAAATACACAGACCATATTAAATGTTTGTTATGAAACGGTATATGTGCACACCACTTAATACACTGCACAAATTGATTTGAGAATTATGTTGATAAAAAACCGTACGGTGAGTTAGTGCTTAAAGTTGTGTTGTAAGAAAGCAAATGTGCGCGCGGTAGCTGAGATGGAAATCAGTGTGACAAGATAATTTAGTAGGACTGTGGTTTTTTATTATTCTTCTGATGATGAATTATTTCGTTGAAACACAGTAAGAACTTCGATTGTTTGCAAATGATATATTGTTGTATAAATGGACTAGATCGAGGGATGATTGAGTACAGCTACAGGGTCTATGAAAAATATATGTGGTTTCTTAAAACAGCATGGAAGGAATTTAAATGTCAACAAGAGTACGATTATTAGTAAACAATCAGAAAAATTAAAGTTTTGTGCATTTATACGATCGAGAGAGATTTTCTTGTTGTAGGAATAAAATTTAAAAGTTTAGGAATATTATTTAATAATAAGCTCAGGTGAAGAGGGCACATTGGAATGGTGGTAGGGAAAGATTTCAAAGATCTGCGTCTTTTAGAAATGGCGAGGAAGAAATTAATCAGGAAGTAACGGAGCTGTACCGTTAATCCTTTAATGTGTTGAGATAGAATGGGGTTCACATAATAAGTAACAAATACGGAAGTAAGAGAATGTCCAATATTTGTCTGTGGAACTTACCATAGAACACTGTCCATAACTGATACGATATTGATCGGAACACAAGAGATGGGTAAATGTAATGGCTGGAATGTACGAGTATAAGGCATACCTTCTTAATTAATAATAATAATATCATTTGTGAAATTCATAACACACAGGATGTCATCACACTTCCAAAAAAATCAGTACCTATTCCATAATATACCCCTGCATATAAAATATCACTGATTTCAATAATACCATCCAGCTACTTTTCTCCTTTACCAATTTTAGTTTTAAATTCTTCCTGGTAAGTTTTTCATCATTTCCTTTAATCCATCACCTACAAAAGAAACTTTCCCACCCTCTTACAGCTGAAACAAATTGCCAGCTTATGGTCATGATCGTCTCTCCCCATCCATGTACTATTCACAATTCTTCTACCAATATCCACTCAAGCATCATCAACAATACTTCCTTATACATTACCAGCATTCTATTCACCTCTCTCCTGCGTTCAAATTAATTCCATCCCAGATCCTGCATCATATCAGTTACCGATTCCATTGTGCGGTAATTTCCCCCAACAAATCAATTTGCCCTTTTTTCACTCGCTTCAACTCGTGTATTAGATACTGGTACACAAAATCACATATATCACCATATTCAATCAATTGTCTGACCATGGTTTCGACCCCATTCCCTTACTTATCTGGCTTGCACTCCCTCATTCCACTCTCCAATCAATGAAAAGTCTTGTAACTTCTCATTTCCACCCGCCCAATATGACCTGCCCTATCAAAGGTTACCCTAAGACATTTAAAGTTAGCATCAACAACAAATTTCTCCCCCCCCCCCTTCCATAATGATAAATAAATTTTAATACTCTTCTGTGAATCAAACCAGCTCATACTGCTTAGCATTAATCTTAATTCCCTGTTGACCTAACAAGATATCGTGCTATAGGTGTTCAGACCCCTATCCAGTTGAAATCTCCTTAGGGCCAGCGAAGTGCGCACTTACACTAGGAGACAATTTGTATACTTTTGTGGTACACTTTTTGAAAAAACTGCTGCACCTGTAGATGTGAAACCAAGCATACTAATTCAAAGTCAATTCTAGATGTGCCATCAATCATTATTTTTGTAAAAAAAAATGCATTACTTTTTGTTTCTTCATGCTGACTAGAAGGGGTCTTCAGTGTGGAAATCGCTAACATAGAACGAACAAATCTGCTGAATAGTACGTCACCTCTGGTTTCTTCCCCTAAAGCAGTTCTACCTGGTGGGCCTCCGTTTAAGAGAAATCATGGATTAAAAATTGTAAAAAATTGTGTTTGAATGACTTATATCTGTACGAAAGACGGTTTGTTAATTTCACGGGTTTAGCCGTGCGAATTGCGGTGGTATGTTCCTGAGTGAGGGATCCTAAGATAGATCCCACGACCCACAATATACTTTTTCTTTCATTTGTTTTATTGCTATTCGATCCTGTATCATTAAAAATTAGTTTTGAAACAAATCTTCCAAATTACTTATTTTCCTTTCGATGATGTAAATTATTTAAAAAAAAAAAAAAAAAAAAAAAAAAAAAAAACATTTGCAACAAAAATTACGCGCACACCAGGAACATTTTATAAAGGATATCTTTCCACAGCTACATACAGTATTTATTATTGACGAAGAAAGAAGATTTCGTAAACATTTGGAAATTCATAATTTCAATTCAAAAGTTGTTATTAATAATGATCAAATTGGATGTGCCTAAGAAATTGATTATAATCGCACCCTGGAATTCAAATGCACGAAGACTATGCTCCTGCTCATTCATACACGGCGAAGTATGGTTTGACACTATCTGGAGAGTTACTATCATATATATTCCTTTGTGCTCATGAATCAGGCAATAAATTTGGTACAGGGATACGTGAAAAAATTCGGTCCTTGGAGCTGGAGTATGGAAACGTTACTGTGACCTCTTCAAAATCGGAAAAGCTGACGAGAAAACTGTATAAAAATTTTTTGGATTTGGTCACTAAGCCATACGTAATAAATGAATAATTTTTGTTATTTGTCGATTCGTGGAGTGGTCACGTTGATACGTCGGATTATAATCTTCACAAATGAAAATTGAAATGTTACTTGCACGGTAAAATCGATACCACCCAAATGTATGCATTAATGTCAGTCATGTGAATTTCTATCGTCAGGTGAAAATACTAATAAAATGGTTTCATAACGCTCCCAAACTGTTGCAAGATAATCCGAAATATCTTTTGGTGAAGATGCTGTTAAGATACAGTCAATTATTCCCCACATTTTGTCTGTATTTTATGACATGGTAAAATATGCCTGATATGGTTCAAAATTAACGAAGGAAATGCCGGAATTTGCAATTGTTAACGAAATCTGCTTTCCTACATCAATAATAACTACTGTATGAGGCTGTGGAAGGATATCCTTAATAAAATGTTCCTAGTGTGCACGTAATTTTTGTTTCAATTTTTTTTTTTTTTTTGTGATTTACATCATCCAAAGGGAAATAAATAACTTGGAGAATTTGTTTCAAAACAAAAATATAAAGCTACAAGATCGAAAAGAAATTTAAAAAATACAAACAGAAAAAAACATTTCACTGGTCGTGGAATCGAATTTTGGACCCCCACTCAGGAACAATGTTGATCTTCCATCCAGGTATAAATCATTGAAACACAATTTTTACACTTTTTAATCCCCGATTTCTCTTAAACGGAGGCCCACCAAGTAGAACAGCTTTAGGGCAAAAAACTGGAGATGACGTACTATTTACCAGACTTACTCGTTCTATGGTAGCGATTTCCACACTGAAGACCTCTCGTAGCAAGATCACCAAGCCACTGATTAAAATATCGACTAATTTATATCGGTAAAGTGACTCGACGAAAGATGTATTTTGTATTGTTCCCCTCTCACCTTGAATGTCCAGTATTGAGAGGTAATTACTTCTCTGTCGGCCGATCATTCCAAAGTCTGATAGAGTTACGCTATTTAGACATTATAGACAATTGTAAAATGAATCACAGCCAACCTGTTGCAATATTCATTGAATTTAACAATAAATGTGATTAATTTTACAATTGAAGAAATGCCGTTGCTGTTGATGCTGCCATGCACAAGATTTTGAAATTATAGACAATTATCTACAGACAGTCAAGTATGTTAAAATATAGAAAACAGGAAGAAACTCGAATGACAAATTTTCTATTTGATAAAAAACAAATGATTTTTTAAATATTTAAAGATTGTGTCTTATTATAAATGTGACTAATTATTTTTTGTCAATATACTAAAACTACGGTTTTTGACGATAGTTCTTGAAGTTTAAATTTTAAAATTCTTATGATTATTTATTAATTTCTTTAGTTGTACATAATATTTCTTATAACAAAACTTTGCGAGCCACCACAAAGCCATGCTTTTTAGCTAGTATATTTTTCGATACTGAGATTCAAGAAATGTAGATTGCTTTTGTCTTCCTTTTCTATTGTGAACTTGATGTTTTGTATAGTTTTATTATGTCTTGGTGTAATGAATTTATACTTTCATCTGCTTCATTGATAAGACATATGGTATCATCAACATATCTCCACCAATATATGATATGTAACACCTCACTAAGCTTCTGGCTTCACCAATTCAGCAAGGAGATGTGCTCGGTGCTCATAACTATGACGTCACCGGAAACCGTTGACATGCGTGAAGCTTATAAGGACAGCGACACCAAAACCCGACAATTCACCGGAGGATGAAGTCTGAGAGAGACTTCGAAACGTAGTATCAAATTGACGCGCTCCTCCAGTGTGAGGCCCGAGAAGGTTTTATACAGTTGATAAACCGACAGATCCTCCATTCTTTGAAGTTCCTTGTTTCATTCGTTTTATTTTAGTTAACGCATAAAATCCTTTTCTGTACAGTAAAGCTCTGATCTCTGAGCGCATTGGCTTTAGTGTTAGGTCATCTCTTTCTGCAATATCCGAAGACCCGCGCCGCTGTTAATACGTATGTATCCCTCACAATAAAACTGCAAACTAAACCGGGAGAACAAGCTGCAACATACTTAGCTTCGTATGTGTTCTTCTGGGTGATACCGATTAATTTTGAATCGATTATATTGGAAGATATTTACGCAGCTTTATTTAACTGGTTTCCCTGTTTAATTGGTATTAAATATGTTATCCAAAGCAAGATGTTAATTCAAATAATAGTATATGCAACACCATACAGTACTGTGACCGCAAAAGGCAGTGGAAGAGTACCATACAACGATTAGGTCCACGTTCTGATGTGACAACAGATCTCCGTTTGAACAACAATGGTCTCAATTTTACTTGTGATTAACTAGTCTTAACAATACACTAATACATCCATTTTAATTCATTACCACCGACTTTGGGATTTAAGTTGATGTAATGAAGAAAGAAACCACATAATTTCCGTTGGGTCTGCCAAATGAGGTAGCGACCTTTAGAAACTCAACATGCCTACAGCTAAGTTACCACTGCTCATAATCACAAATGAGTCTGCGTCATCAATCTCCTTTGACCTTGGGGCAACATGTGGAATTAAATGCCTTACGTGAAGTTTATGTAAATTGAGGAGACATCTGGAACTTTAAAATCTGTTGAAAATGTGGCGTTTATAACTTGTTTAGCAGGTAATGGACATACATATCGTGGTTGCTTGTTTTATGTGTGGAAAGAGAACAACACACAGCTCATTTAGGTATTCTAAACTTGTATGTTTCGGCTATTTGTAGGACAATTGAAGAAATGTTAAGCTTTGTGCAGACAGCCCGCGCGACCTTTATACTCGAGATCCCGCTAGGATGATTCACTGGTAAGGCAAAAGCCAAGGACATCGCATCGTGACTTGCGTTCTAACTGTGAAAGATGACGTATCCTTCTCCACTCCTCAATATCAATGACCACTTGCTGAAGAAGACATATCAACCAGTATTTTTTTCTTTTAGAATGGACCCAACTCTTGAAGTACTATCTGAACTCATGACTCTAAGAGGCACATGATTCAATAGTTTAATGGCTGATGATGATGGGCTAAGTTGCTAATAAACCATTGCCTTGAACAGTGAGACAATAGTTCCATTATTACACTAGCAGTTACCCGTTGCTTCCTTCGCCTGCACTGCAAAAGTACGCACCACAACTTTAACCATCAACATAATCAACGGGCTCTGTAGGACACTAATCATAAATTCTTTTTGCATGAAGGAAATCCACAACAATCTGTAATTTCATTCCTCCGAATAATACAACACCACTCATACGCTAAAATGGTTATTAATTTGTGGAGAAATCTATTTTAATTCTCTACCTTTTCTTCATCACTTCAAATTAAAACATGCCTTATCCTACTCATGAGAGCACAGGCTGTACATTAATCGCAACCCCATCAAAATCCGACCAGCAGTTTCCGCGTGTGAATCGCATTCAAAAAAAAAAAATTATCTTCATCAGCTTTACTATGCCACATCAAAAGGAAACATGCCATGTTTTACCCGCGGTACAATAGGCTATATATTAATCAAAAATTCAGTAAAATCCGACCAATAATTTTTCCGCGAATCATATTCAAAGAAAAACTAAGCTGGTCAACTTTTCGACATTACATCAAAATGGAGCCGAGGAACCAGGGGTTGCACACTGATAGAAAGAAATCTCAGCAAAATCCAACCAGGAGTTTCAGCCTGAATCTCAAGGAAAAATTATATTAAATTCCTTAGTTTTTTCATCTTAGATCAAAATGAAACATGCCCTATTTTTCCCGTAAGACCACTCATTGTGCATTAAATAAAATCCTCCAATAGGTTTTGCGTGATTCGTGTTCAAGGTAATATTAAAATTAATTTGTGAAATTTCTCATCTTTTCTACACCAAAATGATGATTTTCCTATTTAAAAAACGAGACTACGTGGCGTACTTCAATTGAAAACCCGTTTTGTCTCATTACGTTTAATCAAAAATTATCCCATATTTCTCATTTTCTTAATGGCAGAACAAAATAAATCATACCCTGTTTTACCCGTGGGATCAAGGCCTATACCGCAATCTAAACCCTATCAAAAACCAACGAGCAATTTATGCACGAAATGTTTTCAACAAAAATTTATCCTAAATTTCTCATTTTTCAGTGTCATAACAAAGTGAGACATACTTTATTTTAACCGTGGGCCACGTGGCGTTCTTAAATCGAAACCCCGTTGAAATCTGAACAAGATTTTTTGCGCAAATTTTGTTCAACCAATATTTATCCTAAATTTCTCATTTTGTCAGTGTTACATTAGATTGATCATCTCAACTTTACCAGTGGCACTAAAGGCTATACACCAATCGAAACCACATCAAAACTTAACAGTGGTGTTTTCACGAATCACGTTGAACTAACATTTATCCTATACTTCTCATTTTTTTCTGCGACACATCAAAGTGAAACTTTGTTTTACCTGTTGGATCAAGGGTTTAACTTTAATCTAAAGCCCATCCTGCAACTACCATTAACTCAAGCGTGAATCACATTTAATCCCTCAGATTTTCAGCGTTTCATCGATATGAAACATACCCATTTTACCCGTGGGACCATGCGCTGAAAAGATTAAACGAAAATTCTTCAAAATCAGACCAGTCGTTTTTGCGTGTAACCCATTCTTTCAAAGTAGCAAAAAAATAAAAAAATAAAAATAAAGCAGCCGATTTTATATCTGTAACTTATTAATAAACCTCCACTATTTAAAAAAAATATATACCTCTAATGAGCAGACTTTTTCCTCAATACAGCTTTATAATGTATGTTGATGATATTGATATTTCCTTTAACCTTTTTTCTTTTTAACCACATATACTTAAGCAATCAGTAAAAATAGGAGTACTACAGTATAGCGCGTTGGGACAATTGCTTTTCATTACATTTTTCCTCCTTTTGGCTATATGCCTCTTCGACGTCGAGGTCATTACAGGCGGGAAAAGATGGGAGGCAAGGAACGGGAAAGAATCCAGCCATTCCAACCATGACCTTTTAAAGGAAGCTTCCCGTCATTCGTCTGGAGTGATTTGGGGAAACCATGGAAAACTCAAATCTGGATGCCCGGACGGGGATTCTAACCGGCGTCCTCCCGAATGCGAGGCCAGAGCGTTACCGCACGTACACCACGCTCGGTGTGTTCGTTATTCTAATGAATGATTGCGTTGGTGGAGCACAGGGAAAAGTTAGGTTGTTTGCTGATGAGCTAGGGGTGTATAACTAGCTGAAAGCATGGATTTGTGGTGGCTCGCGAAGTTTTGTTATAAGAAATATTACATACAACTAAAGAAATTAATAAATAATCATAAGAAATTCAATATTTAAACTTCACGAACTATCATCAAAAACCGTGGTTTTAGTATATTGACAAAAAATAATTGTTACATTTGTAACGAAATACAATCTTTAAATATCTGGATGTTGTGGATCATTTTCCTCAATTGCTAGTAATATTAATAAATAAATAACGCCAAAGCAATTGACTTTTTTGGATTTATTGGTCTCCCGTACGCGTTTCACTTCTTTAGCAGAAGCATCATCAGCGGGTTTTTTTCTGTTAATTATGTACAAAATTGTAAACAGGTTATGTTTTGTTTGGTACAGTGGAATGAATTATTATCTAACTTATATTCTACTTACATTTGTGGTTTAATGCATTGCTTTTTGCTCCGTTCTCAGCATCAGTGCCTTTGCATTTTTGGTGTGAGGTGTCTTCATTATTCCGAATCACAACACCTTTATTTGCAAGAAAAACACATAGTGCAGTGCTATAAAGTGCAGTGTTGTGATTCGGAATAATGAAGACACCTCACACCAAAAATGCAAAGGCACTGATGCTGAGAACGGAGCAAAAAGCAATGCATTAAACCACAAATGTAAGTAGAATATAAGTTAGATAATAATTCATTCCACTGTACGAAACAAAACATAACCTGTTTACAATTTTGAACATAATTAACAGAAAAAAACCCGCTGATGATGCTTCTGCTAAAGAAGTGAAACGCGTACGGGAGACCAATAAATCCAAAAAAAGTCAATTGCTTTGGCGTTATTCATTTATTAATAAAAACAATCTTTAAATATTACAAAAAATCATTTCTTTAGTTTGGTTTTAATCATTCTAGTTTCTTCCTGTTTTCTACATTTTAACATACTTGACTGGCTGTGGTTGATTGTCGATAATGTCTAAACAGTGAGAACTCTATCAGACTTTGGAATGATCGGCCGACAGAGAAGTAATTATCTCTCAATATTGGGCATTCGAGGTGAGAGGGGAACAATACAAAAAATTACCGTATATTTTTATGAACAAAGGTTGATGAAAACATCTTTCGTCGAGTCGCTTTACCGACACAAATTAGTCGATATTTTAATCAGTGGCTTGGTGATCGTTCTACGAGAGGTCTTCAGTGTGGAAATCGCTACCATAGAACGAGTAAGTCTGGTAAATAGTACGTCATCTCTAGTTTTTTGCCAGAAAGCTGTTCTACCTGGTGGGCCTCCGTTTAAGAGAAATCGGGGATTAAAAAGTGTAAAAACTGTGTTTCAATTACTTATACCTGGATGGGAGATCAACATTGGTTTAGCCGTGTGCGTTAAAGCGGTGTGTTCTTGCGTGGGGGGTCCTACATTCGATCTCAAGACCCGCGACATATTTTTTTTCTGTTTGTATTTTTTAAAATTTCTATTCGATCTTGTAGCATTGCAATTTTGTTTTGAAACAAATTCTCCAAATTATTTACCCGTCTCTAAAGACCTCGCTGTCAAGAGACGTTGAGCAGTTAAAAAAATATATATATATTTATTTTCCTATGGACGATGTAAACCGTAAAAAAAGAAACAAATATTACGTGCACACCAGGAACATTTTGTAAAGAATATCCTTCCACAGCCACATACAGTATTTTAGATTTCGTTAAAGTTTGCAAATTCAGGCATTTCCTTCGTTAATTTTGAACCATATCAGGCATATTTTACCATGTCATAAAATACAGACAAAATGTGGTGAATAATTGACTGTATCTTAACAGCATCTTAACGAAAAGATATTTCAGATAATCTTGCAACAGTTCAGGCGCGTTATGAAGCCTGTTTATTAGTATGTTTACCTGACAATAGAAATTCACATCACATGACTGACATTAATGCGTACATTTGGGTGGTATCGCTTTTACCGTGCAAGTAACATTTCCATTTTCATTTGAGAAGACTTGATCATAAACCGCCGTATCAACATGACCACTCCACGAATCAACCAACTACAAAAATTATTCATTTATAACGTATGTGGTTTAGTAACCAATTCCAAAAATTTTGTATACCATTCTCTCGTCAGCTTTTTCGATTTTGAACAGTTCACAGTAACGTTTCCATACTCCAGCTCCAAGGGCCGAATTTCTTCGCGTATCCTTGGACCAAGCTGGTTGCCTGGTTCCTGAGCACAAAGTAATATGTGTGGTAGTAACTCACCAGATAGTGTCAAACCATACTGCGCCGTGTATGAATGAGCACGAGTACAGTCTTCATGCATTTGTATTCCAGAGTGCGATTATAAGCACGTTCATAGGCACATCCAATTTGATCAGTATTAATAACAAATTTTGAATTGAAAAATATGAATTTACAAATGTTAACGAAATCTTCTTTCTTCATCAATAATAAATAATGTATGTGGCTGTGGAAAGATATCCTTTATAAAATGTTCCTGGTGTGCGCGTAATTTTTGTTTCAAATGTTTTTTTTAAATATAATTTACATCATCAAAAGGAAAATAAATAATTTGGAGGATTTGTTTCAAAACAAATTTTTAATGCTAAAAGAACGAATAGAAATTGAAATAAGAACACCGTGAATTCATTGTCCCAGGAATGGGAAACTTTATATACACATTCCTGCGGTCAGATACAACACATGATCACACAGACAGAACCATAGGCACATAGACACAGGCAACAGAACATGCACAATGTCGGCACTAGTACCGTGTATATCCTCCTTTCGCAGCAATGCAGGCTGCAATTCTCCCATGGAGACGATCGTAGAGGTGCTGGATGTAGTCCTGTGGAACGGCATGCCAAGCAATTTCCACCTGGCGCCTCAGCTGGACCAGCGTTCGTGCTGGACGTGCAGACCGCGTGAGACGACGTTTCATCCAGTCCCAAAAATGCTCAATGGGGGACAGATCCGGAGATCTCGCTGGCCAGGGTAGTTGACTTACACCTTCTAGAGCACGTTGGGTGGCACGGGATACATGTGGACGTGCATTGTCCTGTTGGAACAGCATGTTCCCTTGCCGGTCTAGGAATGGTAGAACGATGGGTTAGATGACGGTTTGAATGTACCGTGCACTGTTCAGTGTCCCCTCGACGATCACCAGAGGTGTACGGCCAGTGTAGGAGATCGCTCCCCACACCATGATGCCGGGTGTTGGCCCTGTGTGCCTCGGTCGTATGCAGTCCTGATTGTGGCGCTCACCTGCACGGCGCCAAACACGCATACGACCATCATTGGCACCAAGGCAGAAGCGACTCTCATCACTAAAGACGACACGTCTCCATTCGTCCCTCCATACACGCCTGTTGCGACACCACTGGAGGCGGGCTGCACGATGTTGGGCCGTGAGCGGAAGACGACCTAACGGTGCGCGGGATCGTAGCCCAGCTTCATGGAGACGGTTGCGAATGGTCCTCTCTGATACCCCAGGAGCAACAGTGGCTCTAATTGGCCGGGAAGTGGCGGTGTGGTCCCCTACGGCACTGGGTAGGATGCGACGGTCTTGACGTGCGTCCGTGCGTCGCTGCTGTCCGGACCCAGGTCGACGGGCACGTGCACCTTCCGCCGACCACTGGTGACAACATCGATGTACTGTGGAGACCTCGCGCCCCACATGTTGAGCAATTCGCCGGTACGTCCACCCGGCCTCCCGCATGCCCACTATACGCCCTCGCTCAAAGTCCGTCAACTGCACATACGGTTCACGTACACGCTGTCGTGGCATGCTACCAGTGTAAAAGACTGAGATGGAGCTCCGTATGCCACGGCAAACTGGCTGACACTGACTGCGGCGGTGCCCAACCGCTGCGCAGCTAGCGCCCTTCGACGGCAAAATAACACTGCTGTTCCTGGTGTGTCCGCTGTGCCGTGCGTTTGATCATTGCTTGTACAGCCCTCTCGTAGTGTCCGGAGCAAGTATGGTGGGTCTTACACACCGGCGTCAATGTGTTCTTATTTCAATTTCAATTTCCAGGAGTTTATATATACATATATATATATATATATATTGTGCCGATCGTGGGTTTGAACTTAGGATCCCTGGCTCAGGAACACACCACCGTAATACGCACGGCTAAACCATTGAAATTAACAAACGGTCTTCCGTACAGATATAAATCATTCAAACACAATTTTTTACAATTTTTAATCCTTGATTTCTCTTAAACGGAGGCCCACCAGATAGAACTGCTTTAGGGGAAGAAACCAGAGGTGACGTACTATTCACCAGACTTATTCGTTCTACGATAACAATCTAGCACACGTCGTAGATAAACAGAAAGCCTGCAGCAAAAGATCATATAAACGCTCCAAATCACACACACATGATCACAAACAAGCTGCAGTACGTTTCATGCTAAACAGAATGCCACTAAAAAATTAAAAATACCAGACAGAACTCGATACAATAAAGGAAACAGCATGAAAAAACTGATATAAAATACGTATAGTTGACACAATAAACAGAAAAATCTTAAAGCAAATAAAAAAGAACAGACAATAAGTAACACAGCCTAACTTATTCAATACAGGATTCCTTAGTCAAACACATCCACAACACAATAAAGACACTGAAAATTAGAGTAAATGGTACTCAATGACATATTCCAACAAATACACACAGTAAATCATTAACATTTCCAACAAACGAGGTATTCGGACAGACAACTCAGTAAACAAACAAATAAAAACTCACTCAAACACAAATAACTATAACTCAGCCATTAATCAACTTACATGGGTGGCAATATACATAACACAGAAACGAATACAATTCCAAACCAGACATGAAGGACGCATGAGGTACTACTGGCCGAAAATATCATAAAAAATGATCATCACCAACAGCCATAAACACATACATGCAAATCCTCACTATCAGTAACTACAGATCCCGTAAAACATCCTCACTCTACAGGAAGACTGCCACATTTAAAAAGGAATAACCAGTTGTAAACATAAACCTAACAAACACGCATTAACCTGAAAGACACGAAAATACGATAAACAAATAATTTACTAAACCAACACATTTATGCTCCTCACATAAGGCGAAAACAGACTACGAAAACTACTGCCCATTGACACACTCCAAAACTGGTGCTGCAAAAAAAAAAAAAAAAAAAAAAAAAAAAAAAAAAAAAAAAAAAAAAAAAAAAAAAAAATCCATTCTTGCATTTTTATTACATCTAAATGACAATATTTTTAGAGACGGCTCAGGTTTCTGCAAAAAGCAGAAATGTGCAGCTATAAACCCTAATAAAAAAATATTTACAGCATAAACAACCAGCAAATGTTACAACGTTAGGAGTACGCCAAACATGATTTAATTAGAGCTAAAACCAAAGTGAAAATCTAAAAGCAGATTTGTTGCCAATTATGTCTCGATGAGATAATAAGTGCGCACGTAACTCAACATATATAAAAATATATGAAACCGTTACGTTGGCGTTATTAATTAACAATCAAGAAACTAAGTAACTGCGGGAACAAATGAACTAAAACAACATTACAAGATGTTTTAGTTGCAGCTCCTTCCTGAGAAATAACAAATTTTACCAGTATTGCAGTCCTCAATATTTCCGGAATTATCATGTTTAAAGCATACAATTATACAGTTATCAACAATTCGTCGTCATTTTCTCATTATTTAAAAAATATCCGTTCCTTTATACTTGAATAATATGATTTAGTATCCAAGTAACCGAATCATTTATATTTTTACATATATTCCGATCTCTCAATCATCTATTATGCAACGTCCATTAAGAACATGGTGTGACTATTTGACATGAAATACATGGAATTTCGGAAAAAAACTATGTTGCTGTTTTAGTTATTCTGATTTTCTGGAGTTGTTAAACAAAGACTGTCCAATAATTTCAATGTCATTGGGTATAAATAATTGGTTGTCAGACGTTATTACACTGTTTACCAGTCTTTATTTAGTTATCTAATTTAAAGTTTTCCGCTTCAAAATTACACGTTTCTGGAATAACACTCGCATTTAACAGTTTCACAAGAGACAAGTTGCCTTATGTACATACTATCAACATGAGGTAGAAAATTCCACCTAACCAATGCAACAAAATTACAGTAGAAACTTTCAACCATAATATGAGAATATCTGTAACTGTTGAACATAGATTCAGTATAAACCAAGGATGTATACATTTTTGATAGGCATTACGGTTCCTCGACGACGAGATAACTCAAGCCAGGAGAGAATGGGTGCAAGGGACGGGAACCAGTTCGGCCATATCCTATTATAGGAACCATCCCGCAATAATATCAGGAAACCAGAAAAGACAAAACTTCCAGATCGCTGGACCGGAGATCGAAATCGCGCTCTCTGGAAAGATAGGAATTTAAATTCGCCACTCAGCTACCACGCTCGGTAATTAGGGATTATTTTTTCTGTTTTTTGCTTATGGCTTTACGCCTCGTCGAGGTGGAAGAGGTCATTAGAGGCGGGAAAGAACAAGGGTACCAGGAACGGGAAGGAATTCAGTCATGGCCTTTTGACGGAAGCATCCTGGCATTCGCCTGGAGTGATTTGGGCAAACCATGGAAAACCCAAATCTCGATGCCCGGACGGTGATTCAAACCAGCGTCGTTCCGAATGCGAGGCCAGAGCATTACCGAATCTTACAAAACCTTGATTTGCTGATAATTAGCTCGTCGTAAACAGATTAGTGGCATATATAAGCTCAACTTCCGAACAGTTCTTATGAGAAAGTCAAAATTATTGCATTTACAGGAGAAGACCCAATGAGATAAAAAATAATGATAAATGACACAACTATAAAACTAACAATTTTTCTGTAATAATTACGCCAGTACAACTGTTTTGGATAATATTTATTTGACGGACGCGTTTCGCCTCTCGTCGAAGTATCTTCAGCCTACAATGTTTTACTTTACATTTCTTTTTTAAGGTGTGGTTATTGGTCGCCTGTGACCTCAACCAGCATGCTGTTTACACTATTGTATACATTTACACAGCTTGTACGAAATTGGTATCTTATGAATTCACTTCGTACAATAGTGTAAACAGCATGCTGGTTGAGGTCACAGGTGACCAACAACCACACCTTAAAAAAGAAATGTAAAATAAAACATTGTACGCTGAAGATATCTCGACGAGAGGTGAAGCACGTTCGTCAAATAAATATTATCCAAAACGGTTGTACTGGCATAATTATTAAAGAATAATTATTTATTTAACAAACTACTGTGGAAGAAATGGCCTACAATAATCACATAAAACTAACAGTGGCTGAGTATACGTGTCTTGGTTGCCACATTACCTGTAATTGATCGCAAGGTACTTCAATTAAACTCAACATATTTAAAAAGTTCAAAAGATTTAATATGGATTTACAGTATTCAGCACCTACTTAAATCCGAGTTACCTAAAACTGCCAACAGGACTCCTATGGAAACGGTGGAGAAAACAAAATTAAGGAGACGGGACGGATCTGATGGCCTAATCCTTGATGATGATGATGGCAATAATACCTAATGGCCCAAACCTTGATTATGATAACGATAAAACGACGAATACTCAAAATTCCACCCATCCGAAAAGGACACAAGGCTGTAATGCTGTTCAACCTAATTTTGACTTTTAAACAGTTTCCCAACCTAACAGTTGCGTTAGGTTTCGCGCTCCAACAAAAAGTACTAACTACAGTGCAAAAACTTACATGATTCATGGAAAAACGGTTACAGGCTCTTCTAGTGATCGAAGGACAACTGATGACGAAAGGTTTCCTTCATGCATCTATGCCCGAGGCTGGAATCAAACCGTCACCCCTTGCTACGTGAAGCCAGTGCGCTAGACACTTTGCTATCGGAGCCGGTTCATATATATATATACATACAGCTTACAAACATTTTGTAAAACTACCTCTTGAGACTTGTTCCAGTTATATATACATGGGAATCAGCCTCGTAGATAAAAACAAAACAAATGACAGACAAAATTTAAAGCAACTAGTAAGTTATACTAGTTATTCGAACTAAACAAAACTACATTAAATCTCATGAAAATATGAATTGTTTATTCAAACAGTGACGGTTATCCTTACGGTGATTGGAGTAGGGACCGCCTTCTTTCGGAGAATTTTTTGTCTACAAGATTGGCTGCTCTGAGTAATTAAAGATATCAACATTGCCTCATGTCCAATATTGTTCCGTTCTTTAATAATATTCACCATTGCGCAACTTGTAAAATATTTTGAAAAATGTCGATGCAGCTGTGTACAAAATATTTACTGAAACAGGTGGAGTTCTGTCACGGAAAATCGCAATTTCAGTTAAACGACTTGTAGTATAGTTACTTGTTTCAAAAGCAAAATGACATTTCAATTAAACCGATGGCCGCTTTCAGTCGAACGGAAAATCACTGTCTTGTTATTTCCTAGATTTCATAGAAGTGTTACTTCTACGCAACATGTATATTTTTTCTAAGAGGGTGTTTTTATTTTGTGACGAGCCATCTTTCTCCCTTCATACTTAACCAGAATCGATAAACGTGGTACCATTTTAAACATTAAGTTCTCCGCTTTGGCAACATAATTAATTAATAAATGAATTTTTCAAAATTCAACCCATAAATGGCAAAATTATGAACAATCAAGGTCACGGGTATGCGATAGTTCGGAGTCAAGACGCTAGGCTTCGCTAGAGTCGACAAGAAGTATGGCGTTAACACTAATTGGCAACACCACATGTCAAAGAAATATACATAAACTGTACGTGTATTCTAGAGCAAGGAACTTTTGGGGTATTTTTGTTTCTGTTAGTGAAAAATTTCACCGTTTCTAATTGTTTCGTGAGACGTTGTAAGTGTTTCGTTAAGTACCTGTTTCAGTTGACAAATAAATAATTGCTTCAAATGAGCCTGTATTTCTTTCATCCGACTACAAACCATCAACCTCGCTATTCATCGTATACCATTTGCGAAATTTTCACTCGGGCCACCTAGTTAATTTAAAAACAGAATTTGATAAAACTATTTTTGCAATCGAAAGCTTCCACTGCTGGAATAAATAATTTCCATGTTCCCGGGTGATGCGGCATCCTCGTGCTGATTTCCGACGTTTCGGCCGAACGTCTTCGGGCTCCTTCTATGGTGAAAGTACGATCTGAAGTGTTTTGCACTCTCTACTAAGCACAACCAAAGATAAAAACTTCCAGAAGACTATTAGTTGTCCTTAGTAGAACTTGTAAACACATATAAATGCAGTTTCAACCAAGAAGAAGGCGGAAGAAGTTTGATTGAACGCCGCATCATCCTGGGAGCATGGAAACTAAAACTATTTTTCTGCTATCGCGGATGACTGTACTCCCAAAGGACGATTAATGTGGTCTGGAGAAACATTGGACAGGAGATGACAAAATGGGGACGGGAACGAGAAGGAAGAGAAGTATAAGGACAGAGGAGCTGCATTCTCCTAGCCTGCAAGTAGGTGAAACAAAGTTGGTTGGCAGCCACTGTAGAAGCGATTATGTGTTACCTTGACAAGGAGGGCGTAGTTGGCCTTGTCCCTGGGTTTGCCGCCGTCTCGGAAGGCAGGGTACTCCCAGTCCAAGTCGAGACCGTCAAAGTGGTTCTGCCTGAGGAACCGTAACACGTTCCTCACGAACTCTTTCCGTCGCTCGGGGTCGGCGACCAGTGGAGAGAAGCGTGTCGACCCTTCGTTCCACCCGCCTATAGCCAGCATCGTCTTCAGGTCCTTGTTGTACGTCTTCAGACCCGTGAACTTGGCGTACCCACCTGGCAACACAGGAAAATCGTTCAAGTTCCATCAGTCTATTAATCTCTAAATTAAAGACTATAACTGCTACAATGCTCTGTACCTAGAAGCACTTGTGAATACCTGTTGAAGTTTTAATGCTCACTTTACGCGACAAAGTTTTTATTAAATTCCAACTTTTATTTCTTCTTTGGTTCATGGCTTTACGCCTCGTCGACGTTGAGGTTAGTAGAGACTGGAAAGTACTGGCAGCAAGGAACAAGAAGGCCTTCTGAAGCAACCATCCCGTCATTAACCTGGAGTGGTTTCGGAAAACCATGGAAAACGCAAATGCGGATGGTCGGACGGGGATTCGAACACGCGCTCTGCCCAGTGCGTGGCCAGAGTGAATGGATATTAATTTGGGTAAATTTTGTCTAAATTTCTCAGCATTTAGATCACTTAAAAAAAAACTTACCTTATTCTATGGGGTTACGAGCTGTAAATTAATCGAATCACACTAAACTCTGCTCAGTAATTTTTTGCGTGAATTACGTTAAACAAACAACTATCGTAAATTTCATAGCTTGTAGACATCACATCAAACTGACACCTGTTCTACCTGCAGGACCATGGACTGTAAAGTAATCAAAACCATATTAAAATTCAATCTGTA
Source organism: Vandiemenella viatica (assembly GCA_031002005.1). NCBI lineage: Eukaryota > Metazoa > Arthropoda > Insecta > Orthoptera > Morabidae > Vandiemenella > Vandiemenella viatica. The sequence goes on from CM061921.1 coordinate 248,909,342, forward strand.
GTTTTTGCTTGAATTACGATCAATGAAAAGTTTCATTACATTTATCACGCTACGGTGTCGCATTAAAGTGAAACATACCCTATTCTGCCCGTCGGACCAAGGGCAATACATTAATCGAAGCCCTATTAATATAGAGCCAATTGTATTTGCGTTAATCGCGTTCAACGATAAGTTAGCCTTCATTTCTTATTTTTCGACGGGATAACAAAATCAAGCATACCCTACCTTACCCGCCGGATCACAGACTATACATTAATCGAAACCCCATCACATTCCGACCAGTATCTTTTGTGTGAGTACCGTTCAGTGATAAATTGAAACTAAATTTCTCATTTTTTTGACGTTACATCAAAATAAAACATACCATGTTTTACTTACGCGACGACGGGGTCTATATTGATTGAAACCCAATAAAAATCTGACCAGTAATTTTTTTTTATTATGAATCACCTTCAAACAAAAACAAATTATTTACATAAAACCCTTGAAGCCAGGGGCTATCATTAATCAAAATTCCATCAAAATCCAACTAGTAAATTTACGTAAATCGTGTCCAGAAAAAAATTATCCTAAATTTCTGTTTTTCCAGCTTAGTTCCAAATAAAACATATCCTACTTTACCCGTGGAACCAAGGGATATGTATTAATTTAAATCTCTTCAAAATCCAGTAAATAGTTCCTACGTGAATAACGTTCAACGCAAATTTATCCTAATTTCTCATTTTTTTCAATTTCACATCAAGGTGAAACACTATTTTACCTGTGGAACCACGGCCTGTACATTAAATCAATCCCCATCAAAATTTTACGGGTAATTTATGCGTGAATTCAGTCCATCACAACATGCAGGCAGACACAACTTAAAAGAAAAGGTTCATTCCTTTTCCAGAGTTTACTACTAATACACCGAACTATTTTTTTAAAACTATTTCAAATGTATGGTTTCTTCCATGATACAGTTTTATTATATGTATAAATATTTTGGAGATATGATACGAATTTTATTGGTCCACGGATCACATCACTGTATGTCGATAACCTCCAGTGCTACCTACGAATTGTTAACAGTATTTTTTCGTGCTTGGCCTATTTGACTCGAAGATCCTCATGGGGTTCACTTTTTACTGAAGAATAAACGATAAAGAACCTGCGCATCAGTTATCAACAGCGAAGAACAAGTATTTCTAGGGGTGGATGTGTTGTGGAAGAATCAATATTTACATCATTGCATGGAGCTGCCTCTTAGATTTGTTCAAAACATGTCAGAACCCAAGTTTTTTTCTGTGAAAACAAATGACCCACAGCGCTGGCTTGGAGGCGCAAAGGTTCCGCCTCCATACAGTTTACTTCTTAACAGACAACCTTTAAGGAAAAGAGTGTCATAAACACACCTCAAATTTCCATTTGACACCCAACCTTGCATCTGATTCAGGTTCTCTTAACCAGAAACTTCAATTCTCCCGTTTTCTACAGGTCCCACATTCTATATACATTTGATTATTTTTCTACATTCTCCCAGGATGAAAATGCTGCTAGGACGAACGGGGACCATTCACCGCTAAGCTCAACCATCTAGGTCAATTTTTAAAAGGCTTTTTTCCGCCGGGAAAAGGATGTGCCGTTAAAATAATACCACTTCCAAAAAAATATGGTCTCTCGCTTATCAGCAAGAGGTTAACGCACAGCAACATTTTAAAAGAATAGATTAACTCTGCTTTACAAATTTCAGTTTGTATAACTACTGTTTGTTAAATTGCAACACCAAAAAGGAATGATCTGAATCAGTCAGAAATGGATGTGTAGGATAGAGAAACCATAATAAATGATTAACATTGCAAAGAGATGGTGTGCACATAGACCCAGCAGCATCCTCATTTCTGTTAAACGGTAGATCAACGTTACACCACGCTCAGTCGATACAGAGTCGTCAGATAAAGTGGAAACTTACAACAAGTGACCCTATGGCTCGTATATCAACATGTGTATAAGTTCAAACGTAGCCAAATGATCGGTCTCCGGGAAACGGGTTTCTCATACCGTGATTTTGCGTCTCATACGGGCACGTTGCTACGACAGTGGAGCATGTGTGGAACCAGTGGATGGATGAAAGTCATACGCAGCGACGAGCAGGTCCTGGAGCCCTCAATGTGACCATAGGTCGTGATGACCCTCATCTTGTCCGCATAGCCGTAACCGACAGAACAGCTCCGTCCATAGTGTTGATTCAGTGGTGGAACACTGCCACCGGTTTAGACATGTCTGCGTCGGTGGTTCGATGCCGTCTGCTGAGGGCTGGACTGGTAGCACGGATACCATTGCGTCGACTTCCATTGACCAGAAACCATCAACGACTCAACCTGCAATGGGCACGTGAACGCCGTCATTGGCGTGCTGAGTGGCAAAATGTAGTGTTTTTGGACGAGTCCCGCATCAACGTTTCCTACAGTAACGGCCGCGTGCGTGTTGAATGCTACCGTGGTGAACGCATTCGAGCAGACTGCATTGTTCAGCGGCATAGCGGAGAAACGCCGAGTGTAATAATTTGGGGCACCATTTTAACATTAGTCCTCGCTTGCTACGTATTGAGGGCAATTTGAACAGCAACCATTACAACAGTGAGGTTTTACAGATCGAGACACAGCCCCTCCAGCAGGCAGCTCCACATGCCATATTTCAGACAAAAAATGCCAGGCGACATGGGGTGAGGAATGAATAAGGCTTCTTCAAGGAACGATGGGTACCACTGCTTCCCTGGCCTGCACGTTCGCCTGATATGTCGCCCTTAAAACATGTCTGGGATATGGTCGGTCAGCAACTTGTCCGTTCAGGTCCTCCTACAACCATTGTCGATGCTTTGTGGACGCATCTACAAAACGTGTGGCAGTATGTTCTCCATCAGAATATCGAGGCTATCCTTGATTTCATGCCACAACGTCTGGAGAAACTGATAGCAGCACAGTGCGACTTCATACCGTACTGAATTCTGTTAATAAAAGTCCATACACAGTCTTGCAAATCTAATGATTTGTGTATTGTCAAGTCCCTAATCTGTGGAGTAAATTTCATTGTAATCATATGTCTCCTTCTTGGTTTTACAATTTTCACAAACAATAGTGTAATTCAACATCTCCGATTTCACTGGAGAATCTGTTTAAATTATTGTGGTGTCATTCTCCTATCACACCAAACTCAATTAAATTGTACACATCCCAACTAGTACAAAAAAAAATGGTATACGCATAACACACAATAGTCTTTTTGAGCCATTTTGAATATCTTGTTGCACATGCAGCATCCAAGTATTTATTCGTATTTGTTTAAAAAACAAAATAGAAATACATCACGAAAATATTTAACCTTACACTAATTGAAAAACACCTCAAATACCAGGAATGTATTGTTACCTTCTGTAGGGTTACTTGATGAGCTTATTATTCGGAAACTATTATTAATTTGTTGTTTTTTTTTTTAAATTTTTTGTGCACACGATAATTTCTCTAATGACAGTCGATTGCAGTAAAACACTGTTACTGTCATAATAAATTATTATTCAAGAAAACGCCAATGCAACTTTCATAATTTTTGTTTATTTATCTTCAGCGATCCAATGTTTTAATTGCTATTGCGTTCCTGATTCAAATAATTTTAATCAAATACTGTCAAACAATCCTTACGCCTAGAGCCTTTCTGCTGTTGTTGCTTTGCATCTAGGGCAGTACAAAGTTTTTCGTTACGTTTACTCAAATAGACAAAAAGAATGTTGAAACCATGCCGCTAACCCCAGGATTCATTTATAAGTTGATTCAGCTTGGCTGAAAACATAAAGCAACTTAAGGGGAGTTATCAGAGTATCAGGAAGATAAAAACTAAATATATTTCTTCAAAACCATTATAATTGGTCCTAAAGTCATCAAAATTGTTGATCACAACAGACATCACGACTCAAAGCTGAGAGCGATAAATTATCAGACTATCTTATTATTAAAACTAGCTCGTACCCGTGACTTCGTACGCGTGGATTAATCATTTTTTTTACCACAATTTAATATAGAAAGTTGTTGGTAACGAAGGAATGGTCCCAAACAACACCGAGTCGGCATAATATGACAGGAAAGCTATCACTATATCATTCTACCGTCGAACCTGTCTCTTGAAGAGAATCAATTTACAACATATTTCTGTCACCATTCGATAAGGTCTCAAAATTTCGGGACTACAACTGTTAATCATACTGGAAAAAATGTCCTGTGCACTTCATACAAATCTTCTTGTCAAATTCCATCAATATCGATATAGCCATTTAGTCATCAAAACGTAACAAAAAGACAGAGACTTACTACCGTATTTATAGTATTATTACTGCGGTTCACACACACACACACACACACACTGCTTGCGAACAACCCCTGAGGAATCATTATAACGTAAAAAAGTGTACACCTACAGCATTGCAAGACTACCTATGATTTGCTTCGTATTGCACCCCTAACTTTGTAATATCTACAGTTTAACATTCAATCCGAATAACCGACGGCCCAGGCGTGACTCTTACGATCAAAAACCATTTTTAAAATCTTAGCTTCCATGGAGATTTGAACCGGAGACCAAGACCCAAACATTAGTAAGCTTTAGCCACTGAGCTACATGACCGCTACACGGAAAAATAGTAGAGAGACCTCGATATCCAACGCGTCTGTCTATCGCCGTTCAGTAGTATTTCGAAATTATGAGACAACATGTATTATTTATACAGATAATTTTTCAACCAAATGTAGACAGTGTTTTTCTCCTTGTTTTAAAGGATAAGTGTGCAAAGTTTCATCTAGATCGGATGAAAACTGTGGAAGAACAAACAAACATACATACATTCATCTTTATACATTGTATATATTGATAGATTAATAAGATGATGAAATTTTTGACATTTCATGGGCACATCTGTAGAAGAAACTTAGAAAAATAATAACCCACCTCGCTTGGTCATGATATGATTATATTAAAGACTGAATATTATGCCAATGGAATTATAAATCCAAAAGTACTTGATATCAGATAATAGTGATGGGTCAAATACACTACGAACAAACAGCATTTCTACATAATACAACTAAAACTTCGAACTATAGGGATTCATAGTTATTTACTTCAAGTTGCTGATTGTCTCTTGAACATAGTAAGCATATTTAAAAAAAATTAAGTTTAATAGTTACAGAATATTCAAATTATTTATAGTTCCATAGCAGCAGAATTTTCCTAACCATTATTCGGAGTTTTTCTCGGTGGCTAGGAAAAAGTTGCAACTGTTGTTATTGCAAGTATCAAATGACGCTCCAAAGATGTTGCAGAATCGTTTTCTGTTTATTTACACAGTATACTTTTAGATACGCAATCAGCCAGACGAGGTCTGACATTTTCAGTAGCCGGAGACAACTGTCCTTGGCGTATTTTAGAAAGCGAATTCTTGATGTGTTGCCTGCCTGGCATAGATAACAAGAAACCTTCGACATATGGCTTCCAAAGTGTATGGTTGAATATGTTTTTCTGAAAGACTGAAAATTGTCCTAAGTTTTTCTGTTTAGAGTTCATTACGTTGGTATGCGTTATAGTACTCCACCTGACGCGTTGTGAAACAGACCATTACTAACGACAAGTTTTTGTTGTATGAAATAACACTTTCTCTCCAGAAATTAATTCAATATTGATTTGCATAAAAATTCCTCTAATCGTTTGAATTCTTTCTGGTTTTTAGAGGCTATTCATTACATTCTTTCCCAAAATATGATGAATACAAAACAGCATTAATGACCTAAGTTGAAATTTACCGCCAAGGACATAGCGTGAGTATTTCATGGTTGGTTAAACTAATTAACTTGGAAGAAACAGAGATTTGGCTTCGACCTTTAGCAATTGCGGCATTTGGCGTTGCATAATATAAAAATTTAGTGCAGTCTCTGTTAAAAGGAATTAACGTTATTTTATACATGATACACATAAAAATATGTCACTGCAGCTAAATAAAACCAAAGTGAGAAATGCAGCAGTAGTGTTGATTAATTCATTTATACAAATTTATCTCTTTTTTTGCTATCATCAGTCTGTCGACTGGTTTGATGCAATCCTCCATCTCTTCCTATCTTACACTAACTTCTTCATCTCAACATATCCCTTACAACCATATCTTCCGTTATCTACCTCATACGATCTAATCTTTCTCTACGTCTTCCATTCTTAGCTTCGACTGTTCCTTTCACTAACAAACTAGCTAGACTCTTATGTCTTCTGTCTCTTCTTTCTATAAGAGCATTCCGCAAAGTTCCCTTCTCGATCAACATCTCCAAAACACGTTCACTAAGTACTTCATATGTCCACTTAATTTCCAGCATCCTTCTATAGCATCATATTTCAAATGATTCAATTTTTCTTCTTTCTGGTACATAAAGTCCATGCTTCTCTGCCACACTCAGAGTTTTAAAAAGTTCTTTCTGTGTTCTAGATAAAGATTTGAAACTAAAAGATTTTTCTTTTTCAAGAAAGCTCTTTTAGCTAGTGCTGTTATGCTTTCAACATCATTCGCACTTCGGCCATTAGTTATGATTTTACTTACAAATTAACAGAATTCGCTTACTTTTCCTGTGGCATCCAATCGTATCTCTAGCTATCATTTCGAATTCATCATCTACCTGCGATGTTTGCATATACACTTGTACTAACGTGGTTGGGGGGGGGGGCTTAGTTTCCACCCTCACCAAAACATTACTGTCACTAACCAGTTCATAATAACTCACTCGTTTCACTATTCTCTTGTTAATTACAAATCCCACACCAGTAACTCCAATGACAGCTTGTGTGATTAGTATTTTGTGTTCCCCAGACCAGAAATCTTGTGCATCCTTCCATTTAATCTAACCAATTCCAACGGCATCTAACGTAAGTCTCCATTTTTAAGTTTTCTCATCTACCTGCTCTATTTACACTTTTTAACATTCTACGATCTAACTCTTAGAATGTTCCTATCCAATCTAATGACTCCTTCGTAAGCAGTACCATCCCAGAGATCGGATTGGAAATTATATTACCTCCAGAATATGTTTCCCAGGAAGAAGCCATCATTCTATACGTAATTTGAAGGGATTTCATGGGCGTCGGGATATGGTTTGGGTCTTTAATGCAGTGCCCATTGCCTTCTGCATCCCCATGCCGTTAATATTTCTGATTCATCCACCTTCAGGGGCTGTTTCCAACCCCAAGGGCAAGAGGGTCCTCTGGGCCACTCCCTGCACTTCCACCATTCTTTAGCTGCGGGTGACTGCTTATACCGGGAATCTTTCAGTCGCCAGAGCCTCATCCGTGCAAACGGGGTGCACCACGTGAAAGAGAGATTGACATTTGGTTGGAAGGGGCTGCTACAGTTTTTCCCAAGCTCTTACACCGCTATCAGAATTTATGTTCTACATAATCCTGATAGGTGTATCGTCGGATAATTTCTTCAGCACGCTATGTTTCACCAGCTGCCTTTGATGTCTCCATCAGGTGACGTATTGAATTATGTTCATACCACATCTCGTGATGCGCATTCATACATGTATTTTACATGTCAACCATGGACGCATTCGAGGCCCGCCTACTGGGAAATACTAAATTAACATATCAGGATTTTTTTTTCTTTTTGTAGTAGTTAGAAGCACCTTGGAGTTGAGTTAACTGGAAACACTCCAACATATGACGTGGCAAGTTGCATCTACACAGCGTGATATAGCTCTTTATCCTTGTTGAACGTCTGTCTAGCAAGCCATTTTCATAAAATTTCCTGTGTAGTGTGCTCCTATTAAGATAATAAGAAACTCAATTAAAAGACGATGATAACAAAAATTTTGTTGGGTGGAGTAAACTGGCTATTTAATGAAGCTTGAAATAAATATAAGCACTTTTGAGATGGTTGCGTGATTTGAGAAGCCGAATAACATTTTAAAAAAGCGGGCAGATATATATTCGTCGATACTGGCGCAAGATAAGCATATGACTACTCCAATCTCTCCCCTCGTTTTTTATATGTTCATCGGCCTCCTTTTACTGTGTTATTACTTTAAGGATTTTCACTTTAGGGGACCCAGTATATCCTCTGTAACTTTATCCTTGCGGATTCTTTTCCGAAGAATGCAAACCATTCGCGAACACTTTAGTATACAAAATTCGTCTGAATAATGAGAAGGTTAAAATTATAATAATTTATTCTAGAGTTTATATTCATCCGTTTAATCCGCTCATTCAGTCTTGAAAAGGAATGTTTTTTCAAGACACTTATGTTATAACAGAACATGTTACACACAGTTAAAACTTATTTTAGTTCTTAAATATTACACTTCACTCTTGAAACTTCAATAAAATCGCAACAACTTCAACAACCCATTTTACAAATCTTTATGAGAATAATTGGATCTTTACTAAAATACCCATCTCATTTGTAGACAAGAATAGCGTTGATCCGATATACTAGTTGAGAGAGAAATAAACACTTACTCAGGCAGTGAAGGCCCTCTGCAACCGCTTCCAAACCCATGTTTCATCATAAACATTTTAAAACTGACTCTGTGAGACGACCAGCTGACGCAAGAGACAGAGAGATCAGGAGACCTCTTTTGTACCTGGGGAAGGTTTATATGCTTCTCCATTAACGGTACTCCAAAACCAGTAGCCAATACTGCCCGTTCTTCTTCGCTTCTTGCTGTCTGATACTACCAAAACATAAGCGTCTCTCAACCACTGGTGTAAATCTCCGTTTGACTTCGTTTCTCTTTCTCCAAGGCTTGCTTGCAAACCGGCAGCGCTGACGCCGATGTCAAGAGCCCGAGCTGAGCTTAGGCGCAATCACGTCAATATAAGAAACAAAGAAATAATTAAACAACTTGGAATGCTGTGAGTTTCAGAATTCAGCATATTGCGTTATGTGTAAATTACTTAGACGGTGAAATCTATTGTATACTCAAAGCGGAAGTGTTTATAGAGGTGAATATATGCTTAGGTGAATAGGAAGCTACAACAGGTAACACTTTGCATTTCGAGCACTGCACGCCACAGTGAACAACGCATCTAATCCGCCGCGATAATCAAAGACATTGACATATAATTTTCAGGAATTTGAGATTATATGTTAGGGGCTCCTTGTATTTATTGGCTTGTTTTTTAAAAAGGGAATTTCTTGTTGTCACACGCCACTCAGAAAAGTCCTATACTGTGTACTTTTTAAACATTATAGTAACATTTCATTTAGCTAATCCTATATGAGGGAACTATACTTAGGCTTAGAAAATTACTAAATTAAAACAGTAATATATTTTCTGTATTAGGATTATTGGTTTTCAGAACAAATTTTACATTCTTTACCAACAAAAAAATTTCTATTAAATTTAAATATTATATCTCATAATCTTATTACCATTTATGAAACTTTCGTAATATTCTTCTCATACGCCTGACCATCAAGGAACAACAGTTGTCGCACGCCAGTTATGAAAGTGTGTCTATAAAAAACTCATTTTTTTCTCTCTTCCTCTTTTGTCAGTACAACAGTTTTACATCTGCACGTAATTCGTTCAGAAGGTTAGGCTTATGGCATTTTAAAATGGTACTTGTTTGTGTATATTGTTCTCTTCCTTCGACATTCCGGTGAGCTGAAGATTTTCTCATACAATACAAAGTTAGAATCCGATAATTTTCTGAACACTACATTTAAGCTTAATTATTGACACATGATGTTTGATATAAATTGTTTAGTGACAAAGAAAATAGAGACATTTTTTAATGTTGCAGTGAAATCCACTGAATAATAACTTTTTCTTGAGTTTAGATCTTCTGTATGTGTAACTAATTGTATTCAATCTCAAAATATAAAGATAGAGAATGACTAATACGTAATTCTCCTTAAGAAACATAAACCGTCGGATTTTGCTACGATGGGACTAACTTCACAATAGATGAGTGTTCATTAACTTTTTAAATTATGATTTATTTATTTTTTTTAGGATAAGGGAAGTGCTTCTCAATTTCAAAAGACTGAGAACAGACTTTTGTCGTGAAATAATTAGACAACAGTGTTGCAAAGGTAAGCAAATATTTTAATATGTTATTCTATAAGTAAAACTAAAGAAAAACGTTCGTATAAACATAGATCTTCAAATGTTTAGTTACGGAGTTACGGCTAATAAAAGATTTTGCCTGAAATTTAGCAACCTCGCTAATATGAAACCATCGCAAAACTGTACGAGGTTACAGTAATGCACGATTTCCATTTATTTTGTTGATATTAATCTGGTGAATGTAATAAAACAAGTCCCAAACATGTATCTGCAACAGTTTTCTAGAAATTCCAGAGAAGCAAAGAAATAATTTGGGAAAATTTTAAATTTATTAACTACTTGGCCCATTTTTTTATTTTTTTTAAATCCAGACTATTGCAAAAAACTTTTCCACAGAAGTTGTAGAGAATTTAATCTTGGAAAATGATAGTAATAAAGTTAACTAAAACAGTATGAATGTGTCAGATAATCTGCTAAGGAAGTTGTGCAGTGTACATACAATTTCACAATACATTCATAATAAATGTTTAAAAATGTCTCCACCGAGTTCAATGCATTTAGCTGCACGTGTATGAATAGATTTTGTTGCTCGTTTCAGTTTCACAGGATTGATCTTAATTTCGTCTATTGCATTCATAATGCGAGGAAGTAATGCCTCACTTGTATTGACTTTGTCCTTATAAACTATGTTTTTCATCCTTCCCCATACACAAAAATCCATTGGTGTTAAATCGGTGGTTTCACTTAATACACAGTTATTATTATGTTCTTTCACTGAACGATACAGAAAACTAACTAGTTTCAAGGTTAGGAAATGACTGAAACCACTCACTAACGGTTGCCAACGTTCTTAATAGAAAATAAACAAGTTTATTTGTATAATCTCTGGAATTTCTGGTAAACTGCAGCAGATACACATCTGGGACTTGTTTTATTACATTCACCAGATCAACAACAACAAAATAACTGGAATCGTGCTTTACTGTAGCCTCGTACAGTTTTGCGATGGCTTTATATTAGCGAGGTTGCTAAATTTCAGGCAAATTCTTTTATTAGCCGTAACTACGTAACCAAACATTTTCATATCTATGTTTATGTGAATTTTTTCTTTAGTTTTACTTGTAGAGTAACATATTAAAATATGTGTATATCTTTGTGAATCACCATGTATATGGAAGGCATTTATTGTAGATTGGATTAGTGCAAGATGAAGAACAATCTTCTTAGCATTCGCGGACGACATGGTATTACTAAAATATGAAAACTCTGACTTCGAATTTCGAATGGATGAATACGCCGAGAAACTAAAATTAATCAGGGTTAATGATCACGAATTGGTGAAAGTGATTAAAAGAGCAAGAACAATCGACGCAATGGCTAATCGTAGGAATAATATCAACAGACTAGTAGCTAGTAGGCAACATATTGAACGGAGTAGAGCCATAGCTAAAGAAAGGTCGGTAGCAAAATGAATTTAGGAAGAAATTGATTAAGAGCTATATAACAAGTTTCTTTATGTACAGATTAGAGGAAGATACAGTAAGACAGAGAAACGAGTTAGATCTGCACAGAGATGGAAAAAAAACCTGAGAAAAATTTAAGAAATGTAGGGGTTTTAAGAAGTTACACGAAGAAAGAAAATTGAAAATGACATTTGAAGAATAATAAATGAAGTGAAAAGGAAGATGGTTATGACGTGAGGTAAGTTCAGAGATGATGACACAAAAGTCAAATCTTTTGGCATGTCGGGATGGAAACAAAGATAGTCTGCCACAATAGAAGAAGTTTTGTTCACTTCCGGAAACATTATTCTGCCACGGTAAAGCAATGACATATACCGAATCACAGAAACTTCAAGCAGGAAGGAATTTACTTGTAGCTATGTCGAGGATATAGACGCCTTGTCATATGTTGCTGCATGTTGTGTTTCTCTGGATTCACCCGTCCAGCCGGTGCGCTACTCTTTCTGTGTGCGTTGCATTGCGGCGCAGCCTACGTTGCTGCCCCGCGGCGGATGTGTGTAACGGTCGTCTTCCGCTAATGACGCAACGCCTTTCGCTGCTGGCTCACTTTCATGCCTTTTAAGTTTCAAGGGCTTAGCAGAACCTCTCAGGCCTATGCACCAAGCTTTATTTCTGCGAGTATAATACTTTGTTTTGAAATTTCTCAGTGGTTTTGGCAAAATAAAACTTCAAAACTGCTTTAAACTAAGAAAACTATTGTAGACTGCTGTAGAATTTAATAAAACTAAAACTAATATGTGAACATAAGGTGTTGGGGAGTGGAGTGAGTAAAAGGAGATGGAGCAGAAGTGTTTAAATCTTGTAAAAAAAATTCAGGCTTCGATTTTCTATTGCTTTCTTAAAAAGGGTGTATAGACAGTCATTGACGAATTTTATGTATTAAAACGCGGTTCTTGTGACGAATTATTAACCCCGAAAATTATATAATATGGTGATTTGTGCATTTTTGGGGGGGGGGGGGTGTCCAGTAACTCGGTGATAGCACAATCCCGCATTCGCCAGGAGTGGTTTGGGAAAACCAAGGAATACGAAATCTGGATGGTCGGAGGGGGATTTGAACCAACGATTTATAATAGTAAAAAGGTCAACACATTAGCACAGGGGCGTTCAACTTTAAAATATAATTCTGTACTGTAACAGAACAGGAAACATTGCTATAATACACCACTAAGATAAAAGGACAGAGAAAATAATTCTCTTGATCACCAAAGCAATGGACAGGAAGGCGGCGAAGACCAAGAAAAAACGTATTTCGCGTAACCGTATGATGATATGATAGAGAAAATAAAACGTGTTATTAGGTAGACGGCTACGTTAGTTGTAAACCCAGCCGCCAAAATATAATGAAATTCCTCTTGAAGATTGGATCAGAAGCGAAATAAATTAATTTTTTTATTGTTTTAATGCTTCAATTACTTCTGAATGATAGACGGAACATTTATAAATTCACCTATTTGTCCATCTGATTGCCACACCTTCTGAACATTTTAACTTTGAAATTTGTGATCGCTCAGTAAATTAGTTCTTACTAACCTCTTATTCCATTATTTCTTATAATTTGCAGAGGGTTTGATATGAGGCTGAAGGAGACATAATCTTCATGCGTAACCAATAAAATTTAGCAACCTACCGAATCCAAGAGTTTAAATTTTTCTTTCCACGCCAGGATTTGAACAAATAACTCTAGATATAAACCGCCAAAAAACCAGTGGAAACATCGTTGGCTGCGGTATGAAAGTGAACTGAAAGTAAAATCTTCAAGAACGGAAATGTTCGGACCATAATAATCAACCAGCACATCTATAAGAATGAGTATAGAAAAGAAACTGATGACGTTAAGAGCTGACAACTAAGCAATATCGTCCCTACCTGTCCTCTAAACGAACCATTCCGAAGACGAAGGAGTAAGAAATTGAAAATTAAAGCCGCAGCGGCCAATCATTCAATCACAGGGAATCAATAGTAGAATGACTGACGCTAAACGTACGTTAGACAATTACTCAATAATCGCATCTGATGTAGGTAAGAGATTCTTGTTGGAGAACCATGCAATTCAACTCCCGGTATGAAATCTGTCATATATAAAAGATCACAATGTCGCCGACTTTCAGCCGAAAAGAGAATCTGTTAAATAGTCATCCACTTCCAGATACCGTCTGGAGATATATGAACGATAAAGGGTTTTAAAATTCAAACGTAACGCACTTAGATGAGGCTATGCTGGGATGAACAAGCATCATTACTTTTCAATTCGCCGTGATATGTGTGGCAGGATGTGCCATGCACCAATGTAAAAGCCACTACACTGCCTAACAGCAAGAGGGGAAAAACCAAAACACTCACATGCTTCTTATTTCCATATTTACATCTCTTTTAATCTTCACGACTAATAAAAATCAGTGCAAGATAAATTTGACTGAAAATACTTAGAACATAAATTTATCTAGCTTTTCCTACTTTGCATTGCTTGCAGTTTAATGTTATGGGGCACTTATCGCTACTATCTTTAAATACGAGGAGGTTTTGACCATCTGTATGAGACTTTGACTATCATCTCAGATTTTGCTTCCCTGTATAAAGCATATGCAACAACCTCATAATATCGACTTAATCACCCACCAATTTGGCCATACATATTAAAGCACAGCCATATTGAATCTGAGAGGAACAAATTTCCCTGATTAATACTTCCATCCTGACGTTCCAGCCGCTTTTATTATGGTTTAATGTTATTTTCAGTGATCACGTTGGCAAATTCTGTGATGGTCCCCGATTCCCGCTTCGAAAAATACATATTTCGCACAATAAAAGACGCTTAACAATTCAGAACATTGCTTATACGACTCAGACAGAAGGCATCAGAAGCGGCGCAAGGCGTGGGCGACGTGGGCGACCGCCTACGGCCTCGCGCCCCGAGGGGCCTCGCGTCCGAAAGTTTAAGCAACTTAACCAGTAAAACAGATTAGCGCCATTAAAGCCGTGACTACGACTAAATATTTTACTCATCATAATGCGATAAATCCTACAAGTTCGCAACTAATATGGCAATATCAATAGCTTAGCAATATTTGCTGGCGTTACAATGACTCTACCGGGGAATCTTCGGCCACCGGGTTTATTTCATTCAGTTTGCTTCTCGTCTACGTTCATGTTTATTCTGTTCTAACGCGATTTCCCGTGCTCGGTCCTCTACATGCGACCGGACAAAATGTCCAGTTTATTAACAAATTTTAAAAATTGCGCTTAATGGCTTCTCAGATGTGCAGGTAGTATAGAATATCACCGCGTCTCACTCCTTACCATCTGCATAATTCAACTTTTCTGTGTTCTAAAGCTTACGATAGTTTTAGTCACAAATCCGATTATCGTGAAGCGATTGGTTTATTATTTCAGTTACCAACGTCGACGGAACGTCCTGCCTGTTTTGTTCCCGGAGAGTTAAAGAATAAAAAGTATTATTAATTTGTACGTTACAAATACACAATGAGTGAATTATCAAAGAAAATATAGAAACTTTACTGTCAGAGGCGTAGCTACTATGGGGCTAGGCGGTGCAGTGCACCGGGGCCCTCACGCTCAGGGGGCCCCCAAGCATACCTCAAGGGGCTCCTAAGCGCACCTCTAGGGGCACTCAAGCGCAGTTTAGAGGGCCCACGAGCCTTTTTTTTTTTAGCTCTACCGTCGTCTAAGGGGCCCCTGAGAACACAGGAGCCCTCACTAAGGGCCCTCGCTGCTCAGGGGGGGCCCCAACCACTGCTCATGGGCCCTAAAGAATTCAAGGGCCCCATCCTCAGTTCAGGGGGCCCCTACCAGCACGATCCGCAGGACCTGCAAACTATTGGTTATATAATTTCGAAAATACATATAAATAAAATCATTGTAGACATAGGTAGTAGGTTTTTATGGAAAGAAGTATAAATATTATTTTGTTCACAGGATATATTCACCAATATACCACCTTAACATGTCAGGCCAAGGCCACAGAAGAGAAAGAGATATCGGGAGAAAATGGGAATCTGGTTCAGGAAAAAGAAAAGCTGAAAGAGATGTGTCAAACAAGGTTTTAAATTCACGTATGATGAAGTTTCTCAAAAAAACTGCATCGGAAAAAATCAGAAAATACAGAACCAACTGAATCGATTGCATCGTCCGACGTCCGAGACTGCATCGAATTTGAAAAGTGCTCCAGAGTTACTGAGTGTCGAAACACAGCCAGAAAAAGAGACAGGATCAAATTCTAGCCAATCAGATTATGAAACACCTGTGTTGTGCAGTAGAATTCACGAGGACCCTATAGGTTCTCAGACAATTAACAGCAATGCCACTGTTGTTGAAGAATTTGTTAGTTCGGATCCGGGAATGTGGTCGTTTCCTATAACGGATTCTCAGTGTCATGATATAGTTCAAAGCGGCCCTACACAGCAGTTATATAACAGTGACGAGGATTATCCAAAAGACAATGACCGTAGGCACTTTTCAAATTTTTATTTCTCAAGGAAGCTAAACAATGGTGAAACTCAAAATCGACGCTGGTTGGTGTACTCAAAATCTCGAAATAAAGTTTTCTGTTTTCCATGCAGACTGTTTGGCAATGCACAAACTCAAATGGTACAGGGAGGGTGCTGTGACTGGAAACACTTAAGTAGCATCCTACAAAGACATGAAAACACCAAAGAACATATGGCATTCATGCTCCAATGGTTAATATTAGAAAAAGGAATAAAACATGAAAAAACAATAGACCAGGAACATGAAAGGCTACTGCGTGAATCTCAAAAACATTAATTTGTTTGAGAGACTGATTGATATAATTAATTTCTTAGCCTCACATAATCTGGCATTTAGAGGTCACAGAGAATCTCTCAAGATTGGTGAAGATAGTGGAAATTCTGGTAACTTCATAGATCTGTTTAAATTGATTTCAAAGTATGACCCTACACTACGAGAACACATGATATGCATTAATGACAACCAACTTGCAAACCTTATCTAAGTCACAACATTCAAAATGAATTAATACATTGATGTCAAAAACAGTTACTGATGAAGTGATTCGAAGAGTAAAAGAGGCAAAATGTTATTCTATTTTGCTCGACTGCACTAGAGACTCTGGTCGAGATGAACAAATGCGGTTATCTTAAGATTCTGCAATACCTCAACCGGAACAATAGAGGAAAACTTTATCGGATTTCTTGCTGTCGCTGAGACGACTGGAGTGTATCTAACTAAGGCAATACTGGAAGAGCTGGAAAAAAATGGATTAGATATTCAAAACTGCCGTGGCCAAGGATATGACAATGGGGCAAATATGGTAGGAATAAACAGTGGAGTTAAAACTCGAATATTAAATTTTAATCCCAGGGCATTTTTTACACCATGTGGAAGTCATAGTTGGAATTTGCTGTTGGTAGATGCAGCTAGGTCCTCTGCGGCAGTAAAAACATTTTTGGTTTTATTCAGAAAATTTATCTTCTATTTTCAGTATCCAGCAAACGCTGGAATTAATCAAAGGCAAATTAAAACTTACTATAAAGCCTTTATCAGACACAAGGTGGGAAAGTAGATTCACGGCAGTAAAGGCCCTATTACTTCAATTTGATGATGTTGAATGTATTGAAAGCCTAAAAAATCTTTCGGAAGATTCAGACACACTTAATGATTGTGAATCAATTCTGAATGAAATGCTCAGCTTAGAGTTTGTAATATCATTACATCTATGGTATGAGATATTATCGCGCGTTAATATCCTAAGTAAACTATGGCAATCTGTCCAAGTCCATTTAAGCAGAGCGCTTGAACATTTACGAAAATTTTGTGACTGAATCAGAGAATATCAACAAACTGGGTTCGAACAATGCTTATCCGAAGCTCGTCAATTTATTGAAAAAAGCAGTTATGATTTGTCAAAAGACTTTAAAAATAAAAGGGTAGCCAGAAAGAAAAGGACATTCAATTATGAAAGCAGCGATGAACCTGCACAAACTTCCAAAAGACGGTATGAAAGAGATTTTTTTAATGCAATGATTGATTCCATACTGAGCAATATGGACTCAAGATTTATGTCTTTAAATGAACACTTTAAAAATTTCAGATTTCTCTATGATCTGAGTAAGTTAAAAAAAATTCCAAAAGACCATATTTAAAAAAACTGCCAAGATCTACACACAGTTTTGAGAGTAGGCGAGAACAGCGATTTCCAGCCTTATGAACTATTTGAAGAGTTACAAACAATGATCCAAAATTTACGCGATTTTGTTGAAGACTAGACGACCCGTGCGAAAATTTCGCGAATAAAATGCGATGAATAGTGAGGATGAATATGATGTCACCAAAGCTTAGTCATTACTCTTCATACTCCCACTTCATTTATCGATTTGGGTTAGAAATCCAGTGAGATAAATGGCCCGAAACACAAAAAACGTATTTTAGAAATATTGACATTTTTGCCCTTTAAGGGTCGAATTACGAAAAATTCCTTTCTTAAAATATAATGTTACCACGGTGGAGACTTTAATCTTTAATATGATACCTCATTTATCTATATCGGTTAGATATCACGGAAGATAAATAGCTCGTGACACAAAAATGCGTTGTAGAACCATTTATCCTTTTTCCCTTTAAGCGTTGAATTCCAAAAAATTCTTTCTTAAAATATGATGTCACCAAAGCTGAGACATTATTCCTTATAATCCTACTTGATTTATCGATTTTGGATAGATATCCAGGGAGATAAGTGGCTCGAGATACAAAAAAAAACGCATTTTAGAAAGGTTAATATTTTTGCCCTTTAAGGGGTTGAATTACGAATAATTTCTTTCTCAAAATATAATGTTACGACGGCGGAGACCTTATTCTCTAATATGATACCTCATTTATCTATATCGGTTAGATATTAAGGGAGATAAATCGCTCGTGACACAAAAAATAGTGTTTTGGAAAAATTTATTACTTTTTCCCTTTAAGGGTTGAATTCCAAAAACATTCGTTCTTAAAATATGATGACACAAGCTGAGACATTACTCCTCATAATCCTACTTCATTTATCGATTTTGCTTAGATATCTAGGGAGATAAATGGCTCGGGATACAAAAAACGCATTTTAGAAAAATTGTCATTTTGACCTTTAAGGGTCGAATTACGAAAAATTCCTTTCTTAAAATATAATGTTAACACGGCGGAGACCTCATTCTTTAATATGATACCTTATTTATCTATATCGGTTAGATATTAATGGAGATAAATCGCTCGTGACACAAAAATGTGTTATAGTAAAATTTATACTTTTTCCCTTTAAGGGTTGAATTCCAAAATCAGTCTTTGTTAAAATATGATGTCACAAAGCTGAGACATTACTACTCATAATTCTACTTCATTTATCGATTTTGGTTAGATATCCAGGGAGATAAATGGCTTCCAGATACAAAAAAGTCATTTTAGAAAAATGACATTTTTGCCCTTTAAGGGTCGAATTACGAAAAATTACTTTCTTCAAATATAATGTTACCACGGCGGAGACCTTATTCTTTAATATTATACCTCATTTATCTATATTGGTTATATATTAAGGGAGATAAATCGCTTGTGACACAAAAATGAATGGTAAAAATATTGATACTTTTGCCCTTTCAGGGTGGAATTCCGAAAAATTTATGTCTTAATATATGACATCACTAAAGCGGAGATCTAATCTTTAAAATGATACTTCATTAAACGATTTCAGATAAGTATCCAGGGAGATAAATGACTCGTAACACAGAAAACAGCATTTAGAAATATCAGCATTTTCGCCCTTTAAGGGTAGAATTCCGCAAACTTCAGTTCTTAAAATATGATGTGACCAAAGTGAAGACCATAAGCTTTAAAATGACACCTCATCCATTGATTTCGGTTAAGTATGAAGGAAGATACAGGTTTGTGACAAAAAAATACCTTATAGAAATAATATATATTTGAAGAGTTACAAACAATGATCCAAAATTTACGCGATTTTGTTAAGATGGGAAATAACTGCTCCAATACATAATAGAAAATAACTTAAAGGAAATTTACCCAAATAGTTGTATTGTCATACGAATTTTGCTAGTACAGTACCAGTAAGTACAGTCTCCGCTGAAAGGAGCTTTTCAAAATTCAAATTAATAAAAAATTATTTACGAAGTACTATGGGTCAGGAAAGACTTTCAGCTTTGGCAGTTTTATCGATTGAAGCAGATATAACATCTAAGTTGGATTATGATGTAGTAATTAAGGAGTTCAGCAAGGCTAAAAGCAGAAAATTTCTAGTTCTTTAATTATATACTGTTACTCATTATATAATAAGTACCTGGTTGACCGATCTTCGCTCGGTATCTTTCGATTTCTGTTCAGTATCCAAGATTTCGAGTAAAGTTTGATTAAAGTATAAGGCTTGAAGGCTTCCTAGGCGTTTTGAGGTGCACAGTTAACCAAAGAGAAGTTTAACTAACATCAGTAGGCTTACTGGTACCTGAACCTTCTACGTAATGAGGTTAGAGCCGTTTTCGAGAAACCAAATAAAAAAGTTGCTCCTTTTTTTAAAAAAAAAAATCGTGTTAAAAACTTGAAAATCAAAACGTTATCTACATGTGAAATTTCATCCAAATCGCTAGATCCATTTGCGAGACGGCCTCACAAATTGCTTTAAAAAAAAAAAAAAATCTATTATGTTAAACAGAAATTTTAATGCCAGTTTGGTATTAATTAATGGTGCGAGATTTGTGGTAATTCAAAGGATTCTACGATAACCCTTGATGATGGATTCTTATGTAACTCGACGAGAAAAATTGAAGGTAAAAAATATATTTTTTTAAATATTTCGCTTAGTTCTCGAGATATCGTATCTCAAAATTGACGTGGTTGGTTGAAATGCGACCTGAACCAGAAGACAAATTTCGCCATAGCCAAGTTTGATGAATTCGTATGAAACTCGTCGAGACAAATCGAAAATAAGGAATTTATTTTTCTGATATCTCACTTAGTTCTGGGGATATTATATCTCAAAAGTGAAGAGGTTAGGATTAGATCCGTCCTGGACCAAAAAAAAATCCACCAAAAGCACTATGTCTATATGGTGGAAATGTACTTTCAATGTTTTCTTTTGTACCTAGTGGTTTTTGTAAGGTTGAAATACGGCCTGGACCAAAAGAAACGTCGCCAAAAGCACAAGGAACTATACCTATACCTGATTTTTGACATGCTATATCTCGAAAACCAAGAAAATTTATTATTTATTTTCGATATGTTTCATCGAGTACTATGAGAATTCATCAGGTTGTGACGTCAATAGAACATCATTTGTGCTATATTTATTCACTCCGATAAAACTATGCTCATACCTCGCAGTAATCTAACATCTTCTGATCAGCATTTCAAAATGATAATAAAACAATTCCCATAAGAAGTAACCTTCGTTATAAACAATAAAGCACAAGGTCAGACGATTCAAAAGGCAAGATTCTATTTATCAGAACCCGTTTTTTCGTATGTGCACTCGCACGCGGCTTTTCAGGAATTTGTAGATGTATTAATATTTAATTATGCACTTTATTATCAAACTCTACTCGAAATCTTGTATACTGAACAGAAATCGAAAGATGTTTTATAATTAAGGTGGTAGTATTTAATGGCTAACTAACAACCACTATTTATAGTCAAAAAGTAAACGATGATTACTTTATAACTGGTACCGGTAATATTAATTTCAAAGAAGTTTCTGTAATGTTATCACCTCTGATAAAACCATTGATAAATTTTTAATTATCTTTCTTTTTAAATGTTTTACAATTGAACTTGCAGTGCTAATATTTCCACGGGTCAGCCAGTATACAAGAACTGTTCGTTTGCTTATTCTTTGGAATCAAAGAAAATCTATTTGTAGGCTTTCTGGTACCTGAATTGTCTACGAGATGGCGCTAGTGCCGTTTTCGATATACGGAGTGACAAAATTGTTCATATTTTGTAAACTCGCTTTTTAGTAGGGAAGACAACTATTCAGGTAATCTTAAAAGTCAAAACATTATCTAAATACCAAATTTCATCCAAATCGTCACAGCCGTTTCCGAAATCCGAAATATATATATATATACAAGAATTGCTCGTTTAAACATATAAGATATTATACACAGTAAAAGTGACTGTATTTTTATAAATAAAAAATTTAAGTTTTTTAAAATACTTTATAAACCCTGTCATCTTGCGCCTCCAGAGGGCCTCGCAAACTTATCTCGCTCACATAAAATTTTGGTCTCGCCCCGCCACTGGAAGGCATTATGCTAGACGACTAGAACACAGACGAAATGCGCGGTCGCAAAACTTTCAATAGCCGTCCGGACATCGGGGATTCATTTGCAAAAATTACATTTGGCAACAGAATTCTTCAGATTTGCTGGCGATACAGGACCTGGAGAGTTTACTTCTCTGTTTTAAAACTAGAACTGTAGAACTCTTCAAGATCTCATTCTGCGCTCAGACAACTTCTTTGGGGTTGTATAGCTTTGGAAGAAGAAAATACAATAGCAGTGTTCCAGGGCACTGGAAGAGAAGAAGAAAAACCTCTTGTCTAGTTATTTCGTTCTATTAAGTCTTTTTTCTATTGTATTAAGTCACTCTATAACCTTCAGAATGTCAGTAAAATAAATTCTAAATATCTTCTAAACCCTAATAAGCTTCAAAATGAGTGACTGTCATTATATAATGCAACACACATCTCTTTCTATGCTAAGCTTATAACTGGAGAACTACTAACCCAATTTACACGTAGTTTTTTTGATTTGTGGGTATGGTAGCCCACCAGGTTTTGGTTTACATATCATTAGCAGTACCGTCGATTAAAAAACTGCATAATAGAAGCCTTAGCACAATACGCTGCAGAAGTTTTCATTTGCAAGTAAGGTAGTCAGGGACTGGAATAACATGGCCAGAGGAGCTGAACAATTTAATCAAAAAGCAAAAGAAATTAACGTAAAAATTCGCTTTTTAGTAAAGTAAATTTGAAGGGAACTTGCCACCAGCGTAAACAATACAGTAAACGATTAGTTATATACGAACTCAGTGCAGACAGTCATAAAACAATCTGAAAATGGAACTGCCCAACTTTAACGCTTAAATTATCGAATTCTCTGGAAAACATGATGAATCGGTCCTGTGTAGCGACTGCATTCAGAACAAGTAAAGATGACAATACTTTACTACCGAAAGAATTAATAATGTAACTGCTAGAATGCGTAATACATATCACACAGAAAGTGATGCACCTGATGACGTGCTTAGTTACTACTCCGGCAACAATTCGGTTGCAGAAAGATTAGTGGATGGCCTACAAATTAGCATTGTAGCTAACTGATGTAATACTGCAATTGGATAATATCGAAAATTAAAAGGCGGATGTGTACTGCTACATTACTAACTTTCGATGAGCATAATACATTCCTTAACAAAACAGCAACAGCACGTGTCTATTTTTAGTAGGTATGCTATTAAAAAAATATACGTAACCCTGCACCTGTCAGTGGAAAATTAACACAAAAGTATAAAAGAATTTTCAACATATGTCACAGATCCTTATAAAAGTTATTTAAAAGCACTTGACCTATTAAAAGATAAACGGAAAAATACCAAATAGACAATATAAGTAAGGAAATTTCCGGTAGACTCTAATTGTGCATATTTAATCGCTATATGAGAATGTATAGTGATACCTTGTTCAATGTCCTGATACTTGTCGAAGGGGCGCAGTCCGTTCTCCCTGGACAGGCCGCCAAAGGCGTAGATGAGATGCGTGCAGAGGTATGGGTTGATGTTCTGCGGTGAGAACTTGGCTGTGCCTGGCCGGTACACCGACCAGTTGGTATAATAACATACCACGCGCTTAGCGCTCGTCGGCGAGCTCTTCCTCGCTGAAAATAAAAAAGAATAAACATGTATCCACTGTACAGCCAAACGTATATGCCAGAAATAAAACGAAACACATTCCACTGGATTTTATCAGCAAGAAACTGCAAGGGTGATCTGAGAGGATTTGAATGTCAGAGAAGTATTTCCTTATTTAATTAGGAATTGATGACGTAGCCCGATGGGTGAGTGATAACATTCGGACCTAACATCCTGGAGGATGCGAGTTCAAATCCCCGAACGACCATCCATATTTCGGTTTGCCATGGTTTTCCGAAATCACTCCTCTAGTGATCTCAACGTCGATGAGTTGTAAAGTGCAAAAAGGTACAGGATTGCATTGAAAGAACGTCAATTACCGTTCCTCCAGTGATTTCCGGAAACCATACAAAACGGAATTCAGGTTAGCCAAACTGGGATTTGAACCCACATCCTACCAAAAACCGTGACCGTACGTAACCATTCTCTTGCCATACACAATGTCACAAGAAAGTTAATCAGTGCAAGAAATTCATACCTAATGCCAGATTCCTAAATTAGCGGCAAGTGATATCATTGAGACACTAGTAGCAACCAAAAAAAAAACTGTTAATAGGCAAGAAAAATTAGCAAAATATCTTGTGGAAGCGAAGTGTTTGTCCACATATCAAAGGACTAGAGATCTGTGACCCGATAAAAGCACATAATCCAAAAGTCATGACTTACAGATATTGATCCTAAGAACAAAATCATTGAATCTCATCAAATTATACCGAATTCTCTGGATTCAGAGAATGTCAGCGGAAGAGAAATTTCTAATTTTTTTTAAATTTAAAGTTTGCTCCATGTTAGTCTCCCAATCATGGATGGCCTATGATTATGTGTGTTCCCAAGTATAGGTAGTGATAGTGTATTTGCAGACGAATGTTATAAATAAAGTGTAGTATCTTGTTCGCGTAACTCATGAATGATTACGGAAAGTAAATGCTGACACCCGATGCCCGATCCTCTTCCAAAAGACACTATAGACCGCCAAGTTTAACGTCTTCATCCATCAACAAGCGTTGTGGGTGACCGGTAACGCTCTTGCCCCGCATTCCGGAATCTCGGGTTCGAATCCCTGTCCGGCCACCGAGATTTGGGTTTTCCATGGTTTCCATGCACATGCCGGGGTGCTTCCTTCAAAAGGCTATGGCCGAATTCCTTCCCATTCCTTGTCCCCAGTCCTTTCCCACCTCTAATGACCCCGACGTCGACCAAGCATAAAGCTATAAACAAAACAAAAAATCCAATTCTTGTGAACGGAAAGCTTTCGGTTGTTAGGACTGCCTATTCTTGTCAGTTTCACCCATCTCATAACGTATCAATAGTCTTTCAAGAGAACTTATCATTCCAACTGATAATATCCACGATGCATGTGATTTCTTGAAGTTGTATGGTATTATTCTCATTAACTGAATCTTTGATCCGAAAACCTAGAAATAGTAATGCTTGGCGAATAAAACCACCGAGATTATTCATCTATACCAGCCATTAACCTTGTAGCAGCACACAGCTTATAGCTTTCCGGAACTGCATACAGCGTAGTGACCTATGAGGAATTTGCGATTGTACAAAACGTCCTTGGATCAAAACATAAGCGATAATATCACTGGGAAAGGCTTTCACGTCGTGCGCTGTGAAAACGCAGAATGCCATGGCCTTTTTGAAGGAAGCATCCCGGCATTCGCCTGGAGCGATTTGGGGAAACCAATGAAAACCCAAATCTGGATGCCCGGAGGGGGATTCGAACTCGCGTCCTCCCGAGTGCGAGGCCAGAACGTTAACCGTTCACCCACCACGCTCGGATTTTTAAAAGAAAATCACTACAAATGTGCACATTAAAAACACGAGTGAAAATAATTATAAGTACTTATGTTGCTTTTAATATTGCTGTTATCACCAAAAAGAGAAAGATAAGATGTGATATACTAAAAGCATATTCCTTCAAAACGTTACATAATTTACAGTTATACTTAGATGAATATAGATCTAAGGGTGAGCTGCTAGTAACGGCAGCAGAAAGTCTTAAAAATATTTGTGCCATCTCTTGAAACTCCTGAAAATCTGTTAGGAATTACTCATCAAACTGAATGAATCCATCTCATCGATTAGTATACCAATAAACACAGCAAGTGAAACGACTAATACCGGCATCTTATGCAGTTAGAGGACATACTGTATGTGTGTTTTTTCGTTTGGGCCAACTAGGACCACGTTATGCCTTTGATTGGCTTGAATTTTGCTGTGGATGTGTACACATCAGTGTTACTGCTAGGGTTGTTAGCCCCAGAGGGGACATACAGTTTAACATGGAATCCGATCCACGGAAGCGCTCTGGCGTACTTCACGTAAAGCAGTAAGCTGGGCTAGAGATAAAGGTTGGGTTTAGTGCTTATGAAAATCCTCACCGAGACAGGGATTTGAACCGAGGACCTTCGAATTGTCAGTCAGATGACTTAACCACTGAGCCATAAGGCCGCTCTTAATGTATGTATGATTACACTGCAGGGCAGGAATTTTCAACTCGACAACGTAAGCGCTCTTGGTTAAGAGAAAGCGAGTAATTTCACGGCGGAAAAACCGATGAACATCGTGTGGGTCGACAAAACTTGCGTAAGTACCACCTCACAAGATCTTGTTCTCGGAGGGTCGATATTGTTCTAGGACCAAAGAAGACACCTCAGAAAAGGGTAACTGTCATTATAATTCTCCATGTCGACTCAGTCAGCCAACGTGCTATTGCTCTCCTCACGGCTAAACACCGTTATAATGAGTTATTAATTAACCCTTTCTGCCCCTGTGATTCCGGTCGGAATCACTAAACTTTTTGTCTTTCATGACCTGTAAAGTATGTCAAATAAATACTAACATCGTCCTATTTCATAGTTCCTATCTTTTACAATAGATTACAACTGCCTGTCGTTTCATTATAACAACTTGTTGATGTTCAATTTTACATTGATTGTTAACATACGTATTCCATTCCGATTACCGACTGCACTCAACTCTTTCTGAAACTGTCATAGGTTTGTAGTGCGTGCAATAACTATTCCAAAATTATTTTCTTTTACTTATGTAATTAGAGAATAATATGCATACATTAATTTTTAGAACACAATCTTACAAGCTGAATAGTTGAAGTAAAAAGTAGTGATTCCATTTGGAATCATTGAGCCATGAGTATGCAGTACATTTCTCTTATGACCTTATATTTCATCAGCGATCAGAGGGTCGTCCAATAAATTATTAAGTTTCTTCTGACAATAGTTATACGCTAGTGAAAAATATATAATGTTCTAAGTGCATTTTCTTCAGTACCTACCATAATATACGTTGTTTATTTTTTTGTATTATAAAATTTGACATTTTTGGGTTTAGAAATTTACGTAGACAAGGGGACAAAGGTGACAGACAGTAATTTAGTTTTGAGTGGTAATGTAGTTATGTGGATAGTGAATGATTTGCCTAAGCATCAGAACCATAAATTAATTATTTGTTGATAATTGATTCAAATCATAGAACCTGGTGGTGGAATATGTACTGGGGGAATGCTGAGAAATAACAGTCTGAGAGGCTACTCGTTGCTGATAGGCACTTCATTGAAGAAAAATGAGATAGAGAAAAAGGTTCCTACAGTTAAAGATTAGAGACCAATGAGAAAATTATATAACTGAAATAGTTTTGACAAGAAGGCAGCGAAAATTCTCTCCTATTACAAAGGTCAAGAACCAGTTGAAAATTTCATCCAGTGATCTATACCTGCTGACCAACAGGTGAATGTTCCTCAGTCAACAATGATAAAGGAATAAACACTTTCATGGAAGTTGTTGATCTGCATGACATGTTTGTTCACCTGTATCATTTAAAAATCAAGAGCCACAGTTTTTATCTGGGAACCCATTCCATGTGCTCAATATGAAATTTGTAAGCTTATGGTTCCTCCATTAAGACACTGATACGACAGAAGAGTGAGTAACATCTACTGCTTGATTTTGTGTATATTACTGCAGCAGGCTTTTAAGGACGGAATGAATCAAGAAGAGAAGGGCTTCCAACAGACTCGCCAAAGTTAGAACCGCTTAAGTAGAAGAAGAGGATAGAAGAAGCACCATATCCCATTGTTGATGTACATTATGATTATGTCGGTCACAGGACAGAGTATTTATCTGACAAGTCAAGATGCAGATAATATATGAAAAGTTACAGCAGAACATAGTGCTGAAAATGTAATGTTACACTTCGCTCAATCAATTCTTCCACGCTAGATGAATTCATAGTTACGTTACAGAAACAATTAAAGAGTATGTAAGTAGGTATGTTGTAGTAAATGAGGCATTGTTGAATTAATTTTAGTTGTATTCTTTGTTACTAAATTTGTGTATCAATGAATAAAAACGAAATTTTTAATAAGATGAAGAGCTTTCAGTTTTGCTTTTCTTAGTGCATAACCAGGACCCAATGATGCCAATTAAAACCATTTCAGAATTTCTACCCTGAAATACGTTTTGAAAAAAATCAAAATTTAAATATTCTTTTAACAATAAAAATAAATTCTGGTCAGAAAGGGTTAATAACCAGGTCAGGATATTATACCATCAACTATGAAGAAAGTGAAAATGACCTTTCTGTCGACGATAAAGAACACTTTTTACAAATACTGTAAAGTTTACCCTCTTCTATGAAACCGAAATATTAAGTCAAGTTCAAATTTTACGTTTGCATTATATTTGCGTTTCAGGTTGTTCTTTTTTTATTGAATTTAGCTTACAGTTAGTGAGAAGTTTACAGATATTTATCTTCTCTGTATTTACACTATGACATTGAATATGATTGTAAATAAAATGAAAAAAAATTGTATTTTAAAAGTAGTGTAGAGGCGCTAAATGACATATCGTTTTGCTAATTTCTCTACTTTACTGTGATGACTGTGAGGTTAGAAGAGGCATACATGCAAGTCGTTGGCAAAGCCGCTGAAAACAATCAGGGCGTTCTTCCGGTGGATTGCGAATAATCAACTAATTTCATCCACATAATGTGTCAATTGAAGCTGGACTTACATTTCGTAAAATTTTGGCGAGTATGAGTCGAAATATCTGCTGACGCGGATGCCAACAGAAGATCCGAGGTAAAGGCATCCATATTTTTTAGGGGCGGCTACAGTTATTGGTTTTATGGCTTGTTGACGACGAGATCATTAGAGCATGAAGAGAAAGATAAATTTCATAAAGGAACCAAGCCGGAATAATTTCGGGAAACCGTAGAAAACCGAAATTAACTCCTTTTTGATATTTGTAATAGGCTTCTTCTTCTTTTTTTTTTTTTTTTTTTTTTTTTGCTTTTGCCTTTCAGCCTCGCCGACATCGAGTTCATTAGAGGCAGAAAAGGACTGAGGACAAGGAACGGGAAGGAATTTGGCCATGACCTTTTGAAGGAAGTATCCTGGCATTCGCCTGGAGTGATTTTGGGAAACCATGAAAACCCCAAATCTTGATCGCCAGATGGGGATTCGAACCCACGTCATCCCGAATGCGAGGCCAGAGCGTTAACCGCTCACCCACCAAACTCGGTTTGTAATTGGAGGCCTAAAGCATCTTGCACAGAATATTAACCTAACCATTTAGAGCGTCCAAATTATTGAAAAGCTGAAAATGGACTAAACTGCAAAAGTCACAATGTTTGTTGACCGAAGTAAACAATGGAAGGTTTCAGAATTTTCTAATCAAAAACTTTAGAAAAGGTATCAACAGCACACAAGTAATGTTGAATAATTAGTTCAATGATTCATTTCTTTAGTAATAGTATAATGTTGGTAGCAGAGATTAAAGGATTCTTGTGACTCTATTTGTGAAGGCTTTCTCCGGATAGCTTTCACCCAACATTCTAAGCTGATTATGTTTACATAAATAATCATGGAAATTCTAAACTGTTAAACTACGTAATTTCAGTCCTACAGCAACGAAGTATTAAAACTGTTACAATGATCGTATTTCAGCTCCAGCTGAATTGTAATTGGTTTTATAAATAGAACATAAGTGGAAAGATGAAATAAGATTTAATTGGTGATAACTTATGAATGACTTTCTAAGGAAGCTTGGCTATAATGATTTCGGAACCCTATTTTTTAAGTTATCTTGTTTCATTACCACAAGAGCACGACCGCTTATCATATTTTAACGCAATCATTTTCTCTTAACTGCTGATTTACGTAATACCCACTTGAATGTTCATGTGGTAACTAGGTTGGCCAACCAAAAGTTTTGAAATTTTGTTTGACTAGCAGTACTGCCACTACTTGAATACGGAAACACGTTCTCCACGTGTGTATCTACTGAGGTAACGCATAAAGAGAAATCATAAACAGTGCTATTACAATCCAGGGTAATCCCGAGAATATTTACGAGCCTCTCAGAATCGTAATTATTGATTTTCTGCACTTAGTTAAAAATACTTAGCTCATAAAATCACCATACGATTTTGCCCACAATTTTCTATCATGATAAAAGTAAATGTTATACATCTTTATTAAAAGTTTCGCTTGTTTACGTTGTTCTCAGTTTCAGATCATAACCCTCACTTTTTTGGCAACTAATACAATCCTCTAAATACATGCGTAATATAATCATTGTATTCTTTGTTCGCTTCAAAATATCATTCTTTGTAACTGTGATACGAGTCAGTTTTTGTAAATCAGTAGCTTTATATACACATCATGAAAATATGAAAAATGTTTTGGGAAATAAAATCTGTGTATTTACAGTATGTCCCGTTTCATTTGACTGCGACAGATGATGCGCAGTGGATGGGATTACGAGAGGGGAATTAAAAGAAATGACAACAGAAAAAATTTTAATCAAGTACTTTTACCAATTCTCAAAAACTTTATAATAATTATACAACATTCAACAAGATGGCCAGAGAAAATGTTCGTCTGTTATCGATAAATTATATTATCAAGCGGGAAGAAAATCTGTGCCAGAGGGGTGAAGTGTTATCAAATTATCTCACCGGCCTTTGAGATAGTAAGCTACTGCTAACAAAGCATTTTTGATCTGTTGATTGATAAAGCATCCGCTACAATTTCACAGTTATTACTGTCTATAACACGAGTCCGTCCATCAACACTTCCAAACTAATGTAGCGGTCCTCAGGAGACCCACAGCTACATCAAAGATTTTAATCAAAATGTTTAAGGAAGGAACAATTGCTGCAAGTGCGTCTCCACATTTATTATAATTATTTTAGTAAAAAGAAGTGCGGTGAACACAATTATTGCAATTTCATAATGGAATAGTTTCGAACGATTCCGAGATAATATTCTTGTAATATATGAGGGCCAGACAACACCATCTGACAACCCGCCCTCTTCGAGGTTGTGTATTCTCAATGAATAGGCCGGAAGTTGAGTGACGTGCCTGGACTATCTGGAGCCCACTATAAGAGTTCAACAAAACAGCGTCCCAGGGGTATCCTATGCAATTCAATTTGAAAACACTGCAAAATAATCCCTGGGAAGCCAATAAGATGGTTTTGGAAACAAAAAAACGCCATCCTTGATGGAATGAAATATTCTATGTTTGGTGGTGGAAGCAGAGCAAGTGATGTGGCAGGATGGAGGATTCTGTATACAATCAGCCAAGTGAACCTGTGGGAGATATAATAATCCCGTGTCTTGCAATGAAAAATCTGCATGACGTGAATAATTTGAAGCTCAATCATAGAGTTTAAACAGCTATGAATGAGGGTTGATATGAATGAGTTCTCAAAAAGCTTTCGGTCTGGACCGAAACTGGTCAGTTGAGTTTCCGAGGCACGAGATGCGATTCCAGACAACACGTAGTATGTAATAATTTTATCTCCAAATAATCGTCACTCATGTTCCGCTGTGAACCTGTAAGGACCCAAAGAAACAAATTAAATATCCGTGTTCGTGTAAAACCAAATCGAAATGCTTGTTTTATTTATTCTACTTAGCTAGCCGGGTTTCAAAGTATTTAACATTAAGCATACCATAATTTCCTATTGTAAATGCTTTAAAGTTTTTTGTTAATTTAACACGATTTCATGTTTCTTTTTGACCATGCAAATGTATACTAATATAATGGTATTGCACGCTAACTTGGGAATACATAAATAATCCGTATTGGAAACAAAAAGCCCTCAAATATTGCTTTCAATGATTAATAAAGTGAGAGATTTTTTTGATTTTAATAGATATTGATAAAATAACTACTTTTTGACGTGAGGACGTAATGAATATCATATTTCCATGTATTTTTTTTAACTGCTTTACGTCTCTCAACAGCGAGGTATTTAGAGACGGGAAAGGATGGGGGCAAGGAATGGGAAGGAATTCGGCCATGGCCTTTTTAAGGAAGCATCCCGGCATTTGCCTGGAGTGATTTGGGAAACCATGGAAAACACAAATCTGGATGCCCGGACGGGGATTCGAACCGCCGTCCTCCCGAATGCGAGGCCAGAACGCTATCCGTTACACCACCGCGATCGGTATTTCCATGTAATAGATCTTTCATTCCAAAATACCATTTTTATCATACGTAGAATTAATACACAGAGAAAAAGCTTATATGATTATTGAAATAAGTTGAATAATATTTGAATTAAATAAAGGGAGTTATTAAAAACTTTTATTCGAACATACAACTTGACTATTACACTATCCTGAGTCGAAAGTTCTAGAGGTGGGTAAATTACCAAAGAAATTCATCGGACGCCACAGTCACGAGGGAAATCTCGTCTTGTATTCCCTCGTTTCACTGGCGAATACTATGGACTTCTCCCCTCTCCCGTTTATTACGAGCTTGTGATGAACAAGCTAAACAATGTAAAAATTATTAATTATAGTTTTATTATTTTAAAAAATGACCGAAGGCATAAAAAATCTTCACAGTAATGATACTGAATAAAAATAATATGGTACGTCAGGGCCCAAACAATATGATTATAAGCGCGGTGTATACCTCACTTATCTGGTTGGTATACAGCAGTTTTACTATTTTTGGAAGAAGACCGTTCACATACTGCAAATATTTTATTTTATTGAAAATTCCTGTATAAAAAATCTCCTATATATCCAGATTTTTCCACGCAGTAAACGCATATATATATATATATATATATATATATATAGTTACAAATATGTGGTTCTATCCGTAGATGTCATTTCAGAAATATGTCTCCGACTTGAAAAAGCTCAATTATCAAAGAGGTATTCCTTACTGTGTTCATTACTGCAGTCTACAGCTAAGATTACCCTTGAATTGTAGTAAACAGCAACGGAAAAGTTTCACATGACTTCTAACGAATTACTGTTATGTAGTAAAGAAATGCTTTACTCTCCATAATATATGTATATCTTAA
Organism: Vandiemenella viatica; assembly: GCA_031002005.1. NCBI lineage: Eukaryota > Metazoa > Arthropoda > Insecta > Orthoptera > Morabidae > Vandiemenella > Vandiemenella viatica. The sequence goes on from CM061921.1 coordinate 248,942,244, forward strand.
AGCCTTGTCGGCGTCCAGACCATTAGAGGCGGGAAAGGACTGTGGACTAGGGACTGGAAGAAATTTGTCGATGGCCTTTTGAAAGAATCATCCAGGTATTCGCCTCAAGTGATTTTAGGAAACTATGGAAAACCGACATCTGGATGGCCGGACGGGGATTCTAACCCACGTCCTTCACCGTTTAATAGGCAATGAAATAGAAATAATACGATAGTATTAATTCTAGCAGCAATGCAAACCAAACTTACATCGTGAAATTAGAAATTTATATTCCCTCCACGATGTTCTGACTCACATAGACTGTATTCAATACATGATTTCGATATTGGAGATACATTTATGAGTTAGAAATCAATAAATGGTTCAGTTGCAAAGAAATAATATGCAATTCTGTTACATACTGGGGTATACAAGGACAGTGTTTCCCTCCGTATGACCTTACACCTGGTGTATTCCCGGTAGTTATAATGACATAGCCCGCAGCTGGCTCGTTAGTGAGTGACTGGACATAGGTATAAACATCTCTTATGCAAGGGGATCTGCAGTTTAACGTCGAATCCGAAAAAACATAAGCTTTCTGGCGCGCTTCACATTACACAGCAAGCAGTGCCTGAGTTGAAGATCCGGCTAAGGGCCTATGAAAAACCCTGCCTAGACAGGGATTCAAACCGAGGAACTATCGAACTACAGTCAGTCGCCTTAACCACTTACCGAGCCTGGTGGTGTAACGGTTAGCGTTCTGCCCTCGCATTCGGGAGGACGGCGGTTCGAATCCCCATTCGGGCATCCAGATTTGGGATTTCCATGTTTTCCCAAATCGCTCCAGGTAAATACCAGGATGCTTCCTTCAAAAGGCCATGGCCGAATTCCTTCCCATTCCTTGCCCCCCATCCTTTCCTGTCTCTAAAGACCTCGCTGTTAAGAGACGTTAAGTAGTTAAAAAACTTAACCACTTAGCCACCTGGCCACACATAATCACTATTAAATTTGGCACTTAATAAATACCCAAAACAAAATAGGTTAATAGCCATCTTCCAGGCCAAAGAAAATTAAATCAGTTACGATCCTTATATCAGTTCATTTTTATGTTAGACATGCAGGAAGTTATCTCTGAAAAGGCAAACGGATATGAGAAATCGTTTCCAATAACGAAAGCAGAAAATAGGGATGGACCAATAAAAATATTATTTTTTTTGGCGGAAGAGGATCTGGGTAAGCAATGCAAAGGAATTAGGCCATTGTGCTCTGAAGGAATCATTTTGTCATTTACTGGAGTGACATCGGCACACCATGGGGAAAAGATAATCTGTATGTAAGGACCCGGTCCAATAGCAAGACACCTTGCACATAACAAGTAAGGGTACTTTTATCTCTGGAGACATAACCATGTCTTTGAGTTTCGGTTGTTTACAAGGTTTCTCAAGAATGTTGTAAATTTTTACTGGAAAATATTTTACAATTAGACTGAATGAATAAAACATTTAACAACGCTGTGTGCAAGCTGGTGGTGGCTCCATTCTGGTATGGGCTGTATTTACATGGCATGGACTAGCACCTCCGGTCAGACCTCATAGACTATTGACTGGAAATTGTTATGTTCAGCTACGTGGAGGCCATTTGCATCCATTCATGGCCTTCATGTTCTCAACAACGGTGGACTTTTTCAGGACAACAATGCGCCAACACACCTGGAAAAAATCGTTCACAACTGATTTGAGGAACATTCTGGTCAATACCAGCGAATGATTTGGCCACCTTGATCGCAAGACATGAATCTAATCGAAAATATCTGTACAACACGGACGGCTGTAGAGGAAGCATGCCTGAGCGATTCTTCAGTGACTAGTTGAGTCAATGCCAAGTTAGGTTTCTGTACTTTACTATGAAAAATGAGGTCCCACACTATATTAGGCGGTATCCTATGATTTTTTTTTTTTTTTTTGCGCTTGAGTTTCATAGTTACTCGAATTCATTCTTGGCGAATGGCTGGATAATCTGTTCGAAAGGCCATGGCCAAATTACTTCCGTGCCCTGGGTGCCTATCCTCTCATAACTCTAATGGCATCGACGTCGAGCAAACTTAGAGCTGTAACTAAGAGAAAATAGAGGCAGAAAAGGCGTGGGGGCGAGGAATTCAACCATTGCCTTTTTTAAGGAACCATCCCAGCATTCACCTGTAGTGGAAAACTTAAATCTAAATGGCCAGACGGGGATTCGAACCCGCGTCCTCCTGAACGCGAGGCCAGAGCGTTACCGCTCAGCCACCATACTCGGTGTCTCAGATGCATCAAAAGATCTGAGAGAACTGACAATATTGAGAATTAATTTGAAGGTAAATGTTCCCTACTGACAAAAGGATTGACGTTAAGTGGCTGTGAAATTCTTTTACAGGTAGTTACGGGAGTCATATTGCTCTAATTACAATTCTGTTAAGCAATGCGTTTTAACAGATAATTGTGGAGATAAATAAAAGATATTCTGTTATAAAAAATACTTAAAAATGTGGATTATTTGGAAAAGAATTAGGTGTTAGGGAAGACCTAGAATCTTCACGAGTATCTACCATTCCTGGAGGGAGAAATGGTAGTTTTATGGATTTCCATTTTGTCGATGATGAAGTAGTACTCTATTAGAGAGAGGCCTATTATCACTTGGATTACAAGTTTCCTGTTTTATAAAGGGGAAGCAAGTGTAAGAAAGGAAAGAGGTGGTTATTATTTGTGTGCGACTATGTATCCAATACAATTTGTCGTCTACCCTTCTCGGGTAGACAGATGATAGTTTTATAACACCAAAATTCTGTCTTCTTACCAGACGTAATGAGTGAGGACAGAAAAGGAAAGCGCGTTAATTCGAAGGACATGGCCAAAGTGAAACTTCTACAGTTGTCGTTGAAGACGTTGTTAGAGCTTTTACTGGTATCATAAAACTAGATATTTTATGACAATAATTCTGTTTACATTACGTAGGGAATGGGATTCGACTATTGGGAAGTCACTGATGCTTAAGTTTCTGCATGTATCTGACCAGTCTCAACTAATTATAAGAATTTACTAATGTAAAAATAGTATTTAAATGTTAAATAAAAAATGACCTCTGTTTTAAAAAGAAGAGTAAATGAAAACACACACACTTCTTAGATCAGAACTTAAGCAATATCTTCAAACAACCAGTAGCTGTACTTTCCTGCTAATGTTTAATTGACAGTTCGAATTTTTTTTTGTAATTCCCAACAACAAATTACGGGCTCTGCAACAGTACACTGTTAACTCTTGAATGTGTAGCTTGTTTGTTCCGTTGAACCAACTTTCCTTCGCACAGTAAAGGCCAACTGTTGCGGAACAATACGCTATTTCCTGCTTTCGCCTTTAGTTCCCGTTGTAGCTTCACAAAAATTCCGAACAATGAACTGTGCTCATCAGTGCATCTCTCGTCTTATTTATGGTACAACTGCAACAGAAAAGCTTAGAAACAAATATTCCATTTCGTTGATTTAGACAGTGAGACCACTTTTCTTTATAGTTAGAAAGCGAGTAACAATTTTCTCATGGTACCGTTAGGATAACATGATCACGTGACATACGTCAGTGTAATATTATCTTGCAGATTACCCGTTTCGTTAATAACTAACGTTTGGATCCTTTAGAAAAAATCGTTTCAATGTCTATGAATCCGAAAAGTCGCATCATGAGTACTAAGGACACTGCACTTTCGAAAAACTACATTTTAAATCTGTAAATATCCTCTTGGAGCGGCCTAGTGGCTCAGTGGTTAAGGCATCTGACTGGAGTTCGAAAGGTCCCCGGTTCGAATTCCTGCTTCGGTGGGATTTTTCATAGACCCTTAACCCGACCTTCACCTCTGGCACAGGTTACTGTGCAATGTGAAGAACGCCAGAATGCTTCCATGGATCGGATTCCAGGTTCCTGTAGGGGGCTAACAATACTAGTTGTAGCTCTGATGTATGCGCATCCACAGCAAATTCAAGCCAAATAACGGTTTAACGTGGACCTATTTGGTCCAAACAAACATCCTCTCATATACTACTTCAGTTCATGTTTGTGCACCATTATGTTTCAATTATAGGCCTACCACAAATACAAAGGTTAGACGTGAACACTTTTGCATTTTTCAAAAGCGTTGTTATAAACATGTAAAAATAAATCCAACCGATTAAATCATGAGCTTACCATTATTTTTGGGATTTCGTAACTTCCGAACTCCCCCATTTGCCCATCTGTCATATTCTCACCCCATTTGAAACTTAGAAATTTCTAATTGCGTACTACTAACCTTAACATGATAATAACCTAAAATTTAGGAAATTCGTGAGCCGGTTAAAATAATTATGGGGGTTTTAGTGAGGGACTGAAGAAATTATATATATAGGGTGTTACAAAAAGGTACTGCCAAACTTTCATGAAACATTCCTCACACACAAACAAAGAAAATATGTTTTGTGGACATGTGTCCGGAAACGCTTACTTTCCATGTTAGAGCTCATTTTAGTTTCGTTAGTATGTTAGTACGCTCTCCTGACCTCAACCCTCTTGACTTTCATTTATGGGGGCATTTGAAAGCCTACCCAACCCTACGCAACCCAGGTACCAAATTTAGAGACTCTTCGTGCTCGTATTGTGGACGGCTGTGATACAATACGCCATTCTCCAGGGCTGCATCAGCGCATCAGGGATTCCATGCGACGGAGGGTGGATGCATGTATCCTCGCTAACGGAGGACATTTTGAACATTTCCTGTAACAAAGTGTTTGAAGTCACGCTGGTACGTTCTGTTGCTGTGTGTTTCCATTCCATGTTTAATGTGATTTGAAGAGAAGTAATAAAATGAGCTCTAACATGGAAAGTAAGCGTTTCCGGACACATGTCCACATAACATTTTTTCTTTGTGTGTGAGGAATGTTTCCTGAAAGTTTGGCCGTACCTTTTTGTAACACCCTGTATATATATATAATCCTCAAGGGCATCAAATGAAAGCTGCAAAATCATCGACTATGAAAACTTTGGAAGTTTTCTTTTTATTCCATGGTTTGTACAATATTTTTGTGCAGAACAATAAAAAATTTCTGCCATTCATTTCGTATACTAAGAAATTTAAAGAAAATTTATTCAAAATCCTAAAGGAAAAATATATTTTTGTAAATCATGGATTTCACAAAATAATTAGAATTTAAAGAAATTTGGCCTTCAGCAAATAATTTTTTCGGCACAAAATGATTTGAATCATACGTGAGTCTGAAAGTAAAAATAATTTAAAAAAATTGGGGAAGTTCAATTTAGTACACAATATGTGCAAGGAACCCTCAGCACGTGAGAGTAACTCTGACTTGAAAGTGTTAGTTTCATTTATTTGTTCGATTGCCGTCTCCAGTTTACGGTTGCACCATTTGGAGACTTAAATGTCTCTAATTTTAATGTATAATTGAAGATTCCTCTAACACAGCAAAAATCAATAAGATTTAATAATGTGGGTTTTTGATAAATGTAAACACTATTTCAGTCAAATAATACGTCGTATATACTATCAGTACTATTCTAAAAATTATATTATTCTAACGAGTTATATTTCTCATTAAATTACTGTTAACATGTAGATAGCTAATATTTTGTTTACGAAATTAATAATATTCGGTATTATTATAAGTTTTTAACCTGGTTGTATCTGCACGCTGAAGATATTTTAGAAAATAATTATTGGGGTCGGCTTTTTGGAGGTTTCTGAAGATAAAACAATTGTTTTTAGAACTTTGTCTTCTTGTTCTGAAATCACGCAGAAACTACTGAACTAACAGTGACACGGTTTTGACATTTTGGTAGTTTAGCATCTCATCACGCTACGCCAACTGGCAATGAATGTGACAGTTAAAATCCATTCTCAACATTAAATGCTCAGGACTATAAATAGGACTACGGTAAACGTGTCTCTTACACATTTTCAACAAAAATACATAATTCGTATCAAATATTAGTAAATTAATGGTGATCATTAACAAGTCTACAAGAAAACTACTGTGGAATTTTCTAAGTTCCATGTGCGCGAAACACCGGAAAAACCTAACTATGTACATAATATTAAAAATTGGTTTTAAAAAAACTTCGAAAAGGCCGGAGCGATCTAATTTCAAGCTAGAACAGCAACAGAAAATAATATGTCCTTTATACTTTATAAAAGAAGATAATACCAATCGGTGATATACCACAGATGACATACGATATTACCGGTATAAATAAAAATATATTTTTTATCTAAAGATTTAAAAAAAGCGCTTAAAAACTTGTTTCTTTGCAATTTTTATAAGTAACTCAACCACAGTACCTACAGGCATACATTGTTATACTTTTTTTCAGCTTCGAAATTTGTGGCATTATATCTCAGTAGTGCTAGGCAATAAGATGTTCTTATTATCTTTTTACAATGATATAAAAAAAATTACAAACTAACCAATTTGCAATTAATACAATTTCTTATAAATCATCAAATAGTTTCAAGAAATGATTACTCTTCAAAGCAGAGGCATACATATTTGCCTATTTCTTTTATTTTATTACTTGTGTATTCAAATAATTCATTTCAATCTAAAGACAGAGGTGAACGAATTATTTATAAACCCCCACTTTTCGGAGCGTTATTGATAGATAACGCAAAGGTAGAGGAAATAATTATTTGGTGTCATGGTTATACCTCTGCAATAAAAAAACATATGGCAGGTGCTCATATATTTTGGATATTTTTGCCATCAGCTACCTAATCTACAGTTCTATTTTTCTCCGGCCAGCTCCCCTACAAAGATGGCCTCAGAACTGTCAAGAACAGCTACTAAATTCAACATGTGTGTTTCGCTGAACAGCCATTGTATTGAATTGTGGATAAGAGAAACAAGGTTCGAATCCCAGCGCTGCCAGAACTTTCACATTCCACTCGGTCAGAATTCTACTGAAGGTCTATTCACCCGGATGAAGAAAGGTTAAGTTGCGACAGAGGCAGAATGCGCGGCATTTTGAAACCCTTCATTAAGGCCGCATGAAACTGCTATCTGCAAAGTGGAATTCACAATCAATTATGTTAAATGGCATGCTGTCATTAGTTTATACTTTATAACAGGTTCGTTTACAGTCAGTCAAGTTCGTAATGTTGCAGGACATACTGTTGCAAAGAAAATAAATCATAATCTTTCATCCCTATTATTCTTTTAGACCAGTCCAATATCCAGGCTTCACTTCCAGCTTTTGACAAAAGCATATAAGTGTTCGTCGTTAACTGCTTTCTTATTTTTAAAAAGTTTCGCTTTGCTAGTGCTAACCTAATTTTGATATAATTGTTTCATCAACCCTACCCTACACTTTTACTAACTAAACAAATGAATCCTTACATTCCTTATTCATCTGCATCTGATAAAATTTTCAAATTTATGTTACTAATGCCATTCATTTTTTTTTTTATGACATTGTGTCTCGTCGATACCGGTGTCACTATCGGTGGGAGAATCGTTGGGACAATGAACGGGAGGAAAATCGGCAATGCCCTTTCCAAGGTAGCATCCCGGCATACATTATCTTTGCATTATTTTTGTTTATGTTAAGTCTAGAATGCTGAAGCAGTGTTATGCCATTCCATGATTTCTGTGTGTCTACAACATTTCCAGCTAGTAGCCAGTTATTTCTTTTAGAACCATCACTTACAATGGTTTATAACTTTCAGTTATTTCCTCACATAAAAGCTGAATAGCAGCCTTTAAAAATGACAACAGTGCTGCAATCTCTTCATAACTGATGCTTTATTTTCATTATTTTAGACCTAACGTCTTTAAAATTTTAAACATTTTGCCCTATTTAACATTATCAGAATCATTTTTAAAATTTTTCCCCATTCCTAATTAACTAACGCAGTGACTGTATTTATTTTTCTGATTCGTCCGTCTAAAAATGAAGTTAATGTTGAAGAAACAACTTGTGCACCGTGTTTCAGTAAACCTAGAATATATTGAATGAACACATTCTACTTCTTCTTTCATCCTTTATCAATGGTCTGGATACGTTTATATGAATCCCAATAATACATAGACACAATTCTTACTACAAAAACAAACAATGGCAGAAAACGATGGGTTGTACATCTAATGACATGTTATATTCTGATTTAAAGCGTTAGTGATTTTATTATAATACTCTGTAGTGGCATATTTTTAAAACCAAAAATCTTAAATCACTTCACTGAAATTGTAGGTATAGTATGTTAATCTTGTAATAATTATGTCCTGTAAATGTTTAGTTTCATTTCACATAGAAATTTGAGACGCTCAGACACAAGAATAATCTGGTTTTCAGCCTATTATTTCAGTTCTATACGAAACGCATAAAGAACGTGATAACACTATAAAATTTATAACGTTTTGTGAATTTAAGAAATAGGAATAATAAGTTTCCCGGTGTCTTGCACCTTTTAGAATTTCGTAGCAAGCCTAATTTTATTTCACCTATTCAGTACGAAAAATATAAAATTATATATAAACTCTACAATAAACGGTTGGTCCTACTAGGTTAATGATTAAAAGCAGTAAAATTTAACAGCCATAGTTTGATAATGAGATGTTATTAGGATATTGTGTTGACCGGCGTCACTTTTTCATTAACATTAGTAAGGTTGTATAAGCTAGTACAAGTGGGGTGCCTGCTTGCAGGCACGTGGAGGAGACAAATTCGGCGAGATTAAAGGGTCAGCGCACAGCTGACAAAGGTATCTGGAATTGGCATTAGCAAACTTGTTTAAAGACCAAAGTTTAGCAGACACGCCCAGCTTATGGGTTCAATAAATGACGTTTCAAGGTTGGTTGTCTTTGGTGCAAATTAAACCATATCATTTAATCAGTGTGCAGGCGTCATATTCAGTCCTCAAAGAATCTGTTGGTGAAGTTGTCGTTTGATTCAACTTCAGGATAGTAACTACCCAACTGCAAAGGATATCTAAGCTATGCCACCTCTGTAAAGGAAGACAACAATTGCTGGCTAGGACTGCAATTATCGTGTCCAGTTATCTAATTCATGTATTAGTAAGGCTATAATATATTCATTGGGTTTTTGTACAGCGGACAGTAAAAGAAAAGATGTCTACAAGAGTACAAAGGTTAGAATATGAGAAACAACATTGGGAACGTAGTTCGTAATAGGAACGTGGAGATTAAAGATTATTATTATTAATTTAATTGCGATGGAACCAACACTCCGGTGGCAATTCCCCTAGTCATCTAATTATCCATTTTTAAATATATATATATTCTTTTATAACTGGAATATTAAATTCCTCCCCCACTTAATTATCAGATTTACAAATTTTAATTTTAAATTCCTTAAAAGTTTTTGGTAAATTATTCATTACTATACTTGGTAATTTGTTCCAATCCGTGACACCCTTAACAACAAAAGAAAATTTTTCCATTTCCTTATGTTTGAAAATTTCGGTAAAACGTTAGAGGAACTACTAGCTCAAAAAAAGAGAAACCTTGCTAAAATGTGGAATAAATTTAAGATGAGAAAGAAAATGAACCTTAATATTAGAATTTAAAGATAGGCAACGGTAATAGAAGCTGATAGACTGAAAAGCGTACTTCTTGATTTTTTTCTGAACAATAACCACAGGAAGTATCATTTCTATTTATGAACCGCATTGATGATTTGATAGTGGAAAGGAGGGCTTTGAAAAATTTTATATTGTGCTCAAACGTCTACAAAATTTGCATTTCTGAGCTTCATCTTCACAATATATTGGTTTTTCCAAAATTATTTTATGAACATATCTATACAGCTGCTTCATTCTTTAGTCCATTTGTTACTGCACAATGAATGTTCCAAGATTGCGAGTCAATCGAAATCTTTAAAACGGCGGAGTTCGTAAAAAATTGTTATTTTTTCTGTATATTGATTGTTTTCTCTCACGTTTTAACTAGTGTTGAAGTTTAGTAATGTATTTTAATAGGTTAAAAAACGTAAGAAACACTTCTTAATAATGATACGTCTTTGTTCAACATCCGATTTTGAGTACACGACTTCAAAAGAGAAAACACGTATCTTAGAATTTTTTTCTTATGGATTTACACCTAGTCTACGTCGAGAAATGGAAGAGGATTGGGAACATGGAATGGCAAGGAATTCAGCCATGGCCTTTTCAAGGAACCATCCCGACATTCACCTGGATTGACTTTGGAAAGCCATGGAAAACCGTAATCTTAGTGCCAGGCCCGTGGGTGATCCCTACGTCACCGGGTCCCGTTCTTAGAACTTAACCTCCCTTCAACAATTTATTTTAAAACGCATTTTGCAATCGGTTCATCTAACTAAACTTTAGATGTACATCTGTTATATTCAGTTCACAAATTTGTGAGTGGCAGAATCCTTTGTGGCAAAGTTAAATTCTGCTCTGTGCATTAGTATCACAAAATGTACTAGGGAAGCAACGAAACGAATAAGCATCAGTATTGAACCTTTTTCGTGTAGTTTTAAATCTCCTGTCACTGTGATCCAAATGAGTTTTTGGGTGACGTATATCTATTCAGTCATAAATGAAGGTGGCTGTACCCATGTTTGCCAATTATTTCAATTGAAAACTACGACATCAGTCTGCCAGACAATCCCACCAGAACCTAGGCATCAAGTCTATGACACTTTCGTTAGGGCTATAACAAGAGATCACAAAAAGAACGGCTCTTATAAGTACTGTCTTGTAATTAATTCTTTGCGATGTGGGTCCCAAACAGTATATCACTCCACACGAGAACGCAATAAGGTTTAATATGTTATCACCATCGAAAATGTTTCACAATTATTTAAAATTCCACTTACACTACCTTTTCGTGAAAATGCCCAGAATACATGGTCTGAATCGCTGCAAAATTGTAGGAGGCATAGAACAGTGGAACCATAACAAGTGAGTAAGATTGCAGAAAGGCCCAGCAACGCCATGTTTTCTGTGATTGGACACGACAATGTTGCGCCACGCTCAGTGGGTGCAGAACCGTCAAACGAAGTGAAAACGTGCAGGTAAGATTCGGGAAGCCTCGTCGACGACAAAGAGCGTAATATTAGTATGTGAGTGTTCAAACGTAACAGAATAATTGGTCTCCGGGAAACGGATTTCTCGCACCGAGACACTGCTGATCGTGCAGGTGAAACTGCTATGACAGTGATGCGTGTGTGAAACCAGTGGACAGAAAAAGGTCGTACACAGAGGCGAGTTGGTTCTGGACCACACAATGTGACCTCAGCGCGGAATGACCGTCATCTTTTCTGCATGGCCGTAGCCGACAGAACAGCTTCGTCCACTGTGTTGGCTCAACGTTAGATCGCTGCAGCGGATTTGGACATATCTGCATTGACGCTTCGACATCGTTTCGACATCGTCTGCTGACGGCTGGACTGGTGGCACACAGGCGATTGCGTCAGCTTTCATTGACCAGAAACTGCCAGTGCTTCAGACTGCAATGGCCACGTGAACCTCGTCATTGACGTGCTGAGAGGCAAAGTGTAGTGTTTTTGGACAAGACCCACTTCAAATTGTTCTACAGTGATGGCCGCGTAATTGTTAGTTGCTACCGTGGTGAATACGATTGGGCATACTGCATTGTTCAGAGGCATAGGGGACAAGTGTGATGGTTTGGGGTGGCATTCGATTTTGTTGGCCCATCTCGACACCTACGTATTGAGGACTGTCTAAACATAAACCGCCACATCAAGCAGATTGTATAGCCCGATACATTGCTCCTACTGTAGGCAGCGTCACATGGTATATTTCAGCGCCCGGTCACATGTGGCGTGGAATATGCAGGTCTTCTTCGAAAAACGATGAGTACCACTGCTTCTCTGTCTAGCAGGTTCGCCTGAAGGTGTGTACACATCAGAACGAGGCAACGCACGAACGGGTCTGAAGAGAGGCGAGGCGAGCATACCAGTGTATACCAGTAGCCGAGGCGCGGCAAACTGGTTTCAGCCGTTCGCCAAATGACTCTAGGCGGGTCGAACGCCATTCGTCCCGGGTGACTACTTCAAATAGAATTCGTGGTTGCGCCGCAAGCTGTGTCAACGGGTATTTCCAGTCGTGCGTTGGCACTGTCGTCGTTTAGGCACATTGTGAGTTGAAATTAAATAAAACCACTATACTTTAGTTAAGGAGTGTTTCGTTATTGTTTCTTTTCGTATTGTTCTGACCACTTTAATAATGAGCTGGGACAACTAAAAGGTACCCTCTTTTATTAGAGAATATGAAAGGCGTTCCATGTTTTAGAAGGACACTAAAGTTTAACATTATTGCATTAAAAAAAATAGGATGCTTGGTGCCAAATAAGAGCATTTATTGGAGAAGAGAATGACCAAATTAAAAAAAAAAAATGGAAGTTTTCAATTCTCGCACAGGAGAATAAAAAAATCGAGTTTTTAATAGCATTAGAATAGGCAAAAGAAACTTACTCCATAATATTCAGTATTTGAAACAATTTAGTTTTGTATAAATAAAAAGAAATAGAAAATATTAAAGCTTAATTTACTTTTATTTCAACGAATTACAGAGTAAAATTTACAATAATTATTAATAAATAATCTAAGTGTTAAATTTAATATGTTTCCAAAGTCATTTTAAATAATTAAAGGAATTAATTTTCAGGTCAGAATGACATTTATGTTTTTAAGTGATTTGCTTGGGAAAATCTAAAATTCTTAGATGCAGCTGATTTTCAAGAAGCGTCAGCTATAAGTGCAATTAAAGCACTAGCCTCTATTACATTGTCACCGCACTCCGTATCCACGCTCTAACTTCACAGCACTTCCAACTCATCGGCACAAACGAATGGACTGATACTCGTCTCGTTCGATGCCTCGGCGAACAGCGTTCGTGCAACCAAACATACGTTCCGCCTCGCCTCGGCCCCGTTCGTGCGTTACCTCGTAATGATGTGTAACCGCCTTAAGTCGCCCATCGAACATGTATGAGATATGGTCGGTCGGCAACTTTTTAGTTCTGGTCCTCCTGCAACTACCGTCGATGCTTTTCGGACGCGTCTACAAACCGCGTGTCCGTGTGTTCCCGAGCAGCATATCCAGTCTTTCTTTTATTCCATGCCACGACGTCTAGACGCTCTGGAATCAGCACGCGATGGCTTCACACTGCACTGAATTCTCGCGGTCAAAGTGTATACACAGTTCTGCAATTTTAATGATTTGTGTATTGAATGTCCCTAATCTTTGGAATAAATTTCTATGAAATCACATGTCTCCTTCATGGTGTTACAATTTTCACAAACAGTAGTGTAGTGTAGATGATGCCTAGATGGATATTGTGTGAAGAATAGGGAGTGTTATGTGGGAAGGAAGAGCAGCCATAACAAGAGAGAAAGTTTTCTTTGTTGTTAGGGAAGCCAGAGACTGGAACATACTATCCACAGCTGAGGTGAACAATTTACCTAAATGAGTATATTCATTCATATGAAAAATCGTGTAACGGTGATGTAGGTGTGTAAGAAAACTTGCACCGTATCATATGCTTATAACGAAACACATTATATCTGACTGCAACATATTCCATTTTTGAGTAAGATATATGTAAGAGAACTGTTTGAACTATCCGTATCTCATAAACTTCTTTTTGAGTAGGAGAGCGGCTATATCTCTGGTCAACGTACAGCAGTGATAATCATTGGAAGTGAAGTCAAAGATGGAGTTTCAGAGAAGATATCGCAGTGTACGACAATATGAACTAGACAGTGGCATGATTAAGATGTGAAAATTATTAAAGCAGCAAGAAGAAGAGTTAATCTGAATGTATGAAAAAGAATTAAATGTTTAGTCATTACATCGGTAAAAGTTTAAAAGGAATAAAAAATAAAAATAGCGAAAATTTCATTTTTTTTCAACAAGTTTACATCTAATATGATATAATTTCCTACTATTTCTTCTTCCCGAAGTTTCGACCAGGATCACAGTCTGTACCGGATTCAGTAGACGGCCCCTGATGAAGACCTAAGCTCTGGTCGAAACGTCGGGAAGAAGTAGTAGGACTATATCAACGCAGCATTAATCCCGTAAGCAAATTATATTATATTAATATGATGGCTGCGATAACAACAACAAAAATTTATAAGAGTACATCTAATTCCTTCACGTAAGTACGTTTGAACTATCGTAAACGTAAAGTTACATGCTCAATGCAAATCGATTCCAACAACTGTATCTAACATTCCTTCGTAAAATTTAAGTAGGTTTAGAATTCCAACATTTGTGTACTGACTGTTGAGCACAGTTCTGACAACACAACAACCGCTTGTTGAGATGTATTTAGGACCTATAATCAGGTCATTTGTGATATTACAGCAACCCAGATTTTTAGAACTTCGATGTGTCACTTCGAAACCATATTTCACTAAGGAGAATAAATATTTTTCTTGATTATGCAGTTGACAGAATGATGAATGAGAAGCCAATCAGATTCGCGTATATCCTGACTCAGATTCATTTTAACCTGCCAATTAAATTAAGGCAAGAATCCACTAATAGGAGAGCTGTTAACTCATAAAATATTAATAAATGCAACACAGTACAGACATTTTAATAAGAGCAAGTGGGATAACAATCTGACCATCATCACATTAAAGATCGAAGATTATTAGCGACATTTTACAGCTCGTAGTTTTGATTTTGTAGTATTACAGGCTTGATTTTCAATTATTTCTCCACGAATCTTCATCCACCCTCCTTTTTTTATTGAAATTTTTGCCGCAATCAGCCAGCGTTACTTTCCTCCTTCTTCTTGCTGGAATCAATTTAAATATATGTTTGTGTAATTTCTAATTTCTTTTTCTTTACGTATGGCAATACCATCTTAATTTTTTCTTTCTATTTGAGCCTCCACACCTACTCTGAGTCTCACATTTTCATTTCTTACATGACCTTCAGGCGTTCGCCAGCATCATGTTCTGCAATAGTAATTTACTAACAATTTTCATCTATTCTTACTTAATAGTTCACCGCTCAAACGTCTGAACCTCAGATGACAACTGTCAGAAACTGACGCAAATGTATGTCTTTTAGAAGTTTTACTTACGTTCTTGTTCCAGAGCAGTAAGTTTAGAATGGAAATAATAGTGCACTCTCTACCTATCTTATTAATAACTAGCATTTGTCCGCAGTTTTGGCCACGTGGATCTCACACATTGTAGACGTAAAGGAAAATAACACAATTTCGTTAAGCTAGGACCCAGCGTGGTGGGTGAACGGTTAACGTTGTGGCCTCGCATTCGAGATGACGCTGGTTTGAATCCCCGTCCGGGAATCCATATTTGGGTTTTCCATGGTTTCCCCAAATCACTGCAGGCGAATGCCGGATGCTTTCTTAGAAAAGGCCATGACCGAATTCCTTCCCATTCATTGTCTCCAGTCCCATCCCGCCTCTAATGACCGTAGCCGTGGATGAGGCGTAAAGCAATAAGTTTAACAAAAAAGTGAAGCTGGGCATGAATGAGTCACGATGACTTTTGTTTTTAATTATTTAAATTTCCTTAGCGAGAGTCATGTTACTAAATAACCAAATTTACATAGTTAATAACAATATTACAACAATATTTATCTTTGATGTAGTGTGATCTTTGGCGCCTATTTCTTCAAGTTACGAAAGGAGTGTTTCATCTTTGATGTAGTGTGATCTTTGGCGCGAATCTGTTCAGTTAACTAACAGATTATAATGTATTGCTCCGTCCACCATTCAGTTAGGGTCATAAGGCATATTGAAATTTTTAAGTTAGACACTAATCTTTCAAACTGAGAAAACCCTATAGAGATCAGTTCGTTAGGTTTTGCGTGATGCGAGACATCCCAAAGAAACGGCCGAATATATTTATATATTTAGTGATATTTTCTTAATCTCAAGCGTAAGTATATTTACGAGATACCGATATTTATATGTTGCTGTTAAATATTCACATCCTACGGCCATACATTCTATTTTAATAGAATTATTTACATATCAGCAGCTATATCGTTCAATAAACTTTCTGGTAACATCATCTATGTTTTCTACAAAAACAACATGCACCTCTGTGAATAATAATGTGTACAAAATTCTTTCTCTAAAGGGAACATTTTAGAGGCGTTTTCATACTAATGAGATGTCCCACAGTTAACAAAAATTTTGTTCTCTGCCCAACTATGTCGGTACGCAATATCCTTAACCGTAAACACTGATCCCTAATATAAACAAGGTGATATAAACTATGCTATAAGCTGAGAGTTGTTTAGCGGCCTGGATATCGGTTTTCTGCAGATTTTTAACATTTCTTTCAAAGAGTGCCAGAAAGCTTCCTCAAGGTTATAAGAAATCTCTTCGTTTGATACTTTCGTTGTAATATGCTGTCTCGTCAACTGTTGGGTCGCTGGAGCAGGGAGTGTTGGCATCTAATGGGATGGAAATTCGCCAAATCGTATCCCACGGAAACCATATAAAACAAAAGTTTCAATGTCTGATCAAGGATTTACACCAGCATCCTTTCCAACGGTTCCATGGTTTCCCAAATCATTCCAGGCAAATGCCGGTATGTTTCCTTCAAAAGGTCATGGCCGAATTCCTTCCCATTCCTTCCCCCCCCCCCCCCCATCCTTTCCCGTCTCTAAAGACCTCGCTGTTAAAGAGACGTTAAGCAGTAAAAAAAAAAATCCCAAAGGTAGGCACGGATATTACCCATTATCTCGCAGAATAGTTTCTCCCATATGCAGAACTCAGTTATAGGTCAGCTAAATAACATTACAAAGTGATCGTAAGCCTGCTGCCATCACGTGGTGATCCGTTGTTCCTCTGCCAGGCCCAGCAATTAGAGGACTGACAGACTAACATTTTGAATACATTGATAAGTGGCAAGCATAGAATTCGACCATTGTTTTGATATGAGTTTCGTGTGGAAGAAAATCAGGGCTAATATCTGTTGCATATTTACATAACGTGACAGAGGTTATGTACATACCTATGGACTAACTCCATATGTGATACTCAGGTGCACTGGCGCTATCCTTGTTTGCTGAATGTTTAGAACTGATGCAGTAGCGTCTAGCTAACCATCACCAACAAGGGAATGGGGAAAGCGTGCTTTACAGTATGGCAACTTTCAATTCTTTAGTATGACGGATTCCGCATTCTACACAGTGGCGTAGCTACTATGGGGCTAGGCGGTGCAGTGCACCGGGGCCCCTACGCTCAGGGGGCCCCAAGCATAGCTCTGGGGGCCCCCAAGCGCAGTTCAGAGGCGAGCCTTCATGGCAAACTGACAACCTTTTTTTTTTCTTTTAGCTCTACAGTCGTCTAAGGGGGCACCGGGACACAGGAAGCCCCTCACTAAGGGCCCTCTCACTGCTCAGGGGGGCCCCAACCACTGCTCAGGGGGCCCCTAAGCACAACTCAAGGGCCCCATCCTCAGCTCAGGGACCCTTACCAGCAACACAAAGCAAAAAAAAAAGGTCGCCCATCTGGCCTGAGGGCCCAAAATAAATTTTTTGCACCGGGGCCTTTGTTGACCTAGCTACGCCACTGATCTACATATTGTAATACGCAATTTACAGCATCTGTGAGAAAGCCACTTGTGAGGGCAAGTTCGCGTTTCTCAAAACAGTCTAGGGGCTGAGAGGGAAAAATGTGGGTTGTTTGAACAAACGCCTTTTAAGATATCGCCCGGCGCCGCGGGATACCCTTGCACACCCAGGGCGGGGTTTGTTCGGCAAAGAAGCCGAACAGACACCTGCAACAACAGCTGGCCGCCCTAACGCGAGTCTGCTTTCAATATGTCACTGTCACTCGCCTAAAAGAATGTTTGTGCGAGAGAGAGTACCATACACAGACAGAGATGACTGCATTACGTGACGTCACTAAATGTTCTGCTCAATGAGAATCAAGAGGTATTCTGGAGGGAGTGTTGTGTGCTACAGCTGCTTTGAGTTCCTCCAATAGCGTAAAGTTTTATGTGAAAATGTTGCTAACATTTAGAAATGTTCGCTCACATGTCGGGTCATCTCGAGGAAGCGGGGGTTGAAGAGAATCTCTGGTTGGCTCCCAGAGACGGAAGGCGTTTCTGGACGGACCGAACCGAGCTTGCTTTCAAGTCGCCAACAAGAGTGAAGATTATTATTAGCGGCTGCACCTCGAGTTCCACCAGGTTCCAGACTTCCTGTGCGATGAGCAACTTCGTCTTGAACATACAAGTTATTTGTTGAACTTAGCAGTTTTGAGGTATGTGTAGGCGGACGATAGTAGCCATGTAGTTTCAAGTGATGGGAGTGACTTGCTGCGACCTCTAGAAACGGTAAAGGCAATACTGCTGTTCATACGTTTCTTACCGTATGCGTTATACTTTCATTGCCCTGCAACACCCTGGACAAAGAAATTTGTCTTATGAGATACTCATGTTCTACTGAACCATAGACACTGAGATCAAAGTCGTGTGCAGTTATTTTAATTAAATTTGTGATGAGTAATCATTTGTCTGGAGTAACTGGCGCCCATGGGTTAGCAAAAAGATACGCTAACAGTTGAATTGTATCTGTAAAATACCTTTGTTAATATTGAATTTTTGCAATCATTTACAAATTTGTTACTCCAGAAATATGTTGTATTCTAGATCATTTTTGTGATATAATTTCTTGACCCCAGTAATGTAGGGCGTTGGTGTCTGCTTGTAAACGAATTTTGGTTGTTTATTGAAGTAATTTTAAATGCACCACGTCCGGATTCATTTTACGTGTCAATTGTCAATAAATGTCAATTTATGATTTGCTTAATTTACGTAAATACATTGTTAAATCTCCCTATTCAACAAAACATAATCAAACTAAGTAACGCCAATTAAAACCCAAGTAAAAGACCCTCCCACTTCAATACTAACACGACTGAACTATTGTGATTTATTAAAACCTATTTAACACTAACTAAATGGACACAAACGTATCCACATACAACCCTTTCTACCCAGCAGAGCCCACATGGCAGCTTGCTATTGACAATCTCGCCGCTGCAGATGTCCCCGGCTGTGACTCTCGACTGTTTCAATGCGGTGATTACCTAAGACTCTTCCAAAATTGAGAAGAGAGCTGGTTGCTCCATGATTTTTATTCGATTAACCCCACTCTATTCCTTTTGTCTGGAGAGCGGCGAGACTCTATCACCAACGTGACTGATGCGGTCATAATGACTGCTTGCATCCTTTCTTGCGCTTGGTAACTGTAGGTTGCTGACAACCATGCTACTACTGCTCTGGCCATAGCCTCCTATCATTGCCTAACATTGCTCGCACGCCTGTATAATTTCGTAAGGTGATTACTGGGGGTCACCAGAGTTATGATATTTAATGGACAGAAATACACGGCTTAGCTAAGAATACTGCTACTTAGCAGGATGAAATACTGTGTAAGATGTTTCGTGTTGCCACTACTCAGTGTGAATTAGATGCGATGTAACTTACCAGCCATGCAACAGAGGAACAGCGCCGACAGCGCAACAAGCCGCAGGAAACGCTTCATCTGAAACAATAACGACTTCTCTCAGAAAATAAACCTAGATGATATGCACAAAGTATGGGCATTTTGTACAACACCGAATTAAATTTCTAGAAGCATGTCACATTTACACTAGCGTCTGGCAAGATAATTTCGTACCTTTTTACAAATTATTATTGACAGAAACATTTATAATGATGGTATTCAGCAACCACTGTGTAGATATCAGCACATTTGATGCTTCAATGTGTCTAGCTTCACATAAATATGTGAAGACGCGCACAGAAACTCCATTTTGTTATTATTACAATAACTAGTGAAGAGGTAGCAAGGATGAGGGGGAGAAAGGGAAGGGTGGGGGGGACGTGAGAAGGAAGGATGAGGCAGATGAAAGGGGGAGTGAGGCATGCGAAACGCGTGGGGAGAAGCTTTATAGAAGATTATTATTCAAATAGTACCTGTAAAAAAAATTTCCTGTAATTTTAAAACTTGGTGACCTATAAGAATGTATCAGTCTAATGTAGTAAAATATCTTCCTGAAAGTGGGAGATTCAAACCCAATCTTATTCAAATAAAATTCTAACCCTAAATGGAAAAAGTTTAAATTCTCACTTGTTGACCTCAATTGTCAAAACATTTCGAAGAACACTCTTTGCGACTGCACCCACTTCACGGTGCGTTAATGTTGGAAGCATTTTAAGGAGATCTTTGTAAGGATACACCGTCGCTTTCCACGTGATTCTTAATTGGACCTCATTTGACAACACATTCAGCTTCCAGAACAACATAGAGTCGTTTCGGAATAATAATGAGAACTTGTGAGTTTTACCATATTGCGGAAGATGAAAGTCCAAAGTGCATTCATTACTCGTACACGCTCACAAAGTTGAAACCGAGAGTGGTGGTGCAACGGTTAGCGTTCTGGCCTTGCATGGCGGTTCGAATCCCCGTCCGGGCATCCAGATTTGGGTTTTTCCATGGTTTCCCAAATCACTCCAGGCAAGTGCCGGGATGCTTCCTTTATAAGGCCATGGCCGAATTCCTCCCCATTCCTTGCCCCCCATCCTTTCCCGTCTCTAAAGACCTCACTGTTAAGAGACGTTAAGCAGTTTAAAAAAATGTTGAATGTACGACAGTCCCATATATCTCTTCTACCGGAGAAACTTTTTTTTAATACGTTAGATTCGGTAAAAAAAAAAAAAAAAAAAAAAAAAAAAAAAAAAAAAAAAAAAAAAAAAAAAAAAATCTCGTTTTCACTGTCTACGCAATACAGTCGAACTCTTTTCACTGATACGAGCATCAAGAAAGACAGATTTGAAAATTAATAAAAAGGACTAATTTATGGCTGAAAGGCCAGATGTGACTGCTCCATTACACTGTACCTGCGTGGAATGCTAACAGGCGACACAGTGAGAGGCTAATGTTAGGGAGAACGTCGCCATCCAGATTTCGATATTCCATGGTTTCCTCGAAATCTCTCCTGGTGCATGCCGGGATACTTCATTCAAAATTCCATGGCCGAATTCCTTCCCGTATGTCGGTTACATCCTTCTCTTGCTCCAATGACTTCTATGTGTTAAAAATACAGGCGGTCCGCATCATATAATACATCAGGACAGTGACTTCTTGAGAGATTTTCTGTGAAATTGAATTCCACAACACAAACACGCACTAGACGACTCGAAAATAATAACTACTAAGAGACTAGGTGTTCTTAATCTAAAGTGCTGACAGAAAATTGCATTCATCGACGAAACTGTAACCGAAACTAGTTTCTGGTTGTGTTGTGTCTGCATTGAGTGCTAGTGAAGTTCATACCCAGGTAGAGAAGCAGAAATTGCGGAGTATTGCTCCCAGCTTTAAATTATACGTGATGCACCCACCAGAAGTTTCAACTTGTCTTATGCGCCCAGTAAAATTTTCAGTTTTCCAGCACCATGGTTTTGAATTGCTTCGAATTGCTGACCCGCCTATCATCAGTTCACAGTACTTAAACCAACGGACACTTTTACCATCAAAAAATATCAATATTAAGGCAAAAGAATACACTTAAACAATTATCCTGAAAAAAAATCACAACAAATTTGAATACAGTGTAAAAAGGTAGATCTATTTCATAAAATGTATTGCAAAGATTGAAAGCTGATATCAAAAACGGAAGAATGGTTTGAGTCAATCCAGCATTCAACTGGATATCCAGACACCGTGGTTAACCGGAATCTGTACGTCAGGTTCCCACGTTCCCACCAAACTAGGTGGGGAAGAAGGTGTGGCCAACATTACGCAATGAAATTCCGAGCTCCTTCATGTAGCTGGAATACAGGTTGATGAATGTTGGTCGTTAAGCTTGTTATAAACTGGAGCTATAACAGCACATTTAAAGTAATATTGTGACATTGAAACCTGTTATCGCAATGTTTAAGGATCTACGGGTAATTTTAATACATTATGAATGAGAATAATATTTCAAAATATGGATTTTGATTGGTAAAAATATTGAATACGGTTGACAGTTCAGACGGGACAATATTTGAAAAAAAAATTTACCCGATGCTCACTCTTGTATAAAAATTAAAGGACAGCCACAGCAGTCGAATGTAAACTCGTTTCTCCGAGGGTGGAATTGAATGGGTGAATCCACCAAGTTGTAACATACATCTTCACAAAGTCATGAGGTAGAAGGACGATTGAACGTTTGCAGTTAGTAGAATTTTCGTTGGTCTTATTGGGATGATTACATTGAAACATAACACATAAAAACACTTTTTATCCAATATTACCAGTCGATTGAAATAAACCACTGTGCTTCGTAATTCTGTGTAAGACACAGTGTGTCGGTTAGTCTCAGCTAGATTCAAGATTAGCAGGTGAAAACAATATACCGTTGTTCTAAAAAAAAAAATCGAAATGAGATAAGAGCATGGATATTGGAATATTTGAACAGAATTTTTTACAAATAGTAAATCTATTTCAATAAATAGTTATCAACCTATTATTGACCGCAATTCTGTTTGTGATCACATTTCTTGAATGTTGACATTTTAGAGAATCTGATTATCAAATCTAACAAGAGGTAACGTGTGACTCCCATTTGCTTAAATCACTTCAGACTGATATACTGAAAACAAAAATCAGGTTTAAAACATATGATACATAAATTACAGAATCAATAGCGCTTTCTGCAGTGATTTACCTAAGCCTTCCATTTCTAAGATCTACAGACGTTGGTGTTTTGTCCGCAGTAGATCCTTATTTTTTTTTCCAACATTTGAATTCCCTTCGATAACAAAATAAACTTCGTGTCTTCGTACACATTTACCCTCATATTAAAGTTACAATAAAGTAATGTTACAGAGATTTATTTTTGTTGGAGAACAGTATTTAAAACAGCGTTCCCTTCCTCTTCTAGCAATTTAGGTGAAATTGATTGGTGGGCTTCATGATCTTCCAAGTCCGGCATTGACCCTAATCCTGTTTATCGATGCTATGAGCCGTCCAGTGGACTTATTTAGTGCTACAGTTTATCGTGTTGTAAGGCGGCTGGCAATTGCGCCAAGTGGGACAGTGGCTAACCTCGACCCACCGGCACTACTTTCGCACCGGTAGTACCCACCACAATGGACCATTGTGTCTGCCTCGGGTCAACACTCCCTGGCTAATTTCTGTAAAGTTGATGAGCTTATTTATAATGTTTTGGCATCATCATCAGAAAGAACTGAGAATCGTAATTTCCGCTCTTAAGTCAATCACCAAATTCAGTGACTTTTCTGCAGCTGCTTAGCGGAATCTGTATTCACGACTGTTAAACGTACACAGTGAAGAGCTTGCCGTACAATTAATAGTAACACCACCAATATAATGGAAATTATTGGTTTCTTATGTGTATATTATTGGCTTTCAGTTCCGTAGGTATTCAATCAGCATATGTAAAACGTACGTTACAACAGTATACAGTATTACGCACTTATTATGCTCGAATGGACTTCCTTCGGACCACGCCAAGCCATGATTCTCATCATAGCTCGTAATTAATAATTTGTCCAATTTTTTCACTGGGTATTTAAAACCACTGTCAGTTCCTAAAAACCGAAATCAGGACGGCTGGTACGCGGATGCCAGGACTCGTACCTGGTCCCATTGTACCTCCCCAATCCAGAGAGGTGACGCCTTATCGCACGTAGCCACACTAGTGGGTAATAGAATTATATTGGAAATCATCATCAACAGCTTACAGCTACTGGGTGGGTACGCTTTGTGCACAACACTCTCTACTTTCTTCTTTCTTCCCACCACCTCTCTGCCACCACTTTGGTCCAGACCTCTCCTCTCTTCCATACACACTTCTCCACTCCTTTCAGCCTTCCATTCCTTGGTCTTCCTCTGCGTCGTTTACCAAGAATCTTCATTTCGTGAATCTTCCTTGGTATTGCCTGCTCCTCCATTCTCTTAACAAGTTAGTCTGGCCTCTTCTATGATTTCCTGTAGGGGTTCCTCTTTTATTGTGTCTCTAATCATTTCGTTCCTTTTCCAGTCCCTTCTTGTAACAACTATCCTGCCTATTACAAACTTCATTTCACTTGCTTGTGTCCTGCTAATATCCCGCTTTTTCAGTGTTCAGGTTCAGCACTGTACGTTACGATGGCAACATATTATGAATGTAATTTACAAAATTCACTAAAACTTTGAGCACATCCAAATCGAATGTAAGTGACACTGTTTGCTCAAAACAAAATTTATATATAAAATAAAATTGTATCATCTAATACATACTCATCCCGTGTCTGCCCGCGCTAATCTGCCTCTGCGCATTCTAACTCCCTTCAAACTCAACATAAATTCTTCAAATATTGCAAAGTAAACCCAAAGCGTAAAATACAGAGCACATTCGTATTCCAGCTAGATTGACTCACGCGGCCACATTGACCGTTTTATTAAATAGTCTTTGTCGCTCTGTCTTTATTGCTTTGATGTCCCTTCACACTCAACAGAAATTCTTCAAATCTTTAGGGTGCAATACTGGTGAAGTTTGTTTTTCAGCTAGATCAGATGAAACTGTCATCATATGTAACACTAAAAATAGAACCCGCGTACACATGCTTACCATTGTTTAAAAATCACAGTTAAGATTTTTTTTCACACAACTCATCCTCATTGTACAAATACGAATATTCTACTATTTTAAATATTTTTATATGCCCGAGTAATACTCTGTGAGTCACTTACAAAATACTTGCTCAAAATAACTTTTACATGTTAAAATGCCAACTGTGTCTATGGGCGGATATCAGAACCATAGTTTTATTTTGTTACTTACAATTATTTCAAGATACTTATCAGATGTAATTACAAAGGCCTGACTCTTTTAAATATTTTGCTATCGCTTTGTATGTATCCACAAGTTTAGTTCCCAACAGCGTGTTCACTGATATTTGGAGAGGGATGTTTAATATTATAATATTTCTAATAGACAATGATTAATTAAAGTTCCTTTTATCGTCATCATGCAAGTAAAATAACACATCTGATATTTCTTCTCTAACTGTCGCACAGGTAGATGAGTATATATCTTTGATTTTGTGAGAATATTACCGTAGGACCCGCCCCGTTGGCTTGGTTGGTTGCGGCACTGTGATCGTGTCCGGCGCTGACACGGGATTAGCTGGTTCCAGGTCTGGTGTCTGGAAGAATCTTTCATCAGCAGGACACGGCAGGCAGGGTAGGAGAATTGAAGGTGCACGGTTCCCATTCACCAGATTGTGCGCTAAAGTTCTGGGTTAAAGGGTTAAAACTCAAACCTCTCCGTAGTGTGTATCGAGTAAGGGCATACGGCACTGTTGTTGCTAATTCATCTGTCGGAAGCCCGGAGGCTTCGTAGGTGTGTTTCGGAAGAGTATGCCTGCCTAGTTTCGCCCTCTCCATTCTTCATCACTCCTTTCATGCAACTCATAAACACACTGTACTGAGTGAACACAATATCACAGTCAATCAAACCAATAATACGAACACACAATCGATAAGGAAACGGGAAACAAACCCAGTTTATCTACCATGATAACCACCTCGGCATGACGTGATAAGAAGAAGGTAATCGTAAGAGGGAAGCAGCCTAGAAGTAGCGTTATCTTCATGCTATTTTCTGCTCACCTAAGTCATTACAGTCATAGTCGTTTAAATTATCTGTTCTGTGAGTCTTAAGCCCATGAAAGTACTAAACAAACAAAAAAGCAATACATTTTATCTTCTATTGATGAATGTGAATTTTTTGTGCCTTATCAAATTCATCTTACGTTGAAACTCAATCTGAAAGTACTTTTCATGGTGTTAACTTGGTAAGTGAATAAAGACAGAGACTTACTTCCGCATTTATAGTATTATTCCTGCAGATTACAAACACACACACTGACTGCGAACAACCCCTGAGGAATCATTATAACGTAAAAAAGTGTACTCCTACAGCATTGCAAGACTACCTACTATTTGCCTCGCATTGAACCCCTAAATTTGTGATATCTACAGTTTAACATTTAATCCGAATAACCGACGGCCCATGCGTGACTCTTACGATCAAAAACAATTTTTTAAAATCTTTGCCTACACTGAAATTTGAACCGAAGACCACGATCCAAACAGCAGTAAGCAAGCGCTTTAAGCACTGAGCTACCAGACCGCTATATGGAAAGACAGTACAGAGACCTACACATCCTACGTGTCTGTCTGTCACCGTTCAGTAATTTTTCGAAATTATAAGACAACATGTATTATTTATACAGAAAATTATGAACCACATGTTGACAGTACTTTTCTCCTTGTTTCAAAGGATAAGTGTGCAAACGTTCATCGAAATCGGATGAAAACTGTGGATTTGTATGAAGAACAAACAAACCAAAAAACATACATACTTATATAGATGAGAAATTTAATTTTTCCAATGCACTATATTCTATAGTTCTGCACAAATCATAATTGTAGTAACTGTAAGGAAATTTGTTGGATGGCAGCAGGCGACTACCGGGATGATTCCTCCAAAAGTCGATGGTCGAATTATTTCGTGTTCCTTACCTCCACTTCTTTCCCCCTCTAGCAGAAAAATGAAATCTGGATGGTCGGACGGGGATTCGAATGCATGACTTCACCAATCACATTGGAACATACCCAATTGGAACTGTATGAGTCGAATTTACATACAGCATTCATAACCTCAGCAACAAGGCTAAAATTTTTATGGTAGAAGTCTTTAATAATAAGTTTGTTATGATCTTCCAATAACCGTAAATAAAGGAAACTAATGTCGAAACTACTTATGATGGAGTATCGGTTAGTTGCAAAAGAAATTTCTTAAGAGAAACAGTCTAACAGTGAAACGTTCCCAATGGTTCTCTTGTCTAATTATGCAATGAATTATCTTCGCTGAGCTTCGTGAAATAAGATTGACCCCGATTCGCTTCTATCAATAACTTCTGTACTTTCCACCGTTAGTACCGTCCTCTGTTTGGAGAAACAGCAGAATAACTGGCATGAATCATAACCTGAAAAATAATTCTTTACAGTTTTATATCCTACTTCTTCTCACTTTGCAAGAAATGCCCTTCACGAAATAAATTTAATTGCGTCACGAGTAAATCGCTTTGGATATGAGACAGAAGTTTTGCGTTCTTAGAATCTTATACAATCTCACGAAACAAAAAATCGTAAAATAGACAGGCTTGATTGGAAAAGAGTAATTGGCGGGAACCAATACGTTATTAGTGTAATGATTCTTTGCATAGCAACAAAATGCAGAATATATGTACCAATTAACTTATTTTGAAGGTAACGATGAATTTCCTAACAAATGACATGCACTAATAACGTAATACTGAAACACGGTTGTAAACGCATACTGAAAATAAAAATTAAAATAATTCTAAAGCACGCTCAGAGGTTTGTCAGAAATTACAACAAGCAGAAGCGTTGACACTGTATTCACATCTAAACAGCAACAGAAGAAATCTAAACCTAAAAAATATATAATAAAATGACTTTCAGTTTTATTTCATAGACACTATTATATTAATTCTCGTCTTCCATTTCTTGGTTTACCCACCGATTTCTATTGTGGAATAAGGTTATTATAAAATGTTTCCAATTATGAACTAGGTCTCCAGCCAAAATTTCCTGGTTCCAACAGTATATCTGTGAAGTTTTTTCGATGAGAAAATTTTTTTATATATTTTATAGGAAATCAAGTTACGGAATTGAGCAGCTGATACCGTAAAACTGCATAATGTTCGTAATCTAAATTATCTTCATATCACAGTGGTAAATTATCCAGAGCTCAGAAGGGGTAATAAGGGGAAGCAGACCTGTTCAAGAAAGTAGAAATTCTAACATTGGTGACAGAGTAAAAATACACATTCCTAATCATGAATTCCGTTCTTTTTGAAACAAGTGGTAAAATACACAGCGTAGGTACCAGAATTAAAAAATTACATTACCAAAAATACAAGCAATAATATTTTTTTCAAAAAAAAAGATACTAAGGGATACACATCTTCAGCAGCGTCCCAGTAAATCTTACTTTTTTGCAGGGTATTATATTAAATTCGATAAAGAAATGAAGAAATCTTTAATCGGCAACCTGAGATCCAAAGAAGATTTTTTTCAAAGCAGCTACTAAACAGTTGCACGTATCTTGCAAAAGTGCAGTTGCAGTTGAATAGCCTCATGGTTCGGTGTATGCATTGTTTTCCTTATTTAAATCATTTTATTTTGACTTGAATCCTTTCACATCTCGCAAGTCCATCGCTTTTACTGTGATGTACAGAAAACTACCGCCTTCTGTAGTATCGCATAACTGTTCACATGAATTTTTAAACAGTAATGAAACAATGGTATCGCATTTGTTCAACATTGCAGTAAACTATTTTAGTGCAAAACGTCTGCAAAAGAAATATTTTATGAGAGAATATTACTGAGCTGTAGATTCGCTACTGATTCTCAAAAACTTAATGCTAAATTTCAGACAATGAAGACTGGCATTATTTTTATATTTCCTGCAAAAAAAACCTAACCGGTAGCTGCGTTTTCTAAAGCATTATCTACTTGCTTTCCAGATTACCTGCTTTTTAAATCAACTGAGAAAGGAATGTAATTAAAACTGCAGAGAGAGAGAGTGTCCATCATAATACACTGTTGTTGTTGAGTGAAACTAGAAGTGGCTCTCACAGTTCTCTCAGGCTGTGTGAATGTGAGAGGTGGATACAATGAGCAACCTGTGCTTATCATAAGCACAAACTTTTACCCAGCAATTAAATCCTGGAAACAGCACCCTGTTCTGGAGAAGACAAGTTCCGACGACAGACGCATAGAAGTGAAGTCTTAACACTAACTTTAGCATTTCCTTGTAACAGGAAATTACGTTCTGCCTAGTTTATACACCTGTGCGGAGATAATAGATCGATGATGCTCCAGCCGGTTTGTGATTTTCACTAGCAACTCTTCGTTTGCTGAAATGATCCATACTTTATGCATCGGAAAAGAGACTTTAGTTACTTGTGTATTTTCTACACTGGTGACTGACTAAGTGGTTCTTAGCAGAACGTGTTTTACTTCAAGACTATTTCAGTCTTTAACAGCTCGGAGGAAAGACTAATTATAGGCATCGATACAAAATTGTTGATTGTGAATTAGGATGACAAGTAGCACCAGTGGCTTAAGGATTAAATACAAATTAAAACCGAAGAAGAAATGGTAAAGCACAAAAAGTATCAACAGCTTGAGATTAGAAAAGACCTACGCGTAAAAGAAGAATTTCTTGGATTAATATTAATCCAAGGATAGTTCCAGAAAAGAAGGATAAATTTTTCACGGCTCTCATCTGCGAAAAAAATTTTACTTTGGAATGGAACAATGAACTTTTTTAAAAGTCAGGTCTAAAATACTGATGCAGAATAATAAACTTTTATCCCTATAAGAATTACATGGCTACGATAAAAGTTGATACTGATGGGAGACAAGCGTCAAGTCTGACTCAGGACAAAGTGAAAAGCATTTTTAGATTGTTTGCTGATGATGCGGTTATTTATAGGGAAGTAAGGAATTTGGCCGATTGCTTAGAAATTCAGCGTGATCTGGATGTTATTTTGGCTTGGTGCGCTGAGTGGCAACTTACACTAAATTGTAAAAAGTGCAAGACAATGAGCATAACTAACAAAAAGAATCCAATTGTTCAGAAATACGAATTAAACAATACAGTTATTGATATGGTTGATTCTATGAAATATTTGGGAGTAACAGTACAAAGGCACATGAAATGGGATATACACATAAATTCTTTAGTAGATAGAGCTAATTCTAGGCTGCGATTCATAGGTCGAATCTTGAAAAATTGTAATGAACAAAAAAAGGAGACAGCATACAAATCTCTTATGCGTCCACATTAAAATATTGCCGTACCATTTGGGATCCGTTTCGTAAGAGGTTGATCGAAAGTATAGAGAAAGTACAGAGAAGAGCCGCTCGATTCGTGGCCGCTTGGTACAGTCCTTATGAAAGCGTTACTGAACTGATTAGTAGACTAGGCTGGGAGTTTCTGGTAGATAGACGACGCACGTTTCGTTTAAACTTATTGGTAAACATGTGTACTGAAATACTTCTTTCACCAACCTATTTGAGCCGGAATGACAGGAAAGATAAGATAATATAAATAAGGTGCCGCACTGATTGTTATATGAATTCTTTTTTCCCTCGTACCATTAGGGATTGGAATGCACAAGAAAGAGATCAGCTTTGGTGCTGAGCACCATCTGCCACCCACCATTTTGTGAATTACAGAGTATATATGTAGATGTAGATAATAATCTGTTTCGGAAGAAATTAGTGACACATAGGATAAACTGAAACGAACAACGCAAAAGAATACTGGGTACTCCTGGACAGAAGACAGCATTTACCGATGTTTACGGAGAACGTAGATTCGTTCTGTCCAGTTATCCTGATTTCGGTTTTTCATTGTTTTCAGAAATCACTCCAGGCAAATATCGGGATGGGCTCTTTGAAAGCACATTAAAGAATTCCTTCATCTTGTTTTCCCCAAATCATTTGTCTGCTCTAATATTCTCCAAGTCAACAATCCGATTAGCGATGGCAATAAATATCGATTGGGAGGTTTGACTGATATTTCAAACATTTTCTTTAATGTAGAAATATGGAAGGAGAAAAGTTTTCTACTTTCAAAATGAAATTTTTTGCAGCAATCTAGATTTATTGTGATTCAGTTTTGAAAGACGGCCCTGGTACTGATGAAAACTATACAATATTTTTGAAGTGAAACTTTTTTGAGCTCCGTAGGGCTTAAGTGCGCATGTGCTGTAACGTTCTTCGCGCGGGCACTTAAACGTTAAAGCTTAATTTACGTTAACACACTCTGAAAATCATTTGAAGACATCAGACATCATATTTACATCCAACTGAGTCGCCATTATTACGCAGTGAGACATGCACCAGTGGTTTCAGCTGCTTTTTTGTTTGTTTATATTCGTCCGATGTAGATGGTTTCATTATATTCTCTGATCGCTGTTACAGTAAGAAAATAAATATTGACTCTGATTCGTGCGATAAAAGCTTTCATTTTCATGCAGAAATATTAGCATTGATCTTTACAACAAAGGGAATGTATTAGTTAAGCTTTTAAAAATTATTTAAGATATGAGCCAGAAATCTTAGTTCAATCCATCGTTTATGACGGGCTTAGAAGCAAGTTATTAAAGAAAATTGTTCATAAGAACAGTCATCAGATAATTTTCTGCAAGACGTTATCCGATATAAAAGACTTAAATACAAAATTTAGACTAAGCCTAGATGCAATAATCTAGCGAAATGTGCTTTAAATTTTTAATAATTTTCATTTGCTTATGAGAATAACTTGGATAAAGAAACTATTTACTATACAAATACAACATGGTATCACTGTTCGTCCAGTCTAGTGTGAAAAAAAACTAAAAAAATACGCAGAAAAATACATAGAACTTTCACTTCTTACACCTGTACACACCGATACAAGCACCAGATTAAAAAAAAAAAAAATACAGTAGTGTTACTCATAATGGGTGTAAAGGAAAGCATGGACAATTTCGTGGAACTTGATTTGAAGAAACTGGAAAGAAATTACCTCAAGTGGATAGTCTGATGGCACAAGTAGTTATTGGCCTGGATATGATCACGAAACCAATTTTTCGTCTGGCTAGACAGTAAGGACAGGTAGCTAATGATATTCAGTCAGGGTACAGCGAAAGCTCAGCCCGGGCGTGCCGTGACAGTCGCTTTCGCGTGCTCTACCGGAGAAAGTGCGACAAAGCCAAATTTACACTACCACGTGCTTATGTATCCCACGCACTACAACGACTCTTCCGGCCTCACTGCCATTAGCTTTAAACACTCTCACTTACTAATACACAAACTATGCGGCTACAACATACTGACAGCCTGTTACATTTAACATTACCATAATGTTTTGGTGGTAAGCAGTATTACGAAATTATGAAAAATCATTCATTTTATCTCCCTCTCTCTCAAGTAACTATATTGCACCAGTTAGAAGAAACATTGTTCTTAATTTAACTGCTCAGTAAAATTAATTATTATTTTTTTTTTTTTTTTTTTTTTTTTTTGCTTCTAGCTTTACGTCTTGTAGACGTGGAAAACATTAGAGGCGAGAAAGGACGGGGGGCAAGAGACGGAAATGAATTTGATCACGGCCTTTCAAGGAACCATCCCGGAATTCACCTGGAGTGAATAGGGGAATCCATGGTAAACCCAAATCTGGATGGTCGGACGACAATTCGAACCCGCGTCTTCTCGAATGTGAAGCCAGAGCGTTCCCGCTCAATCACCAAACTCGGTTTCACTTTGTTCAGTGCTTAGAGGATAGCAAGAAAGAGAAGAGAGATTTGGCTGTGCTGCTGGATAGATCAGCCTGGATTGAAGATAAATGCCAAAAAGTGTCAACTTGTAAGATATATAGATTGAAAAATAAAGCTTGTATAGAGCATACTATGTACGAAGATTTTTTGTTTTACGAGGGCTGTCCAGAAAGTAACAGACGTTTTGACCTGGCACAACAATGGGTGCTCCTAGCGCCGCCATCTTGGCGTCAGACTGTTCATACATTCAGTACGCAACCAGCCGTGGTAGTTTGCACATCGTTCCTATCGTACTTTGAATACAGTAGAGTGTTAAAATGAGCGCTGCAATTAAAAATCCCGCCAGTTGTGAAGTGCGAGCTGTAATACGGTTTTTGTTGGCGAAAAATCACAAACCAATTGAAATTTATCGCCAGATTTGTGATGTGTACGGCAAAGGAATAATCAGTGAAAGCCGAGTGAGGCAATGGTGCATTGATTTTAAAAATGGTCGAACCAATGTTCACGATGAGGACCGCATGGGTAGGCCTAGTGTTGTGAGTGATGAACTGGTGGTGAAAATCAACGAAAAAATCCGTGAAAATCGTCGTTTCACGATTACGGAGCTTTCAGAACATTTCCCCCAAATTTCACGGAGTTTAGTTCATGAGATTGTGGTTGGTAAACTTGGTTACCACAAATTTTGTGCTAGGTGGATTCCGAAAATCTTAACAGAAGACCACAAAAAACAGAGACTTGCAGCAGCACTAACTTTTCTGGAAGACTACGCCAAAACAGGAAACCAAGTTATCGATCGTATCGTAACTGGCGACGAGACTTGGGTAAAGCACGTCACCTGTGAAACAAAACGGCAGTCTATGGAATGGGGACGCACGCACTCGCCCAAGAAACCGAGGAAGTGTCTGCAAACGCTGTCAGCAGGAAAAATTATGGCTACTGTATTTTGGGATGCTAAGGGTGTGATTCTCGTTGAATTTCTTGAACGTGGCCAAACAATCACTTCAGAAAGGTATTGCGAAACACTCAGAACATTAAGACGCGCGATACAAAACAATCGTCGGCGAAAACTCAGTGAGAAAGTTTTGTTTCTCCACGACAACGCTCGTCCACACACGGCCAATCGTACCCAAGAGCTCTTGGTTGGTTTTGGATGGGAAGTTTTCAATCACCCGCCGTACAGCCCGGATTTGGCACCGAGCGACTACCACCTGTTCCCGGCGATGAAGACGTGGCTCGCAACACAACCGTTTGAAACTGGCGCTCAACTGCATGCCGGTGTAAACCAGTGGTTGAAGTCTCAGGCGGCAAATTTCTACAGAGAGGGTATCGAAAAGCTTGTACCACGTTATTATAAGTGCCTTAATTTAAATGGCGATTATGTTGAAAAATAGCCTAAGAGTTTACCTCTAAAATGTATATAATAAAAATCGTTTTTTTCACTTTGTTTATTTTTTATTACAAAACGTCTGTTACTTTCTGGACAGCCCTCGTATTTATAGCTTTACGACTTTTCGACGTCGACATCATTAGAGGTGGGAAAGAACTGGAGCAACGAAGGAGAAGGAGTTAAGTCATAGCCTTTTGAAGGAACCATCCCGACAATCTCCTGGAGAGATTTCGGTAACATTGGAAACCCGAAACCTGGATGGCTGGGCAGGGATTAGAACCCTCGCTCTCCGGAATAAGGAGAGTTGATGGTTCATGGTATGAAATGTAAATATTTTGTCATATTATTTTTTAATAATTTTATCCGGTCAAGACATATAGGAGAGGTGTTAGGGGAAAAATTCAAGCTCTTGTATCTGTTACAGAAGGTTACAGAGATTACGCCAAAGGAATGAAAAGGAAGTGGACTGTGAAATATTGGCCAGGTGTTAGTTTTAATACGACTATATGGTTGGAGACGCAAGTTTCTGAAATCAAATATAGGTGCTGGAAGGAGTACATCTAAGGGCAGCTCGATTTGTCTGTAGAAATTAATCTCGGTAATAACTGAAATGATGAAGGAGCTTAATTGGAAGTCATTGAAAGGTAGATGGGTTAAGAATGAACTTGCTATAAATGAGGTGATGAGGCCTTGATGAATATTTGGAGAACAATGAGAAGTAGGTTATCGAAGGGAAGAGACGTCCATGAACATTGATTTCAGGCTTAAGGGAGTGGAATAATTCTCATTTGTAGGAAATGGAGTTAAGGAATGGAATAAATCATAGACGTATATGCTGAATAAATTACAACAAATACTCAAAGAATTTGAAGTCAAGGTTCGTGTAATGGACAAACAGATTTTTACGGAAATTTCTCCAGAAGAGAGGTGGATATGTATTTGGTATACAGTGGCAATGAAGCATGCACTGATACAATTCGTTTTAATACGTGTATGAAAAGAGGTGGCTATGATTATAAATTAGCACTTGACGTAGAACATAAAACCGTGGGGAAGTTTTCATTTTTACAGTTATGAGTCGCAATATGTTATATACATAATTTATGATCGCTGTTTGAAACATCTATTATTCCTTCAATGGCTTAAATGATTCCAATCATAAATTGTTCATCAACCTAGTTTGATAAATACTCTGAGGTAAGTTGTCCCAACACCCCTTAGGTGGTCATGTTTAAAACTGCAACCAGTTAACTGTATTTACTGTGTCCCCTAATTACATATTAATAACAAATATCTGATGCCTGCCGTATTGAAATAAAAATAATAAAATACAACTAACATTCCTAGACGGTGTTTATATGGAAATTATTATCTATCTATGTGGCTACAGTTGATGAATAATTTACAAAAGATACATTTTAAAACTTAATTAGCAAATTAAAATGAAAGCTATGTTGAAATGCTATCAGATATATTGTATTTGATATGGAATTAAAGGGAAACATTTTTTTAAAGGCCAGAGTAGAGGTTGCCACAACATGGATCTTTCCATAGACTTAATTTCAAACTAGTTTAAACTTTATGAAATCAACTGTAATTAAAGTCTTTCCTGAGCTATTTTGTAGACCAGGAACGGTAGTTAAGAATTCACCTCAAACAAAACTCCAAAAACTATGAAATCGAGTCGCTCGGCTTGGATCGTTTCTTATTTCTGTCGGCTAGGATATTAACAGAGGCTATTCTGTCACAAAAAGCAAGTTCATGTGAGAAAAAAGAAAGTAGAATAATGGGTCTTTCATGGTTTTGTGATATAGCAAACGGAACGTTTAATCCTAAAATGTGACACCGCTCGAAAGACATAGGTATATTTCACTGTTAAACTTACGTGGGATATAACGTTATTGGATTTTTTTTCGGAATGTAATGCTGCTCGCTGCAGATGTTTTATTAACTCGTGTCGGAAGGCGTTTTCAAGACAAAGTGGAGATTTCTACAACAACTGTCATTTCCTGTTGTGAAACTCTCGTCGCAGATTGTGAGATAGGCTCATTTCTGTATGTCCAACATGGCGCACTGCGCTCCAAACAATACAATTGCATCTAATCTTGAAACTTTGCTTCAGTTTCCCTATTGTTCGAAGTCTCAAGGTTCCAGAGGTCGTTACTCCCTGCACTATGACTGCATCCCAATAGTTCTTTTCTACATGTAAACGATTTTAAATAAAGCAGAATCCTTACCTAAGAACTTCAGTTGCTTCAAAACTTTGATAGTATGTATTATGCATTCCATTCAGATTTGATAATTTCCTGTAACATCAGCCCCATGAATACGCTTTTTCACATATTTATACCCCTTAGATATATTCTAACACGCCTGTAGTTAATACTTAGGAATCATCTGTTGGTTCGAGCTGATATCATGGCTAAGCAGAATACAGTTGCTATTAATTATCATCAAGTGGGTAACTTACAACATTATAAACACTCAACGTTGCGTATTTAAAGATCTGCAAAGTAGAAAAAGATTCTGAGAAATTTGAAATAGTCCCAAAACTAAGTAACCGCTATGTAAATGCAGGAAATAGGTATGAAAAAGAGTATAATTAACGAACTGATATGGGCAAAAACGATGTGGTAGGAATGTCTCCTCCAGAATTACAGCCTTTTATAAACTTGGGCAATGTATTACTAAGACAGTGAGGTTTTGTTACCGACTGCCCAATAAGCCTCTGCCGTAGCCGCCTAAACTAGCCGATAATCCGGTTTTGTAAATTGTAGGGTTGAATTATATTAAATTAAATTTGTGTTATGGCCACCATCAGGTTATAGGTGAACATATTTTAATTACAGCGCTACAGACAAAATGGCGGTTATCCCACACTGTGGTCAGATTGCATCGTCCAGTACCCGCTCGTCAATGTGTGCCACCCTCTTCTACCAATTGCTTCCGCATTCGCATCATTGTCGTAATGTCACGGGACGACAAACCTGTTTCTCGGAGACCAATCATTGTGGCACTTCGGAACTCAATAACACGTTCATATCTAGTCTTTGACGTTGACAAGGCATGCCAAAATCTCTTGCACGTTTGCACGTCGTTTGACGGCTCTGCAACGACTGAGCGAGACGTAACATTGACCTGTCCGAGAACACAAAAGTGGGCGCTGCTGGGCCTTCGTGCACGATTATCCCTTTACGCCCCAACCCTCACGATCGTGAGGGTAAGGTATGACCTTATACTTTTATTTTCCTGGGGGTTGAATGTAGTTGCAGCCGGAAACGTACAATCGTGAGGGTTACTCTAGATCATTTTGTACCGCAGGACGCCAATAGATCGCAGCTTCGTCCACTCTGCGA
This sequence comes from Vandiemenella viatica, assembly GCA_031002005.1. Lineage (NCBI taxonomy): Eukaryota > Metazoa > Arthropoda > Insecta > Orthoptera > Morabidae > Vandiemenella > Vandiemenella viatica. The sequence continues at coordinate 248,979,409 of CM061921.1, forward strand.
TATTGTTAGGCTCTTTTGTCTTCCAGTGTCGTTGTATGAGATGTTGTGGCTTCGTTTTATCTGTAGCAGATGTGTAAATGTATAATTCTGAAAAAGTGCTTAGATTCAATTTGTACCTGGACATCCCTAAGTATCTGTGTATTACCGAAATATCTATTTTGTGTGATTATTGCGTCTGTGGTGCATCAAAGTGTCTCCACCATCACAATCGTGGGGTTAGGCATTGCTGCAGTCTTCATTGACCTTCTGTGGTCCGCAAATACAACCTGAACATAGGTGGAGTTGATGTTTGTGACCAGCAGATGGAATGCTATAGATTTGCACTTTGTGGACCTCGCTGTGGTAAATTCATGTAACCAATACATGTCAAGCATCAAAGGGAACAATATTCCAAGAAATGAACAAAAAGATCTACTATAGTTCAAATAATTACCAAATTATTTTATATCTACGCAAATGTTATTTGATGTTATTATATGTTTCCACAGCAGATGGACTGCCTGCAGTTTCTCCTGTAGATAGAGGAGTATTAAGTGATAGTGAGACTAGACAAAATGAATTTCCTGTATTCAAAAAGTGTAAATTATTTAATCCAACTGTTAAGCTTGCGTGGAGTGATAAGCGTTATGATAGATATGAACTTTTTCCAAGCGCTGACGATATTCCGGCACCACGTACTTGCAGATACGAGCCATGCAAAAGTCGCAGCAAAATGCGGTTCGAAAAAGAAATGTATAGTAGTGTCTATCGAAGGACAAGAAATGATTAAAGGACTTTCATATTTCTCACAATTAAAAACCAAGAAGACAAATATCCATTTAAAACAACTACAACAAAAGTTGGACTTAAAAATTAAATAATGTACATTTATGAAAGCACAATAAGTTTTGTGCACTCTAAAGTATTTTGTGTTAGTATTTAGCTGACCCTCACGATCGTGACGGTGCCCCCCTCCCAAAATTTTGAACTTGAGAATTTTTTTCTTATTTTTCTAGTAACATTTAAAGCCAAACAAATTACAAAAAGCATTGGGAAATGAGATTTTTTAAAAATTCTTCAGGTCGTAAAGGGCTATGGAGTAATTTAGACAATTCCTTCAGGCTGTGTTCAGTTTTCACAAACAGTAGTGTATAAACACAACGTAACGACAATTCTCTTAGCTTTTTTTCAGTATTGGCACCACTGACAAGTTTTTTTTTTTTTTTTTTTTTTTTTTTTTTTTTTTTTTTTTTTTTTTTTTTTTTTTAAATTCTTCATGAATCTGTCTCGTACTAAATCCCTTCGTCCAGCAATTTGTTACAAGCGAGCGAAGAGCAGATAAAAACAATTTAACATTTACGAAACTTAAAGAAATGTGTCATTAATTTATCTGTCTCATATTTCTTGTAAATATTATTTTTGTGTAATCTGTAGAATCCCTGATAAGCAGAGTTATAAGTGGTTTGGCTTCAATAAAAAATACGCCCTAAATATATTGTTTTCACGCATTTAATTGTTATTATCCATTAAAAAAACGTCATCCTAACTACAGCTTTAAAACATTTAAAATAGTTTTGGAGTAAGTAACTACACTCAAGTGTAAGCTCATACAACGCTTCAATGCCGACACAAAAAAATGGCCCAAAAGTCAGAGACAAATGTACTAAGGTTTTTCAATGTTTTAGCATATTAATAAAGCATGCTTTATTTAACCACAAACTCAGAGAAAATCTAATTGATCTCTACTAATAACAGTTGCCTCTTGAGTTTGTAACAATTTAGTAAAGCGAAAGCTTAAGATTTCCAGTCCAAGCAAGTGTTAGTGACTGCCATATCTGAAGACTTATCAACCTTAATTTCTATTACTGGAATTGCTTTTATGATGCGACCAGAAGAATGACATGCAATAATTTATTTTCTACTGCCTCAGAAGCACTAGAAAGGGTGGCAAAGGATCGTGATAGACATCCGTTTAGTTACGTTTAGCATCTTGTAGTTCTAAACTATGTGAGGCGAGAAAATTATGTTGGCAATGATACCGGCATTCACCGGGATTCATTTCGGGAAACTGATATCTGGATAACTGACCTGAGTACCGAAGCTGCGTTCTCCGCTCATCCATCGGGATCGGTGACTCAAATCATATAAGATAATGAAAAACTAAAATAAAAAGGGTTTTCTAGATGATCTAAGGAAATTGCCACTGGAACGTGTGCTCCATCACAAATAAAAATTAAATTAAATTAAAAATAGAATATAAACGAAAGCTGATTGCATTTACACTGGCGGAAACAAAAGGCCTTGGGTGCCTGTTAGATGATCATTAAATGTATAGCTGATAGTATAACTTATCAATTTGTTGATGAAGTAAATATTCAGTTTACAATCTTCGAGAAGCTGTACAACTCTTAATGAGGTTAAATCCCATAAGTATCCGGGCGTAACAGTACAAAAGAACAACAGTTCGGTTGTAGGAAAATCTAATTCTAAGTTGCAGCTTCAAAGTACCAATTTTCATGAATTATAATGTTTGTACAAAGAAGATACCGTGTAATACTCACGCGGGTCATTATTTGCAATCCAGATGTGCTGCATGGAATCCTCATCAAAATCATTGATTTCTAGGCTTAAAAAATTAGAGAGAAGAACCGCTTGCTATGCAGACCGCTGACTGTAGCCCTTATCAGTGACTCAGTGTCGAGGTTTAGGACTGGGATTGACTGGTGGATTCGCAAAGTAGTATCCGATTAAATTTACTCACAAACATTCCAACACCGACCTTTATGTACTGCTGCGGAGAAATAATTCACCCGCAAAACTGAAGAAAGCAGTGAATATAGAGATCAGACAGGAAATGTGCCGCATATTTATACTTAGTCCTACTTCCGTTGTTCCGTTGGAGGTTGGAATAAACAGAGGAGCGATTAATCTCTGCCATCCACAGATCTGTGAATTGCAGAGTATAGATGTAAAAAAATAAATTATTTGAGATGTTTCACTCCATCGTCATCGTTCCATCATTTTCATGGAATTTGTATTAAAATAGCAGAGTTCTCCCATTCCTTCCTTCTATAGCTCAACTCGGCAGTATTGTCACCACGCCTTTCGTGAAACTAAGAGCGTTTACGTAAACGACAGCGAAATATTATAAGGACTTAAGTAACATGCTGCAGTTTGCCAGCAGAGCACTAAAGCAGAACGGTCACTGAACGGGATACTTACAAGACGTCTCTGCTCTCTGGAATGTTTTTATGTCACAGGTCCAAAACTTTCTCCCCGTCTGGCTCATTCTCCTCAGCTTGTTGCCTGCTCCACAGTAACGCTGTCCCCACTGTACTGTGATCATCAAAGTGACAAAAGTTGACTCGCAACCTGACATCACACAGTTCATGGTTTCAACTATATATTACTAGAACGCACTAAAATGTAACTGATCTCAATTCCATCAAGACATTTAAGTTTACTCTTCAAGGAGCCCCAACGAAAAACATATACTACTTCACATTGTTGAGTAACTTTATTCAGACCATCTGTGTGCACTAATAAATCTGCCCTGTTCAGTTCAGAATCTTATCATAGTTTAATGCAGTGTTGTTGCAGGCCATTTTTCCGCAGTTACTCAGTAAATTAAATGATAAAATAACGACGATGCAACTGTTTTTGTATGCTTTAATGCCGTACTCGTTTTGCCGCACATCGAAGCATCATCAGCGACGAATCTATGTTGCAATTTTACATTTAGTTTTCAAAATTAGCATATAATGTTTAAAAAAATTCTAAATTGAAACATGTTTTGATTCTTTACAACTTACTGCTTACAGTGGTGTTCTCAGGGTCGTAACCTAACATCTCTGCTTTTTCTCAAAGCATCTTACCGCTAAAGCTATTTTACACACCTAAGCATACAACACTTGAGTAATATGGCTTTAGCGGTAAGATGCCTTGGGAAAAAGTATAGATGAGAGGTTACGACCCTGAGAACATCAATGTAAATAGGAAATTGTGAAAAATCAGAAAATTGCATTGGCATTATTTTTATAATTTAAATTATCATAGTTAATTTAAAGCGTTCTTGTAACCGGCCACAGTAAAAAATCTGAATCTTTGTGGCATTGTTCGCCATGTCGTGTAAGTAAACGTTTCAATTCTCCTTGCTACCTGCCTTTCTCGTGACCTCCAAACTTAACCCGGTAACCCAGCAGGTAAAGAGCGCCTACAGCTCTACGTAGAATCTAAAGCTCAGTGGCATTCTACCATACGCCAAGTACGCAAATCAAGCTTTACCAGAAGTAAAAACACCCCGCATTCCTGCTGATTCCGGGACTCGAACAAGGGATCCTTCCGTAAACCTTGCCCCTGAGTCACCAGCCTGGAACGATTTAATTGACAGAGTAGGGTTGGAATTGATTAACATATTTATAAAGATCATTTGCGCGGTATCCTTGTTACTCCCGTGCCACAGAAAGGAACTTCAAAAATTAAAATTACACGTAAGCTCAACGGTGCCACGAGACACACTATAATTAACTGTTTACCACTCCTCCCCTCAAACAAATCATCATTTTTTTCACCCGAGTTATTCTTTCCAATTCCATACGTCAATATCTACCCAAAAAGCCAGAATAATGACCGGCTACTTGTGGTGTTTTACTTTTACGCACGACTTGATACAATAATTTCTTTTGTACAGTACCTTGAATGAAATTTAGTAGAGGTAAAACTCAATTTGGGTGTGTAACATCGTTTCCCTCTGCAGCCAGTGTAAAATGAAATATTTCTTATGCTATAACTTTGTGTTGATAGCAACTAAACTCAAAAACATTGTAGTACTCTCTGGGCAGCAAAGTAATTGCATGTTCAGATGTGTACCAAAGACTAAATTCATTCTTCAAGCCAGCAGGTGTGAGAAATTAATTGAACAACTGTGGTCACAAGTGGGATTATTAACGGATGATAAAAGGGTAAAAACCATTCCTGGGTCGTGAAAAACGAATGTTCCCTCGTGTTTGGCTAGCAGTCCCCTAGATCTTTTAACAGTGAAAAAACATTAGCGACGATACTGTCTGATTCGTTTTGTGATGTGAAACAATTAATTTAAATTTAATTGCGATGAAGATATTCTCCGGTTGCAACTTATCAGCTCACATATTTTCCCAGTCTTAAAAAATTATTTTATCCATTTTTATAGTTCAATTTCCCAACCCGTTTACTTTTGCCTTAAAGAATATTCTATTTAAATTCTTTCAGTGTTTTAGCATTTCCGTTGGTAATTCATTCCATTCTGGGACTCCCTTAAATACTAAAGGAAATTTTCGAACTCCATTATGCATCAAACCAAGTGCCAATCTTATGTTATGGTTATCACTTCCCGTCAATCTACCATTCCTAACTTTTCTATCAATGTCCACCCAGGCCTCATCTCCAATATACTTCTTAATACTCTCAGCACTCTCTCACATGCCTTTTGTCTTCCAATTGCTCAAAATCCAGCTTCTTTATCATATCAGTTAGTGATTGTGTTAAGTGGTAATTTCCACAAATAAATCTAGCTACCTTCCTTTCCATCCTCTCCGATTCGGGCAATCTAAACTCATAAAATGGGTCCCAGACTGCACCACCATACTCAACCAATAGTCTCATCGATGTTTTGTATATCAGTACCCTAATTTCGAAGGGAAAAGACCTAATCACCTTATACAATAAATGAAGGACTTTTAAAAATCCCCATGTCACCTACCCGATATGTCCAACTCAACTGAGTTTATTATCAAATGTTATGCTAAGATATTTACACTTTGTCTTCAACAAGCTACTGGAGCGTGTCAGTCCATTTTTCACTCGATGAAGACCACTCCTCCTTCATCCTACAATCTAAGCTGGCTATTCAACTTGAAGGTTGGTTGGACCCTCCAGAAGGAGGTACACTTAGCCCAGTATTGGAAATTTGGTTGTCAGCTCCTTTCCTACTTACCTATCCTAACCCTGTAATCGTACCGGGCAAGGGAGACCTAGAGCTTAACTTAAATCCGAACTACGGAAGCTTTTTGTGCCAGGGGTGAAAATCGGGTTAACGACTTATGAAACTTGGGACAGGGAATCGACCCGGAGACCTCTTGATTCCCACTCAGATGCCTTAGCCACTGGGCCACCAGACCACTGCCGTCTCCCTACAATCATTTAAGAATCTTTATTTTCCTATTTGTGTACCCAGTAAGCTGACTCTGCTTGACATTTATCTTCATTCACTGTTGACCTTGGGATGTAGCCTGTCCAGAGGTCTTGAATCTGTAGCAATCCTCTTATAGCGTGTAATAAATATAACATTATGTTGTCAGCTAGCAACATAACTTTGGACTGTAAGGCATCAACATAATCAACCACGAGAATTGGTCCGCATACATTCTGTGGCACACCTGTTACCAGTTCCACCGCACTGACCAAAAAAGTTTACATCACTATATTCCCACGCACCGGATATTAAGAACAGGTAAGCAATGAGTCCGAACGACTGCATTATTCCAGTTCAAGTGGAGATACAACTTTCAGACTGATCTGACGACATTCTCTAAGTTGCTGCATGAGAAGATTTAGACGGTTGAGATTATCTCTGAATATTGTAAGTTGTTAGTCAACATCATTAAAGCCTGCTGGCGGATATCTAAATTGCGAAACTGCGGGTTTCACGACAAATTACTACTAACTTTTATGTCATGAAATGGGCGTTCGGCTAGGAAAGTATTAAAGGTTGAATGATTAAAATATTATCAACATTTGAAGCAAAGAAGAATCCAGGGGAAAAGCTGTAAACGAATGAGAAATTTTATATGGAAAGGGCAGCCATGTTCTCACCCAATACACAAGTAATACCAATATACAGATCACATTACACATATACATGTAAACGGCAGATCAAGAAATGCCATAAGGAAGAATTTTACAGCAGCAAGCCAAAGAAAAGAGTAGGTAAAGATTTGTCTCAGCATATACTGAACCTGTATTCGAATGATCCCCCAGCAAATGCGGGAATGACAAAGATAAAATTAGAGCTCCATATTTCTTTCGAGCTATTTTTACGATTCCTGGAATTATTTAATATTGGTCACAATACATTTTCTTGTTTTTTAATAAGCAACTCGATTTCAAAGAAGCAATCACATTGATGTCACTTGACTGTGTATTGACAGCTGCACAGATCTCTTCGAGACCTTACAAGAAGGACATTAATCTGTTTTTCCTATAGCAAAAAAATTACCATCTAACATACGAAATATCTTGCCTGTCTCATAGTACATTCCTCGTGTTTCCCAACGCCAAATAAGCAGATGGTGTGCACTGATGGTTGAAATGCACAGTGCACTGTAACTACATTCATCATCTAATTTAGCTTCAAACACTTCCACAATGGACATTAGACTTCATCTACGCAAACCTTAACGTCATTTACATACACGATGTGCATTTCAGCAGAGCAGAACTAAACTGAAAATGGATTCTTTCTTGTTGGCGTATTGCTGGGAAATTTTACTGCTGTTTAGTCAGATCACCAAAATCCAATGTTTCGGCAGATACCTCTGTTGCCTTTATCAAAAGAAGTAGCTGATCCGAAGTTTGTACTATAACATACTTCGACACCTACTGTGGTTGTAGAAAGATAGACCGAACGTCTGCAAATCACAGAAAGTGTCGTGATATACAGTAGTACTATAATCGGATCAAAAACTTCTGGTGAGGACCGTGGAGGTAGCTGTCGAGATGTTTTGATCAAATTTATCCAGTTGAATACCCGAGAATGTCCTGGAACTGAATTGTCAGAAGCTGAACAGAAGCATATCTCTTTATGAAGAGAATCGTCCGAAACCGAGAACATCCAAAATTGGCCTCCGCTTTCCACCTAACGAGCAAGCATATCTTCAACTGTCACACATAAAAGAAAATTTATTACAAGGCCTTACAACACAAACTAGCAAGTATTTAACAGGACTGTGCTATTAAGTTCGTCTATAAGAATCATTGCTTTATGATCAAGCATGAGGCTGACGAAGTGGACATAGGGCGAAACCAGTGATCAATGACTTAAACCTGCAGCAATGAAAGAGACATGTGGCTTCTGACTGATACAGCTAGAGATGCCAACACAACAATTGGTATAGGGGTTCAGCATAAATTCTTTACATTCAACGTTTTAGTCAGCCAGACCCGGTAAAGTAGTTGCTACCGCGTTGTCCTGTCTCATGAAACGAGTACTTTTAATCAAGTGTTGTGTTCGTTGTGTGTATTCGGTATACTTAGGCAAAAATTAACAATGAAGGAAGCATAATAAACAATTTAAGAGTAATTAAATGAGGAAAAGGCGTTCTGATCAAGGTAAGCAAAGAACATACGGGGCCATCACTAAGAAAGCGGCGTGCTTGAAGTCATATCGTTATGCAACATCTAATTATCTGTGGATGACTAGGCAGCTTTTATTAGATAGTGAAGAAGCATTCTGCAGTGGTGGTCATCACGAAATGGAATGCGGTTTTTCTATTTCTTTATTACAATGTTGACGCGGGACATAAATTGAGACTGTTGTATTTGCGGTATTAGATCAGATTTCTAGAACTCACGACTTTACATTCAAACTCAATATCTGGAAATAATAATAATCAGATATACGCAATTTTTCACCTCTGAGTTTCTTTTCATAACACGTACAAGATAATATTTTTAAAACAATTATAGAGCTCAATCGTCTAGTACTTGCGAACTATTTACAGTTTCTTAAGTACGGGACTACTGTTATCAAACATTGTAGCACAAAATTCATATGCATTAATCAAAACTCATGAATGAAAAGATTAAGTTAGAAATTAGTGATACATATATCTATTGATGACTGATAGAGAAGATTACGTTCAATATACAAAATTATATTATGAAATTTTTTTTTTTTTTTTTTGGAATTTACGGAAAATATCAATCTGTTCTGGAAGAATAATATTTACCAAAGAGGAAAAAAACATTTTTAGACATTATCAGTCTATATTATAACATGAACTCCAAAACGGTAAAAACATCTCTCGCTTAGCTACAACGACCCAGAAAAGATAGATTTCAAAGTTCCTTGAATGAAGGAGAAGGGTTGCACGTAACACTAGCAGCAAGGTCGATATGTGATACCAGTGACTTGCGGCAAGGCTGCAAGTGCAACACAAGCTTACACAATAACTGAAAGACAATTTTATTTTCACCATATTCCTATTAACCATTTTCTGTAAAGCTTATTTTCCATTATTCCGCTCTGTTCGAAGTTTTATGGGCAGCGGCGAGGTAGATAACAGTTTTAGAAGAATCGCTAACGACTTTCCCAAACAAATATGCTAAGGGATGAAATAAATATATGTACTGACTTAAGTCTTCATCTCGTAAGCGTGTGATAAAATTTCAGGATGATCAAACCTCCATAATAAAAGGGTAACGGTTTTCCGCCCGCATTCTTTTGGCATCGAATTTGTTAGGACGTGGGTTCGAGTCCACGTCCAGCCATCCAGATTCCTGTTTCCAAGGTTTTCCGAAAGCACTCCAGGCTACTTCCATATCCCAAGTCATCTCCTACCTCTAATGACCTCGACGTAGGTTAGGTGAATAGCAAAAAGAGAGAGGGATGGATGATGTAAAAGGCTTTTAGTTCATTTAAGAAGACTCAGATGTTCCAATGTTTACTAAGATGGGAGGGAAAATTATTTTCAATAACAGAACCAGCAGACATGCTACTTCACTAGGACCTTTTTCTTCGGGCTTTACGGCTCGTCGACGTCTACGTCTTTAGAGACAGGATAAGATGGGTACATGGAACGGGAAGGAGTCTGCTAGAGTCTCTAGCAGGCTCAGCAGGAGGCTAGTCCCTTGAAGAAGACCATAGTCTTTTGTCGAAACGTCAGGAAAAGGAGGAGTGTTTGGACGCAGCGTAAATCCCACGAAGTTATTTACATGACGGCTGGGAAATCCGAAAAATCTTTTACAATTTCACGCTTAAATCATATAAAACTATATTCTACTGCAAAAAATAAGACTTTGTTCAAGGTAAGACAAAAATACTGTATCTTTTGTTGTAGCTTCGAGAGTCGTCAACAGCTAAGTCATCAGAGCAAATAAAGGAACAGATATCAAATCGGTCATGGCATTTTTGAAAAACTGTCATGGTATCAGCCTGAGTGATTCTGGGAAACCGAAATGTGGAAAGCAGATGGAAATCGAATCCAAATCTTCCAGAATTCTATGATCGAAAGTAATCGCTCATATAACCGTATCGAAACACTACATTGTACTTTCCTTATAGCAAACTTTGGAATACAAAACATCTTAAAGCGTCTTTAGAGGAAATATTTTCAGTAAACTATGATATCATATCTAAATAATATACAAATCAAACAATTCTTTTGGAGAGATTTAGTAGTGTTACGCACAAGCTAATTTAATAACTTGTCGGGCGCTAATGACCTCGATGTCGACTCGCCCTAAAACAACAACAACAACAACAACAATAACTTGTCGGATGGACACTTCACTTCCTATTAAGCCTTACTTTTTTATAGCAGTCTACTTGTGTTAATGGCAGATAGTCAACAGCAGGGTGGGCAACTTTATGGTTAGCATTAATTTATCAACGGGTTCTAAATCATTATCTATACTTCCTTATGGTTTTACGCCTCATCGACGTGGGGTCATTAGAGCCGTAAAAGATTGGGGGTAATAAACGGGATGGAATTCGGCCAAGGATTTTTGTGGAAAACTTCCCGGCATTCGGCTGGTATGACTCAGGGAAACCATGGAAAACGGAACTCCGGATGACCGGATGGGGATTAAAACACGCGTCCTCCCGAATGCGAAGCCAGAGCGTTACCACTCACTAACCAGGCCAGTTTGTCGATACTTCAAAGCATTGATGAGTGCAAGGTGGACTGGATAGTTTTCCTGATCCATGTTCAACTAAGTCATGGAGAGTAACCATGTAATTTACGGCAATGTCTAAAGGGCTACGATTCTGCAGACAACTTAAAGATAGAACTCAATTTCACTCAAGCATACACAAGAAAAAGAAGTGGTTCTGATGTATTTATCACAGTGGACTGGCAAGTGAGCTCTCGTTTAGCACGTCGTAGCCAAGTGGCGCTCTCGCTGGCCTGCTTCCATCCACAATACAGCCAACGTGAAAGCTCACTGTAGTCGAATTGTCACAGTCCAGCACGGAAATCCGTTCCAGGTAGACTTCTTGATGTTTGAATTCAAACACATTGTGCAATTTATTTTTGCATTTTGAAGGAACCATCCTGGAAAACGCCTGGAGTGATTTATGGAAACCATGAGACACCGAAATCTAGTTGACCAGATGGGGATTTGAACACGCGTCCTTCCAAACGTGATACGAAAACGTTACCACTCACCCTCCGTTCTATATGGCGTTCAATTAACAGAGGCGGCTCAAGGTCAGCCTTTTCCATCCCCACTCCGCTGCCCTTATCTACACGCGCGAAGGGGAAATTTACCCCTCGCCTGTCTGGACATAGCGTATAGCTCGAAAGGTAGGAAGGGAGGGGGTGAGCAGGTGAGGAGCGGGACCAAGGAAAGATGACCTTGAGCCGCCAGTTCAGAGTGAACAAGGTATAGGTATATTATACTTGAGGTTTCTTTCATGGTATACAATTAACGTAGTCAGTCAAGTCGAGCAGATTGGTCAAGTATTAGTTCCGCGAGCTTCCTTCTCCTATCTGACAGCTCTGTAAATAAGCAATCGTCCACGATTTTCCGTCACTGTTCTTGTATTTGTTTTTAACCTCTTTCTTCCCACCAAAATGTCTATCTTCACCTAAACCCAACCCTCTCCTCATTTCTGTACCTCCAGATCCAATCGTTTCAGAAAACCATCCTTTGGGCTTTCTTTAGGTATTTTGCATTATAACTTGGCATTTTTTTTCTGGTATCCCAATGCTGCCCCATTATTTTTGCTGGTGCATGCCATTTTAATATTGGCGTCTCTTTCCTTTCCTGCAATGGCCGTTTTTTATTAAGTATCTAACCATCTCGTTTCTTATCCTGTATAATATTAAAAAAAAAAAAAAAAATGAACTCGTTACAACCATTGTAGACTATGTATATATACCGGCTACCTGTTTGCACAGATAGCTAATTGCCCAACTGCTCCCATTTCAAATTTCGAGGGCTCAAAAGTCAATACGGAGCTCAACCATCCAGAATTTCCCCGCCCAACACAAAAATCTAGGATCCGAGGACCCGGTAAAGGGGAATACTTTACCTAAACATTTTTATATTTTTCTTTTAAACTTCATTCGACTATGGACCACTTCTTTCCCAATTACTTTTGTTTGCTGCCAATATTTCTCCTTTTTTTTCTTTTTTATTTCCAAACTGTTTTCCTTCTGTCTGTATGTTATGCCGTTCTTTCTGTTGGGTGCTCAACAATTCTTGTTCCCTGGGAATCTCGGTCAGTAGCTAATGTTTTTATAATAACGCGTAACTGTAGTCACTTATTCCAGCTGTTGTGAGCCTTGCGGTTCGAGTAAAAGACGGAGTTGGAAACAGGACAAGTGAAGGTTGCTTGTTCTGGCACTCTGTCCCCATTGCTTGTACAAACTTCATTGGCTGCGGTGCTCGAGTCAGTTTTGTCATATGGCACAATTTTTTTGTAGAAGCTCTTCACATAGTAAAAGTGTCAGGATGCTTTGTATGATAAAGCAAACAACTTCTTGCAAACAACTTCTTAAGAAAGATTCCACATTTCAATATCAGGAACAAAAACCACTTTCGCAAAACTCAAATGTCATTATTATTAGTACAAACACGAATTAATTATTGTGGGACAAATCTATTTAATAAACTTCCTAAAAAATAAAAAACAGCTTGTTGCGAATAACGATGTATTTTTTTTATTATTCGCAACTCCTTCTATTCCATCCAGGAATTTATACAAAAGAATTTACATCATATGATATGATTTTCATAAAATTCAATTATAAATTTTAATGTTTGCAACATATAATAGGTTTTCACTACGATTATTATTCATATTTTATGTGCAGATATTAATCACGACATGTTCCACATCCCAGAGGTACTTCTCCCACAGGGATCTATAGAATATGAATAATAAATAAAGTACGACTTCTTCGGAAGGGGGGAAGGGAAATCCAACCACACATGACATGACAAATGTTTTTTGTTAATCATATCAGTATTATATTGAGTCATGGATTTCAGAATTCACAAATTATTTCTATTTATTTCACAAGATTCCGACTAATCTTTATGCGGACATAATCAATACATTTCCCTTTAATTTTTTGACGCACTAATATTAATCTTAGACAGAAGACTCTGAGAAGCAATAAAGTAATTAGGGTATAAGAATTACCGTAGTGTGCGTTAAGATTAGCAATATTAATAAAAATGGATCCAGATTTTTTACCATCAGATTCTAATTTTTACCCCCACAACTGCCGTCGCAGATCTTGATCGAAGCTTATTAGGAACATTCAAACAGGCTGTAGTGACAAAAAATAAATAAAAATATCTCTTGACCACAGGGATGAACAATAACACCCGTGAAAAAAAAATCTCTAAAATCTTTCACTTATAGTAGTGGAAAGCGATTAGTTAGTCTGAGATGACCGTTACGAGCTGTTATCCTCATGTCCTTGTCGGATGAAAATAACGTAATACGCAAACCTGGTCCGGCGCAGACCTTGAAGACAAAGCTGTCTCGCGAGCCACCTGTTCAGGGGCCTCAGTCTCTAGGCCACTGCTTCAGCTTTCGTTTTTATATAATTGATGTGAATCCCTACAATGTTATGTGGGTATTAATGGTGAACAAGCCTACGATATTGTTATTCTTGAAAAAGACAATAAAACACACTTAACTTTGGTTACATATTGCAGATAGATTTTAATGAGAAAACGATTAAGTATGAATAATAAAAAAGGAGATTTGAAATAATTTATATTACATTCTGCCTTCCTCTACAATTTTGATATGGTAAAGAAAGAAACAACGCGTGTATGGTGGACAGTAATGTTCGAGTCACGTCCGCACATCCTCCATGGCTTACCGAAATCACTATAGGTGATTGACGGGATTGTTCCTTCGAAATTTCATTGACGTATTCCTTTCCGCTCCTTGCCAGCAGTCCTTTCCCGTCTCTTGACGTACACGAGCCGTTAATTCATAATGAATAAAAAAAGGTAAAAAAAGAAATGTGATTCTCCTACATGCCTGGAGCCGATTAAACACAAGCTTCTAAGCTCGCATCTGTTATAGAGGGGATGTGCAAGGTAATTGAGAAACAAGACTTTTGTCAAGTCCTTGAATGAGCATGGTAGCTTGTATGGAACTCGCATATTAGGTCTCACGTTCAGGATTTCCAGTAGTGTAGTTTGGGCAGCTAGATTTGTTAATATAAAGCAACGTAGAAAGCACCCAGCAACGGATATGACAAAGGAGCTGAGTTTTGAATCATTGCAAGACAGGACAGGAAACAGACTTCTGGGAGGAATAAGGTATATGTTGGCATTGGGGCTGGATTGTTGTTGGACTAAGAAAAAAGTAGAACTTTGAACGGAAGAGATGACTGTGACCAAAAGTCAGCACTTAATTTCAAGTATAAGATGTTGGAAAAGTTGTCATTTGGAGATAGGGTAGTCAGCGAGTGCGATGAACTATGGAGGGAGATACTGAACAATTTACCTCCAACAGTGGAAACATTTAAAGTCAATATTAGTGTAATGCAGAGGCATAGGTAAATTGCCACCAGGCCATAAATTCCATGGCAATTAATAATAGTAATGCTAATCTAACTGTTTTTCACACACACACATAAGTAGAGAGAGAGAGATATATATATATATATTACCAACACACAAACACATTTGCCAACAGTTTATGCTACGAATGTCAAACGTACAGTACATGCCACAAATAATTTTATTATATCTTTTACAACAGATAAACCTCACATTTGAGATGATTTATAAAACTATATTACATTTAACTATCTCAAAGTTCTTTTCTAGAAATAACAACAATGAGAGCAGAAAAGTACTGCTAGCCGGGCGATGGTCAGCGACTGCCAAGGTCGGTTCACGCAGAATGTGTTCAACGTTGGCGAGTGGAACAGGCGTTGGAATCCCACACATTGCGCAATATCTGCTTGATCCGGCTTCTCACCATGCTGCCTTATTTTCTGGGCCTTTTCTGCTAAGTGCGACAAATTTCTATGCCAAAAAGTGTCAAAATAATGCAGAACGTTTCTGCCAACAAATGTACATAGGTTTCTCTTATTCGAGTCCTTTTTACTGTTACTTTTTACGGTTATTTCATCTTAATAATATGTTTAGTATCAAGTTGCTTCTATCTGTGATTCAAAGACGAAAACAAAAAAATACACATGCAACAATCATTCATAATAGCAGCTGTGGTTATTCCGTCGTCTTAAAAATCACGGTATGGGAACAAAACACAGTTGTTAGCGGTTTTGTTGTACACATTCAACCTATACTATACCCTGTTCACTCCGAACTGGCGGCTCAAGGTTATGTTTCCCTTGCTCTGCTCCTCACCTCGTCATCCTCTTTCCCCTTCGTATGTAGGGGTAAGGGTAGCGGAGTGGGGATAGACGCGAACTGATTTTGAGACACCTCTGTTAACTGAAAGTAATGACACATAGCGGATAACGTTGTCCGAAGCGAATAATCCTGTGCTTACCAATAGATAAAGCTCTATTAGTTGAAACATTGTTATTACAGAAATGCATGTTATGTAGGGAGAGGAAACAAGAGTAGGTACTAGTTCAGGGCATATTCCTAACATTGGGGTTGCAAATGAATATAAATGCATCAAAGAACGAGGCATATTTTGATAAAATCTTGTCTTTTAGAAGTAAATTATAATAGCTACATTCACCGGGCTTTGTGTGTGAGTGGTAACGCTCTGGCCTCGCATACTGGAGGACGCGGGTTCAAATCCTCGTCCGGGCATCCTGATTTTGGTTTTCCACGGTTTCGCCAAATCACTCCAGGTGAATGCCGGGATGTTTCCTTAAAAAATGTAATGGCTGAATTCCTTTCCGTTCCTTGTTACCCAGTCCTTTCCCGCCTCTAATGACATTGACGTCGACGAGGCGCAAAGTCATAAGCAATAAATAAATATTAAACCGTTCATAACGACTGACCCTTTCCCTACTCTCTTGTTCATTACAAATCTTACACCAGTAACTGTACTGACAGCTTGTGTGCTAATTATCCTGTGTTCCCCAGACCAGAAATCCTGTCATCCTTCCACTTAATCTCACTAATCTAAACGACATCTAACTTCAGTACTTCCATCTCTCTTTTTAAGTTTTCCAATCTACGTTCCCTATTCAGACTTCTCACATTCCACACTCCGATTCGTAGAATGTTTCTATCCATCTGATGGCTCCTCCCTGAGAGTTCCCACCCCGAGATCCGATTGAGGGGCTATTTTACCTCCGGAATATTTTACCCAGGAAGAAGTCTTCATGCTATATATAATTTGCGAGGATTACATGGCCTCGGGATTCCCTTGGGGTCTTTAATGTAGTGGCTTCCCATTGTCTTCATACCCATGCCGTTGATCAGTTCTGATTCATCCACCTTTAGGGGCCGTTTCCAACCACAAGCGCAAGAGGGTACCCTGGTCCACCCCCTCCGCTATTCCACCCTCCTTTAGTGCAGTGGGTGACTCCTGATACCGGGAATCTTTCAGTCAACCTCGTCCGTACAAACAGGGTGCACCACGTTAAGGAGAGGTTGACTTTTGGTTATAGGTTATGGAAATACAATATATTCTTTATTAAGTATAAATTCCATTGGCAATTAATTGATACTATCCAGACCACACTAATCCTACAATATGTATGCGGAACTGCCATATTTATAGAATTTAGTCTCATTAAAACTCCAGTCTCTGGGTGATAATACAATTTTTGTTTGGGGGGGGGGGGGGACATCTGTCTAATCACTTTGTATCTCGAGATCCAATTTATGGGATTGTTTATCACCAGATATTTAACTTAATTTTTTGCTTATGGCTTTACGCCTCGTCGACGATGACGTCGTCATTACAGGCGGGAAAGAACGGGGGCAAGGAGCGGGAAGGAATTCGGCCATTACATTTTTGAAGGAAACATCCCGGCATTCACCTGTAGTGATTTGGGGAAACCGTGGAAAACCAAAATCAGGATGCCCGGACGAGGATTTGAACCGGCGTCATCCCGTATGCCACGTCAGAGCGTTAACCGCTCACACATCATGCTCGGTACCAGTTTGGTGACAGGATTATTTTGATGAGGTTAGAAACTAAGCCCACCCCAACCACGTTAGCAGAAGTGTATACAAAAATGTCTTAAATGGTCAGTCGTAGTTTATTTTTCTACATGAACACTCTGCAATATGCTTCCCAATAATTTGAGTGATATTAAATTCGACACCTGTTCCAGGGAGCTTTAGACCAACTTGTTAATTAGTTAATTTATTAAACTTTTGTAAGTAACTATTTGTTATCTTACTCACTGCTTACGAGATGTGAATGAAGTAAGCATTAGAATCGCAGTTAACACGCTTCGCTGGACGCATCAAGCCAACTGATGGAGGAAAGATTTGAGACAGTGGAAGTGGTAACATTCTCATCTCGCTGCGATTGATTAACTGTCAAAAATTGTATCCACGTCTCGGATAAAAGTACTTCATACACTTCATGCGTATTTCGAAGTGATCTGATGATTTATAGTACATATAGAGCTGTGATCGACGGCACATAAATACTGATGAAATACTGACTTTTCAGTGAGTTTTACTGTATTAAACCGCTTGATATTGTTGTCAACGCTGCTTCAGTGTGATTCCACTCAGTGTACGAGTTTCACTATCGTAATTACGTCACGACTCCAACACCTACTCCATAACGTCTCTTAAGGCCAGCCATTAAATATTTAAAACGTGAATAACGAAATAATGGCTGTTAAGCCATGTTAGACACCAGGCAACTGTGAAGTCTAGACTCATTACGTCTTCAAAGCACACCCGCTGCTACCACTGCCTCGGTTTCCCGTTCAAACACTTCCTTTTTATATTCTTTATTGGTAGAGAGATACCAGGGTGTACGCAATGCGGCGTTAAGCAACGAGGAAGCCTGATAGTTCATCCGTTTGCGCATGAAACAAAATCAAGAGGATATAAAGAAAACTATAACAATGATAGGTATCACGTTGGAGTGGTTGGATCAGTTGGTAGCAGCACCATGATGGTCTCACACGGAGTTAATTGGTTCCAATCCTGGGGGTGGAAGTAATGTTCATTACCAGGAGTAGGCAGGCAGATTAGAATAGATGGTGGTCCACAATTCATAATCACCTGATTATACATTTAAGTCCTGAGTTAAATTCCAAATCTCTCGGCAGTCCGTATGAAGTGAGGTCATGCGACACTGTTGATCTGTGACTATGGGAAGGATAGGTCTGAATGGACCAGCATCGGGTTTCATCCTAAACCAATTTTTTATCTTTCAGTCATTCATAACACAGACAACACACCTCACTGAACATTCACACATCGCTCTAATTCACACAAAACAATAAACCTGTAAATACACTACCGTCAATGTGTACAACAAGAGGAAATCACGTGGTATAAATTTCCCCATCTATTGAGAAAAAAATGATGAATTAAACTATAATATCTCCTGAGCGATAACCTAGCTCAGTTGGAAGAGCGAATGATTATTGATTTGACTGCCAATGTTCAATCGTAGGGAAAGCAGAGGATTTATTTTCTAAGATGAACTCCTCTGTCCTTTATCTACCGAGCAGGAACAGCAGTAACGTGGCGCTGACTACATTACCTTACTTCTAGGATCCTGGCCATCAGGAGGCATACGAAGCTCATCCTCCCCGAAAACTTCAGGGTGATGCAAGGAGAACCAACTTCATATATAATATCTGTTAGCAGGTGGTAATGCAAATAACTAGTATGGATTTTATCTCATTCTAACACTTGGATTAAATCGTGTACCGAATTGTTTTAAGAGAAACTTTCTTCTGGTTTGACTCATGATGTTCGAAGAGTGAAACTAACACGAAAGGAGAAGACAAATTCCTTTTTCGATTTACCGAATACCGTTCATTCTGGAGGAGGGTTAAATAATAGGAAGAAAAACGTAGACAAGAGGTGCTGCATTGATAAATGTTAACATTACATCACGCACGTAATATTGTCGAAACTTAGAAACAAAAATTCTGTAGGTATTACCAAATTAGTAGAAAGTTAATCTAGGAAACGATGATTTCTTATGCGTAATATTAAAGTCGGTGATGAGAGTTGCTGAAGTTATAGAGTTCACTGAAGAGTTATTTGGGCACAAATTGGACTTATTTCAAAAGTATATATATTGTACGTCGTTACAAGAAAGTCATATAGATAGTGTTGAAAATGAAGGCAACTTCTTGAAACAATCCAGAATGTTAACGGTGTAATCCACGCAAAATAATTTCATGCCTCTCGGTAAACATAAAATTATTTCCACGTCAATTTTTTGGCTACAGTTCTATCGGTTATAGAATTTTTTGGGACCGGTCACTTATTTTTTAGTTGAAACATCTCCAATTTCATAGAGATTGTGTGAGGTCCCACTTCATCAGACATTGAAATAATAATAATAACAGTAATATTTATACTACTTCGTTTTTATGCAATGTATGAATGGATTTTTTTAATACAAAGCCGTGCAGTGTAATAGTATGTGTAAAAGGGGGTAAATTTAAGTTTCATAATATGTTTTGTTGTATTGAAGTTGGCAGGCTGTAATTGTATTGTTTTGTTTTTAGCAAAAGAGATGCGTATTGATATAAGAAGGATGGCGGTGAGATTAATGAATGTTTTTAAGCGCCGTTGTTTGTATTTGTCTTCACGAATGCGAGAAGTGTAATTATTTGAGTTGATTCTAAGTGTTAATAAATAGTAGTAGTCATAAAACAACCGATACTTTGATTTCATAGAGAAGAATATAACTAAATTTAATCTGCGAGGTGATAGCCAATATACGTGTGTGACGATATTCTGGGGCCACACATATATCGTCCAGAGTGTGCTATCAATTACAGAAAACAGGTGAAAAAAAAACCTGGAAGGAGTGGTAAGACCGACCAGGATTTCGTTAATTATCGACGCTAAAAGGATAGAGAAGATAGGAGTAAAAAAAAATAGAAGGATAGGAAACCTTGCAATATACAAAATTTAATTTCATAAGCTAATCAGCATATTACAGAGTTTGTAAACTTACACCTTTTTTTATAAAAAAATTTCAGGTTGGATTCCATTAAGACTGGCCACTAAAAAATGCGGGTTTCCTCTCCCTATCGGTGTCAACCTTACTCTTACTGAACTAGAGTATTAATAATGAGAAAAGTCCCTCGCGACGAACAACAACACATTGAATTCTTCTACGTCGAAATGCGCAGCACCTACCAGTGACTGTGAGTGAAAGGAGAAAAGTATATAGGTTATTGGTTCAGGCCAGTCGCTGCGAGCGCATACCACACCTTAAAACGCAGTTTCCGGATTCTTTCTCTAGATACTGGTTTCGTACAACGAACGGAGGAGTGTTTTAAATGTATACTCAGTCATTTACAAACCAAATATTCTTTCGATTGCGTAGACTTCCGCGGTCGTTGTCAATGTTATCTTGGTTGTACAAATGGGACCGCATCAATGTTTTGAAACCTGTCAATTCAGCCATTATTCTTTGGCTTTCATCTGATTAAAGTCACAGAATGATGACTGAAACGTTGTGATTCAAAAAATGGATGCGGTTCCACCTGGACAACCAAGAAAACGAATTTTATTTTTTTCCTCTCTCTCTGTCCCTTTCGTATCTGTAGTAAAACCGAAAAATTGTCTTCTAGTCGTTCGCGTTTCTTTTATCGATAGCGTTTGTGTTTTTAGTTGCAACGAAATGTTGTAAGTCACCAAAAAGGCACTGTTAAGTTGTGAAGTAAATATTTCTTGCACAAGTATTTGGTTATCATGTACATATTACCAAAGCCGTCAACTTCTTTACTTATCAATGTCTGAGAAATGTTTTCTCTTCAATTATCAGTTCAGATTCATAGTCCTGTTTATTAAAGAAAGTACAATTGCAGCTTGCAGGAGAAGTCAATCAAAGAAAGCTGTTTTAACAACAAAAACTATCTACTTTTACTGTTAGGTTACAAAATGGTTTTCTGGCAGCTGTATATTTATATATATATTATCTGCTTTATGTCTCTCAACAGCGAGGTCTTTTGAGACGGGAAAGGATGGGAGCAAGGAATGGGAAGGAATTAGGCCATGGCCTTTTTAAGGAAGCATCCCGGCATTTGCCTGGAGTGATTTGGGAAACCATGGAAAACCCAAATCTGGATGCCCGGACGGGGATTCGAACCGCCGTCCTCCCGAATGCGAGGCCAGTATATTTATAATACGTTCCGATACAAATTTTATCTGAATTCTTAGGCTTCCGCCGTCGTCTTCATTTTTCGGTCTGTTGCCTTTATTTATGCTCCAATCTCAGCAGCAGTGATTTTGTTTCCTTGAATCGCAATTCGTATTCCTAATAAATATACAGTGCAATGTAGTGTTATGCGAGTTACTAGTGGAATAAAAAGTTGAAAATTAATTGCGATTCAAGGAAACAAAACCTCTGCTGCTGAGAATGAGCATAAATACACGCAAAAGACCGAGAAATGAGAAACCACTGAAGATGCTTCTGTAAAAGAAGTGAAACGCGTTCGGAAAGTTAATAAACGAACAAACATTCAATTTCTTTGGCAGTATTTATTTATCAATATTATCAGCAACTGATCTCTGCCTGGTGTGTGAGGGGTATTGTACAGGTGTAGATTCTTTGGGACAGGAGTTCGATTCCTGTTTCAGACATCCTGATTTCGCTTTCCTCCATGGTTAACCCACATTGCTCCAGGCGAATGCTGGGATAGTTCCTTCAGAAAGGTACTGGCCTGCTTCCTTCCAATTCCTTATCCACGATCTTCCGCTTGCTCCAACTTTCTCTTAGTTTTTTTTCTTTTGTTTCATGCTTTAAGCCTCGTCAACATCGGGATCCTAAGGGTAGTGAGGACTAGGAACGAGAAGGAATTAGGCCATGGCCATTTGAAGGAACCACCTTGGCATTCGCCTTGGCATGATTTCGGTAAACTATGGAAAACCGAAATCTGAGTGACCGTACGGGATTGGAACCTGCGTCCTCCCGGATGCCATGCCGGACATTTACCGGGATCGGTCTCTCTGTTGATAAGATGAGAAGTCACGTTAAGCAGTCATCATACCTGACATAGAGGAGATGCTCTTAACGTGGGCTGAAATCCTTCAGGTCAGTCAACCATATGAGTACAGTATTTAAACTATTTTCCACTATTATATCTAAGAATACCGGTATTCTCAGAAAAATGCATCTCCCAAAGAGAAATCTGGTGGCTGCCTCTGGCTCGTTGACGTGAGGTCTTTATATGCGGGAAGGGATTTGGGGAAAGGGACGAGAGCGGCCAGAGTGTTACCGCTCAAACCAAAATGTTCACTAGTATATATCTTATCCGATTCTGAAATTGATTTCTATAGCAAAAATAATATTTAATCATCTTCGTTGGTAACAGCGAACAAATCCCAAATAAGGTATTTGTTAATCACTCTATCGGTTCAGAATACACGTTAACCGTCTATAAGGAAACTTGCTAGAGAGTAGTTCCCATGACCATTGAATATACTGTACGCGGTCGTCGGCAGCATTTACGTCATTAATGAGAAAAATTTCGGGGAATATTACGAACACAAATGGGATACGTAGGTTACAGTTAGTACTGAAAGTCTCTAAAGTAACAATAGGCCTGTGGAGAGTTTCAAAGTGAACTGCCAACTCGCCTTGATACTTCAATGCCCCAATCATTACCACCGCAAATGTCTTGTACAGTGTATGGTCAGGCTAATGTCTACCACTTGAACATAATTTTTCACAGATGTTAGGCAAATTGTAGTACTAAGATCTAAAGAACATACTGAACACAAAATAGGAACCGAAGAGAGCTCCAAAGTAGTTTTCCGTGATAAAGAAAGTAACAGTGAAACTAGTATCACATTCCTCTCTGAGTCAGCCCAACAGACAGGGTTCCTGGAGCATTTCGTCCAGGGCCGGCGTGGGGGGAGGGGGGGGTAAGCGGGTCAAATGTACCCGGGCCCGATGACCGGCTGTAGGGAGCCCCCCGCTCGACAAATTGTAGAGCTAAGAAAAAAAGGTCGCCCATTTGATCTGAGGGAGGACCCTAACTGATGAATTCGCCAAGGGCCCTCAACTGGTTACCCCGGGCCCCAAAATCCTGGCGCCGGCCCTGATTTCGTCCATAACATCGTATTATCTATTACACGTGTACACCACTCGCAACAGTTATAATTCATCATACAATTTCAAGCCGTGAATTGTGACTGAAGCCTCAATCAAGAAACAATTGACGGCGGTTATTGGCTTTGTCTTTTCTGATTGTCATTCCTTCAAAATGTCACTTACATTTCGGAGATACCCAGTTCATCTAGTAGCAGACCATAATATCTTACTAATCCACAACACAACGAATCCCTCTGAGCCCAGATGTCCTATGACCAAGAATTCACCTCCAATCAAACCCTGTGAAACAAAATATATCAGTCTGAAGAACTCGATGTATATTCGATTAGAACTGCCTAGTGAGTACCGCAGAATATTAAAAAATCACTTGTAGAGTGTAACATGGCAGTAGTATATCATGCATCTTAAACATATGTGAGCTCTTTCATTTAAGAATTTCCGTACAGAACCCAGGTCACGATTGCTCAAGGTAGGCCGAAATCCAGGGCCGGATCTAGGGTTGGGGGAGAGGGGGGGGGGGGGGAGCATACCGAGCACTTGCCTAGGGCTGCAGCTTCAGGTGGCTGCAAAATAATGTTTGAACCCGTGGCAATCTAAAAAATTTTGCCCCGGCTCGGAAAATTAGTAGGACAGACTGTTGCAAGCGAACATATGCTTTTCGTTAACTACGATCAATTTTAAAATCGCTTAATAGATTAATATTACATATTGTTAATTGAATTTTACTATATTTCTATGTAGAACATACATAAATTGGAATCAAGCTAATCTTGCTGGAAAATGTAATGGTGCACATTGCTGAGTCCTCTGCTTCCGTCTATTCATTTTGAGTTAGAATTTTGTAGTTGCTAAATGTAACAAGTTGAAAAACACACGACCATTGTTTACATTATATAATAAGGCTGCAATGAAATACTAAATTTCTCCAGACTCAGAAAACAGTCATCACATTTTGTTACTTTTCCCCTCTCTCATATATTTTCGGTGAAATTCACAATTCAGTTTTATATATATATATATTGCTGTAGATTATCTTTCATGAGCGACAACAAACCTGTGCAAATTTGAATACAGCTGTGTGATAATTTCCAATTGTACTAACAGTACTCTAAACTTTGGAATTACAAAATAAGAGGAAAATAGTTTTTTGCCCTCCTCGCTGTCTCAGGTCGTTGCGGAATCTTGATGGTTGGATGGTTCAAGTCCTGATAGTGGAATGAATTTTCATCAACAGTATTTTAGCGCCGGGGTAGTAAAGGTAATGGTACATGACTTCTAATCTCCAGATTGTGTATCAGAGTCTTGGATTAAATACTAAAGCTCTTGGGCATGGCGTTCGGGTGACACTGGTACAAATCCCCGACCGGCTATCCAGATTTCGGTTTCCATGATTTTCAGAAATCACTCCAGGCCGATGCCAAGATGATTCCTTCAAAAGACTATGGACGAATTCCATCCCATTCCTTGCTCCCCATTCTCCCCCAGCTCGAGTGATCTCGACGTCGACGAGCTGTAAAGCCCGAAGTAAAAAAAAAAAACTCTCCGCAGTGCACATGAAGCAAGGGCATACGACACCGGTGACGGCGGTTCATCCGTCAGATAGGAATGTAAAACTTGCCAACCATTGGTGTCTTTCGGAAAAGTAGGCCTGAATGGGTGGGCACTGAACTTCACCCTCGCCTTTCTTTCATCTCTCATCTTTATATATAAAGATGAATGTATGTTTGTTTGTTTGTTGGTTTGTTTGTTCTACATACAAATCCACAGTTTTCATCCGATCTCGATGAAACTTTGCACACTTATCCTTTGAAACAAGGAGAAAAATACTGTCTACATTTGGTTGAAAAATTATCTGTATAAATAACACATTTGTCTCATAACTTCGAAATACGGCGGTAGACAGAGACGTTGGATGTGGACGACTCCGTACCGAGTTTCCCCGTAGCGGCCTGGCAGCTGAGTGGCTAAAGCACTGGCTTACGAACGTCGTGGTCTCCGGTTCAAATCTCCGTCGGGGATAAGATTTTTAAAAATTGTTTTTCATCGTAAGAGTCAGGCCTGGGCCGTAGGTTATTCGGATTGAATGTTAAACCGTAGATATTAGAAAGTTAGGGGTGCAATGCGAGGCCAATCGTAGGTATTTTTGCAATGTTGTAGGTGTATACTTTTTTACGTTATAATGATCCCTCAGGTTTTGTTCGCAGTCAGTGTGTGTGAACCACAGTAATATTATTATTATAATTAGATATGTAAGTCTCTATCTTTTTGTTACGTTATGACGACCAAATGGCTATATCGTTGTGATGGAATTTTATAAGGAAATCTGTATGAATGGCACAGGATATTTTTTCCAGTATGATTAACAGTTGTAGTCACGAAATTTTGAGACCTTATCGAATGGTGACAGAAATATGTTGGAATTGATTCTCATAACTTGGAAATACGGCGATCGACAGACACGTTGGATATGCACGTCTTCAGACCGTGTTTCCGTGTAGTCAGCTGGAAGCTCAGTGGCTAAAGAGCTTGCTTACGAACGTCGTGGTCTCCGGTTGAAATCTCCGTGGAGGCTAAGAGTTTAAAAAATTGTTTTTAATCGTAAGAGTCAAGCCTGGGTCGTAGGTTATTCGTATTGAATGTTAAACTGTAGATATTAGAAATTTAGGGGCGCAATGCGAGGCAAATCGTAGGTAGTCTTGCAATGTTGTAGGTGTACACTTTTTACGTTATAATGATCCCTCAGGTGTTGTTCACAGTCAGTGTGTGAGTGTGAACCACAGTAATATTATTATAAATACGGAAGTAATTCTCTGTCTTTTTGTTACGTTTTGACGACTAAATGGCTATATTGTTGTGATGTAATTTTATAAGGAAGTGTGTATGAAGGGCACAGGATATTTTTTCCAGTATGATTAACAGTTGTAGTCACGAAATTTTGAGATCTTATCGAATAGTGACAGATGTTGGAAATTAATTCTCTTCAAGAGGCAGGTTCGACGGTAGAATGATATAGTGAAAGCTTTCCTGTCATATTATGCCGACTCGATATTGTTTGGGACTAATCCTTCGTTACCAACAACTTACTATATTTAATTCTGGCAAAAAAAATCTTAATTCACGCGTACGAAGTCGCGGGTATGAGGCTAGTCCACTATAAAAACAATTCTCTACACTGCTACAGTATCAGTCATCTATATATACAGTAACACGAACAGTTTAACACTGGGGAAGTCAACGGGAAAACACTCCAGCTGATATCCCCGGGACGTTACGATGGAGATGTACCACCCTCCATAGTAACCGATCGGATACCGAACGAGTGCGTTCCTTAGTATGAATTTCACCTGTTCTCGAAAGAAGCTGAATTAGAAGTGCAGACTGGACTCATAATCAATGTGGTGTTAACATGAAAGTGAATGTCATAGTTTTGTTCCTGGTTTGGAGGATTATCTTGCCGTCACTTCCTTGTTGTAGCCAAAATTCCCTTTTCCAACTTTTTGTTCTTTTTGTTGACATACAGAACTTTGCTCAAGCCACCGTATTCTACTGAATATTTGCAATTATCTGCTTATGTCTTCTTTTTAGTTTTGCCTGGAGCATCCATTAGCTGCACGAGAGACCTCTTCAACTGTCTTCGCGTGAGAAGTTATTTTCATTTCGTAACGACCAAGGATAATAATCTCTTAACTGACAATGGTTCACAAAGTTATATCTTTTTATCTCTTTTCGCCTTATTTTTATGATTTATCTGTTGTCATTTTGATTTTACTCTTAGTTCCATGACTCCAGTGCCTATTACGTCTCATCTTAGTTATTGTAAATGCATAACTCGTTTCAGAATTGACCTTTATGATATCATCTTGTACGTGCAGAAAGTCTACTGCCAAAAAGTATCAAATCAGCTTCGTTTTTCGATATTGCATGTCAGACATATTGAATGCGCTGCTTTGGGTCGGTTCATAATAGAGATCGCAGAACTTCTAATTCTCTTTGACTTGTTCCATTTGCGTATTTCCCTTATGATCGCTCAACATTTCTTGAATGTAGGTTCTAGTAATATTTCTGATCACCATGACTATTTTAAGAATATGCCTGAAAACAATTTGCAAATATGAAGAGTACCTGCTGAACTGATCCAGTTTACCCGTGCATGTGAGCTGCTGGGTATGTGAATGTGAGGAGAAAGTTTACTTCACATTGTTTTCACTTTCTCATGAGGTCGTCGTTGAGCTACCTTATAGAATAGATCATGGTTCCAAAAAAAATGTGTTAAGTGTTTCAACCAACCTCAAAAACAATTTTGCTTTGTGCTGCGGAATTACTAGAATTCATTGAGCACAAACATCCAAATTGAGGGAAATGTTAGATTTTTTCCTTAAATGAATGAATTACCACTTTTATCATAATGAACCGCTTAACATTTAACAGACTAATGCATAATACAGAGCTTTCCCTGAAAAGGCATACGGGTATACGGCAACAAAGAAAGGTTTAGGTAACTTGGTTTCAAAGTTCCGAGCACAGTTTTTGTGAGGTGTAAAAGTTTAGTGCAGTTAAAATAGTCTGAGCAGCGTTGCTTTTTTTTTCTCTCTTTACCCATGAACGTCGAGGTGTAATTATGATTGTCTGATAATAAAGTGCAGAGTAAAATTTAGAGAGGCGTTCAAGTGTAAATTAGAATTTATTGTCCAGTAAAAGAACGAAATACCCAAGTTGGTAGCACTGCTTGATGAACGGAAAGAGCTATTAACCTACCTTAATAGTTTAGTAGTTGAACTGAGACCATCAGAAATTTGTGAAAAGGTTATTGAGTAAATACTGTCAGATATAACCATCTATTAATAGAATCAGACTATCATATTTGTCCAAGAACATGCCAAGAGAAATTCGAAAACGCCAATGACGAAAATAATTTCTTTCTTAAAAAATACTTATACTAGTGGAAAGATGGTGTTAGATTAATGAAATAAAAACCATAATGTGAGCAAAATAGCTCAAATAAACATGTGTCATATTCGGCATGCCTTCAGAATTACAGGCACTTTAATTTGTTTGCAATAAGAACAGTGCACAATCAATTTTCAAATATTGCACCGTTAACGTTAATGGATTAGTCTATTTTCATGAGAGCATGATGAGTCACGTGACTGAAGCACGCATTCATATTCTTCAGGTTCATTTTGAGAGTTAGCAATTGTTTCTCCATTATTAAATATCAGTGTTAGAAGAATGTTGGATAGGTAAATCTTTCTTATAAGGTAGATTCCAAAATGTGAACATATAACCTGAAATGGATCCACTTTTTCACTGCACGTGTAAGATAGCCGACAATCAGGAATATCAATACAAGCAAGTATCACAAAGTGTCTAAGTATGTGTCTTGACAAAAAGAATTTGGTGTAAGTGACAATGATTCAGATAAAAGTGTCACTTTGCTGTCATACTTTTACAACACAGACATAACTGACGTCGTTCACGGAACAGGGAACGAACCGAAGCAAGTAAACGAAACGTCACTTTTCGTAACAACAGACAAATGTATTGACGGCAAATGCGAATATAATTATATATTTAACATTCTCACTCCTAACATATTAAACTGCTTGTATATCAGAAACAAAGCAAAATAGGACATACGTTTACCGGGTCGTCAGCTTTTAGAACACCTTGTCGGTGCTAATGCTCATTTTATAACTTGTTTTCTTTCTTTTTTAAAAAAAAAAAAAGTTTGTGAACCGATTTTGACGGCACATGGCGGTTCCTGATTTGGCAGGGAGTAACGTAGGTTAGTTTTTAGTTTTTATACTAGAAATATTTAAGATTCCATGCAAAAAAATCTTCAAAATTCTTGACAAGCACGAATGAAGTCATAAGCACCAGCTATTCTTACACAATCGTGAAAATCGCATGTAAATTCGTCCAGTAAATTTCAGATTATAAGTGAACAGGCAAAATGATTTTCCATTTTCTAAATTCTATTTCAAGCCAAAAACCAACTAAATTTCATTAACACAGATTCAGCCTTTTTTATGTGATTGAGTAACAAACTCACAGATTTTCATGTTTGTAACAGCAGTTGACAGATAAATAATGATTTTTGTAATCCGAGCAAAACTCAGAATTTTGTTATTGCATTTAACTTGTCTCCGCAAGGTTCACTATCGTGATGGAAGTCGCGGGTGAAGTTAGTAATTAATATAAAGATACACAGGAGACAGCAAAAAATGCTAGATTTGAAAATAAGAACGGGTATATGTCCTAATAATAAAAATATAAAAATGAAACAATTAATGTTATTATTAACAGTGAGTAGCATCATTTTTAACAGCAGGAGATATTTATTAGTACCTACTTAATGTACATAATTGTACTATAAATTATATGATCAACAAGTCAACATCATTAAATCTTTCTAGGAAAGAACATTTTATAATTTATATAATGATATCAATTTTTTTATAATGCAAAATTATTTTGTCGAAACTATAAAGGTATGCCGTTTGGCAAGGAAAGACGTTTCGACATATTCGACTGTGAGGTTTCTTACTCACATTGACCGATTCTATTACTTCCACGATCATTGAAGTTTCTGCAATGAACAATATTAGATATTTGTTTTATGATAATTTGTGAATAATTTATAAATTTAAATTTAAAACCACTATACGTGAATAGTTCCCTTAAAAATAAGAAGTGTACTGATCTATATCTTTATAATTTGCAATTAACAACTTTTAGCACACATTTTTTGCGAAATATGCATCATGTAAGCAATGAACTACATTATTAGTTTGTTTTATTGCCTTTACATACACACTATTCTCAGAAGCCTATTTTTTTTGTGTTCTAGCTTTTCCTCCTGTAGACATGTCATTAAGAAGAAAAAATATTAATGCAATAAAGTATAATCCCATCAGGGAACTCTTTGTTGTTTAATAAAATTAAATAGCTTGATAATCCATTGAAGTGAAACTATATTCAGTTGAGTAATAAGAAACTTATTTTCAGTTGGAATACAGTAATTCCCATGGAGACATTAGAAATTTATCTTTCTCATTAAATTCTGTTCCACGGTCAATTTTTCCTTATCCGCAGATTAATATCTACTGAGGACGAAATTTTAATCCTGCAGGCTAAGAATTTCATCTGCAGAATTCTGTTTACTTCAGTATGAAACAAAATTACTTCTCTTAATTGTACTAACACAGAATTCCCTGATCGATTTTAAACCCAAAATATCGGAAATATTCAACTAATTTTTTTGACTGCATGTGAAATTTTCTGTCAAATTTGTGCTCAGCAAAAATGAATTCAGTTTCTTCACTGCTGCTAGAAACTAATTTTCAGTTTTATGAATACTTAATTTCTACACAGGCATTGGTTTAAAATAAGAATTTAAATGCTTTTTGTATCGCACAGGAAAGGAATATCTCACGAATGCAATTAAAGTGTAAGGTGATATGTAAGACGAAATTTTCAACGCTGCATTCAAATTCAAGAGATTTTAAATATTTGATTTTAAATTCTTTACGATGAAAAACGATAAGGAATAACTGTGAAGAAAGAATATAAAAAAGCTGATTAATTTAAGACAATTTTGCAATTTCAGAATACGATTAAAATAAATTACGACCAAAGCGAGTGAGCCTACATGGTGATCAGATACGTTTCCTCCGCTATTATGCAATTCATTAAATTTCTTGGCTATCTCATAAATTCGGAATCAACTAAATCTTTAAACATCTGTTTAACAGTTAAGTCCAATTGAAAACAGCCTTTGATTTTAGAAATACAACGTATCAACTACAGCAGTTGAAACACCTGTAGCGTGGCAGAGAACATAACGTAAATCTATTTCATTGCTGTAACCCGTACGATAACAGTTTCACTTATCTAATAAATCACTGTTATGATTCTTGATAAACAGTAGAATTTAGAACATATTGCTCAAAACATTATTATTATTATTGAGGGAACGATTAACCGGAGGTAATGGAAAATCATAGCATCTATTTTAACAGATTAAGAAAAAAAAATGAAAAAGCTGTGTTTCCGACACCTATCTTAACGTTGAAATAAACGTAAAAAGTTATATACATTTCTTCCTGAACACCAGTTATTATAATCAAAGCGTTTGTTTCACTGTGGATTAGGAAATATTTTAACTGTCCTCAGTATGGAAATATTATTTTAGATATAAAAACGATATGGAAATCATTTAATTTTGCAACCATTCAAACGTCAAACGATTAGACCAGCATCATTGACTAATTATTTTAGAAGGTGCGAATTTTAAATTTTTTTGACAACGATTATGCACTGAACATTTTTTTTTCGTATTTTTCCAATTTTATACTTAATTTACGTATGAGAATCGAGAGGCATATTCAGTCGTAGTAAGCATAATTAAGCAATAAAATGGATAAATTAAAATATAAATCCATTCAAAATTTTGACGCTGTACCATTACTAAGCTGCAGCTAAAACTACAATTTAATGACAATTATATACACTACCAATATTTATATCTAATATTATACGACCCCTCCTCGCCTTTACGTAGATGCTTGTACTCAATTGCTCAAAGAATCTTCCAAAATTAAAAATGGTACGTAATATACACGAAATTATTCCTACTTCTCGACATGGTTACCCAAAATGAGAAGCCAAATCAAGATACACAAAGAGGACATTCCAGTAAGACCTGTAGTAAATTTCAGGAATGCTCCAACTTACAAAGTAGCCCAATATTTACATACATATCTCACAAAACACTACAAATACCACAAAGACAGAAACATAAAAAACACCCAACACCTGACAGAAATATTAGAACATACCTTCATCCCAGACACAGCAACCATTATATCATTTGATGTAGTAAGCATGTTTTCAAAAATCCCTGTAAACCAAACAATAGACCAAATACACAGTAACTTGACAACACACAGCAAAATGCCCTCAGCCCTCATAACAGAAATACTGGCCCTACTAAATTTAGTCACAGCACAAAATTACTTTGAATTCAACAATGACTACTTTATACAGAAGGAAGGATTGCCAATGGGGAGCCCAATATCTGGAATAATGGCCTCCATCTTCATGGATTATATAGAAAATGAAATATTCGAATCCATTGTCCCCAGTAAACAATATAATGTAATCTATTGGCTTAAATATGTAGATGATGTAATTTGTCTCCTAAATGAACCACCAGAACGCATAAAAGAATTTCACACAGACATTAACAACATACATAAAAATATCAGTTTTACTATGGAGACAGAAACAAACAACCAACTACATTTCCTAGACATTACAGTCAAAAAGATTGACAACAAGCACAGTTTTAGCATATACAGGAAACCCACCAACACTGACATAATCATCCACCAAAGCTCCAATCACCCCTCCAGTCAGAAACAGGCAGCACTCAGATATATGTTACACAGGATGAATCAAATACCACTCACTAAGCACAACTATAACAAGGAACTAAACAGCATAACACACATAGCTGTGAACAACGGATACAATAGTAACACAGTAGAAAAGCTTAACCAAAAAATCAGAAAACAAACAAACAAGAACATAAATCAAGCACCCAATGATCACCACATAAAACTACAATCCATCACACAAAAAGACAACAAACACTGGTACACTATGACATATCAAAACACAAACACACACAAAATAGCAAACGTCTTCAGAAAAATGGGAATAAAAATAGCATTTAGAACCAAAAACACTATCCAAAGACAGTTTAACAGAAGTACATTTATAGACAAATACCACCAATCTGGAATATACCAATTAACATGCCAGCAGTGTGACACTGTATACATAGGACAAACAGCTAGAAAATTTGAGACCAGATACAAGGAACACCTGAGAGCCCTCAGATGTACCAACCACTCAACATTCGCCGAACACTTGTTACAACACAATCATTCACACACTAATATACAGACAGATATGCAAATACTAAAGATTAATAATCACAACAAAAATATGCTGACAATTCAGGAAAACCTGCAAATACAAAAAGCAATCAATAATGGTAAAAAAGTCATGAACGAATACATACACCTAACGAACCAAACCTTGTTCAAAACATTAAAACAGGAATAAATAACACATATCCTATAATCAAACATACCGCCACAAAATACACACAGCTAATGACCGCAGATGCAAAATAACAAATAGTTACACAACACATAATCTTTGGCTCACGACTTTTCGATGTCAACAACAACAAATAACTATATATACAGTTCATGGCCGGTGAAATTACCTAAAATGCAGCCTACACAAACTTGGGACAGTAGTGATAGTGCAAAAAGAGTAGCTGGTATGGAAACACGAACTTGTGCGTGTTAATGAATATATAAAAACTGTAAGTACCCACTTAATATTTTTTAGAAAACTGTACAAAAATCAAACAACAGCATTGTATATATATGTGTATATATGTTTATCTAGGGCACTGATGATGCCTTGAATAAAGGCGAAACGCGTATGCCGTCAAAAGCATTTTGTTTAGTTGCAAGGCAGAAAGAACCCACAAAACAGTTATGGTTATTATTAGTTGCCTAAAATGTACTGCGTACTAAAAAGTCTAAATCAACGTGAAACTTCATGCCGTGAAAGCGAGAAAGATGCTTAGAAATTGTACCTCACAAATACAGTGTTTGTCGATGCAAGCCTCGTGCGAAGTCCAGTTGCTTTGAATATTGCTACCTACGGACAGTGGGTGTGAACGACGTGCCTGCTAGGTCGTCCACCTTTCAACGTGCCAGAGGTTCTTCACCTTCTCCCAAAATGGTCCTAGTGCATAAAGTAGACAGAGTTTTACTCTACTGAAGCTATGTGGACAATGAATCTCATCAACGTTACAGTACGGTATAAATCTATTGTTTTGGACACATTAACAGATATTCATAATGTCCGAGAAATGCGGCATTTTTTTGAAGATCGTAGTGTAAAAGTGAAACATTCAGTATTCTGTGAGAGACATATTCGACGTCGAACTGTTATAATAATTTATATTCGTGATTTTTACGGTTCATTATATCATATTTATATTAGGTTCTTCATCAGTATTCAGAAAACGTGAGTACAATATATCTGTTTAAGGAAAATGCAAAATCCTTTGTGGATAAAAATTGTGTGGTACTTTATCCATACTATTACTACCTAACGACAGTAGCACTCAGAATAATTTACACAATAAATGAAGCTATAAAAACATTCAACCATTTCATATCTGAAACCACTGTAACTTTAACGGACATCGTATTAAAGCCATTTTCGAGGCGTGATTAAGATAGTGAAATGGCGTAACAAGGGACTCGTCATCAAATATGGTAATTCGACAGTTATGATCTGCTCCGTGGCAGAGGTCGCAAAGAGACTGTGGTGGAGTCTGGTGCTGGACGTGCTGTTATCATGTTCAAGTCCCAGGGATTGTCAGCCAGGTTGGAGAGATGATGCTGAACAATTCCTAACCACCCCACTGTATTCCTCAGTGTGGGCATATGGCCCTATTAATAATGGCTTGTATGTCGGCTGGAGACATGTTTGACTACCCTCCTTGGCATCCTTCGGAATAACAGGATGAAATGTGCCAGCACCGAGTTTCACACACTACCTTATTTCATATCCCATACGCAAAGCGATTAGGATACAGCATTTACCAAACTTTCATCAGAGTAGCCTATGCATGCGCTAAACTTAATAACAGCAAACACATTGGGAAATCATGGTACTCAACATCTTCTACGGGAGTAACACACTACATGATAACAGCCAAAAAAAAAAAAAAGCTTTTACTGGATATAAGTTATTTATGTGGATACATACCTTTTCTCGACTTGTATGTTCATAGCAACCATCATGGGTATACGGCAGAATTTATTTAAATTATGTCGAATGTTATTAACATTTAACTCTGTGTTAACATGTAAGTAAAATTCGGCTATCTACCCCTAAAGATTTTTGATAAGTCATTT
This sequence comes from Vandiemenella viatica, assembly GCA_031002005.1. NCBI lineage: Eukaryota > Metazoa > Arthropoda > Insecta > Orthoptera > Morabidae > Vandiemenella > Vandiemenella viatica. The sequence goes on from CM061921.1 coordinate 249,014,857, forward strand.
ATGTTTCTTAAGCCATCGTGGTCGGGACATAAAAGTGTTGATGGCGCTTCACCTGATGATCGAGCCCCGGTTCTGGAAGAAATTTTCACCGATAGGCACTTGGCCAGCAGTATAGGAGAGATGGTGGCCTGCAATTCTTATTAACCAGATTGCACCAGTGCCAAATCATTTTGCAGTACGCGTGGAGCGGGGGAAAATGACTGTTGATAGTGACCCGTCCTTCAGAAGTTAAACCTGGTATCCGCTTTCGGAATTGCCGGCTGGCACCAGGAATGATCCTCTCCTTCCATTCAGCCTCAGGTACAACACACTCCTATTACAGTCATGTACATAAATACAATACTGGGCAAGCCAATGGGAAACCTCCACAGTAAAAAATGGTGTGGATGTGAAACACCCTGCATGCTAATCACAGACAGTGAAGACCAGACATGGCACGCAAAGCTGTGAACAACTACTAGCACGTCTACTGGATGTACTGCAACTCTCTCTCAGCGGCGACAAAATGTCACCCAAGTTCAATCTAAGAATGTGGCTTTCATATTAACAGTGTCCAGCATGATTTTATTCTTTCCTTAGAACTTTACACTTCATCAATGTCGTGGTAATTAGAGGCGGGACAGGATTGGAATCAAGGAATTGGTAGGAATTTGACCATTACGACATTCGTTTCGGGAATCCGTGAAAAAATGAAATCTGATGATCGACCCGCTCAAATATTAGACACCATGTTTCTGAAGGTATTTTACTGGAGATGCTGGATCAACTCTTTCAACGCGATGATTTTCTGAAACTTCAAGAAGGGTGTGTAAGTATTACTGCCAGAATGCTGGTTAGCTTAACTAAGAATATTGAAATACTTTGTCTGGTTTATTTAATGAGATCCCAAAGTAGTTAACGCCTTATGTCTCAATTTACACACAGACGCGTATACACAGTTGACACCATAATCACATGTTCTCCACCACATTAATACCTTCTACGAATCCAGTAGAGCCCAGAATGGAAAAAAGTAGTTAGTTTAACATGCTGAGTAGAGACACTGGAAAGAGCTGGATAACGACTCAGTTTCTTTTTAAAAAGATAAATCTCACCAAAAAAAACACGAAAAAACGAACTATTATTCTTTCGTAGTGATAACAGTGACATGCTTCATGATTTCATGTCAAGATTAAATACAAATATTGTATTTGATAAAATTTGAAGACAGCTAAGGTCTGCTTTTATGTATAGTTAAGAAAATGGCGCATACGTAAGCAGCTTCTCTGGTAAATTCTGTCAAACAAGTGCAACCAAGCAGATTATATTGCACCTTGCTACTAGCACAAAATGCTGATTGAAATCTCCACCATTACGCAATGTTCAGTGTTTACAGTCCTCCTAAGACGAACGCTGAGCTAAAGTAGGATGCTGTTTTCTATTGACACAAAGGAAGTAGAACGACATGCAAATACTGTGATGTGGTTCAATGTCTTTGTACCTTGTCAATTAAGTTGAGTTTCATAACTACTGGTTTCTGGAAGAATTAAATAATATTGCTATCACCATGTACTTAAAACAATGATGAACAAGACAGATATGGAAAAGTTGCTGAATGAAATGTTTTTACCATTTATGTTAATTTGGACTGTTGTGTTTCGAGCCCGGTGAGTGAGCGGTAACACTCGGGCCTGCCATATGCGAAGACGCGGATTCATATCACGATCAGAACATTCAGATTTTGGTTTTACATGGTTTCCCGAAATCATTCCAGCAAAATGGTGGGAAAGTTCCTCCAAAAGGCGATTTCTGAATTCCTTCCAGTTCCTTGCCCCAGTCTTTTCGAACCTCTAAAGACATCGAGGCGTAAAGACCGATTTAAAAATGAAAAATCTTGCAGATCTAAGACAAGCTTAGAGCTCTGAATAAGCCACCCATAGTTTATGTAGAACAAGGACTTAACGCAATTTATTCACATATCAATCAAAATACATGATTTACATCTATGACTGTCGGGGGTTGCGCTACCAAAAGTATTTGTTTCGTGGAGAACATGTTTGCTATTGTGATATTGTAAATAATAACATTCGTATTAAGTGGCTGTTAATCGTCACTGTAAACAAAGGCATAATTGCTTTTCCCTCGTTGAGATGTAGATATCGATCAAACTGGTTGATTTTCTTATGGCACATGGAAAATGAAAACATTCATTGGTGTCTGAGATTCCATGTAGACTAACCAAAAAATCACTCTTTGTGAATACACAGGCCTTGCAAATATGCCAGTCACTGCAGCACAGAGAACAGCCTGCTGACACTTTTTATTATTATTTTTTTAGAGATAATTAGAGGTGGAAAAGGACTGATGGCAAGGAACCTGAAGGAATTCAACCAGGGCCTTGTGAAGGGGCATTCACCTGGAGTGATTTTTCTAGAAACCGTAGAAAACTGGATATGGGTGGCCGGATGGGGATTCGAACCTATGTCCTCCCGCATGCCAGGCCAGAGTGTTACTGCTCCACCACCACTCCGTTGCGTCGTATCAGGAGCCGTCTTATTCGATCAGCATTATGTATCGATGAATAATCGTAGACAATAATCTTATGAAAAAACTGAAATAATTGTAACACTGACGAACTGATTGGCGAACCTCGTTAAATGTTTCGCTACATATTCAAGGACGGGGGTTCAAGTCCGAAGAATCTGAAAACTGAATATCGGCAATAGTATCACAAGATCATTAATCCTGCTGTAAAATAACATTACGGAGGAAGCTTCTCGGGGATGCAGAACTCTAGTGTGGAGTGAGATATTTACTTCTTTTTTGCGAGAGAGCTGGTTTGATGGCTTTTGATGGTAAATATCACTAAATAACAAAGCCAAAAACATTGTACGCATAAATACTTAGCTTTTCTGATTTGTTTCCAAGATAAAGATACATGTATCCTATATTTTTTTAAGATGTACATGTACGACATTTTACTACTCAGATAAGTACATCCCGTGTATCTTCTCTACACTTTACTTTGCAATTAATCACATAAAATGACCAAGCTGAATGTGTCAGTGCGACGCCACGCTGAATATCAGGAAGCTCGTTCGAATCCTACTATTCATGCAGGCGGAATAACACGGCAAATGTTAAAACAAAGCATACGCATTTCAAAAATGAGTTTTGCTTGAAGGGATTGGTGGCCAGTTAATGCCATCTTCACATTTGTTCCATCTAGCAGAAAAAACCTGATCAAAATGTTAAGTTACAAGTTTGGTAGATTGGGCAGTATTGCTGAAACTATGGTTTAATTATGATTATTATTATTTCTGAATCAATCAGTTTGCACTTTGGAACTTTATTCACACTATTGCACCAGTCGAAGTTGTGACATCAGAACGACGCACTGCCGACGCTGGTCTTGAAATCATGAGTCTTAGAAACATCAGTCAGCACCTTGATCTCCGTCATACTGGGCTTAACGCATGTGGCTCTAGTTTTACACTTGCCATGTTGGCAGAAAATGGAAGATAGTCGTGTTCTGTTGATATTACCAAAATATTTAGAGACAACATGTCATAGATAACACTCCACCGCACATTCATTAAGAAATGTGCTTGGGAATCTGTGTCGTATATATGCTGTAAAATCTGGTGCTACATCTATTGGTCGCTGCATTTCACTATCAAATAATATTTATGAAAGCATTTTACGACTTGCATGAAACAAATGTTCAAGACGCATGGCAGTGTCCTTATGTAAACTTCTTTAATTTTGTCTTTATGTTTCATACACACGTACTCATTTAACATCGATAGTTGAAGAAAGTATTAATGTGCTTGAATGAATTAAGAATCTACTGTGGGACATTTTGTGGAAGTTCGTGTTTGCGTTAAACAAGAGCACTGGATAGCGTACTAAGTCCATTCAGTGAGGCTGAAAGTTTCAGTAACTCACTGCGATTCATAAATCAACATGTAGCTAAGAACCGAAAATATTTATAAAGACGAGTTCTGCCACATCATAGAAACTGTAATAATCATAATGCATAACTGAATATTTGGTATTACTAAAAGTGTGTGACATTTTTATCAGAACGAACAACTACCGCTTCCCACTAAATCACAGTCTCATGGCTCCTACCGGTCATAAAAATAAGTGGTAATTGATACGCGCGGTGTATCACGACAGACAGAAAATACTGTCCAATACTTTCAACTTTCTTTGTTAAAAACAATCTATCCTCTCACTACCAGAAGTAAAGGAGGCATTTCTTGTTCGTGCGGAATGTACGCAAGCTGGACTACTCTGTGAGACGACATGACGATGTAACATGCTCAGCATTAATCGAAGCGATCATTTCTCTAGGAGTATCATGAAATTAATTTCATGCCAATTCGAATGTTACGAGAAAGTTAATCCAAAACAACTGAGCGTAGTGAGTGAATGGTAACGCTCTGGCCTCGCATTTCGGAGGACGCGGCTTCGTATCACCGTCTGGCCACCCAGATTTGGGTATTCCATGGTTTCCCCAGGTCACTCCAGGCGAATGCGCAGATGGTTCCTTCAAAAGACCATGGTCGAATTCTTTCCCACCTCTAATGACCTCGACGTCGTCGAGGATTAAAGCCAAAAATAAATCGAAAACATGTAATACAATTTATAAGTCATATTTAAAAAAAAAAAACGATATTATGGATTGTTGACGTTGTGGTCATTAGATCCAGGAAAGAAGGAAAGGGGGAAAGGAATGGGAAGAAATTTAACCTTTCTGAATGAACAATCACAGAATGTGCCTGGAGATACTTCGGAAAACCATGGGAAACCGAAATTAGGATGGTCTGACCGTGGGTTGAACCCTCGTCCTCCCAGTTGACAGGCCAGTGTTAACTGCTCATCCACCAAGCGTGGTACAGAATTAGCATACTAGCAATATTTACATCGCATATTGTGTTTTGCTAAATAAGAGTGCTGTGAAAAGTTCTCGTCCTTGACTGTATATTATTTCATTAATTATTCCACATAAATTTACAAAATTTCGTAAGGAACTTATAACTCTTTGCAGAGAGTCATATTCACCGTTTTTTTATGATCTGTCAAGATTGTTCTTGTCGATAGCATCGATTATCAACGATTCGAGGACGATTACTACCGAGCTTATTCTGTAAGAGAGGAGATTACAGGAAGAACTTTCTCCCAGAGACTCACGTAACTCTCTGCACGCCATGTTAGGACGAAGTAGGACGGAAGGTCACACAGTTCGCACTCTGCACCACTCCAACGTAAGGCAGGGACCCTAGTCAAGGACACAAACCCGCAACACAGGTAAGTCTGCTTCTTTTATTTTTTCACCTGCTGTTTGGTTACTATCCGTCGCAGAGCAGCTCATGGGGGTTACAAAGTTTTCAGCGGAACTTCATAGCTAATTAATGACGTTTTCGATCAGTAATCTCTCTACTTATCAGGAGATGATACACCCAAAACTGCTTTTTCTGAGACGGTCTACTGTAACTGATCAGACTGCTTAGCTAACTGTTCAGTCTCCAGTTCTAACAATTATTATTATTATTATGTTAGAGGATGATCAACACAGCAAAACTAGAAACAGGACCAGTTTTGTGTTATAAACTTATTATTGCGATGCTTTTCTTTTTTTAAAAAAAATAATAATTTTCTCTTCTTGAAACTTAAACCATTTTTCCACAAATCGCTTCTACTCCACGATTTAAATTAACCCATAGAAATTACTTGACATGATGTGCTGGAATAAGAGTACCGTCCTTTACGACGAATAAGAGGAATAACAGATATGAAACGAGACATTACAACCCTTTACGCAGTAATATAGATAATGAAATGTGAAACAGATATTTGAAAGTAACAGAACATTCCAGTAATTTGCCAAGATGAAAAATTTCATTCTATATGTTCATACTAGTCCAATGTTGAACTTTTAGCAAAATCCACGACATTCGTTCCGTTCAACAAGACGTGTTTATTTCCAATAAATAACTGATGCAGCTAACATCAAACAAAATAAATAATATCGCTTTGTAACTAACGGCCAGTACTATCTCCAAAGTCAATATACCTACAAGTAACGGACCCTAAAGACTCGCATTGTTATTTGATTAAAATATTTTGATATTGTATTGACTGACTTTAGTTTTCAGCAGCGTAAATATTTTGTAGACCTGTTTTCAATTACGATGATAGTGCAATTTTATTAATACTTGCGGCTTCGCTTACAATGTAGCTGCTGTACAGGTAATAAAATCGTTATTTACTAAATGATAGGTTTCTATCGTAAATTAGCACAATGCCTCCTCCTTATGTGGAATAATTTGCGTTTAGTTTACCAGAACTTTTAATCTAACTCATTCCATTTAAAATCCTCAAAACGTAGGGAACAGATTTCACTTGTACACGGGCGGATGATAAACTATAGCTTTCTGTAGCTAATGAAGTTCAATGTTATCATTTTAACAAAATCGTGTTGCTTTCTCCGTTAATGCTTTTTTCACAGCATTACAGGAACACTACGATCGTGTTTCTCTTGAGTGCAGCGAGCGACGTGAGACCACTGGCTTGCCACCAAGGAGCTCTGCCAGCGAAAGTGATCTGGTTCCGCTCACCGATTCGCTTTCATCGCTGTAGAGATTAACCTGAGAAAGGCATTGAATATTTCGTGTTATACGTGACTCGAACTGGATGAATTTCTTGGGGGTTGTCTGCGGACTCTAAAATCCTTCCCACTTTCTGAAAAGAGTCGTTTCAAGATCTTACGCCTCTGGTGTCTTTCCCTCCCAACAAACAGCTCAGTGCAGCTCAGTGCATAAAAAAAAAGTAATAATCTGTTGCTCATACCACACACAGGCGGAAAGAATGCAATTTAGGAAATTAAATGCTGAGTTACCATTTCAGAACTCATCCAGTTCTCTGCATACTAACTTATATTTTTTCGGTTCAAATGTGAATGTTGCAAAGTCTATTAATATAAAAGCAGTACACCCCAGTAATCTACTAGAATTAAAAGTTAAAAATTGAGCAACTGAGATTCAAAAGCAGACAAACATCCAATTAAATTTAAGATAGTTATTTAGGAATATATATAGTTGAAAAAATAAAAAATGTTAATATCTGGAACTGTGACATTATTTATGAAAAATAAAGATGTGGTAAAGAAAACAGATTGTTGCAAATCGCGATATAGAAAAATTTTAAGAACATAACCCCAAAAATCCAAAGGTCTATGACTCCACAGTAATGGCAGTCAAAAAATGCGATTGGGACGAAAGGAAAATACAAGAAGCAGAAACGCAGTTCTTAAGGACCAGTAAAGATGAGAAAGAGCCGACAAATGTAACTCCATCGGTGACTTTATTGACAGCATAACAGCCAAATCTGCCTAAACCGTGGCGCGACGATGGGAATCAGAAGCATAGTAAGTACTGGTTACGAAATGTAATGAAATACAAACTGCGTACGGATCCCATGAAGCCGCAGTGAATGTAATATTACGAAAAATATTGCCTCTGAATTATTAAAGATTTCAGCCATAGTGTCTCTGAGTGATTTCGTAATATACTGAAGAATTTTCAATGCTGAGGCGACTGTTTATATGTTTGTAGGTAAACTCTGATAAATTAGGTGACAGAGTGAATATTTACTTTTTTCATTTGAATTAACAATCACAAAGGTCAAGGATTGATAGAGCGAAGAATTAAAAATTAGCTTTTATAAATAAATTCAGTGGATGAATGAAAGTTACATAGACGGCATGCTATTTGGGTTGAGGACAGGTTGCAAAAGTGTTGGTTAGCGAGAGAATGTTCCCACAATTATGTTAAATACCTACTGCTGGTGGAGTACTAGTGCTTCTGACTCACTTAGAAAAATGTTTAGATGGATTTTCGTCCCCGCCTCAATAATAAGCAGTAAGACACATTGAAAAACGACAAACTCCAGCATGAAGCTTATATCGTTGGCAGGTAGATGGCGCTGTATCACACTTCATTTAATGGATAGCTTGTAATGAGTAAGTGTCAACCAAAGGATAGGCCCATCTTTTAAACCTTAGATAACTTAAATACTTTGAAGAAAATGCGCGCAGAAGACAATAAAACTATCGATTCTTTTATTTTATCATTCATTTCTGTGAATATATTACAAAATAAGCAACAATGAGGAGTGAATTCGATTTTTGACACTGGCCAATAATTTTCGTCAGTAAGAGGTTTGAAAAGGAGGTACACTTAGTCTTGTGTAAGATAAATAAGTAACTAATTGCATTACCAAGTACGTCGAGCAAAATTCCTACTTGTTTCGATACCAGTTACACAGGTAAACCAGAAGTAATCAATTCGACCTATGCTTTCATATTTTTAACATAGGAAAAGCTATTTATCAATACAATGTAGAAAACGGCAATGATGTTAGTACACACGATATGTATACTCCCATAATCTGTCATAGTCTAAAATATTAAATCAGAGAAGTACGTGTGAGATTTAATCGATAAATTAAAGACCATGAAATAAAGGACGTCCTAATTAATTCAATGCTTACAGCAACACAGATAGTTACGTCAAATGTTTTTTACGCGCTAGCAGATGAGTGGGAAGAACGGGAGAAAGAATGCTGGTATATTAATCACTTGCTGTTAGTAAGGAACAGGCAGCGGTACTGTATCAGGTATTCATCAATCAATAAAGGGAGTTATCAGAAAACAATAAACTGCTAGCATGGTCTGGAAGTGACCGAGCGTGGTGGCGGAGCGGTTAACGCTCTGACCTTGCATTCGGGAGAACGCCGGTTCGAATCCCCGTCCGGGCAACCAGATTTGGGTTTTTCCATGGTTTTTCCAAATCACTCCAGGCGAATTTCGAGATGCTTCCTTCAAAAGGCCATGGCCGAATACTTTACCGTTCCTTGTCCCCACCCCCCAAAAAAACTAACATAGTCTGCAATGTTCTCGTCCTCAACCACAGATGTTGTAATAATAAAAAATCACTTAATCTCGGAAGAAAATTTTATTTGGTTGTAGAGAGTGATAGTTGTCAAATCTTCCTCAAATGTCAAGTTTCGTAGTTTGCCAACATTATCGCCAGCTATCATGAAGGCTGAAAACTGTTTGTACAAACTTCATATGTACGTTCCTAGGCATCGTGTAATGCTCCAACCTAGTTTTCAGTTACGGCATTGAGTATCTGAATAGCTTCTGAACTGCGTATTGTCTTCTTGGAGGAAATATCATGTAGAGCCAGAATACCGCTTCTTCTTGCTCGGCCGAAAATTTGGAGTTTTGCGCCACCTCATAGTGGTTTACCGTAATACTTTTCAGTATTTGTTCGGTTTTCTTTTCCCGTGAACGAGGCTTGAACAATTTGTGGGAACGACTCTCGTTTGGTAGACCTGGGCTAAAATTTTATAATCAACACACATATTCAGATTATTCATATTTTTATACATTATTTCCATTCATTCTTAGAGTGGTGTTTGGATGATAGTTTAGTCAATTTTCAAACAGAAGACGTGTTTTGAAAGGACAAGACTATTTGCTGATTAGCCAACTTAAAGTCTTAATTCTCAGACATCATTTCCCTTGTTTCTAGTCGCAGATGACTGAGTTCAGCATTTTAGGAACAGAACATTTTAGTTCGTAGAGTTTGACTGCGCAGTCAGACATAGTGCCTCTGGCATGAATAGTTTTAATTAAATTACAATATAATATGCTTACTTTTATTACAGTGAAATAAGTTGTGGAGCTGTCACAAAAAAAAAACGGTTATTTTTACCAACTTGGAGTGAACCAAAATAACTGACTGAACTCTAACTACAACGACCGAAAAACTGTATTTCAGATTCTGTTATGTGATAGTTCCTTCTGCACGTTGAATCCAACAACAAGCCAGCCGTAAAGGGCTACTTTCCATTTTTCTTGTGCAGAGTGATAACTTAGCAAAATGTTTAATTGCCCTTTAAGTCTTCTATTTCATAATTTACTTTCCCGAATACAGAACTACAGAACAACGATTAACAACACTGAGAATACTGAACATTACAAATGTCTTTTCAAAATTCGTATATGACAATCCTACACAGCTCTTTTAATAATATTTGGATTTAGATTTTTAGTAAAATTATTATTTTTAGTACCACTACTTAGTTTCGTTTGGAGCGCACGAAAGGTGTACCTATTCATTGAGTTTGGTAGTTGTTATTGACCGTAAAATAATTCTGATTAATGAATTGAGATTAACCTAGGCCATGCAACAAGCCAGAAATCTGAACTACGATTCATTAAAGTATTCACACATTCATTATTCGCTAGGCATTTTCACAGAAGTAAGAAAGACAAGAGACACTAAAACAATATCTATTGAAACTGTCATTTGAGCAAGTGTTGTTGAGGGTACTCACGACGGAAGCGCAGCGATCATGTCCCGACGGCTACCAGAGGCGCACTAGTCCAGGTGCTGCAACGCCTCAGCCAGGCCCTCTCGGAGAAAGTGCTCTGGCCTTCGTAACGGTTCACCTCCAGCGCATCATTTCGGTTTCGCTTTTCATATGTGGCCCAAAACGATGAATTGCGACCAACGATACAATGTTACACAGCAACCGTACTGTTTCTGGATGTATCTACGAACGTATTAATCAGTAATAAATAATGATGCATACTTTTATACGATTATGAGGTTCCAATCGCGTAGGCTAAGTTGTGAATGTTCAGGTTCTCTATATTTCGCTATTAGTTTTTTATTCCAATATTTTTAAAATAGACAAATTCTCCTGGTTGGTTTGTTACACAGGAAGAGAAGGGTGCTCGTTGGCGCAATAATATTAAGGATAGAGAGTAATGCCAAGACCTACCATTGCAGAGGGTACAGACACAAATTAAAAAAAAAAAAAGTTATTCCCATAAAGCCCTTATTCAGCATGAGCGATTGTCACTGGGCTACAATATTGCAATCCTGCAGTTTCAATTCATTTTTATAACAGCCAGTTAGGTATGCTGAAAAGTCGTTTCTGCATTTAGATCGATAGTAAGACCTTTTTTGCAGGCTACCTATCTACACAGATCGAACTTTCCTTTTTAACAGAATATTTAATGCTCACCACAATTGTAATGCTGAGCCACACTAAAATTAACGTCGCAATGCACACGATAAGCAACGTGTTATTTCTATTTCTTTTTTTTTTTTCTTGGGCTTTACGTCTCGTCGACAGCGAGGACATTACAGGCGGGATGGGATTGGGGCAAGGAATGGGAAGGAATTCGGCAATGGCCTTTTTGAAGAAAGCATCCCGGCATTTGCCTGGAGTGATTTGGGGAAACCATGGAAAACCCAAATCTGGATGCCCGGACGGGGATTCGAACCCGCGTCCTCCCAAATGCGAGGCCAGAACGTTAACCGTTCACCCACCACGCTTGGTGTATTATTTCAAGATGGAAGTTGAGGGTTCTTTTGCGTATTATATGAGTGTCAATAAATAAATAAATATCTCTGTGTTGTAAACAGAAGTGAACACCTATTTATATACTATGAATATTTTCTAAATTTAATAAACATACCTCTGTGTTCAATGTGGTGTCACCTGCATATATAAGTAGGAAGATGCTTTGCATGATGTTACATGCAAACCAATGAGTCTTACTCGTATATCACTTGTTCCCGCACCAGAGTTTCAACATTTATTGTATTGATTAAAATGTATTCTGTTGTAGACGATAAGTCTCCTTTTTCACATCTTCTATAGTTGTTGATTATGACATTGCTTGCATAATCCGGTGCCAATAATCAGCCCGAAAACCACGATTTTGTATGTTTTCTGTTGAGGATCCCAAGAACAAGGTTCCGTACGAAGCGCTTCTAAAAGCTGGATGACCTTTTTTTTAATTAGAACTATGCATTCTGTGTTTTTGTCGATCGTCGTATTCAAAACTGGTATTTGCCGCGTTAACAATGTGAATTGTTGGTATGGCCACGACAAGCCAACAGCAACGCGCTAAGTCCATTTCATGTGACAACCGAGATCACCTCCCGAGCTATCGCCAAACGCCTGATGTCTTTTTTTTTTTTTTTTTTAACAGTTTAACGTCCCTTTTTAACAACGTGGTCTTTAGAGACGGGAAAGGATGGGGGCAAGGAATGGGGAGGAATTCGGCCATGGCCTTTTTGAAGGAAACATCCCGGCATTCACCTGGAGTGATTTGGGGAAACCATGGAAAACCCAAATCTGGATGCCCGGACGGGGATTCGAACCGCCGTCCTCCCGAATGCGAGGCCAGAACGCTATCCGTTACACCACCACGCTCGGTGCCTGATGTCGATACTAACGGCGTTGACAAATCAGACCCGGCTACATCTGCGTTTAATGTCAAATAACGCCGTTATTAATGGACATTATACATTAGTGTGGCGCCAGCATAAAGTAAACCGTGCCCCCTCCACTATTTGAATAACAACTGTTTGTTTTCGATATAATGCGTTATCAGCCATACTTTCAATAGCTTCAATACTAGCCTCGTTATAAAAATTTTGCAACCAAATAACCAGTATAGTATTAAGTTTGCTATAAGATTCTGCAAGCTCTGTGTATTTTGTATTACACATTCTAATAGTTACGTTGCCTCTCCTCGCAGGGCACTACGCGACGAATATTCACTAAGATTACAGAGTATTAGGTCTTTTACGTATTTTTGTAGGACAGTTCCATTTTGAAAGAAAGTTGTCGTAGGCTACAAATAGTTGGTATTTCTTTTATGGCTTAGGTAGCGTGTACCAAGATAGGGTCTAATATGCCGATTTGTATCTACTGAACCGCAGTGTCGTAGCTAGGTCAACAAGGGCAACAGGTAAAAAAAAAATATTTTGGGCCCTCAGGCCAGATGGGCGACTTTTTTTTTTTAGCTCTGCTAAGTTGCTGATAGGGGCCCCTGAGCTGTGCTTGGGGCCCCATAAGCAATAGCGTATCTAGGTTCACAAGACCCTCAGAGCTAAAAAATAAAAGGTCGTCCATTTGCCCTGAAGGCCCGTGTGCCCTCTGATCTGCACTTGGGGGTTCCCTGGGTTGCCCTTGGGGGCCCCCTCAGCTGAGCTCTGGGGCCCCCTGAGTGCGGGGGCCCCACTGCACTGCACCGCCTAGCCCTATGGTAGCTACGCCCCTGGTGAACCGGATTCTGGAAAATTACTATTTTATCAAGCTTTTTAAATATGAAAGGAAACCTGACTATATAATGTAGAGTACCTACAAATTAAAACAAAAAACTATGTGTGAAATGGCTAAGTGGTTCTAGAGTTATAAGTGTAAAATGCTTTTTATAAGTTCCCAAATAATGGAAGACCTATACTGTAGCTAACTTGTTTTATAAAACATTCTATGATTGCTCTGTGAATCTTCCATATTTTTTTCTCTCTAACAGTTTAGGCAGCGTATGACGATAGCATTTACCCTTATCGTTTTTACCGACTAATTTCTATGCCTTATTTACCGATATAATCTCATCGCGTCGGCATCAGTGATATAACCTCAAACAGGAAAATCTAAAGGCGGGTTACACTCAAATAATCGACTACATCATCTTGTGCAGCAGTCTACTTTGGGAGGAGGAGGGGAACTTGAAATAGGCAAATAGCCAGTGGAATAACAAATAATGTTTATAACTTAACATTTTATTCAGATATATGGTACAGGAGAAACTAGTACTCGGTGCTTGGCTGCTAAACACTTTATTTGGTTACACAAAACAAACTGCTCAGTACATAACTGCTACAAGAGGGGGTTTAAAGAAGCAAATAATCCCAGACTGATCCACGTCCATCGGAGACAGTTCCATCACTGTCACTCTATCTTCCGCTCCGCTGAGTCCCACCGAGGTTGATACTCCTATGGTTTTCTTTGGATCAGCTTTCTTCCTAAATCATTAGAGCCGATATCTCTCCAGTAGTAGGGAATTGTCTGTGTGAGCTAGTACCCTGGACCAAAAGAGCTACGCCCCCTCTATTGTTAAGCAAATGAGGAAAGGCGAATTCGGCTACCTGGTTGGACCCCCCCCCCCACGAAGGTGTTGATAGCTTTGATGGTTGAAAGCCACACCCTCTACTATAACCTAACTTTGGTTGGCATTTTGTGCCCAAATTCAAAGAAGACCGCTCCTATGATTGATTAGATAGATTAATGAGATTGTTGACAGGCTTTCCACCTGGTCGGCACAATAGAAATTTATTGCGATCATGATAAGATACATGTGCCCTTCAAACCTCAGTCTGGTCGGTGTTTTGTGACGAAGTACAATAGAAGTCACCTTCTATTGTTGGTAAGCAGCCTGCAGCTGTCCGTGAGGTGGTGACAGCTGGACAAATTTGGTTGGTCTCGCGCCGTCGCACCTGATCTCACTTCACCGAGATGGGTCACGCTATATATATAGAATTTATGTACTTAAACTTTAATGTTCTTGGCTGATTGCTAACAAGCAATTTTAATATAATATTGTACTAACGTTCGGATTAAAGGGTCATTATATGTTACAGATTAAATAATAATTGTGATTAAAACTGTTACAAGTAGATTATTTTGTTATTAATTTATTGTGTAATCGAACACCGTGTGAATATTTAATCAATAAACAGTAATTAATTAGAACGATTCAGCTAATTTCAAGTCGTAATATTTTATTTTATGTAATCTCGAACTGATTAATCCTTCTAAATGTTTTATTTATGTATCTGATACACAAAAATTTCACAGGTTGTAACGAATTCAGATATTTGGGGTTCACAGTGGAGAACACCAGTTCATGCCCTGATGGCATCAAATAAACTCGTTTTCAACTAAAATATATTGTATTTCATATTGCTGCAAAGTAAATGTTCTAAACCTCATTTACCAACAAACCATGTTTTGATAGTATTACCCGTTCATATAATAATTGAGTTTAAGTGAATGGTTAAACTTTATCTTAAAAGCAGCGTTTTTATGACAAGGAATGGGATGGTCGAATATGGTGAACAATACGTCTTAACTCCACGGGGAGGAGCGATCACCCTCACTAATTCACAATGAATGCAAGAGATTCGCGTATCCTTTAGACTGGACCCTTTTACAGTGGTAAAAATACGGTCGTGGGTGTTAAAACTTTATCTAACTAAAAAAAAAAAAACTCGCCTACTATGCGAGTGGCATTTAATGCCGGCATTATTATCGACAAATAGGTATTTCATGACAAATTTATAGAATGCACGGGTTTTCATCCTTGTGTTAAGAGTACAGCTCTGTGATTAAACATTTTTTATTAATCGAATACCAAATAACCCGTAAGACGGTACATTTTGTGCTTAGGAACATCTCTTGTAGCATAAACTCGTCTGTGTTGGCGTCGCCTGTGGAGGTTCAGCCTGTGGAGGCTCAGATTGCACAGGTACAGCCTGTGGGGGCTGAGCTTGTCGAGGCTCAAGCTGTAGAGGCAGAAAGTAGAGATAGTGGGTTGGAGGAAGTTGATAAGGATGGGTGGGAGCTGGTAACAGGTCGTAGGAGAATCATGGTTAACAGGATGAACAAGCCAGACACTTCAGTAATTGTGGGAAAAAATAGGTTTGACCTGTTGCCAGAGTCAGGAGGAGAAGAGCCTCATGTAGATGTAGGAGTAGGACTAGGTAAGATACAGCAGACCTTTAGGAATAAGGGCGTGCAGGGCAAGAATAGGAAAAAAAGGGTTCTGCTGCTAGGTAGTAGCCATGGGAGAGGTGTATGCCCTCTTCTGCAGGATCAGTTAGGTACAGGATATCAGGTCACAAGCTTTTTCAAACCTAGTGCAACATTAGGCCAGGTAATAGAGGATATAGGTTCCCTTTGTAGGAGTTTCACTAAGGATGATAGAGTAGTGATAGTGGGAGGTGCGGGAAATAGTATTGATAGAAACGCGAGTTATAGTATAGAGAGTGACCTGAGGAAGGTGGTGAAGGAGGCACAGCATACCAGGGTGGAGCTCATGCAGGTCCTAAGTCGCCATGACCGGCCACAATTGAACTATGCTGTGAGGCGGGTTAATGTGGAAACGGAAGTGCTACTTAGGAAAGGCATTAGTTCTGTGTTGGGAGTTGTGCCTGTGAACACCATTGGTAGGTGGGGTTTCACTAGGCATGGCCTACACCTAAATAGAAGGGGGAAGGGAGTACTTTCTGAGTTGTTAGCTAAAGCAGTGAGGGAGCCCATTTCCAGTGATGATGGGGTCAGGACTGTGCCTTTTTTAGGTTAGGGGCTGCTGGTGAAGGGACAGAAATAGATTATCAAAGTGATACTGATTGCAGATTCGCGATGGGAAGTCACAGATATTAAAGAAATAGATGAAATGGCTGAAACAATAACTGACTGTGGTAAAAGTGGGAAAGAGGAGATAAATTCTGAAAATGTAAAGCCAGTAGTAAGGGTGTTAATGGTAAACTGTAGAAGTATAATGAACAAAGTAATCGAATTTGCAAACTTAATAGAGATGCATGAACCACAAGTAATAATTGGGGTAGAGAGTTGGTTAAAAGAAGAAGTACTAGACAGTGAGGTTTTTCCTGATGGTTACAGAGTGTACCGCAGAGATAGAGGAGCAATTGGTGGAGGAGTCTTCATACTAGTTAGCAAAAACTACCACAGTTCACTGGCGTTCATAGATCAAGACCATGAGTTACTTGGGGTAGATTTCTGGGGTAATAAAAAAGAAAAAATCAGAGTGTTGGCTGTTTACCGCAGTGGAAGAATGACAGAAGAGGATGAGGCTCATTGGGGAGAAATTAAATTCATACTCAGATTTCAGAGGTGAGAATAGAATGATCATCATCGGCGGGGATTTAAATTTACCAGGTGTAAACTGGGAAGGGAATAAGATAAATAACACAAGGGAACAAAGATTTGCAAATATCTTAATAAGGGAAGGAGGATTTACACAAGTGGTTGAGCAAAACACTAGGGGACAAAATATTTTGGATATATTTCTAATTAAGCCCGATGAAAACCTTTTGAGGTATCAAGTAACTGAAGGAATAAGTGATCATGAAGCAGTTCTGATGGATATTAGAGGATTCAGTAAACCAGCAGCCAAAATTGAAGGGGGAAATAGGTACAATTATAAAAAGGCACAGGTTTCAAATTTGAGGAGATATTTCAGAGAACAATTCAGCAAATGGAAGGAAGGCTCAGGTACAGTAGAGTCAAGGTGGGAAGAGTTCAAGGAGATAATAAGAAAGGGGGAAGAAAAATTTATTCCAAAGCAAAAAATAAAGAGAAGTAGAGAACCTATGTACTATAATAGGGAAGTGAGGAGGTTAAAGAGGTTGGTAAGAAAAGAACATAACAGAGTTAAGAGACAGCAGGGTAGTAGGGAATATTTAAAACAACTAAACAAGGACTTAATAACAGCAAAGAAAATGGCTAAAGATGGGTTTATGAAGAGTATTGTCAGTGCAGGGGGACCATTGACTGATGCATCTAGAAATTTCTATGGCTATATCAGGAAACTGAGGGGAAGGGAGGATGTAGAGACACTTATAGATAAGGATGGAGAAGAAGTTACTGACGATTTGAAAAAGGCAGAGATTTTAAGTAACTGGTTCAGTGAAAGCATTAGGGACAATGAATCAGAAACAGGAGGGTCTAATTCGGAGAACGAGCTTAACAACACAATTAGAAATGACGATAGTAAAAAATTTGATATCCATCCTGAGGAAATCATGAAGGAAATAAGAAAGCTGAAAAAACATAAAGGGGCTGGTGAAGATAATATTACTACAGATATCTTAAAGATAGCCGGATGTGACATTGTACCTTATCTTGAAATATTATTTAAATTGAGTCTAGACACTTGCTGCTTACCACAGGACTGGAAAAGTGCAATAGTAGTACCGGTACATAAGGGAGGGGTGAGAAATAGAGTTGAGAATTACAGGCCAATCAGTTTGACATCAGTGGTAGGTAAATTAATGGAAAGATTGATATGCAACCACATCAGAAATATATGTGAGGAACGTAATTGGTTTTCAAGCAGGCAACATGGTTTCAGGCAAGGATATTCATGCGAATCTCAGTTGGTGGGATATATGCAAGATATTTCAGATGAAATGGACAAGGGAGGCCAAATTGATAGTGTAGCACTAGATCTGTCTAAGGCGTTTGACAGAGTAAGCCATAAAATGGTAGTAAATAAGGTAAAAACCATTGGAGTGGATAAGAAAGTCATTTGCTGGGTAGAAGAATTTTTAAAAGGTAGAAAACAGAAAGTTAGGGTAGGAAATGTAGTATCAAAAGAAGTGGAAGTAAAAATGGGTGTGCCACAGGGTAGCGTATTGGGACCATTGCTATTCATTATTCTAATGAATAATTGTGTTGATTGTTTACTATCTGAAATTAGATTGTTTGCAGATGACATAATGCTGTATAAAAGAATCAAAACGATAGAGGATTGTAAACAGTTGCAGGGTGATCTGGACAGGATATCTAATTGGGTTGGTAAACATGGAATGAAGATAAATGCAAAGAAGAGTCAGCTTATTAGATACACAAATAAAAAACAAAAGGTTAATTATGAATATAAGGTGGGGAAAGAATTGCTTGCTGAAGACTTGAAATGCAAATATCTTGGAATTACTTTTGATAACAAACTTAACTGGGCAGGACACATAGGACAGGTGGTAGGAAAAGGTTTCAAAGTTCTGCACTTGTTGGAGAGAGTTATGAGGGGATGTACGAGAGAAGTCAAGGAATTGGGTTACAAAACTTTGGTCAGACCATTGCTCGAATATGGTAGTGTAGTATGGGACCCTCATTTTACGTATCAAATACAGGAGTTGGAGAGGGTGCAAAGAAGGGCTGCTAGATTTGTTTCTGGAAATTATCGCAGAATGCAATCAGTGACGGATATGATAAAGGAGCTGGAATGGGATTCATTGCAAGACAGGAGGAGGATGAGGAGGGTCATGGGAGTGTACAGGGCATATACTGGTGATGAGGCATGGAAAGATATTGCAATAGGTATGAAAAGTAGTGCATGGAAGGGAAAAGATGACCATGACCACAAGCTGGCACTCGATTTCAGGCACAAGGGTGTGGGAAGATTCTCTTTTTTAGGTAAGGGTGTCAGGGATTGGAATGAGTTACCAAGAGAAATGATGAATAATTTACCGAAAACTTTGAAGGAATTTAAAGATAAAATTTGTAGAGGGCAAATGTAGGTGGGTGCAGGATAGGGGGAAGATGGGTGTGTAGGGAAATTGCCACCGGAGCCTGTGCTCCATTGCAATTAAATTAAATTAAATTAAAACCTTTCTCCTGAGCGGAACCTGTGCCTTTAATGGACCAAGCTAACAGTACTGTGCCATTCATATTATTTTAATGGACAAAATCTTTGATAATCTCCAACATGAAGAACTCCAGTTAAGAGTTTACATACCCAAATTCTCGGGTGGGTCCTCAAAAATTACAACATACTTTAAGTATATTTTCAACCAGTGTGAGAAACATTCACTTCATTTCTAAATGGTTACAACAGCTATCACCTATTACTAGCTAAAAGCACGGATTTGTGGTGGCTGGTGAAGTTTTGTTATAAAAAATGTTATATACAATTAAAGAAATTATTACCATCAAAATCCGTGATTTTAATTTGTTGAAAAAAAATTAAGCACGTTTATAACAGGACGCAAACTTTCAATATTTAAAATATCAAGTTATTTAATTTGTTTTAATCAGATACAAAATTTCTTATTCAAGTTTCTTCCTGTTTTCTACATATTAATATTTTTAATATTACTAATTCTGTCATAAGAAAATCTTCTATTTAATACTAGTCTTTCTAAAGTTTTTACTCTCTATAACCCAACATAATATCTACAGCAATTTTATTTAATGTTAAATCGTGAGCTTTATGAATTGTGATTGCGGAAGCTAGTTGTATTGGAAATGTTTTTTCTTGTACATGTGATATTCAGTATTTTACAAAATTTAGTTGTAGGTGGAATCGGAACACAACCACTATTTTCATAAGTTGAATGAAAATAATTTTCAAAACGAACCATTATTACTCATGGCATTACAGATATATGCTAGTAAAAATAATAAAAATTGTTAGAATTTTTTGCAAAAATGATAATTAATGATATATCTAGAGATAACTCTAAATTATTAGGGCCAGCTAATTTATGTTCAATTTCAAGTCTAGACGTAAATAGTTTTTTTCAAATTGTTTGCCACACAAGTCTAAAAATTGTCGGCTAGTGTCGCTCGCCCTACTAAGATCAGTGAAAGATGCTAACTTAAAAAGTTTGTGGACTCATACGTCCAGATCGGAAATTTTTTTATGTGACATAATAGATTAGTGATATTATATCGGTTTTCCAGCACAGGAATAGTAATAAAAGATCGAAAATGTCAGCATTGAATGCCCTTTCACTAGGTACAAATTCATTGTGAGGAATATTTCTTCGGGTTTTTTTTTTTTTTTTTTTAACTGTCAGAAAAGGAAAGATTGAATAAATATTTAAGGTAAATATGTACATGCATGCATTTTTGGTTTGTTTCAGTTACGTAGAAATACTTCTCCCGTTTAAACAGTTTTCCGTGTAGAGTGTGCTTTAATTTTGATTGTCATTAAGCTTTGCATAGTTTATAGTTAAAATTGTACAGTTATTTAAATAACTAATTAAGGGAGGCAGCGGAATTTATTTGTATAATTTCAAGACTGCTGCATCTACATTTACATAAGTCACAGATTTTGTTAATAAAGGACATTCAGCAACCATAGATCATCATTCATAGAAAAAATTAATTAATATCTCTCTTTCTGGAAAGTAAGTTCATTTTCTCTCGATTGTTCCGTTTGTGGCAACGTTATTTTCGATTAAAGTTTGAAGCATACCGACTAGGCGTACCTTACTATTGTTCTTTAATTTTGATTTTGATTAAACTTTATATAGTCTGTCAGTAAAATATAGTTATTTAAATAACTAATTAATTGAAGGAGCGGGATTATTTTTGTATAATTAAAAAACCGATGCATCTACATCTACCCAAGTCACATATTTATTTACAAAGAACAATCAACAATCGTATATAATCTTTAATAGAAAAAATTAAATTAATATTTCACTTCCTGAAGAATAAGTGACTGTGGAAGGATATCCATAATCAACACGTGTACACGTTATTTTTGTTTCAAAAGTTTCTACGATTTATATCATTCATCATTTGTGTATTTCTCAAAGGAAAGTAAATGATTTGGAGACTTTGTTTCAAAACAAAATTGAAATGCTACAAAATCAAATAGCAAAAAAAAAAAAAAAAAATACAAACAGAAAAAAAAATCGCGGGTGGTGTGATCTAACTGAGGACCCCTTGCCTCAACATGCACGTTAAACGGACGTTAATAACAAGTGGTCTTCCGTATAGCTTATTTAGGCACAATTTTAATACTTCTTAATCCCCGATTTCTCTTAAACGGAGGCCCACCAGATAGAACTGCTTTAGGGCGAGAAACCACAGGTGACGTACTATTTACCAGACTTGTTCGTTCTACGATAGCGATTTCCAAACTGAAGTCCTCTCCTTTCCAGCATGCACGAATAAAAATAATTATAATTTATTTGTTTGTTGCAAAAATAATGATTTATGGCACATCTAGAATTAACTTGGAATTAGTATGTTCAATTCCACGTCTTTAGGTGCGGCAGATTTTTTCAAAAAGTTTACCACTAGGTGTGCACAATCCATGGCCTAGTGTAAGGGCTCTCCTCGCTCACTCTATCTATTATTATTACTCCGCGATTCCCTAAAAGTGTGTGGCGGAGGGTGCATTGCACTTATCCGATAGGATTATAGTTTGGAAGGGATATTCGGGATTTGGCAGGAGGCGCCCATGAGCTATTGTGAGGAACCATCCCGGCATTCACCAGGAGTGATCTGGGGAAAACCATGGAAAATCCAGATCATGTATTATCCCTCCAACGTACATGCATTATTCAGACTACTAATATTGAACCGATTCAGTTCAACGTGGAATGTATTAATGTAGACTGTGAGATCACTGAAATAAACGGAATATATTTGTTTGTACGATAGATTTTAGAATATTTGCTAATTAAGTTGGTTGCACTAGAATCAAAGCTCTCGTAGTATTTTTTTTTTCAGTTGTCTAAACTAGCAGTTGTTTGTCGCATGAAATATATACCTCAATCTTACTGAATAAAGCTAGAAGGTGTCACATTACGACAGTTTTTTTTATTTTTTTATTTGGCCTTTGGTACAAACCATACAGCCAGCTTGGTTACAGTTTGTTTATTTATACATGTGGATTTTGAATAGTTTTGATGTTTTGTTTCATTTGATATACGTTCATCTACTGGGCATCATCGAACACATGCTTAATATAGCCCAATGTAATAAAATATAAATATAACATAAAAAACAATAATACAATATGATACAATAGTGTGATAAAGTACAATATAAAATTCATAAGATACCGTTTTAACATAAAATATTTACAACTTAAAATACAATATATAATATGCATCATGTAAATACAAAATTCTGCATACAGGTTTTCTAAATTGTTCGAGTGGATACATGTACCCTTAAACCACAGAATAAAATACACCTTCTTTGGGTACAGGGATCAACAGACTGGTTATCTCAAACGGACAGTGGTTACCTTTCAATGTAATGTGGGTTTTAGAAATGAGAATGTCATATTCTATGTTGTTTCTTATTGCAAAATTGAAGAGAATCATGAAGATTTCCGTCCTATTTTCATGGAGAAGGGTCTGCATCTTGGAAGGGAATTCCACACCGTGTTTAGTCAGTTCTTCTATTAATTCAGTTGATTCCGCCCAGCGGCGTCCACAGGCAAAAAATATATGGTCCTACATTCTCGACACTAATGCCATCACATTCACAAATGGGAGAGGTGATCGCATTAATCCTAAAGAGGTGGCTCGCGAAGCGTCCGTGGTTGAATTTCAGCCTAGAGACAAACGTTGTGATCTTCCTTGAGATTTGGATGTTGTCATGCCAGTGTGAGCGTGGGATAGTTGGATGGATTTTTCTATAGTATTCACCTTTATGTGTGTCTTTTAACCGCCACTCTCTGTCCCATTCTAATCTGGTTTTATTGCGGAATATAGGGGTCAAGTCCGACGCCGGAATTTGTTTAATTTTCTCACCATTTAGTGTTGCTGCCTTAGCCAGTCGGTCGGCTACTTCGTTGCCTCTTATTCCTGCGTGACCTTTGGCCCATATGAATGTCACTTCCGATCCTTTATCTCTGAGTCTTGCTACTAGCTGTACAATATCATATATCAGCCAGCTTCTGCCGTTGTCCGCCGCCAGGTTAGATAATCTCAGTAAAGCAGATCTGGAATCTGATATGATGATTAGTCTGTTCGTCCGCAAATGTTAGCCGTATTCTAGGGCTTTTACAATGGCTTGTAGTTCGGCGGTATAGATCGATGCCTCTTCTGGGAGTTGATATAAGCCCCTCTTTTCATTAGCAGGGTCTGCGAAGGCGCAACCCACCCGATTTCCAGATTTAGAGCCGTCTGTGTATAAGCATATGGGGTTATCTGCCAGCTTTGTAATGCGGTCCTTTAGATTTTTCATTGTGGTTGCCTTCCGCTATAAATTTTGTGTCTAGGATAATGTCTAGTCTCGGCTTACCTCTCGAAAGTATGTGCAGATGTACCGGAAGGAGGCGTGATCTATAGATTATGTTGCTATATTTTTTAACTTCCCGGAAGGCGGTTGTTAGAGTAGGGGCCGGCTTCTGTTTCCAGTATCTCCGTTCCGTGTATTGCATTGTGAGAGCAGATATTTTTGCAATAAGTTGATCATCCTTTACTTCGAGTAGTCTTAGGATGAACTTCCGCCCCAGAAATGCCCTACGGATGTGTAGGGGTGGTTCTAAACATTCCACCAGCAGCGCGTTTGTCGGGGTAGATGTCATGGCTCCGGTGCATAGTCTAAGTGCACGATACTGGCATCTGTCGATGTCGGTTAGTAGCGATTTAGAAGCAGAGCCAAAAAACATGTTGCCATAGTCGAGATGAGGGCGCACTAGGGCTCGGTATAGCATTAGTGTGATCTTCCTGTCTGCCCCCCAAGCTTTACCTGTCACTGCTCGTATGATGTTGTTTGCCGCTTCGCTCTTCTTGAGTATGTGCCGGATGTGAGCTGACCAAGCCAGTTTTAGGGTCCAATCTTAGGCCGAGGTATGTAACAATTTTTTTCACTGGGAAGTTAAAGGGTCCCAGAGAAATATTTGTCATCTGGGGGAGTCTATGTCGTGTAAAGACCATGACGGACGACTTTTCAGGGGATAGATCAAGCCGTTGTTCATCATCCAGGTCGCCAGCCTACTAGTTGTTGCACTTAAAGCTCTTTTACAGGCCTGCAGTGATAAGAAGCTTGTACAGATGCATACATCATCCACATACTGAAGAATCTTTACGTTCGCCATTATGTTCTCGTGCAGGTTGCTGGAATAAATATTAAAGAGTAGTGGGGAAACGATCGAGCCCTGAGTAGACCTTTGGATGCCAATCTTGGTCCATACGTCTTGTTCCCCTCACGTATGATCACTATTCTATTCTCGAGTAGGGCAATTAGGTTGTCTATGAATCTGTCCGGATCTTCATTCGTCCTTAGTTTTGTCACCCAGGATAGGAAGAACTACATTGTCGTATGCTTTTGTAAGATCGGTGAATAGTGCGGTTAAGTAGTGATTGTTTCCATAACACAGCTGGATTATCGGTGACTAGATGAGCCACGATTTTGTTAGTCCCTTTACCTCTTCGGAAACCTATCTGCAGGTCTGGCAATAGGCGGTTATGTTCGATGTACCATTCCAATCTTTCTTTATCATTCGCATCCAGGGTTTTCATGGAGCACGATAGTAAAGAAATTGGGCGAAATGACGAGCTTTCTGCGGGGGTCCTTGTTTGGTTTTAGTATTGGTACTACCCTTATTGTTTTGAGGGACGGTATGTAGGTTCTAGATGTCCATATATTATTCATTATTTGTAGATAGATCACTTTGCCGTTTTCAGGTAAGTTGCTCAGCATGACGTAATGGATTTGATCTGGGCCCGGGCAGGAGTTTTTTGTTTTAGTAAATGTATTTTCTAGCTCGTCGAGAGTAAATGGTTGTAGGAGAGGGTGGCTTGTATTACTATACCGGGAGGGAACGGGTTCTACACTACACCAGTCCCGGGTCAGAGGACTTTAGGAGGTTCATGGCGGCGGTCTGTGGGATTTGAGTGTGATGGCTGGTTGACCTGTCCCGAACTGCTCTAATCTGTCTCCATACCACTGTCGGAGGGGTTTTTTGAGTTTAATGAGTTGCAGAAATTTACCCAGTTTTCTCTCTTCTTCTTCTTTAGCAGTCTTTTTGTAATTGCTTGTGTCTTATTGAGAAGAATGAAGTTGGATTCGGTGGGTTGTTTCTTGTAACGCGTCAGTGCTAGTCTCCTGTCTCTTATGGCTTGGTTATATTCCTCGTCCCACCACCTGCAATAGGTTCTCCTTTGTGGGCGTCTTGTCTTGGATTCCGGAATGGTTGCTGCAGCCGTTTCTTCCACTATTGTCACAAATTTCGAATAGTCCTTTTTGTTGTCCCCTGTCAGTTGAAGGTTTTTGAATTTATCTGTAGCTATATGTTTATATTGGTACCAGTTGGCTTTTTTATGTTCCATCTGTAAGTAGGTGTTAGCACCTGGTTGTCTTCTATCTGCTCTGGTGTTGACATCAAGATAGGGTAGTGATCAGAGCCCGACGGGTCTGATGCTGTTTTCCAATCGAAGTAAAATGCACACTCTGGGGAAATAAGAGTTATATCTACAACTGATTTTCTTCCTAAAGGTCGTTGTAATCTTGTCTCAGAACCGTCATTTAATATGACCAGGTTCAGTTCGTCTATGAGTTCGGTAAGTACATTTCCCTGGCGAGAATTGTATTCGCACCCCCAGCTCTGGTGATGGGCGTTTAAATCCACCATTATTAATATGGGGGGTGGTAGTTGGATCAGGATCGATCGGATTTCTCGTTTTGTAAGACGAGCATGTGGAGGCTTATAGCATACTAATACAGTCATTTTCCCGAAGTCGAAATTGATGTTAGCTGCGCAGGCTTGAATGGCAGGGTCATGTACATTTAGTTTTATTTCTTTGTACTGTAGGCTTTCTTTTACCAGTAAGGCTACTCCGCCGTACCCGTCCTCCCGGTCTGCCCGGATAATGTTATATCCTGGTTTCAAAAAGTTGGATGTTGGTTTTAACCATGTCTCTATTAGACCCGCAATCGAGATGTTGTGTTCATATAAGAGGTGGAATAGGTTTTCCCTGTTTGAGTGGATAGACCGAATATTCCACTGCAGTATTTTATTGAACTTGGCCATAAGGGGGGATATCTATCGAGCCGCTGATCAATTTGGTAATGTTTTCTCTTATTGCCTCTCTTGGTATTGAGCTCTCGCCAGGTTGAATTTTCTGTACCAAGGTTATGATGAAGTTAAGTATTGTGTCAATTAGATAGTCCTTGCCCAGCATGGTTGGGGGGCCTCCACCCTCGATTACAGAATTAGATCTGTTACTTGATAATGGTTCTAATGTTCTTTGGTTCGGTATTAGGTATTATTGGTAACCCTTCCAGCTGTCACTATGCTTCGGTATAGCTGTCTGTTGAGGACGGACACTTCTGTAATAGCTTCCGGATGTAGTCCTGGAGTCTCGTCTACGTGGTTCTGTATTTGTGTTTTGGTATAGCTTAGGGGGATTAGGTTGCGCTTCTATGCTCTGAGGCTGTAGGGGTGTCCCCTGGCTGTTGGGTAATGTCGGAAATTGGGAAATGTCTCTGGTGTCGGGTGGCGGAGCTGCCGCGGCCCTAGCGTAGTGACTGTTGTCAAATGAGGCCAGTGCCTCCCGATAGCTAATTTCTTGAAAGGCCATCCTGCTTTTTATGGCTTTCTGTTTCATAAATTCCGGGCATGTTTTATCAATGGGCGAATGGGGGCCTGCGCAATGCAGACAGACGGGTTGAGAGGGATTTGAGCAATTATTGCTATCGTGTGAGCCGCCGCAAAGCTTACAGCGCGTTTGGCTACGGCATTGTTTGCTGTTGTGACCATAGCAAAAACAGTTAAAACACTGAAGAACCGATTGTACATATGGTTCTACCGGGCAGCGGACACCATGGATTTTCACATTCTCAGGCCTTCTCTGGGACTTAAATGTAATGGCACAAACCGGCAAGGCTTTCTTTGTAGTCAAAACCGTTTTCGGCCGTGTTTTGTAAAACCTTCTTATTGCAATGACTTTAACTGGACTACAAATGACTGCTAAAATCTCCTTTTCTGTTAGTGACGTCTCTAGGTTCCTGATTATTCCTTGTCTAGTAACTAGGTGGCTCGGGATATATGCTTCCAGATTGTGTTTAAGGAAAACGTTGCTTTTCACTAGCTCATTGGCTGCCGCCGCTGTAGATAGTTCTATTTTAATACAATTTTTGCCTGAGGGGAAAATGTTAGTAATAATGTTATAATAGTTTCCACTTTCCGACCTGAGTAACTTCCCTAAAGACATCGGGTGCAATCTACCAACATTTTTATCGAGGCTTTCAACTATGATAACAAACGGACCGTTGTCATACAACTCGTAGTTATTGCTGCCAAGCCTAGCGGGGTTTGATGGGGATGTTACTTTACTTACGCCGTTCTGCGATGTGCCCTGTTGTGGTTGCGTTCTCCTCTGCTCTGGGTGCCACCGTTGACTGCACTTTGGAGACGCGTTGAATTTTTTCGGTCTTCCCAACAGGCTGATGGTCGTCTTGATCCCAGCTGGGGCGTTTCGTTGGTCTTGGTTCCTCTACACACATGGGGAGTTCGTCGGCTGCTGCATTCTCCGTCACTGTTCGTATTGCATTTCTTATCGCTGCTGGTAGCTCGTTGTTGTCGTCTGGCTGGGGGTTTAGGTTCGTTGGGTTTTCTGGCCGCGTGCCACCTTCACCATAATTCCCACCGTACATGGTGGAATACGGCACCTCCGCCGCCGGTTTGGTAAGGGTTTACTTAATCGGTGCTGTGCTTGAATAACTATTACAATAAATAAACGGAAAGTTAAAGTTGGTTGAGCGCACGGTTTGTGATAGAGTTAGCTTGGCACAAAAGGAAAGTTTCGCGCACCAGGAAAAACTGATGTTCACCGTACCGATGCTCGAACTGAACTCCATTACGATAGTTATCGCACCTGCCAATCTTGATGTAAAAGTTGATCAACGAGTTTGAAGTCAACTATCGATTGTAACGATTGAGAGTAGTGTCATGTGTGCTATGGCGCGAGTTGCGGTAAACGTGAGTGCGGGAAAACGTGATTGTACCGAACTGTAAAGCATCCCCGTGTTAAAGGAAGCCTTCGGACGAGCTACCGCGTCGGTTAAGTGCCAAGTGAATATTATGTACATTTAAAGACTGTTAATTGTGTTTGTCATCCACTACTGTAGGAAGAAATACAGTATTGTTCTATTGGTGAAAGGTTAAAGAAAGTTCACACTCGCGAAGAACAAGCAATCTTCGGGAACGATTATTCAGGGCAATCCTTGTTACCTGTCAAGTACAAGAGAAAAATAAATATGGTTTGGTGGTCGGGATGTAATTGCTGAAAATCTGTGCAATAAATAGTGTTTTGACGTTGATATACTTTGAGTGTGTTCGTGCAATTAAGAAACTTTTATAGAAGAACAATTCCAACCCCACCAAACCAGGCGACCGTCTTAAAATTATACCTGAATAATTCCCTGCAGCTTACGAAGTACCGTTTGCCGGTAAAACATGGTCAGAACAGAAGACAATAAGTGGTGATAGTGCAATAAATTCTAATCATCATCTTACTATATTATGTCACGATAGAAATATTTAAACAGTATTTCTACAAAGGGAGTATATATAAATTATAAATCTATAAGTGATACTTTCTGAAAGCCGCGAATATTTCAGTGATCGCACAAAAATCTGTTATTTTAGATCGTGTACCAAACACCTAGGTTATATACCAAACCTCTACGCAGTGCGTGTGGAATAAGGGCAAACGATATTATTGATGGTGACTGGTATTGTGAGCAAGGAACGGGTAAGAATTCAACCATGGCGTTTTGAATCAATCATCAATGCATACGTTTGGAGTGATATGGGGAAACCATGGAAAACACAAATCTGTATAGCCGGATGGGGGTTCGAACCTGCGTCCTCACGAATGCCTTGCGAGAATTCAAATATAGTAAATAACGTGTAATTTATTAGTAGTTAATATAGCAATTTCATTATAATTTTGAGATATTAAGTACATGATACCTATCAACAGTTGTAACATTATTGGTTTATCATGAATTATATATAGTTCTCAGGTGGGGCCAAAGAGAATATATGTAATATAATATAAGGCTTACCATATATTACTTTTCAATCTTTGTCGATGTTGCCGTACTGAGGAGAGTAATGGTAAAGGCGAGTTCTGTGCAATTTCGATAAAAGACTACACAGTTGTTACAAAGCGCGTAAAATGCCAAGATATGGAACACCTTAGTAAGCATTGTCTAAAAGAAAAAATTACCTGGGCGCACTGCTGCAAAGACGGCCATAAAAAGAACGAATGTCCCAATTTATCGCAAGAGAAGATATGCATTCCTTGCCAGAAACGGGGAAAAATTTGTAAAAAGAGAGGAAAAGATTGCCCCACATACTAATTGTTGCTACAACGGCTTATAAATAAAATCGACTATTGCCTGTAAACGCCCTGTGCTAGGAGTGGATACAACCATAGATCAATCAATTGATGCCATCAAGAGACAAATCTTAGCAACGAACGGTAAGGCATGTAAAAGCGTCAAGAAAAAGAAGGGTAATCAACCGCTTAGAAGAAGGAAAAATGCAATCAGAGCAGCAAAATACAGAGAAAAACTCGCACAAGGAACAAAGAAAGAGTTCGTGAATATGGGCACATAGACCGATGACTCACGAAAATAAGAGAAATTTCCTCAACTACTGCGGAATCACCTAGGATACCTCAATTGAAACGACGTGGTCTTGGTTATTCTAAGTGTGGTGAATACCCATCTAACTCACAGGTAGCATCAAATACTGAAAACATTACGTACGAAAAAGCAACAGTGGAAACCAGGGAACTCAAATTTGTACCAGTACAGCCTGACTGAATATATGCGAATTTTTAAACCAACTTGCGATTCACAAGACTTGAGGAGGTTCAAACACTAACCCTGGCTCTTCGGCACATAACAAGAGGTTTGCATCCAGGTGGTAAGCATGTCTCGTTCCCTCATCACGAGGCAGTTGATAGGATTCAACTGAAAGCCCAAACCCTTCTAACAGATTATGCCCAGCTTCTCACTTTGGTAAAACAAGTCTTTTAGAGGGGAGGCGAAATCTTCGATCCAGACGTTTTATACAAGCAGTTTGTAGAAATTCACGGCAGGACCACACTAGATCCAAGACTACCTTGGCCTCAAAGCTACTTCTACACGATGAATCCTTGAGTCTGTCTCCAATTTAAGGATCACGCAACTCAATGCCAAGAGAAGTACTATTGTCCTGTACGAAGCAAGGAAACTGGCAGTGGAGCTGGGCTTCAACGTTATCTGCCTCCATAAACCATGTTCTCAACAAGGAAAAATTCCCCACGTGCCGATGGTGTCGCAGGTAATCACAACTGGACTGAGGCCCATGTCTGCCATACTAGAATTCAATAAGCACATCGTAGTGACTAAACTTGTGCAATTTTGTGATGAGCACGCCACATGTTTGGAGATTAGCACATACTGGGGCAATTTCGTTTTACTGAACATGTATTTTCAGTATCCAGATGAAATCGAACCATATTTGAATAAGATAAGGGAAATACATTTAGCTTTCTCAGATCAACCGATGATAATAAGTGCTGACGTAAACGCATTCGATGGCACAGTCGTCGAACAGATGCCAAAGGTGAATTGTTAGTAGATCTGATTAATGAATTGCAGCTGTAGATCAGGAACAAAGAGCGTAATCCTTACACCTACAACAACACAACTGGTGCCAGCACCAATATCGACGAAACTATAACAAATAACGCTGCAGGGAATTTGCTGTATGACTGGAGAGTGATGGACAACTTGACAACCAGCGACCACAACATCATACAGTTTGACGTAGGCAAAGAAAGGAGAATAGCTGACCTGGGAAAAATCTACTTCAGAAGGCAATACAACTTGGGACAGACATCATGGCAGAGAAGCTTTTGTCACTCTGGTAGTATCAGAAGAAGACTTCGATGTGGACAACGTGGCGAGGGAAATAACATGGGCGATTCAGGACGCAATGAGAGCTGCTGTTACTCTGAAGAAGATTGGTGGTATAACAGATAGATCCTGGACTTCGTAATCGCTAGCACTGAGAGTAAAAGTAAGGAAAGGTAGAAAAGCCTACCAAAGGAGCCGAGTAGCTGCAGAAAGAGATTTTCTTCGTTTTAGATACAGACAATTGAGAGTAGAATACAAGCAAAATATTCTAGCAACCAAGCAAAGTAGATGAGATTCGTTAGTAAAAGAAAATCTGAAGGTTAATCCATGGGGAACTCTGTACAAATTATCCGCTGGTCAAATACGACCTCCCACCACGTTGTCCTCAATCAGAAGAGCAGACAGATCAATTACAACTAACTGGAAGGAATCCATGGATGAATTGTTGAACAGCTTACTGTCGCACAACAGACCAGAGGAAAACACTGGACAACAAGATGACCTCTACCGTGAAATGTGGCAACCCTATTTCAGTGGAGACAATGCTGGACGAGGTGATAACAGCAGTCAATTCTCTGAGCTTGGGTAAAGCACCAGGACCAGATGGAATCCCGGTTGAGGTGTTCCAGAATTTGATCTTGAATGTAGCCCCAATTCTATGCAAACTATTTAACTAATTTCTTAGGCAGGGAAGAATACCAAGCATCTGGACGCGTGAGGAAGCTGTAATGCTCAAGAAATGAGATAACAAATATCCACTTACATCGAAATCATACCGCACGATCTGCCTATTAAACGTCATGGGGAAGGTGCAGGAAAAAGTCCTGTATTAAAAAGCTTCAAGACTTTAGAACAACTAGAGGAATGAACCCAGATCAGTATGGTATCAGGGCAAGAACGTCGACTGAGGATGCAATAAACCGAGCCATCGAAATAATCGAAGGGTCAGAGAAAAATACGTTGTAGGAATAATGGTTGACATATCGCGGGCTTTCGACAACTTGTGGCGGTCAGCACTGTTTGCAAGACTCCGGAAAATGCACTGTCGAAAGTGGTTGTAGTACACTCTGAGAGACTACCGCAAGCGTATGACTGTTACTATGAGGTGTCCTAACAACATAATCAAAAGAGACATAAATAAAGGCTGCACTCAGGGATCTGTCTGTGACCCTATTTTCTGGGTTTTAGCATTGGAACCAGGACTGGAAATTCTTCAACAAAAACCAGAATTGTTAGGATTGGTTGCCTTCGCAGACGATCTTCTTCTGCTAGTTGAAGAGATGTCAAGAGCTAAGATCGAAATAAAGTGTGAAAAAATGCTAAAAGTTCTTGTGAAGTGGTGTGAGGAAGTTAAACTTAAACTCGCACCCAATAAAACAAATTGCATGGTGTTTACGAAGAAAAAGCAACTGAAACGGAACCCCAGTATTAAGATAGATAAGACGAAAACACAAAGTCCAATCAATAGATACTTGGGCTCATGGCTGGATGAATGCCTTAATTTTCGGGCCCATGTGGAGGAGGTCTGTGGAAGAGCTCTCGGGGCATTGAATAGAATCATAAGTATAGGACACAGACAGTTCCAGATCCCTGCTCTGGCACTGAAGGCGTACCACAATGGTATATTCGCATCAATCGTCGGCTACGCAGCTAGTGTCTGGGCCAAACACCTCAGAAAGGTTAAGCCGAAGGAAAGAGTCTGGCGCATATCGTACAACATCAACATCAGCCCTAACAGTAGCAGCAGGTGTACTGCCCCTGGATCTAGAAGTGAGGAGACGCGGAGGAACATATTGGATGAAAAAGAACAGGATGGACAAGGTTGTGGAAGTAGTTGGGAAAGAAGTAAGCTCAAAGGAGGAATTATGGAATACATTGATTGAGGTATAGCAAAACGAGTGGGACACTAGTGAAGCCGGTCGTACAACGTACGAAATGTTTCTATCTGCAGCTGAAAGAATCAGTATGGGATTCTTTCAACCTTCTCCAGGGATAATCCAGTACATAACCGGCCATGGACCATACAGAACCTTCCTAAAAAAAAAAAAACTTGGACTTTCACTAACCAGCAGGTGCGAGTGTGGAAAGGAAAGCACTCAGAGTACGTGGTAGGAAATGTCGAATAACAGCTAAGATGAGGTTCACACATCAACAGAAGCTTCAAAGGCTGAGGATATTCAATATACTGCAATATGAGAGACTATGGCACTTGCTGAATGAAAGTGCAGAAATAGCCTCTCAAATCTAAAAACAAAAATGTTTGGAGCGGAAGAAAGCTGTGGGTGGGAAGCGACGAAGGTATTCACCATGACCTGCCGAAATCACCTAAGAGTTCCGAGAGGAGTCTCCCTTCTGAGTGATCCACACATATTTGGACTCTAGTTTACCATTTTTTTATCACAGCTCCACAACCATACTAAATCGGACTGTAGTAGAGGAATAACCCAGCTAATTTTTTTTCCGATTTTGACAACGAAAAGTGTCAGGAGACAAAGTTTTTTTCAGTGCTACTCCTACAGTCTCGTGTTGAAGATACCTGCATAAATCAGACGAATTTTAAAAACGCATGGATAGGTGTAAGGCCTTAATGAAAAATTTTTTACTCGATTTCTAGTTCGTTTTAAGTTCTTACACCGGCTTCGTGGTGATTAGAACCGGGTAAAAGCGTTAACAGGCTGACTCTTGTAAAAATGAGTTTGGTTCCATAGAATTGTGAATCACTGTTATTTTTTTTACTTATGGCTTTACGCCTCGTCGACGTCGAGATCATTAGAGGCGGGATGGGACTGGGGACATGGAACGGGAAGGAATTCGGCCATGGCTTTTTGAAGGAAGCATACCGACATTTGCCTGGAGTGATCTGGGGAAACCATGGAAAACCCAAATCTGGACGCCCGGACGGGGATTCGAGAATCATTGACAGATGGATTTTTTTTTTATCTAGTATGCAGATATTTTAGTATCACTCATAACCTGTAAGAGCATAAGTATCTCGAAGGAACATGACCTAACGTAGGTACATTGATGATATAGTATTCCTCCAGACTGTCTTCTATAGCTCTGTTTATGATGTGGAGCATTTAATGGTATTAACACGACTCTAGTACATGAAGACAATTTCCATTGTACCAGTTGTAAGATATAAGTCTTGACAATGGAGACGTTTTC
This sequence comes from Vandiemenella viatica, assembly GCA_031002005.1. NCBI lineage: Eukaryota > Metazoa > Arthropoda > Insecta > Orthoptera > Morabidae > Vandiemenella > Vandiemenella viatica. The sequence goes on from CM061921.1 coordinate 249,049,309, forward strand.
TGTTCGACTGAATTTAAGAATTATGATGGTGTAATGATTCGCCTTGCTGATGCTTCATGTTACTATTTTCTACTGAAGGGTGAAAGTATGAATCAAGGACGTATCCCGCGAGGAACAAGGGGGGAACTGCTGCCCCCCCCCTAGAAGAAAAATCAAGTTGCCTTCAACACGCTTCGACGAGTGAAGAACTGGATCAGGAGCACTATGGGAGAGGAAAGATTGACTGGATTATGTCTGATGAGTGTGCATCGAAATTTCGTGGAAATACACCGTGAGATATTGACAACGTTATTGAAAATTTTTCTGATAATCCGACAAGATAAATGTTTATATGAAAAACTATAATTGATTTACGATCTTGATTAACTGTGTAGTAGGTCCTTGGATTACTATGTTAATCAATAATAAAAATAGTTTCAATAGGTTTGAGTTTTATTTAGAAATCGTCATGTTTCAGTTCTCCACCCCACTTCCTCGAAAAAAAATACGAGTTCCCCCCCCCCCCAATTCAGATGTTCCCCTTCAACTAGTTCTGATACGCCCTTGGTATGGTCTACTTGCATCCACATATTTTTCACGTTCTAGTAGCGACGAAGGCAGGAGAAGTAGTCTGGTTTTACATGAAGTGATTAAACTAGCCGAAAGAAATGATATTTTGCCTCAGTTCACGCGACAATCGGAGAATGTTCTCTAAGGCTACTGAATCGCAACAAACCGTGTTCTTTGCCAGTGTCGAGCGGGAGCGGTAGGGTGAGTAGATGCTGACTAATATACTTGACCTTTTCAAGCTTCCTCTGTCTTCCCTTCAGTAGTCTTTGAGTTTTCTGGACAGTTTTCATGTTGCTTGTAATTCTGGGATTCATGTCAACATGTTAAAATCATGGAGCAGCACAGCAGTACCTTTACCATCGTCTTCTATACTTGACATCTCGTGAAGGATGATCTGTCAGGTTATTGGAAAATTGCACATTGTGAGTGTGCCAGTGTGTAAGGTGATGCTAAGTCGATTCTTATTTGTCCATATTTTGAGGATGACTAGAAGCCATAAAATATACTTCTGACTCCAACAGCACCCTAGGCCACGCCTAGTAACACGCAAAACGGGACAAATAAGGTGATTGTTGAATAAGATAATAACACACAAATTTAATTATCTGGTTACTTCCTATTATAGTTTAATTAAAGACAGTAAATATTATAGTAAAGTATCCTCCGTCATTCTATTAAAAATGTTTTATTTTGTGAAAATAAACAAAGGCTGTCTTCTTCCACCATTTCTTATGTATTAATCGTTCTTGTGAATATAACTAATGCCTTTGTATTTGGACATAATACTGGGAGATTTTTTTATTTTAATGTCCACTCTTATCTAGCACGTTAGTTAGGAATTGAGTTGTTGTCGTTGTTGTTGGCGCTTTAAGACGCGTCGATATCTAGGTCATTAGCTCCCTGTCTAAAAACCAGTCTGAAAATGTGGCTTAGATACGAACTAAATTACCCTCAGGATGGCTCACTGTAATGAAGGTCAGCCATACATACAGAAAAATGAGGTAAAATACTGAGACACTGGCAAAATTACAGTCTGCATGACCAGCTGTAAAGAGGTCACCCATACATACAGCGAAATAAAGTAAAATACTAGCACACTGGCTGTAAAAACTAGAATTTCACAGACTTTGACTGACTGGCCGTATAAGATCCAACCAGCTTGAATGAACATTAAAACAATAAACTAACTGGCTGGCAGGTTGTAAAAGGGCAAGCTAGATTTAAAAAAGCAATCTTATCGAAAGACACTTAAAATTGTAAGGGGTAAAAACATATTATTTGAGTTTGTGGTTGTGAGGATACCACCGATACATTTAAAAACCTACCCCGATCTGCCCAAAATTGTTGGTGCAAGTACATCTAAACTACAAAATTTTAAAATCTTAGCCGCATTGTCACTGACATTGTTTAAAACAAGGGACAGATCTTTCAATAGACCAACGTCTGCAATTCTAAAAACAAAAATACACAGTCAATTAAAATGTGCCGCACCGTCAAAGATACGCCACAAACATTACATTCCGGTGGGTCCTCCTGGCGGAGGAGATAATCATATATCAAAGGACAACGCCATACACAAAGGAGAGTAAGGAGAACCTCATCCCTTTGCACCCGCTGGAAGGAGCTGTTCCACAACTGAATGGTCGGCGTGACTAGCTGCAGATTATTAAGCTCGATTTCCAACCTTTGCCTCTGCTTCAAAGACATTTCTTTTCGCCATCGAAGCAAGGTCTGTCTTTGGGACCAGATCAAAGTCAATTCTGACCATGTTACACGCTAACTATGCACCTTCACCGGCTGCCTCGTCCCCACTTATTCCCACATGGCTTCATACCCAGCAAAAAATACACATCCTTTCCCCAAAATTGGAGGGACCAGAGGGTGTCCTGTAATGTCCTGTACCAAATGGTCTGCTGGGATCTTATTTCCTAATGATTGAATATAACTCATTGAATCACAGCATGTAATGTATCTTGTGTTACTACTGCTACTACTACTACTACTATTACTACTACTATTACTACTACTATTACTCCGCGATTCACTAAAAGTGTGTGGCGGAGGGTGCATTGCACCTATCCGGGAAGGTAATGGTTTGGAAGGGATATACAGGGTATGGCAGGAGGCGCAATACTTTCACATGCTGAGTGGCTTTAGTTCAGCATAATACTCCAATGCGTTTACGCTTCACCTACTGTTCATCTTGTAACTGTACGTCGCTCAAGGGAACACTATGGAGCAACCTATTTTGTTACACTGCTTAGAACAATCCGTGTATACGGGTGTAAATCGGTGATGCTGGCTTAAAACATTATTAAAAACTTTAATAAAAACATTGTCAGCGGTAAACTGCTTGCTGTACTGTGACAGATCTAAAATTGTTTTGGACCACTTTAAAAGCCAGGGAGGAGATTTATTCCAACCCTGGTGATAAAAAGAGGGCAACACATAACCATATTCTTCTAAAATAGCCCTTGTTCAGCAGCTGAAGGGTTTTGTCACTCTACAGCGATTGGTTTAAAAGCGTTCGTAATTTGGGTTGCCAGGTGTTGAGCCAATGTGCAAGATGTGTCGCACAGTGAGGAGATGCCAACGGATGACGAGTGGCGGTTCACTAACTTCAGCACTAATGCTGGGAATGGGGCTCGTACAATAAGCGCCAGTGGCGAGCCGAATTCCTTCATGGTGGACACTAGTGTCGTGCAAACTGACGTCTACTCACGCTCGAACTCGCTAGGTTATTCCTATGACCAGCCCTCTACCCGGGAGAGCTGTGACCGTTGGAACTTCCACAGTCTCGGTGATCGAACGAAGGCTCGGCATACAAATAAAGGCTTGAGGGACATAAGAAGACTCGTCTATGCATGAATAGGGCACAGTGTCTTCCTCGCCCGAATTGTGCAACAAGGATGGTACATCATAGAAAAATACAAAAGTGTACAGCAGGGGACTCTCGAATCTACAGTATATCAGTGACTACTATCAACATTTTGTGTACGTTTTATCAATTGAATCGTCGTAGATTTGAAATGTAATGCGTATGTATTTGATAAACATATATAACGGAAGTATTACAAACCATGAGTGCAGTGCAACGACAACCTTAAAATAAATAAGTTATTTATAGTTATTGACATAGATAAAGTATACCTGGAATTCACATTTGGTGCATTATGATTTATATGGAAGCTTCAAATATAGGCGACGTCTTGTAATGATTTGTACCTATTAACGCACAACATTGAACTGACTTTAATGACATAACTGATATCGCTCTCATACGTGATTGTAAATAACCAAAATATCATTCATATGTTTAGGAGAAAAATTGTTCCACTTTTCATGAAATGCTGTTATATGGCCCAGAAATGTTGAAATTTGATGTAATCTGCCGATTTTTACTTTTTTATTAACATAGAGTTGTGCCCAATCTTCGAGTATCCGAATTATTCGAAAGTAACGTATACAATCTTACAGAATGATACAGCAGCACGTAGAAAATAACAAAAAGACACATACTATTTAATTTTTTAGTTACTTCATGCTTCGATTTAGCAATTTTAAGACTGCGATGCAGTTCGTGGCTGTTTCGATTGAATGGAGCCAGTACCAGGGTGGCTTCGTCTCCACACAGCACGTGATTCCGAGTCTACTGTCAGGCTCGAACTTACCACCAGGATCGGTCCTCTGTACTGTGTTTCCGGCATTTGGCCGGCAGAGGTCGAATAGGCAGCAACAAACCGAGGAAGCCTAGACAACATTTGCACGACTCTAGTAGATACTGTTCAACTTCCGCAGGTAGCTATCCTGCGCCAAACCGTATACAAAGCAGTCTTATTCCAGCAGGAACGTACATAGGCTCTATAAAATGATAGCAGGCAGGAACAATATGCACCGTATGACCTGCCACATGGACGCTTTAAAACATTCAAAGAAATTATTGCTCGTGCTTTTACGTCCTTAAAATATGTAAGCCATCTGTAGAAAATGAAGCCAGTATATCTAATGGTATCATTAAAGATTAAAAGTGTTTCACAAGATTAGACAAGGTTCTGCTGAAATACTATGACTACGAGTAAAAAGTACACACCGAGAGTTCTACTAGCCTCTTTTGTGTTAGTTACAATTGTCTCTCAGCATCTCTCCGGCTAGATGATGTAAAAGGGAACCAGAGTCATCAACAAATAAGGAGTATCAGATGGGACCCCTTATTACCCATGAAATGCTGTTAATAGCTATTGCAAAAAGGGTAACACTTAAAACTGACCCTTGAGAAATAACATTTCTTAGATAAAAGGATCTGATACTTCACAACCGCCTCGGTACCAGAAGCAACGTCGTTGTATGAGCGATTATAACAAGTGGGGAATATTTCTCCTAAATCCTCATTAATGTAGCTGTTTTATATACCGTGTCGAAAGGTAGTATCACAGGCCTTATCGATATAAAAAAAAATACCCACAAGATGTTGTCCGCGGACGAACGCGTACTATATCGCCGCCTCCTGTAGGATCAGGTTGTCCAAGGTGGAACGGAACCTCCTGAATCCACACTGAAAGTGGCTCAACAGAGTTTGGTACTCGAGATACCAGACCAAATGGCGGTTTAACACACATTCCAGTGTGTTCCCTAAGAAGCATGTCAAGGCGATCCTATGATAGCTATTGACAACATTTCATTTTTTTTTTTTTGTGTTCTAAAAATGGGATTAATGTTGCTTCTTTCCATGAGGAGGGGAAGTATCCCTCGATCCCTATACAGTTAAAAATATCCAGAAGGTGCTCTATAGCATCTTTATTGAGATGCCTCAACATTTGGTAATAGGTCAGGTCCGGCCCTGGCACGATGTCTTTGGCAGAATCAAGGGCGGAATCTAGATCTCAGATGGCGATTATGAGACCCACACACGATGAAACGAAGCACAAACCCTCTCTCTCGGCAGCAATTTTTAGATGCTTGACCGTAGGGTTTAAGTTTGCATTCGAAGTGACGGCAGCGAAGGTGTCTGCCATTAGCTGCACTATGCTTCGTTCGTCGGTAGTCACACGCCCCTGATCCAGATACTGGAGATCTGGAGTACCTGTCGGATATACGATGAGTAGAATCCCAAACTTTCGATGTAATCGTGGCGTGGAACGGTTAACAGTGCTCATAAAGTTCTGCCATGACATTTTCTTACTTAAAGTTTTGGATCTGCTGGAGAATGAGTGAACGTTTGTAGAGCTGGCAATCGGCTTGGCTGACGTTCCGTTCGCGGCGGGTGTAAGCTCCTCCACGTTCAAACCCAACGTGCATCCATATGTTAAAGTGGTCGCTTCCGCGAAGGTCGCGATCCCCGTCCCACTGCACGGAATATGGAATTGAAGGAGAGTACAACGAATGGTCAATGGCAGAGGACGTGCCGGAAGCAGTAGTGAAATGCGTCATTTGGCCAGTATTGAGGATACATACTTACTCTATTAATATACGAACTGCTCGGCCTCTGGGGCAATAGGTGGTCGAACCCCACAGCGCCATTTGCGCGTTGAAATCTCGTAACAGGAGGAATTTCCGAGTTATCTCCGAAAGATATACAGTTTCTCATAGTCGACGGGCGCACTTGGTGGTAGATAAACGGAGCATAGGTCAGTTTAATAGGATCATGTAATCTGACTGCCATTGCTCGTAGAAAAGAAGTGACAGTAACAGGTTTGGAGTGAACTGTGTTTCAGACAAACACAGCCAATCCCCCCTTCGCTCGATCATTCTCGCTGTGGTCCATTACATATAGGACGTACCCTCTCAGCACTGGGAGGTGTGATGGTCAATGTGTCTCCTGGAGACAGAGACACAAAGGATTAGACCGTGCTTTGAGTTGTAAATCCTCTTTGCGAGCCTGGAGCCCATTTATGTTCCATTGTAGCATGAGAGCGATCCTATTTTTGGATCTCCACCCGATTCGGGTGAGTCCTCTGTCGGTGACTGCTGAAGAACGGGACCTGGTTCGTCCATCAGCATTTCGTTGTTTTCAGGTTCTGAAGATGAACCAGACTGTGAAAATGCCTCAAAGACTTTTATATCTCTTTTCCAGTGAGACTTTCATCCCGTTTCTTTCCCTAACAGTCTTTTTTTTTAACTTATTGCTTTACGCCTCGTCGACGGCTATGGTCATTAGAGGCAGGATGGGACTGGTGACAAGGAACGGGAAGGAATTCCGCCCTCACCTTTTTAAAGGAAGCATTTGCCTGGAGTGATTTGGGTAAACAATGGAAAACCCATATCTGGATGCCCGGATGGGGAATCGAATCCGCGTTCTCCCGAATGCGAGGCCAGAACGTTAACCGTTCACCCACCACTCTCGGTGGCCTAAAAGTCTATATTCTGGGAGGAGAAGAGAAAGGGGATTTCACAAAAAAAGTATGGTCTGAATGCTTAAAATTGGGATCCCGAGCTTTTTGCACTGATGCTATCCGTTGCTAGCTGATGTTCCCGCTATTCCTTCTGCTACAGGTGCTACTGTAGGTACAATGCCAGAGTGTCTTTCAGTTGTAGATATTGCAATGGGTAGCTACGCTGCTGCTGGTGGAATTTTCCAACCTGTTGCTGTTATTGTAGATGTTGCAAATTTGTTGCTACCGACATCAGCGGTATTAGGTTTTATGACCCTAACAGAATTTGCATCACATTTGCATTGGCATCAACACATTTTACTTGTGCTCATATCTGTAACGGATGTCTGTGTAGCAACCCCTTCTTTCTTGACGGGTGTTGGTAACGTCTTTGCAAAGTTGATTGCGAAGACAGGTGGTGCAAGAGCCTCATAATGCTTCTTAGCCTCATCATAGTGTATTCGCTCTTTTGTTTCCAACTTCTGTAACTTTTTTTTTTCTCCTTGATACATTTGACACTTCCTATTCCAAGCTGGATGTGATCCAGAGCAGT